>CM068841.1:15829664-17029664 GCA_028554795.2 Sinohyriopsis cumingii
GCATTGTTTTGTCGCATGACGTCATACTGAGATTTCGGTATGTGTTACCGCAACCTAACTCAGCAAGCTATACAACTCTAGCGGTGCGTGGTGTGGACACCATGTCTAAGAGTCGTCAGGCGAAGTCGGCGCCGATGTAAGCTAATTCGTCGCTGGTTGCTAACTTGCTTTCAGCCGAGCTGGAGAAACTTCAGCATGAACCCGCAACTCTTGCGCAGTTGCATAAACACGCTGAAATCGAAACGGAGAAAAGAACTCCAGCTGGAGAGGTGAGATTTATGTAAAAGAAGGGGATCGTCTACCGCACTTCAAGCAAATCTTTGTATTGAAGGCGAAGCTAGGTAAGTATTGAAGCTCACGTGTAAAAGTCGCATGGGAGTACACAAGGGGATTGCTATGCTGTATTGTCAAAGGAATCTGCTGGCAAAGGGTCCAGGGAGAGGTTAAGCGGTTTTATCAATCTTGACCGATCAGGGACGCAATTCATGAGTCACGTGATGGAAGAGGTTAACCGACTGATGTCGATTAAGCATCTCACCACCACTCCGTATCACCCACAGTGCAACGGGCTGGTCGAGCGGTTTCACAGGACTCTGAAGAACACCCTTAAGAAGCTGTATGCCACGGAATTGTATATGAGTTATATCAATATGCATTTGTTGTCAAAAATGTACTCGGGTTTCGTTGTCGCGTACAGCGTCACCCGAGGGTGGTATATTTTTTCGGCTCTAGTTATTTCGAAATCCTGAGCGAACTGAGACCATGCTGCACGAGCAAATTGCCTGCAGCGGGAAACCTAAGTACCTAGCTGCGCATATCTGTCACAGCTATATAAAGCAAATTCTCTATAACCAAATTACATTACGCCAAGTCTTGTCAGAAAACTTACCCCTTTACGGGAGCCAATCTCCAGCTGTAGAGGTAATGAAATTTTCTTTATTACTATTCGTTTTATATGACTTAATTGTTTGCATCCTTTAGATGTTTTAGAATTTATACTAAATTCTACAGAGAGTCAATACCTAGGTTATACAACGCCATATTAGAAATACTTTAGTCTGGTTCGAGTTAGCTATTTGTTGTAACTGAACAGACAAATTGAATTTAATTATACGCTGCATGCATTAAACGATTAATGTAATGGCTAACGAATTCATGTGCGCGCATGCGCAACATATATCAATGCAGAAGTACTTAACCGTGTCATATGTGCTACACGGTTTAGTTATAATTTTAGCTGCCTTATACATGATGCCTTATACATGCTGCCATGCCTTATAATGGTTTGATGTGGAGTCTCAGAACTCTATGGTTTCATGTGACGTATACGCTGTGTTATGGTGACGTTGGATCGGAAGAGTATACTGGTTTTCTCGATGCGAGGGACCAGGGCTTCGCGACCATCGGGTCTGTGATTGATGTGAGGGCTCTCTAGGGATCCTTCAACAGACAGAGGAGCGGACCGTGCGTGGGCGCTTCTCTGGCCATTGACTAGAGCGAGTGGAATGGGAGTTGCATCTTGGACGTTAAATGGGCGCCACGATAGTTATATTTATTGTGTTCCACGTTGTTATTTTCACTATTGCTATCTGAGCATATTTTCATTCATTCCTATTGCAATATCGTTATATGAACGATCGATAGGTTCATAATTTCATTCATTCCTTTTTCAATATCGTTTTATGAACGATACATTCAAATTTACATGCATTTCAATATCGTTGGATGAACGATACATTCAATATTTTGTTTATATTGGGGTGTAAATCATACTTTTATTTTGTTGATCGGTGATAGGAGATAATTCACGTTTGTTTGAAATTCCATTTGTTAAATTCATGTTTGACTTTTTCTCGTTGAGTTAATTGTTGTTGATAGTTCCATGTTAGGAACTTTATAATTCTCCATATCTTTTTGTTTATAATGGTGTCAGATTTGTTAATATTTAAATTGCGTTTATAAATAAACATCTTGTAAACGCAGTTGGTTTTGGTGTCTTCCCTAATCCAGTCCCAACCCGGTTTCATCTTGTGACACTGTATGAAGGTCGTCAAGGATTGGGATCGGAATATTCCTGCTATGCTATTTGCATATCGGGAAGTGTCACAAGCGAGGTTGGGGTTTTCCCCCCTTTGAACTCCTATATGGGAGGACCTTACGAGGACCCATCGCCGTACTGAGGTAGTTGTGGACTGACTCCCACGCTGTTGAAGAGGTACGTACTACCTATCAGCACGTCACTGACTTACGTAACAAACTGGAAAACGTTTGTGCGTTAGTAAAGGAAAATCTCGGGAAGCGAAGCCTCGTTAAGCGGGATACTACTCCAATCGCGTTAAACCACGCATGTGCGAGGTAGGAGACAAGGTGTTGCTGATGTTTCCCCAAAGACACAACAAACTACAAGTTTCGTGGAGAGGGTCGTACATCGTAACCGAGAAGGTTGGGGGTCAAACCTACCAGATACGGCTACCAATTAAGGAGAAACTGTACCACGCCAACCTCCTTAGGAAATATAGAGAACGAGAGCCCACTATCGATTTCGTTGTTTCATCGATCGTCACCGAGGACACCGAAGGCGACCCGGAAAACGAGAACACCGTTCCGAGCTGTCCATTGATGAAGGCTGAGACACCTTCAGACGTGGAGCGTGACTCAATGCTGACTAGGGATCAGCGGAAGGATCTACCGGGGTGAACAACACTCGTCGAGATCAGTTTAAAGCTAGTGGACGACCAGAAAGTTCAACCGAAACCCTACCCTTTGTCTCACGCGAAGCAACAAGTGGTAAGGGAAGAAATCGAGGAAATGATTGATCTGGGAGTAATCAAACCCGCCGACTTCCCATAAGTCCCCCTGTCATCCTAATACAGAAGAATGATAGTACCCATCGCTTTTGCGTAGAACAATGTACACATATATTGTCAATTCAATTATATGGCATGCGAAAATACATGGATTTGTTGTTCAGAAAAGTTTTCAAAGTTATTTCATAAAATGCCTTCGCAAGGAAAACTTTTATCTACATATATTGCACACGCAGTTGAGTCAATGATCCAATAGATATTACTTATGCCATGCAATATATTGAATTTTCTCTATGCTTGAATCGTTAAAATCAAACGCAATTCACAGGTAACACAAGCTTAAATGCTTACTACATCAATATGAATTTGTTTTGAGTGGAGAAGAAAGGTTAGAAATACTATAAATTGAATATAATTAAAATTACAACAACAAAAATATATATGTATATATAAATTTAATAATTAAGATGTTTCAGCTAAGAGTTAAAAATTGTATGATGCAAAAATGGTATGGGAAAGTTATGAACTCAACAAGACGAAGTTACCGCTAATTTAAATCTTTTCTAATCTTGAAAAGTTGTGTAACTATTACTTCCACTGAAATTCAGACATGATCTAGCGACAGATCGATATGATAGAATTTCCCTGTGAAAGCAATGACTAAAGAATTGTACAAGACGAATGTCTATTCTTGTAGAAAGTATTGCGTTTGAGGATCTTACATACGAACATTTACCTCAAAGATGGCCTACCAAATGAGGTTGTTACATACAAACATTTACCTCAAAGATGGGCTTCCAAATGAAGTTGTTACTTAAAAACATTTACCTCAAAGATGGTTTACCAAATGAGGTTGTTACATACAAACATTTACCTCAAAGATGGCATACCCATTGAGGTTGTTACATACAAACATTTACCTCAGAGATGGCCTACCAAATGAGGTTGTTACATACAAACATTTACCTCAAAGATGGCCTACCAAATGAGGTTGTTACATACAAACATTTACCTCAAAGATGGTTTACCAAATGAGGTTGTTACATACAAACATTTACTTCAAGGATGGCATACCCATTGAGGTTGTTACATACAAACATTTACCTCAGAGATGGCCTACCAAATGAGTTTGTTACATACAAGTATTTCAAAATAAAAGCTAGACAAGAATCCGTATACCTCAATGTGTACATTTTTCACAGACTCACAGAAGGAGAAAGAAAATAATATACGTATTGCAGTACTGGAATGAAATTACAGCCTCCTAAAATGGTCCACGTAAAAAATGCATATAAGCAAGGTACTTGAAGTACCTTTTTTACACCTCACTTTAAAAAAGAAAGAATTCACAATTCACGTATTTCCTAATTATAATCTTGTCATATAATAGCTGTAATGTATGACACACGACACGCTTAAACACCACTTGAGATTCATATGGGAAATCCGGTGTTAAAATTATCCATATGTTTATATCCAGACCGGTACGGGAAATCATCTTAAAATTGTCCATAGGTTTAACTTAAGACGTCACTCGGGACCCATATGGGAAATCCTATGTTAAACTTGTCGATAGGTTTTAGTATGTGGGAGATACTATAGACCCATACAGAAAAGTAATGTTAACTAGAAGATTATTATAGACTGTTCCCATGTTGAATTTTTGTTTGGTCTTCACGTAAAATGTACTGTTAACATATTGATACCATCTAACACAATTGTTGATGTACTATTTAGCACGACCTATGTAATAACTAATACCGCACAAATACTATCCAATACACCACATGTACTTACCAATTCCAACTGAACTACTATAAAAATCCCCATATTATGCCATTAACAAGTTGTGTGTAGTGACCAATACCCCACGTTATGCCAGCAATACGCCGTGTCTAGCATTCAACGCCAATTCATCTGCTATCCCAAACCACACAGTATACCATTATACCATCAACGCATCGTGTGTAGTGACCAATAAACCACAATATACCATCAACACGCCGCATTCAGCGACCAACACCCATTTATCTACTAGCCAACACACCGCATTATATCATCACCATGACATATATGCTGACCAATACCACACACATACTATACAACACACCGTGTGTAATAACCAACACTCGGCCATTTACTATCTATCACTCACATTAAATCATCAACACACTGTATATAGTGACTAATAAACCCACATATACTATCTAACATGACCTGTATAGTAACCAACATTTAGTTACTTGCTACCAAAACACTATATTATACCAACAAAAATAAACACGCCGTGTGTAGTTACCAACACCCAGTCATCTACTATCCACATTACATGCCGTGTGTATTGACCTATATCCTAGATATACTAGCTAACAGGCCTTGAGCAGTGAGTTACACACCGTCATCTACAATTCATTATTATTAATATTTTTAAAATTTAAAACTTTTTGCAATTTGTACATTTTGGGGAAATTTGTTAATCATCTCAGATAAACTTATGTTAGCATAGAAATTGTAGCACTACTTTTAGTCGCGACCATATTTTTAAAAACAGTTCCGGACTTTATTCTGTCTCCGATAAAATTATATGAGTTTAGGAACTGCAGTACAACTTTTAGTCAAGGGAACTTTTTTTTAAATGCATATTTGTTTTGATGTTCTTTTTAGAAGTCAGCACTAAAATCCGATAGAGTTTCGGAATTTTAGTACTACTTTGAATTTATACCAGATTGTTGTTCAGTTTGTCATAATTTATAGAACTCTCCGCTAAAGTCCGATACTATTTCGGTATTGTAATGCTTCTATTGTTATATATCACAGTTTCGGAATTTTAATACTATTTCAGTCCAGTCCGCTTTTAAAATACAATTTGCAGGATATTTTCCAATCTTATATATAAAGTCCGTGAATGTTTAGGAATACTTTTAGTCATGGCCATTTTAGTTTTATTATTAATCTGGTTCCCTGCTTCGTATGCTACCTGCGTTGCACTCAGCAATACAGTCAGAAGAACGCCGACGCGATATTGTCACGTGATCAAAACAAATGGCCTCATTTGGACAGATCTAGTCAATCAAACTGCTGCAAATTTACTCATTACATATTCCGTTTGTTAGTGACACAATATGAACTTTTCTATAGACCTTTCCAGTAGACAGTGCTTATATAGATATCTCCTCCTCGCTGATAGGTGTCATCAATTGCGTCGGCCATTAAGGTGCTGATTAAGCGTCGCTACCGATCATGCAGACTTTACATTTAACTATTTATGATAACAGATCTGTTAACGTCACACACTTATTTCAAATTACTCAGTAATTCATCTCATGAAACTAACACAAGCAATACGATACGAGTGTCATGTAAAAGAAGATTGATAATGCACAAATCGATAAATTATATATATATATATATGTTATCATGCTGTGATAGAACAATGTAATGTTTTATTGATTTATCTATCACGTGCCTTTATTGGATTTATCTAACATCTGTATTAAACCAATATACTTTTATCTGCTTCATCCTTTCTTTAATCCTTTTTTTGTCCTAGTGAGACGTATTGAATCACTGCTCAATATTCTGACTAAAACAAATATTATACACTGAAATAACAATCAAATTATGTTACAGGATGTGCATGCTAGAAGCCAATATCTGGTCCCCCTTTATCAAATATATTGTACGAAGGAAGGAGTGGTTTTGACCTGAATTTATGCAGGTAAAGAGGTATTAGTGTATAAATACTATATTTAATAGGACAAATAAAACATGGTCCTAATTCATCTAGTAAAAAGACATTAAAAATTACATGTCATATTATGACTTGCTGACCTTGGTGACCTGCGTCTTTTCATAGCTCCAATAAAAATTGTCCTTTAACGTTTAATCCCACACCTCTTTCATTACTGGAAATAATTGACTTTTTGTCCTTCACCTCTTTCACAACTATGAAAATCAGAATTTTGACCTTTTGTCGAATGACTTTCGAATTGTGACCTTAAGTTGAATTACTTTCTGTCCCACAATGCTGTATCTAAGTCACTATCTCCTCTCTCCCATTTATTGCACCAAGATGTTAGTAGGGCTGTAATTTAATCTGGGGGTGGGGGTGAATTTTAATGTATTTTAAAGTGTTCTCATGTCAGGTCAGCATCATTCACAGGTTTAAGGTGCAATGTGCGCTTTATCTGAAATACCTGATTGAGGATTATAATATATGGAGCATGTGTCAAAACTATTCGTCATTTCGCATTTGCAGATATAACGTTTCATCCTTTTTTATTTTTTTTTTATCCAAAAGCAGCTTTTTATGATCGTTCAATTTTTTTTAAAAAACAATTGATCATGTTTGAAATTTAAGGACCGGACTCGATCTGGTACACAAAGTAGGGATAAAGACTTAATCGGCAGTGCCCAATGATTATATGTCATTAACTTTCTGATCATGCTAATTGTTTGTATTTTGGAATTATTTTATATGTTTAACTGTAAAACATCATTTATCTACTCGCATAAGCTTTTCTGTTAACATGACTGCTTGAGATAATCGCTAGCATTCAGAATCAACCCGTAGGAAATAACTGTTTCTCAGATTAACCGCAGAGATAAATCAGTACCTTAATGGCGGACGGTCACGTGATACTAATATGGCCTCATCATGGAAATAAAAATAGAAATAAGAAGGAACTTTTTAGATGACGCTGTTTAAAATGTGCAAGATAAACAAAAATATCGTTGTGCATACCCTTTTCCTTCATTTTCGCCTGCTAGTAAAATATTTGTAAAAATAATATGGCCGAATTGGTGGTTAACCTTGAACACAAGATAATCACTGCTATAGTTCAAATCGAAAGTTTTAGTAAAGTTCACATTATGTCGCTAGCAAACAGAAAATTAAGGAATAAATGTGCCGCAGTTAGATTCATTAGGTGTGTAGATATGAGGACATTTTTTTGATTACTTGAAAATATAGCGTCGGCGTTCGCCTGACTTCGTATAGAGGAATGCAACACAGGGAACATACGAAGCAGGGAACCAGACTGTTTTATTATAATTTGGTTCTTTGATTGAAGCTATTTATAGCATAATACAATATATGCAAATTTACCGACACTTTCAACATACTCTGAGGTATTGTAACAGGATGAAGCCGAAAATTCCATTGAATTTATTGATTTTAAGTTATATATTTGTTACAATATCATTCATTATTAACTGAATGAACGCATGCTTGCAACGGCTAGAGTTTCGGCTTTCCATGTTAATTTCATAGTAAAAACGTGCAAGGATGCCCTTTTGGTTGTAATTCTTATTCTAATCGCCTCGACATTTATTATTTTCTAAGAGTTCTTTTTCCTGCCTGACACAAATTGTCCCAAATGTGACCAGCGTAAAAAAAATTGGTACAATATAATATTTGTACATTTGTTTTCCAAGGACAGTCTATCCAGTTCGAATATAAAACTTGTTGAACAGTTTAATGTCTTCCGGGATTTGTCAAATATATTTGCCATGAGCGTGTCAAGTGGCATCATGGATTAAGATAATGTACAAATGCTTGTGCTAAGTAACCTCTTGTGGATTTATTTCGGCCGCATTATGGTTATTATTCCGTTTCCTTGATATAGGCATCGACTCAGTCTAATCCGATTAAATGTAACTAATGGAACATTTATGTAGTTTTTTCAATATCTGAGTTTGAGATTTCACCAGCTAAGATCTGATTATCAACCATTATATGTAGTGCTGTAGCAACAGCAAAGAGTCTAATAGGTGATTCTATATTCTATACAAAAGGAATGACGAAACTTGACAATAAGGGTCCCAAAGTGGACCCCTGGCTGACACCAGTGTCGATGCATCAAACCTCCGAGGTTTTAGAATTTTTAATAACCCGTTTTTTTCCTTGACAGTAACTTTCAAACCAAAGTAAAAAGTTTTCCTGAGTACCAATAGTACTTTTTAGTTTTGAAAGGAACTAACTCTTTATGCCAATCTCTGTCTAAAGCCTTGATAATATCAAAGAAAACAGCATCAACATTCTTAACATGTTCTAAAACAAAACAAACTGTATTATAAGTGTCTCTTACTAACGTTGTCAAATCAGTTGGTTAGAAACCTGATTGTACTATATGCTATTTCACATAATCAAAGTAGTTATTTTAATATTTATATACAAATTGAATTATTAAAAGTTTTGCATTTTCTTCATTATATTATAGCAATTTCATTTATAATCAATAATTCATAAGATTTCTTTTTTCTAAACCTTCCTTGAATTGTTCTAATTAGTTTGTAGCAGTTGTATAATTTGATAAGAAGAGAACATGTATGACGTATATACGATGTATACAGTAATATAGTATGTATACATGAAGTCATACAACCAGTTGTTTCTGTGGAGTATATTCCAAGGTTGTTTATGCTGACAGGTAAACAGTATGGGTTTGGTGGCCTAAAATGCTAGATAAATTGTTTGTACTTGTATGTTTCTCGCATTACTTCCAGTATTCAAGTACGACATAGCTGATTAACAGTAATATTCGTCCAGAACTTGGAAAAACAACCAAAATTGTACAGGAAGGACTGGGATCAGTGAACGGTGAAGTGTCATCTAATCTATCGACAGTAGATTGATTTGCTAATTTGAAACAGACAGCGGAAACAGCCAGAAAAGATCCGGTTTACATGGAACAGAACAAACCTTCCATGTGAAAGCTAGTTGTATTTCGAGACTATAACTGATGCCAGATAAACCAAGTTATGAGGGCATAATATAGGTAAGTTGTTTGTGTGTCTGTCTCTGTGTCTGTCTGTCTCTGTAGGTCTATCTGTCTCTCTCTCGTATATCCTTTTCAAAATCATCACTGCCCGCCTCTTTATTTCTTTTTATTTGATTGCAATAGTTAGGATCGTCTAAGGTCGCGACCTTATTGCCAGTATTCGTGCACTCTAATGGAACGGAGTCTCTCTCTCTCTCTCTCTCTCTCTCTCTGTGTGTGTGTGTGTGTGTGTGTGCAAGGTAGCTACACATAATCAGCAAAATAGTCGGTGTCTTTATGAAGTTGATCCACAAAAAGTTCAATCAAAGTTCGCATTTAAAGGAAATATTTTTGCAGTGCAGTCCGTCAGTTGTAATTTCTTCCAGTACTAAAATATTTGAATAGGAAATTACATAGAACAATCCTACTATTTCGATCCTTTTGATATGAAGAAAGATAAAAAAAAAAAGAGCGGGGCGGGTGTGCAGAGTGGGGAGAAGCCCATGAGCGTGTTGGGGTCTAGCACATTTCAAATCCTAAGTACACATACATCCTGTCCCCGAAACCGCTCCGGTGGCCTAAGTGGTTAGAGCGTCTCCGCCTCGGATGCGGGAGGTCGTGGGTTCGAACCCCGACCGAGTCATACTAAAGACTTATAAAATGGTACTAGCAGCTGCCTCGCTTAGCGCTCAGCATTAAGAGGTTAGTGTTAAGACTGGTCGGCCTGGTGTCAGGATAACCTGACTGGGTGGGACATCATGCTACATGTCTTTAGCATGATGCCCCAATGCTAGACGTCACTATAAACTGCCGCACTGCAGACATCGCAGTCGATATGACTGAAAATCCAAATCCAAATCCTGTCCCCGAAAAGTTTGAGGAATTAAACTGCACATTTTGTGGCAACATCGAAATGCCATAAATTGTGGGGTTAGTAAGACAGGGACAGTTTTAAATACATTCTTTGAAATGTTGTATTTCTTTGTTTGTGCGTCTCTCTCTCTCTCTCTCTCTCTCTCTCATATATATATAATGTGTGTGTGTTCATTCTAACCCTTCCTTTCCTTCTCGCTTACATATTTATCTTCATTTATTATGTACACACATCTTTTTAATAACTTTAATTATGGGAATATGATTTTAAGGCATAAACAAAATAAAAATTAATTGTAAAACGAATGGAACGCAATTTCCTTAACTTCCCGTTTTATTCTGGCTAATATTTAAACTTTAGTTGTGATATATTGTCATATAATGAGTCAAACGCAGATTTCATAAAGGCAACTTCAGTTCCAGTGAATTTGCACTGGGCAAACTGACTTATGACATTTGTGTTGGTTTGGTGTCAACCTACATTTTTTGAAATTACATTTTTTATTTTAATAGATGATTTGACAATTTAGATATGTTTTATATTCTTAAGTTTTTATTTTGCACTATCTAGACTTGATGCATATTTTTGCTATAATGCTATTTCACATTTACCAACTGGATGGTAATTTTTATTGTGTCAATTAAAGAGGTTACAAAGTTGTAATACAGTGCCTGAGGTTTTGTTTTTGGCAAAATAACTTAAACTTATATTTTAATAAGATTTGGACATTTAAGCTGTTTTTGCAGGACAGGCGCAATAAAAAAAAACTATTCAGGTTTTCAGGTTGATGGTAGTCTTTGATTGTGTGTAATTAGTCCTCACAATGATGGTACCGCGCCGTTGGCCTAGTGGTTAGAGCGTCCGCCTCGGATGCGGGAGGTCGTGGGTTCGATCCCCGACCGAGTCATACCAAAGGCTTACAAAAATGGTACTAGCAACTGCCTCACTTGGCGCTCAGCATTAAGAGGTTATTTTAAGAACTGGTAGGTTTGGTGTCAGGATAATGTGGCTGGGTGGGACTGGTCGGCCTGGTGTCAGGATAATGTGACTGGGTGGGACTGGTTGGCCTGGTGTCAGGATAATGTGACTGGGTGGGACATCATGATACAGGTCTGCAGCATGATGCCCCCGTGCTAGACGTCACTATAAACTGTCACACTGCAGACATCAAAACAATATGACTAAAACTGTCAAAGCTACATTAAAAATCCTGTTCACATCACATAACATCACAATGATGGTAAAGTAAGAATAGTCCTCATAATGTTTAAAGTATACGGCAAAAATGAAGTGATACAGATAGTGCATGGCTTACAGTTAAGCTTACTTTCAAATTTGTAGCATATACTTTCATTGCTTCTTATGGTCCTCGAAATGTAGTCATATGTCAAGGTCCTCACAAGTATATGAATACACGTATGTGTGTGTGTGTGTGTGTGTGTGTGTGTGTGTGTGTGTGTGTGTTTATGTATGTATGTATGTCATTAATACAATGTCTTCCTGGAGACATTTGAATCTTCTGCTTCATGTTGTTGATTCCATCGCATATGTCTTTGCCAGTCTTTGATCTGGATATACACTGATTGATGATACATTGAGATGACATTTGTATACATATTGTCCATGTATACACTTACTGTAGTATCATTAAACTCCAATTTTAATTCTTCAACAAATTCTTCAATATTAAATCCAAACTCAAAGGGAAAAGAAAGAAAGGAAAAAACCATGTCTCTTCCAAAATACAATTCAAAACAACACCGGAACGACACAATGAAATATAAACAGAAATACATGCAAACACACACGATACAGACCACAACAAGTACACATATTATTATTTTCCCTTTTCGGCTTAAATCCTTACATATTCCAAAACCTTATTCTAGGAATAGATAGGGCATCCAGACCAATACATGAATTCGACCAAGATAGCGCCAGTTCTTACAATAACAGAAACAAAAACAACAAAACATACATATAAACTACAATCACAGGACAAAATGACTCTGGCAAAGTCACTACGCGTTCTTAACAACCAATGGGAAAAGGGACGGAAACCCACCCGTGGCACAAAATTTTACAAGGGGTGGGGAGTACAGACTAAAGCTCCAAGCCAAGGGAAAATGGAAACCAGGCCTAAGGCCAACACGGGCCATGGGAAGGGAGTACGTTATATTCCCAAAGCTTATGAGATAAAGAAATTAAAACAATATAATAAGCGAAACAAAAAGCAACCCTGCAAATTTCATATGCTATTTATATTATTATTTATCTAAAACAAATAAACATCAAACACTGTATGGGTAGACAGGGAAACACATACAAGACACAAATATTTAGAAAAACAGGGTGTTACTTCTAAGTCCTAAATAACATGACATGATATGAAAAGGCTAAGAGGTGTCAAAAAAGTATTTTAGTTGGGCTCAATTTTTTTTGGTTTTGTTTTAAAAAAAAACAATTAAAAAAAATAAAAATAAAACAAAAATCATAAAAAAATCATGGGTACTTAAATTCATGAATTCGTGGATTTGCCTGTCAACATTTGCATATTAGTAAGTATTTAATGTCTTGGTTTAACCTCTACAAATACCCAAAATAAAGAATATAAGAGAATAAAACTGTGCAGACGCAAATGGTGGTCACTTTAATGTTTAAAGCAATACTGACACCTGTATGAGCACAAATCAAAGACCTGGCAATATTCAATACTTACAACGTGATTTAGAACAAGTGAATAACATCAGTCGAAGCAAAAGGAAGCTAACAACAATAATACAATACTTCCATCTCTATTAGCATAAATAAAACACCTGTAAAGATTAATCACTTTCGTCATGTTATCGTTTGTTGTTTTTTTCTTTTATGGGAGGGTGATCTCACCTGTTTGATCTTTTCAGACCAGTTAGGGAGGCCCTCCTGCCCCACATGTTAATGGTTGCTATATTGTATGTGTTGTTATAAAGTATGATTTGTTTTATTATACAGGTTTGGGAAAGTGTTATTAATTTTTCAATAAATTTGTATTATTGTTTTATATTTTAGTGTTGATTATATTTTCATTCATTTTAATGTTTCTTTTTTAAAAAAATTTTCTTTCTCCATTTTTTAATATTTTTAATTAAAAATTTTTTTTTTCTTCATTCGAAACATTTATCAGTGTCTAACAGGTATTCTTCTGCCATTCTCGCTTCTTTTTCTTTTTGCCGTCTTCTTTTTTCTCTTCTCCTTTCTCTGTTTGATTCTCGAGTTTCTGTGTTTGTTGTTGTTACCGATTTTTGTATATATTTTCCCGTATTTTGCTCGCCTCTTCCAGTGCTCTCTTGTATCTTCCTTTCTCCAGTGCTAATAACCGCTCCGGTGGCCTAGTGGTTAGAGCGTCCACCTCGGATGCGGGAGGTCGTGGGTTAGATCCCCGGCCGAGTCATACCAAAGACGTACAAAAATGGTACTAACAGCTGCCTCGCTTGGCGCTCAGCATTAAGAGGTTAGTGTTAGGACTGGTCGACCTGGTGTCAGGATAATATGACTGGGTGGGACATCATGCTACATGTCTGCGGCATGATGCACCAGTGATAGACATCACTATAAACTGTCACACTGCAGACATCGTAGCGATATGACTGAAAAATTGTTAAATCTACGTTAAAAATCCATATCACACACACACACGTGTTAATTGTTGCTTCTTTGTTTTCTTTTACTGTTTGTTCTTCTATTGTTTTGGTTTTGGTTAGTGGATTTACAGGTTGTGCTGGTTCTGGGATCGTTGTTTTTTGTACTAGGAGCGTTGGTTCTGTTTTCCCTGTTGTTGTTAGTGGTATTTGTGATATCTGTTGAGTCTTGTTTATTTGCTCATTTTGATGCATTTCTTTTGTTTGTCTCTGTACCAGTTCTTTCTGGTGATTTTGGTGATGTTGTTGCTTTTGTCCTTGTTGCTGCTGTTAATTTTCTGCCTTTGTTTTGGAGTTGGTTTTTCTTGTTGCTGATGTTGCCTGTTCTCAGCTACCATCCCTTGTTGGTTATGTTGTTGCTGTTGTTTTTGTTGTTGTTGTTGGTTCCTTTCTTGTGATTCTCTAATGTCTGTTTGTGCCTGCTGATTTGTTGGGCATTTAAAGGGTGTATGTCCTGTCTTTTCACATCTGTAGCATTTGCGGTCATAGATACATCCTTTATACCATGTTTTTGCTAGGAATCTATAAATGAAGAAAGCTCTCTTTGTTTCTTTCAATTTGCTTTTTTCAATTTCTAATATTCGTATCCCACTGTATATTGTTGTTAGAGGGATCGTTGCCAGTCTCGATGTTATTACTTTCATGTTGAATTTCTCTTCGAACCGTTTCACCACTTCCTCTAATGGAATTTCCAGGGGAATGTCAGCCAAATGTAGTTCTCCTGTTTTTTTATTATTTTACTTTCCTTAAAATAGGCATTGGTTCTTTAACCCTGACGTTTTCTTTTCCTACATATATCTCATCATAAGGTAGTATCCGTGTTTTCCCTTTGGGTCTAATGATATATCCTTTGTATCCAATAGGGTTAATTGAGTACAATCTATTTACGAAGTCCGGATTTAGTACTTTAATTGCAATCATCACGGCTGATGATCCCGGTATTTTCTCTCTCGGTATATGTGCCATGTCCAGCTCATGTGCTTCCTCCTTATATGCACACTCAGTAAAACTCTCTTCATGTGTTACAATTCTCCTAAGTTTGAAGAATTTTTCTAGGTTTTTCAGTTCATTTCTGCCCGCCATGTTTTCTCGTGTTTCAATCTGTACCTGTACTTTTCTGTGTTATGATTTATTTTCTGTTTGATTCATCTACTTCATTCCTTATTCTGCCATCCAATGTCAATTGTAATCAATTGTAATCCTAGTTCCTTTTTCAGAATCTGTGATTTTCTTTACATGGTTTGCTTTGTACGTACCGTTTGCTTTGTGCGTGCCATTGCCGACGATGTAACAAGTTGATATAGAGCGCACCCAAAGTACGTCTGCTCTCCTCGATATCAAAGAATTAAAGTCACCCTTCCACGAGTGGTATGCTGAACAGAGGTCATGGACGCCATTAAGGAAAAAGATGTTACTGGTGACATTCAGTGCACAGTATTAGTAAACCTTGCAACCTCATTAATCAATACAATTCACGCTGAATGAATAATTGCAGCTCACGCGACAATGGGTGAAACGTAGGACCAAATTATCAGTGGTTTTGATAAAGCTGGACTTGGTTAATTTATCAATTTGGGGATTATTTACATGAGAAGCATCTGTGAATACCATGAGACTTGATTGGCTCGATGCTGATACAGTGACTTTGTCCAAAAATCTGTGAAGTTGAGCTTTAATAATCTGCTGTAATTAGTGTACAAACATAGTGTTTCATTAATAATAGTGTTTCAAGAAATAGTTATAGCATTTTACAGGATTGTTCTTCTTTTGGATTCAAAATGCATGGATAAAATGAAATGTGCTTTCAGAAGGATTAAAATGTTTCAACAACAGTTGTACTCGAATGAAGGATCGATTTGAATAAGTATTAAATTTAATTTTCATATACTGTTATTTTGTATTATTTTGTCTTTCATTTTCGGTATTACTATTGTTTGAATACTTTATGCTTTTTGTCTGTTTTCTCTCTGTCCTTACTTACCTCGCGTATCGATTCAAGGCAGTGAGTGTAAAATTACGGCTATCGGATACCTTATTGAAGGTGTGCATTGAAACAATATAAAATGATTTATAATAATTGTTTCAAAAGGTTAAACTAAATAAAACACATGTAAAAGCTAATATTTAATTACCAGATTACAGTACTGACCTTGATTTATCTCTAGGAATGAAACTCGATAAGAAAACGGGCTGGAGGGCAACATCCTACGTGGCTCATTTTTCGTTGGGGATTTAATATCGTGGTTCTGGGCAACAATGAAAACCACGAAAATTGGTCTCCTACGAAAATTGATGATACTACAGTAACTTAATCCCTTGTTAACCCAATCAGCCAGTAGTAAAACAAATAAGAATAGTTCAAATTACCCGCAAACATTTGATTCATTGCTGGATATGATGGAACAGGCGATTGGCCGCCAAAGTAAAAAAAATAATTTAAACAAAAGAAAGAAACTAGTGAAGACAATGGGTTAAAACCGTGCCTCATGCAAATATCATCACAAATTCTAGTTAGGCAGTTCATTTAGTTAGATCGACAGTACACAACCAACCTTCAAAAGAATAATATGACATATTGAACAGTGTAACTGTATTTTCTACTTTAATTTCTCCCTTATTTCAAAAAGTCTAAAATTGCTTTTTAATGATTTGCTAGGTCTGTACATGTATGAGGTATAACAGATGTAATTTTAATTGGAAGGGTTTATCTCTGTCATGGTATTATAAATAACAAGCAGCAGATGTGCTTTAACAAATTTCGAAGCCCGGTCTGCAAAGCTGACGCCCAATACATATAACAACTCAACACTTAATAGATACATCTTGATTTAAAAAACTGGAAAGAATCAAATTAATAAATATAGTTAACATGCTGTCTTTAATTTCTGCTCAGTACAGTAGACATAGTTATCGACTTAGTTGAATCAATTCCCACTGAACAAGTTAATTCATCATTCGGAATTGTCCGATCTACACGCGAGAGAGCCACTATTCTTTCTTATCCCTTCTACTGATCTGCTCGAATCTTCCTGCCTTCCTTCTTTAGTTTCACCTCTTCTTCTATTCTCCTAATTCTTACGTCTCCTTTCCTTCCTCTTTACACCTTCTTCTACTATTGTACCGCCTCGTGCATGCACCCTAGAAGCTTCTTAAGGAATACAACAAGGGCATACTTTTTTGCATCCCTACCCTATCTTCTAGGAAATTCATCACTTGCACAGGTCTTCCGTCGGATTAATTAGCGACCAATCTTACAAGGTCTCATGTCCAATCACTATCTCCGCTTGGACAACTCACACAAGGGGTGAAGTTACTGTAGTATCATCCATTTTCGTGGGGGACCAATTTTCGTTGAGCTACTATCTACGAATAATATTACTTCTATTAGTTAATATGGTAACACATATGCCATCTAAATATTGATATATTCATATACGGTAACCTGCAACCTAGTTAATGAAAATCTTTCATACAACCTGCGTCATAAGAATTAAGAAATATATATATAACTTCGCATAACCATCAATATACACTTATAGCATTCTAATTAATGCAAATCCACATCCTAACACAAGCATTCTAATAAATGCAAATACACGACCTAACTCAATTAACCATAATTACAGAAATAGAAGGTAGTGTGTGTGTGTGTGATTTGACTTTTTAACGTAGCTTTAAGACTTTTTCAGTCATAGCGCTAGATGTCTGCAGTGTGGCAGTTTATAGTGATGTCTAGCACTGGGGCATCGTGCCGCAGACATGTAGCATGATGTCCCACCCAGTCACATTATCCTGACACCAGGCCGACCAGTCCTAACACTAACCTCTTAATGATGAGTGCCAAGCGAGGCAGCTGTCAGTACCATTTTTGTAAGTCTTTGGTTTGACTCGGCCGGGGATCCAATCGTGACCTCCCGTATCCGAGGCCACCGAAGCGGTTGAAATAGAACGTAGAACAATCTAATTAATTCGAATCAAGTAGAACATTCCGCCAAAATATCGTCTTAACTTTCGAAGCTTTTAAATTCCGATTCCATATCCCTTTTACGAGATATGTCACCACGAATCTCGGGGTGACCTTCTTTTAGAATTCCCATAAATACACAGCCCCCTCTTCCTGTGACACTGTGGTCTGAGCCAAACTCACGCATCTGTACTCTTCCAGAATTCTAAGTGCACTGGAGTTTTAGTGAAGTTTTTCCTATACAAATGACACCTATTCCCGCTTAAATTTTAGACCACGTCCCATTCTGTTTGAGCCCTCTAGGCGACTATATTTGATTGTTCCGTTTGAATTTAACTCTATCTCAACGTCCCACTCTTGGCGGCTTCCACGCGGGTGGTATACGTGCCGACTGTTCCTGCGGAAACAGTCGAAGCTGTTCAAAGGACTCTGTTCCTTGAAAGCAGTATTGGTGCTTCCAGTTTGCATACCGCTTAGATAGAACATTCTTGCTCTCGGGTATGTGTGAATTAGAAATTTTGCTACGAATACTGTTCGTTACAGTCTTCTGGAAGACAATTTAAACAATTTTGGCCTTCAAATTTGTACAACGTAAATTTACTTGGCATTATTTGACCAGTGCTTTGTTCAGTTTAACGCTGTATGTACCGTAAAATATGGTATCATGAGACAACTACCCTCCATTATACTGGAATAAAAATCTAGTGCCACTACGATGGAATAAAAGATCTGATACCATTACGTGGGAATGAAAGATATGGTACTATTATGTTGGAATAAAAGATCTGGTACCATTACGTTGGAATAAAAGATCTACTACCATTACGTTAGAATAAAAGATCTGGTACCATTAAGTTGGAATGAAAGATATAGTACCATTACGCTGAAAGCTCTAGTACCATTACGTTGAAATAAAAGATCTGGTACAATTACGTTGGAATAAAAGATATAGTACCATTACGTTAGAAGAAACTATCTACTACCATTACGTTGGAACAAAAGATCTAGTACCACTACGGTGGAATAAAAGATCTGGTACCACTACGTTCGAATAAAAGATCTAGTACCATTACGTTGGAATAAAAGATCCAGTACCACTACATTCGAATAAAAGATCCAGTACCACTACGTTCGAATAAAAGATCCAGTACCACTACGTTCGAATAAAAGATCTGGTACCATTACGCTGGAATAAAAGATCTAGTACCACTACGTTCGAATAAAAGATCTAGTACCATTACGTTGGAATAAAAAACTGGTACCATTACGTTGGAATAAAAGATCTAGTACCAGTAAGTTGGAGAAAAAGATCTATCAAAATTGATGTAATTACATATAGACAATTATTACAATAGAGAGATATGCTTAATTTGTTCTACACACCAGAGAAGTTATTTAAAAAAAACAACAAGAAAACCTCCAATTACCTCCCTCTCGTGCTATTATGTAGCTAGGAGAAAGGACAACATACGTGGAGAGGATCAAACATATATCTTGGACTGACAGCCCTCACTCCCCACAAATAAACCCTAACAAACAAGGAAACCAAAAACAATCCCCTTCCAAACTTATAGACACTTTCCTTCAGGATTGTGTAAAATGGTAAATCAGTTCATAAACGCTAGTAGTAAATGGGGTCACCCTAGCGACAATGGGAATTAGCATTACAGAGACCCCTGGGTCACTCTAGCGACAATGGAAATTTAACATGGAGAAAAATCGTGGGTCACTCTGGCGACAAGGGAAATTTAACATAGAGAAAAATCGTGGGTCACTCTGGCGACAAGGGGAATTGAACATGGAGAAAAATCGTGGGTCACTCTAGGGACAAGGGGAATTGAACATGGGGAATAGAGTCTGGGTCTGTCTAGGGACAAGGGGAATTGAATATGGGATTTTTTTTTATAATTTTTTTAAATTTAAATTTAAATTTAAATTTACAAAAAGGGGTAGGCAATGGAAAGGCTATCTCTTTTCGAGAAATATGGCTGGCCCTGAAAAGGGCCTTTGGGTTTTCTTCTTCTTCTGCTTCTAATTTCTTCTTTTTCTCCACCAAGTTCTTATTTTATCTCCAACACTCTTTCTCTTCTTCTCTTTCTTTTTCTCCTGCTCTTCTTTCTTCTTCTTCTCTTCCTCCTCTTCTTTCTTCCTCTTCTCATTTTCTTCTTCTTTTTCAATCTTTTCGTTCCATTTGCTTATTCTTATTCTTTCCTCTTCATCCTCCTTCTCCTCCTTTATCTCTTTCATGACACCACTAATCTTGTCCTTTACCTTTTTTAAGTTATTAATTTCCATCTTTACACGATGGGGACTATAGGAATAATGGTCTTCAACCAGTCTTATTAACATCTGCTCCATCATTCCTAAGTTGTCTAAAACGTCTTGTAATGTTTGTATTTTGTCCATTTGGTTAGATGCCATCTTCTTTTTTATTCTTTGCAGAATGGTTTGAACGACGAATACTGTGAGTTCTTATACTTAAAGCGCGTACGTGAAGGAAAACATCCCCCTAAAACGTAAAATTGATCTTACCTAGATCATGACCAAACAACGCGCGAACGTGAAGGAAAACATCCCCCTACTTTTTTCATTTCATATAACAAAACCCAAACTATACTTTCTCATTTCATATAATAAAAACCCAAACTATACTCTCCACATACGCTAAGAAACAATAAACAAAATCCATAATCTACTATCCACACAATCTTACGTGAGCGCTTACAAAACCCAAACTATACTCTTCACATACGCTAAGAACAATAAACAAATCCATAATCTACTATTCACACAATCGTACGTGAGCGGGTACAAACACAAACACAAACACACTAACACAAACACACAAACACACAAACACATACGCTAAGAAACAATAAACAAATCCATAATCTACTATCCACACAATCGTACGTGAGCGGTTACAAAACCCAAACTATACTCTCCACATACGCTAAGAACAATAAACTAATCCATAATCTACTATCCACACAATCGTACGTGAGCGCTTACAGAACCCTAACTATACTCTTCACCTACGCTAAGAAACAATAAAGAAACCCATAATCTACTATTCCCACAAACATACCTTAGCTCTTACAAGCACCAACACACAAACACATACCCTCACACTATCTTAAAAAAGAGTTAGTGTTTATAATCACACTACTCTACCTACACACATTGGCAAATCGATCGTTATTTCTTTTCTAGGGTATTGGGTAGCCCTGAAAAGGGCTGTTTTTTTTGGAACTTCATGGACACCTGGTTAATGGTGGTACCTTCCAGGCCTGGCGCCACATACACATCTTGTCCCCCAGTTACTTTTTACCTTTTTGGGGGAGAGAGCAGAGGCAGGATATGTCGCTTCAGAATCCCAATTTTCGCTCTCTGGGATTCTGAAATTTCTTCTTCTTCTCTCCTTTTCCTCCTCCTCTTCTTCTTTGTATCTTCTCTCCTCCTCTTTGTATCTTCTTTCCTCTTCTTCTTTATATCTTCTCTCCTCCTCTTCTTTGTTTCTTCTTTCCTTCTCCTCTCTTATCCTTCCCTCCTCCACAATGGCTTCCGCGGCCAGTTCATTTAATATGCGCCTGGCATATTCCAGATGCACATGAAGTTCCAACAGTTTCTCCAGTCTCGTGTTCATTTTTGGTGTTGATCAATCAACAAGGGTAGCTGGACTGCCGAACGAGTTTCAATTTATAGTGAAAGCGCGGACGTGAAGGAAAACATCCCCTAAAAACATAAAATTGATCTTACCTACATCATGACCAAAAAACAACAACGCGCGGACCTAAAAGAAACACTCACTCACTTTTTATGCTACCCATCACTATTTTAAAAATTTTTATAAATCACTTCAATAGACTATCCACATACGCAAAGCAATCCAATCTAACCCCAAATTTACACCTCAAACACCAAAAAAAAGACATCATTTTAATCTACTATCCATACCAACTTACTTAACCACTTACAAACACAAACACACAAACACATACACTCTCACTACCAATAAAGAGTTAGTGTTTATTTTCACACTACTCTACCTACACACATTGGCAAATCGATTGTTATTTCTTTTCTAGAGTATTGGGTAGCCCTGAAAAGGGCTGTTTTCTTTTTTTGTTTGCTATGGCATTCTTTTTAGTTTCTAAGAATGCGATGTCCTCTGAGGATAGACTTTCTGGCGATAGGTCTGCTTCTTCGGAAAGAGAAGAAGAACTCTTTGGTGTCGATACGACAATCGACAAAGCCTCTGTCAGCTTCAGGTTGCTGCTGCTGCTCTTGTTGTTGTTGTTGCTGCTGTCTCTGAAGTCTGTACTTCTCTGTCCATTCTTCTTTTTCCCTGTTCATTTCTTCTCTGAAGAGCTCTTCTATCAGGTCTTCAGTGATTTTTAACATTCTCACATTCTCTATTTCTTCTGGCTTCGGTATCAGACTGTGTCTGACCCTATGCAAATTCACGTAGGCTTCGTTGAGTTTAGCTAGTTTGGAGCACATCTTCTTAGGAGGATGAGTCGACAATGGATGGTTAGACTGGAAACAACCCGGTTCTTAAAGTTAAAGCGCGGACGTGAAGGAAAACATCCCCCACACGGTTTTTGAGTCGCAACGTTTAGTGAGTGTCATGAGAGGGATAGTAAGAAATGAAAGAGCATCAATCCAACATTCTTATAGCTAAACAAAAGACAAAGGCATTTTTTTCAAAACACAACATTTTTTATTCAAAAATCACTTAACACTAAACAACAACTCTAACATTTTTAACAATAATCCAACAATATAACATCAAACAATTTTTTTCAAAACACAACATTTTTTAATTCAAAAATCACTTAACACTAAACAACAAGAACTCTAACATTTTTTAACAATAATCCAACACTAAAAGTTTCTCCACTAGGTAAAGAGGGATAACAGTCTTCCATGGTTTCTAGTAATCTAGGATGACTTCTCTCAAACTGTTGATTTCTATGGTATTATCGAATTCTGCATACAGGATGACGTTCACCGTTTCATCAGGGTCTCGGTCTTTAAACTGAATTTCCACACGAATCTGGCCGGATTTTATAGGGTGGAAATGTCCCTCGTCGCTGCCTTGGTCTGGAGTGAAATCGAAAGCCCACAAAGCGTAGCCTCCTGCATAATCCTCGTACGTAATACCGTGACTGGTATTGGTTCCTAACTGTCCGGTGGCTTCGTACAGGGACAAGTACGATCTCAAGTAATTCTTCTTGGTAAAGTCAGGTTCGAAAGGTCGGGTACACAAGGTCTTGCCATCGCGACTGACTTCGATTTTGGACACGCCAAAGTGTTGAAAGTAGAAAGGATTTTTTTCGGCAGCTCCGTTGAAGGCTGTATTCTCGACGATACCAACGATCAAACGTTTGGGTAACTGTCCTTGGAACAGATGATCTTCGATCATGGATCGCTGTCCCTTGGGAATGGTGAAGGTTTTCACTTCCACGCGTCGTATGGGATACTTGGCGGTCGTTCTACTCAACGTCTGACTGATGTCGTTTCCCACTTTAGGTAACACTTCCACACGGCGTACGTAGAGTCTGGCTTCTAGGATTTTGGTTTTGTAACCGTCACTATCAGCCATCAAATGGAAAGCGGCACTGCTACGATTCAGTCTCAGGCGGACATCCACCCCGTTCAGCAAATACTTTTCTTGCAACCACATGTCCAAATGCAAACGATCCATCAGTTCTAAACTTGTGTCGGCTCCCGTGATTCTCTTTCTTCGTTCTACAAATCCATCATTGTTGTCTTTCTTTTCATCAGTTTCCAATATTTCAAACTTGGTAGGTTCGTCAGCTTCCCATACCACACAGGCATTGAGATGAGTGTTCTTGGCATCTATTCCGTACGTCAAGAGATTTTCCAGGTAGGCACGATAAGGGTAAGTATCCATGCTGCTACTGACCAGTTTGTTATTCAAGTACAAGTCCACTCCACTGAACAAGGAATGCATGAAATTGTTGACGGGAGCTACTGCTTCATCGTCTATAGCACCTCCAGTCTTATCTAGAATTTTGACTTTCAGGTACAAGTAACTGCTATTCAGATCGATGTAATCTTCGGGCTGTCCTTTGATTTCAAACTCGATGGGAGCGGAATCGGTCAGTGAGGAGACGGGGTGAAATTCCACCCACTGGGATTCTTGCATCGTCATCATCGTGGGGGGCATGGCAAACAGATCCAGTTCCGTCTTGGAACAAGCGCAAGATTCTCGGTGCATCATTTTTTTTGTCTCTTTTCTCAATAATCGAAAACGTCTAAGTCTCGAACGGTTCTTCTTTTCTTGGCCTTTCTCGCTTGAAGTCTGGTGAAAGGGTGTTTTCTTCGTCGTCTCTTTCTGCCTTGTCCTTGCTGAATGCCTGACTCGTTAGCGTGCAGGGCATTTATAGGTGTTTCTCGTTGGCCTAAAATGTCTTTGCCCGTTTGCAGCAAGACATTTTTGCCTGCCCTCATGAAGGCTTCTTTAGGGTTTTGTTTGTCGATGATGACATTTTGGAGAAATTCTTTGCCTTGCGTCAGTGCCGCATCTTTCAAGGCGTGCAATCCGCGTGTCACCATCGGTTTCAACACCGGGGCCACCGAACGAAAGGCCGATTTTAACATATCTCCTAAGCCGTGTCCTCGCTGTCGAGCAACCCCTCGGTACACTGGATACATGACTTAAGAGTCGTGAGAGAACCGTTTTCGAAAATGGAGTTTCACCGTGACTTTTCCTTTGGTGAATGGAATATTTTGTCCCAGATCTCCTTTTATAGCAATGTTGACCGTGTCCAAATACGACTTACTGACAGGCAAATAGTGAGGATGGACAAATTCGCGGTGGACGTGGTAAGTGTTTCCACCTTCCTCGTCAGCGTTCGTGGCAGAATCCACTTTGAAAGGAATGACACGCAGTAACGGTACGGAGGTGTGTCCCACCACGTTGTACTCCACCACATCGGAATACACGAACATCAAATTCAGTCCTTGGTTCAGTTCTACCGGGGCACGAAATAACTTGCTAAAAGACTCGTTGTCGTAAACGATGGGCAATTCGTTCTTCTTCATCATGGTCTTTCTCATGTCCATGTCTCCGCCCAACATGTCATACAATTCAGGACAAAATAAAATGGACAGGATTTTACTCCGTTCAAATTTCATCAAGAAGCGACGAGCTGTTTTGTGGTACTCCATGGTGACATTTTTGTTGACATGCTCCAAAGCTTTCAGAAACACGACATTAAACCTGGAGGTTATGGTGCTGACCAAATGTTGACCACTAAAATAATAGCCTGGGGGAATGAACAAGTGATAGGTGGTGTACTTTTGTGTACGGGTTTTCTTGTCATATTTGACATTGCTATCCATCCACTGTTGCATTTGCTCGTCATGAACTTCCACATCAAAATAATTTTGATTGGGAAGGACATTGAGGACTTGGGTCGGGTGAATCATTTCTACTAAAGCCACTTCCCAATGGGCTTCGTGATCTAACTGGATGGCCTGAGGTAATTTGGCCGTGTAACAGCACAACGTGTTCTTGGGAAACACCTCCATGGAACTGTCACTGGGTAAGGTTAAGTAAAATTGGTTTTGGTGACTCATAATTCCAGAGTTCTGTGGCTGTCCGAGGGGATATTACTGGACGTCAGAGGCGTGTCTCCGTCTAAAATGGGGTTCTGGTTGTGGTTGAAGTGGTGACTGGCACTGGCACTGGACACAAGGTTCCCGGGGTTCCCGTTCGAGGTGAATTTCAGGGAGGGATTGGGAAGCAGGTAACCGATGCAACTGCTCAATAAAATGGTCCACAATTGTTTGTCTCCTTGTTGCAAACTCAAATTGGCGATGGCTGCCCCGATGACACAATACACCACGAAGATTTGGCAGAAAAAGACGATTTGCGTTTTAGGCACACGTTCTCCACACCACACCCACAAGGGTTGTTTTTGTAAATCTTGCACAGAAGAACTAGGTGAAGGAGGAGTGGTCGACGTAGCTGCGTCTGCTGTGTGAAAGGGCATGATGGTCACTTCTTTTTATAGTCGATGACTTGCGAAGCGTCGATCCAAGAATCGAAACTGGGTGGATATCCTTTCCAACGTACTTTGACTTCTTTGACACGTCGTTTGCCCACTTTACGGGTTCTGCGTTCGAGAATGCTTTCGATGTCGTACACGTCGTCTTCTTTTTTGGTGACACGTTGTAACTCGGGCAAATAAAACGTTCCTTTGAGCACTTCTCCGTTCATGTCTTCCAATTTATAGACGGCAGGATGACGGCCATGCACTCGTCCAGTGACGCGAAACAGTTCGGTCGTCCAGTTAGGTAAGTAACCTTTGTCGAAAGTGCGTTTGGTTTTGCCAATGCGCACCCAATCTCCTACGGCCAACTCTCCACTTTTCTTGGGGACAGCCCTCGTCGGGGACGTACCAAACAGACGCTCAAACACCAACACTTCGTTGTCGGGAGTCACGTCTTGCGGGGCACGTCCGATGCTTCGATGGTAAGATTGGTTGTACGCTTGCACCAGGTGCGGTAAGATGTCGATGTACTTCAGAGTGTGGTGATGCGTAAAATATTTCCACATGCGTTCTTTCAAAGTGCGTTGAAAACGTTCCACGATGCTGGCTTTGGTTTCGGGATTCTCGGTGGTAAAAAAATGAATGTCACGTTTCTTTAATTCTTTTTGGAAAGCTTGGTTCAGAAATTCGGTGCCTTTGTCCGTTTGCCATCGAAGAGGGTGACGACCGCTTTGTTTCAACACCCGTTGCAGGGCTCGCACTAACTCGCTGCTCGATTTGGAAGTCAAGGGCACGACCCAGGCAAATTTGGAAAAGACGTCGATGACACAAAACAAATATTTGTAGCCACGATTGTAGCTGGCCAAATGAGAGACATCGGCTAAATCGGCTTGCCATTGATGATCGATGCCTTCCACTCGGGTGCGACTTCTGGCAAACTTGCGTCGAATGGGTTTGTGTAAAGTGTAGGTAGCTTGTTCTTGTAACCATCGTTGCACTTGAGGTAAACGGAGACTTTTCAGTCGCGTTTTGGCAGCACGATACAATTTTTGAACTCCTGCGTAACCTGCAGGATGCGAGGGATCGTAGTAAATGCTGGCTAAGACTTTTTCCATTTTTGGTGTGTTGGTTGGTGTGTTAATAAGACACCCACTCTTGGAGGAGGCTACTCTTTTTCTCTTGGGGTATTTTCTTGGATTGCAATGCTTTGCGTGTGCGGCCGGCAATAGGTGTCGAAGAGGAGAAGGATGTCTGAGCGGGGGATATCGGTTCTTGTTTCACTTCTGTCTTCACTTCTGTCTTCACTTTCTTTTTCTCTTGTGAGGAAGAAGGGGTGGCCATCATCTTTTTAATCCATCCAATTCTGGAGGTAGGTGGTGTTGTTAACTTGCGTACTTTTTCTGGTGGAGTTTGAAACCCTTCCTCTTCTTCTCCTTTCTCTGTCTTGGTCACGGGTACTGGTGGTACTGGTACTGGTACTGGTACTGGTACTGGTGCTGGACGTCTCATCAAGGTCTTAAAATCTTTCAGAGTGGGTAGAGCTGTTTCGTCTAAAGCTTTCTGGTGAAAGAGTTGCAGTCGTTGCAAGAGCTGACCGTACTTTTGCGATTTTTCTGTTTCGGACAAATCTTGGCGATCCATCAAGGACTGCAATTCGTGTTGTAACTGGGACATCTCGCTCAAATGGGGATTGGGAGGTAAATGCGGGGTGTGTTGTTCTTGCCAACGATGGTATTCCATCCATCGTTTGTAAGGCACTAAAGCTAGTTTTCGTCCTTCCATGGGGTTGTCAGGGGTCGATTCTGAGATCTTGGAACTTCCGAGGCCTTTTTATCTTGCTCCCATCAGTCCTCCCAACATGGTTCCCAAGACTCCTTTCAGTATGGGGCCTAACAAGAGAGTTAAAATACCTCCACGTTGCACTAACATCTTCTTTTTTTGACGAATGGGAATTTTCTTTTGAACCATTTGGCGAAGAACGTGACGATGTTTACCTAAGCATTGTTTCTGGTGTTTGGACAAAGGGATCGTGCCTTTCAAAACGTTCAAACAACATTCGCACACGGTATCGATGACCTCTTTGGAGGCTGTTTGAATGAGTTTTTTTCGTAGGGGTGGAGAAGCTTTGGACAGGACAGATAACATGTCCCCATGTTTGGCTAAACGTGGTGGCAGTCCTTTCCTTTTCTTTCCTTGGGGTTTTCTGGAGGGTGACATCTTTGAGTCTTCAGGAGCACCAAAAAACACTGATACCCGACTTGGTCACAGGCCTTTTTTATACTGGAACGCGTCGCCACTGATTGTCTTTACGTCGTATTAGTTTGAGGACAGGCATGACACGTCGTGCAGGGGTACGTAACGGACTAAATCGAGCCAGTTCTTGCTTGGACAAATCCAGTAAACTTTGTAACATGCCCGATCTTTCTTGAACTTTGATTTTGGGAGAAGGTACTTTGTGAGCAGCAGCCACTGCCACTAAATTGGAAGGTCCTGCCACTGGGGAAGTTCTTTTGGGGGTCATCAACGGAGAAGTTCTTGGTGTGATCAACGTCTCCAAGTACTCTTCAGTTCTGGGTGTCATTAACGGAGAAGTGGACAAACGTGAAGCTGCCGGAGACGCAGTCACCGCCGTGGCAGGTCGTGGTTTGCGAGTGTAAGGTTGCGTCCTGGCCGAAGTGCCTCTTTTGCGACTAGTTTTCTGTGGACTTTTCTTTTTCTGGGGGCTTCTTTTCTTTTTCCGGGGTGGTGGTGGTGTCTGGTCAGAGGAGGGTCCTGCCACTGGAGAAGTTCTCCTTGGGGACCTGGTCTTTTTCTTCTTGGGGCTTCGTTGGACTTTTTTCTTGGGTATAACTTTGGGGGTATTAGGATCCCATCTTAAGAGTGAGCGAATGATGACCCCTCCTAGAGTACCGCTCCCTCCAGGTTTCAAAATGATTTGTTTTTTGGTTTGAGTGTCGATGCGGGGATCGGCCAGTTGGACCAAAGCGACTTTGTTTCGATCGAAAAAGCGTTGGGTTTGATGAGGAATCTGAATGATTCCTTGGAGTAATTGACGTGCCGTCACCGTGAACCATCGTAAGACTTCTTTGAGACTAGCTTCTAAGACACGAGCTCGTGTTTGTGGATCTTTTTCTCGACTGATGCCATACAAGGCACGAATCAATTTGACGGGAAGATGCGACTGAAGGGACGTCATGTTCGCACTGAGAGTGAGACAGACGAAAAAGGGTCTGAGGTTTTTATAGATTTTTTTTCATGGGGAGTGAAATGAAGTCGAGGACGGAGACGTGTACAGGACAGGCCCTCCGTCTTGGCACCAGTGGTGAAACAAGTGGGTACGAAATCGCAAATCCTCAGGAGTCGTAGGTTTCAAATCGACGAGTAAATAGGCGTGTGGCGTTTGAGTGGCATCGTCGTACGCCTGAGTCAGCCAAGGCGTTCCTAACTGTTTGGCTAAGACTTGCACTTGCGATTTATCTCGAGGGCTTTTAAACAAGACCACGTAATGCGCATTGAGACTGATGGTGCGATGGGCTTTACTTTGTTGAAACAAATTTTGGGCGATGTAAACGACACTGGCATTACGGTGATGCCCTTTGCGCGTGAACCACAGTTTAATTTCTTCTTCGTCTTCTCCTAACATGTCGTCGAAAATGACCAAATGGGTTAGACGGGAGTCAGAGACGATGCCGTCGTCTTCTTTAGGAATGCCTTCCACAAACACGATGGAATCGCCTTGACTTTCTCGCAAGAGGCTGTACGCCGATTGCCACTCTTTGTAACACCACACGATTCGTTGAGGGGGTCGATCGATCAAATGATGTTTATGTTCGATCAAACGTTTGACGAATTCGGTTTTGCCTGAACCGCTAGGTCCAGCAATGAGCATGTTAAAGGGATGGCGAAGATACAAAGCCTCCCAACTGGCACGATCTAAGTGTTCGTCGATGACTTTGACAGTAGAGGAAGAGGGAGCAGAGACAGCAGAGGTAGCCATGGTGTGAGAAATGTCACTTGTGACACGAAAAACAAACAAGACAAGAGTTTATATACTTTTTCAGAACACGTTTATTGAATGTTTCAAACATGAATACGAAAGACAAAAATACATAAAAGCCAAAGGCTTAAGTACAAGAATAAAAGGCACATGATAACCATGAACGTGGAATAAACACAAGTGTCTGTACAACATGTTTTGGGTAAAGTTATAACCAGTTCTATAGTAGGGGTAAGGTCACACAAGTGTCCTCCCGAAAGGGTCTTTCAGGCCTGTCCACGACAGTCCTGTCCTGGGTGACGGGTTCTTCTGGCACCGTCACTAATACAGGTTGAAAAGTAACTTTTTTCCTTGAATAACTCTCGTGCATACTGGGTCGCCTCTTGTGTCCAAGCCTCAAAACTCTGGTCTCGGTGATGTCCAACATTTGACTCCTAACCAATCTGGTTTCTTCTTCGTTAACGACATGGTAAGTTACTTCAATGAACAATGAACTATCGATCTTTTTATATACAGACCAATACCGACGTGACCGTACGGTAAGGTGAAGTGATTGGGAAGTCGCACTCGCTTCTGGTATACAATTTGATAGACTTTTTGCAAGAGTCGACTGACGATGTGGTGAGTGGGTAAACGTACAATCTTGTTCGGTTGATAGGTGGTCACTTTAAAGTTTCCATCCTCTCCCGATTGCAAGGCTTCTTTCAATACCCCAAAGTTGACCACTCGACTGGTACGATGATTCAGAGTCAGTCCTTTCACTTTGCACGTCGTGTGCACTTCTCCTTGTTTGTCCCGGTATTCGTAGCCGTAATTTTTGGGACCACCACTGACGAAACTTAGAATCTTGTCGTCGGGATGCTCGTCTGTCCAGGCTCCTAAACGGTCTCCTTCGATGTCAGGGTGCTGTTGAATCGGGTGATGGATGTAAATGCAACTGTCCGTGTCAAAGTACAGGACGCGTTCTTCTAACAGTTCTAAAGCTTCGTACAATTTTAAGCGAGCATGAGCTGTCACGTAAGCCGCAATGATGACATTTCCAAAAGGGTCGTCTTGTACAAAGTCCAGATCTTCTTCGTAATTGACCAAGATCAAATCCTCTCGAACGACGTCCACGTGTTTCATGTATTTGGTTTTGTCGTGAATCATCTGGAAGTAGCGGGAAGGTTCTGTCAAATATTCCGTCTTGGGTAAACACGGTCGTTGTGCCATTTTACCCCACAAGCAATTTAACATCACTTTGGCAAACGATCGCCTGCCTTCGTTTTTTTCGATGTGGTCTAAAGTGATGCCTTCTTGTGCGTAGTATTTCTCTTTGAATTGTATTTGGTCTTCGGGAGTGTGACACCAGGAAGGATAGCCGCTGGCTTCTTGTTTCAGTTTCAAAAAGGCATCCACGTAGTCGGCGAAAATGCCTTTCTGAGTAGGGTCACCCTTGTGGTGCTGTTGTGTCTTGGGAAAGTGGCAAATTTCGTACACTTCTAACAGTTGGTATCCCATGTCCAGAGCTTTGAACAATTCCACGCTGACCCAGGTTCCCGTCAAGGCACGTTCTTCCTGGCTGTGATGGCAAGGTTGGTCCTGGTTGCACGTTTCGGCACAAGTACGGCACAAGGGAAACATCAGTTTGCCTTGACAATGGTGAGGTAAGACGGGATGGTATAGGTTCGTGGGAGGCAAAACTTTACACTTGATCAAGCCTACGTATTGTCGAATGTTTTTCAAGTCGATGTGTTCCGTCAACAATTGCGGGTGCCCTACAGGAAAGCGACAATATTTGCACACGTAGGGATACAGCGAACACACGTCCAAGTATTTGATTTCTTCTCCTTTCTCTTCGTCGGCTTGGTACAGCAAACAGGTGGCATTGGTCCTTCCTCCGTACAAACTATCCCTCGGGTTCAGCGGGTCCATGAACTGGTAACTTTCCACGAGGCGTTTAAACTCGGGATCGGTTTTCAAACGGTGATCGTACTCGTGTTCCCACATTTCCACCACTTGGTATCCTTGCTGTTCTAACTTTAGGCGTCGCTGACAAGTGTCCTGGTACAAGTCTTCCATGGTTCGTTGCAAAAACTGATTTTTAGTGTCACGGTCAGGGTAACAGACGGGACATCCGTGAAATAAGCAACCGTTAAACTCGTACACGATCTTGGGGTTTTCTAAGTCCCAGCCATCTACCGAATACGTTCCGATGGTCTTTTCGCCTCCTCCGTTGCGGGCATGCTGAATCCATTTGTCTTCCTTGTCGCACAAGTAATGTAACCAACGTAGGGCTTTGACCGAGTATTGACGCTTGACATAGTGGGTCGTTTGAGGACTGATGACAGCCACGGTCTTTTCAGGCATGAATCGTTGGCGGTACACTAAGGAACACGCTTTGGCAATGGTGCAAGCTTCTTTCAAAGGATCGACCCCTCCGTGTTCCATGAACAGTTCTCGAAATTTTCCACAGCAACGTCGTAAAATGTCCACGTCGGAACGACAATACTTTAACATTTCTTCCTGAAAGTCGAAGGGGTCAGAGGCATGAGCCTGGTACCAAGCGTAGAAAGCTTCTCGTTGTTCGGTACGCATGTTGTCGGGGTCGTAATAGTGAGCCTCAGGTAAATGGGGTAGAACGGCATGCTGATTGGCTTCCGTATTGAAAAAGTGTGGAAAGTACCCTTTAGCCATTTCTGTCATTCCAAACGTTTTAGGCATTCGACTCAAAGGCATGGCCAAATAGCTCATCGAATCTTTAAACTGTACTTGTCCCACTTGCATGAAAATGATTTTGGCTCCGTTCAAAGTCACTTTAGGACGCTCGGTGCCTTGTTCCGTATAGTATCTGAGAAGAAACTGTCCATCGTATCCGGAGAAATTGTGAGCCATCACCGTGGCATGACGATGACAATCTCCGTAACGTTCGATGTCCTCTTGGCTCCACGTCTTGTCGACGGGGTCTAAGACCCATTGGGCAAAACCGGCTAACGTGTTTGGCCCCCGAAAGATTTTTTCACGTCCTCCGGGAATCTTGCTGCAGTGAGGGCAATGACTGAAGATAGGTTCTTGAATGCACTTCTCGCACGCTCGATGAGCCACGCAGAAATTAGGAATGTGAATGCCAGTCTCTTGCATGCATTCGAAATCGAAAAAGATGAAATTGCCTTTCTTCTTGTGACCGTCCTCTTTCTCTGGTGGGGGTTGGTATTTTTGCACGTAGCATTCGTGTTCCAAGTCCACGATGTGGTGACAAATGTGACATTTTTTCTTTCCTCGACATACGTGTGCCTTGGTACTATTGGTACGTATGCCTTGTCCACAGGTAGGGCACATTCTCAGCAGTTGACAAGCACATTTCTTCTGTGAACCTTGTGTTTTCAGATGTTGTTGGTAACAGGTAGGACTGACAAACGTGCGCAGACAAGTTGAACAAGGCACTGGTTCTTCGCTCAGACAGGGTGGAGAGGCTAAACATCCTGGGCATTTCCATCCACAATGTTTGTGTTGCTCTAGATTGTTATAACCATAGTCACATTTCTCACAATAATAAACATATCCCAGGAATCCGGTGATACTGGTAATGGTATCGAAATGTTCATCGTGATGATAGACATGAATGTATTTTCCGTCCTTAAAATCTTGGCCTCGAAACAACAGAGACCCACGCATTTCTTGAGGGTGCACTTTCAAGGTGTAGCGTGGAGCTAGGGCATCTTGCAATTTTTGCATCTCAGGAATGCCACAGGGTGTGTCTTTGGACAGTCCGGCTTGTTGTAACAGGAGTTCTGCTTCGTTTCGTTGTTTGGCTCGGTCCGATCGTTGAATAGTTTTCCAGGTTCTTTTCCATTCTACCGTGTCGTTCTTGTTGGCATAGGTTCGTCCCACCACGATGGCACGGGCTAAACACATCTGGTCTTGAGGGTTGTGAATTCGGACGAGACTTGTTTTGGTGTTGCGAAGGTCGTCCACCAATAACATCTTTTTGCGTCCTGTCCCTTGAGGAAGAGAGACGTGGGCCATTTTCAGTGTGGCTTTACCATCGGTGATGTCAAACTGGTCATTAGATTGTTGTACGTGTTGAATCTTGTCCATGATTTTGGAAGGGGTTAGTTCTGCGGGTCTGCTAAACTCGATCCAAACAGGGGATTTCAAACCGTCGTGATCTATGGATAGTGTCAAGCGATCGTCTTCTTTGGGTTGACATTGTCGCTTGAGTGCGGTGAGCAAAGAATCCCACATCTCGGTGATAAACCCTTCTGCTTTCTCCAAGGGTACGTCGGCCTTGAAATCTTTAAACTTCACCGTGTAGGTGTAAGCCGTGGTTCTAAATTTTCTAGAGGAGCGCTTTTCCGTCTCTCGAATGGAATAGTACTTTTCAGGGTTGACTAAGGGTGGTGAACTTGGTTTAGAGGGTTCGGATTCTGGTTCACTCATGTCCTCTTCAAAATCACTGGCATGAATTTGTGCCAAGATTTCAGCCCTGGTACGAGGCGATAGATCACGTTTCTGCCTCTTACTTTCTTCTTCTTCTTTCTTCTCGAATGAATAGGATCGTTTCATCTTGAGTGCAAAACGTCAAATGACTCAAGTTCAAACACCATAGACTAATTTATAGTCATGGCAAACCAGCGTATATAAAAAGGGTGTGTCTTGTCCTTTCACTATTCATTTCACTCTCAAACCGAGGAGAACGATGGAAGAGACTACCCAGATGGAACGTTTCGTCAGAGCTTTGCGAGGGGTCATTAGAAAATTCTCTTCAGACCAGCCGACGGACTATTCTCCTTCCTTTCGAGATAAAAGTCAAGATACTTGCTATATCTGTCAGAAGAAAGGGCATTGGTCTTCAGAGTGTCCAGACCGTCAAAAAAGAAAAAAAACAGGGGCTAAAAAAGACAAAAGTCAAGATACCTGTTATTATTGTAAAGAAAAAGGACATTGGTCTCCAGATTGCCCAAAAAAGAAACAAGAGGAGTCAGAAGAAAAGAAGGATTCTTCAGAAGAAGAGAGGGATTCTTCGAAAGAAGAGAGGGATTCTTCAGAGGAAGAAGAGGAAGAAAGAAGACAATTCTATTTACAAGAGGCAAAGAAACAGGAGAAGAAAAGAAGGGAAGAAAATGAGGAGAAAGAAGAGGAAAAGACGGTGAAGAAATTCAAAAAACAGAGAGACTAAATAAGGAGAAAGAAGAAGTCAATGAACTTTTTATTAAAGTGTTGTGTTGTGAATTGTGGATTGGATTGTAAAAAATGGAGAGAAGAATACATGAATGATATAAGGTAAGTGTCTTTGAGTTTTGATTTTAAAATAAGAAGCTACACTCACGCACTCATACACAGACACGTACTATAAGGATAAAATGGGTGGGGTTTATTTTTGAGTTATTGGCAAATTGAAATTGTATTTCTTTTCGAGAAATGTGGGTGGCCCTGAAAAGGGCCTTTTTTGGTGTAGGGGTGAGTTTAACCAATCAACTTTAACTGCCTTAAGCCTTTGCCACGGCCAAGGCCTACTTCTGATGATTGGGTTGAAATCACTAAGGGTGGTACGATAGGCTTAGTCACAGGGTTGGCGTGTTTAGCTCGGGAAGGTCGTATTCTCTTCGGTCGTGATAAAGAAGTCTGATACATTTGTTTCAGACTCCTTAACTCCGCTAAAATGTCCAACAGTACCGTAGCCGTTTGATTTTCACCCTCTTGTTTCTTTGCTGCTACTTCTTCTTGCTGTTGTTGCTGTTGTTTTTTTCTTACCTCTTCTTGTTGCTGTTGCTGTTGCTGTAGGAGAAAAGCTTGTTCCGCTTCCTTTTGTCGTTGCATAAATTTCTCCAATTCTTCTTTCTGTCTGTCTAAAATTCTCCACTTGCGGTAATGAAGAAGGTAACGAAGGTTCCGGAACAAATTCTTGCGAGGTAAGAAAATCCACAAAATCCCAATGTACCTCTTCTGAAAGTAAGTCCGGGTTCCCTTGGGCAGTCTCCCCTGCTGGTGCACCCCAATGGATCGTTTTCTGAGTTTCCGTCATGTTGAATCACTGTCGCATAGATTGACTGCACACAAGCGCTAACGAATCTATATAGACCACGTGACGTCACAGACTGCTCTCTTCGGATTGGATGCGAGCTGACTGAATTTTGTAACGCGTGTTCGGATTGGTGAATGAATTCAATCCGTTTCAATCCTTCCTGTACCTATAAATAAGCGCAGTTCACTGCATTGATTCACCTATTCTCGTCGCTTCAAGATGTGGACCACAGTTGAGTCATCCACCCTTGTGTCTTCCATGATGTTTAGGACGGACATGCTCATGTATGTCAGGTCCAAGTGGACTGTTGTTGATAGGACAGATACTAGTCAATGGATGAGGAGAGTTTACATAGAAAGACAAGGATGTCTCAAGAGGGTACTTGTGTATGGACCGGCAGTTAGAAGGAGTTTAAGAAGAAGAAGAAGAAGAAGATGTGACAGATGCCATCTATGTTAATATTAACATAAACCCAAAGGCCCTTTTCAGGGCCAGCCATATTTCTCGAAAAGAGATAGCCTTTCCATTGCCTACCCCTTTTTGTAAATTTAAATTTAAATTTAAATTTAAAAAAATTAAAAAAAAAAATCCCATATTCAATTCCCCTTGTCCCTAGACAGACCCAGACTCTATTCCCCATGTTCAATTCCCCTTGTCCCTAGAGTGACCCACGATTTTTCTCCATGTTCAATTCCCCTTGTCGCCAGAGTGACCCACGATTTTTCTCTATGTTAAATTTCCCTTGTCGCCAGAGTGACCCACGATTTTTCTCCATGTTCAATTCCCCTTGTCGCCAGAGTGACCCACGATTTTTCTCTATGTTAAATTTCCCTTGTCGCCAGAGTGACCCACGATTTTTCTCCATGTTAAATTTCCATTGTCGCTAGAGTGACCCAGGGGTCTCTGTAATGCTAATTCCCATTGTCGCTAGGGTGACCCCATTTACTACTAACGCTATAAACTAATTCATTGCACTCAGGTGTTGTACAAATGATTGGTTTAGATTGCAAAATGGTGTGCAACGCATTATAGCTTAAAAATTCAAACAAATGGCATATTCAGAGAATGAGGAAAATAATTACAACTAAATTGCAACTTGTCATATCTGTACTAGAAAAATAGAAGATATTAAAGTGAGGAACCATGATCATTTCACTGGAACCTTTTGAAATCCTGCTCATTACAACAATAATTGAAATGTAAACCTTCAAAATCTAGCATTTTGTTCATTCACAACTTATGTGGCTGTGGTATTAATCTATTTATGAAGGCGCTTGTAACCTCTGTTCATTCATAACTTGTCTGGCTATGGTATTAATCTATTTATGAAGGCGCTTGTAATCTCTGTTCATTCATAACTTGTCTGGCTAAGGTATTAATCTATTTATGAAGGCACTTGTAACCTCTGTTCATTCATAACATGTCTGGCTAAGGTATTAATCTATTTATGAAGGCGCTTGTAAAAGATTATGTTGATGAAGAGATAGAAATAACACCGAGTATTGACAATAATTATACTTCATTTCGCAAGGAGTACATTGCTGATAGTTTTTAAATGTTGGTAATAAAATAGCTGTGGAAAGAAAAATCAGATTTACAAATAGCTTGATGGCTCAGTCTCTGAGCGGTTGGATAAGAATGTAGATGGCATGAAAAATACAGGGACAATGAAACAGTTTGAAAAGATGGATTCTGTATTCCTTCGAAACGATATTTATTTATATGAATAGATGGCAACTTTGACAAGTTTTATCAAACAGCTATACCCACGAATATAAATGTTTTTCTTATCAATTACAAACTGAAACAGATCAAATGTTGACAAAAAGTTGCAGTTTAACCTTCAAACATACATGACCATAAGTTGAAGAAAAAAAAAAACTAACTATCCGGTGGCCTAAGTGGTTAGAGCGTCCGCTTCGGATGCGGGAGATAGCAGGTTCGAAACCCGACCAAGTCATACCAAAGACTTATAAGAATCGTACTAGCAGCTGTCTCGTTTGGCGCTCAGTATTAAGAAGTTATTCTTATGACTGGTCGGCCTGGTACCAGGATAATGTGACTAGGTGGGACATGATCCTACATGTTTGCGGCATGATGTTCAAATAGTAAATATTAAAACTGATCTCCTTGTCCATGACACCTTCTTATGCAATATTACATCGTCTAAAACTACTGTTAAAAGAAACTCAAATAGGCCTAATGCTCTGTAAACTCTCTAAATGGTGTAAACATAATGGAATGGTCATTAATTTGGACAATGCTGATAACCACTCAACAGAAACGTTATCAGAATTAAAGGTAATATTCTCCGTATCCATTTTAATGACTTGGAATTAAAAAATTTTATGCTAGATAAGCTTTTAGGAGTTTGAGTTGGTAACAGTATTTTATAGTTAGAGCATATCAGTAATGTTACCAAAACCGTCGATAAGTATATCTGGTTACTATCAACAATTAAAGAATTTCTAACCTTAAACAACAAGATAATGTTTGACAAATGTTATTTTCAACCTGATCTGGACTACCGCAACGTCGTATAGTGTAATGCTTCTAAAAAAAACTGGTTAAAAGTGGAAAACTTCCATAAGAGCCATCAGCATTATCCATGACAAAAGAGTTGATAATGTCCATGAATGTTTGAAGGAATATAAAGATCATGACTGGCTATTAAAGAATATATTTAGGAAAGGCTACATTTATGCATGAAGTTTCAAATGGTGTATGTCCAACTGTATAAATGATATTTTCAGTATAAGGACAAAAGCTATCAATACAGCTTCTACTCTATTTGATTATAGACTCTGTGTCATCTACTAACTTTCCTCTTCCTTGCCCCAAAGTGAATTGTATAAAACTAGTTTGGTTTCTTGGGTCCAATCATTTGGAACTGTCTATCTAAAAATGTTAAAGAAGCATCATCAATGCCTTCTTTCATCAAATATTTTTGAAATGGATACAATTCAGACATTGTCTATGTCTGTGTAGGTATGTGTGTGTGTTAAAGATTTGAATCATGTATGCTGGCGTACACAATGCTGTGTGCTGAATCCATACTTAGTTGCTCTTATGTACACCAATCCATTATACCTATTGTGTACACCAATCCATTATACCTATTGTGTACACCAATCCATTATACCTACTGAGTACATCAATCCATTATACCTAATGTGTACACCAATCCATTATACCTATTGTGCACACCAATCCATTATACCTATTGTGTGCACCAATCCATTATACCTATTGTGTACACCAATCCATTATACCTATTGTGTACACCAATCCATTGTACCTACTGAGTACACCAATCCATTGTACCTATTGTGCACACCAATCCATTATACCTATTGTGCGCACCAATCCATTATACCTACCTATTGTGCGCACCAATCCATTATACCTATTGTGTACACCAATCCATTATACCTATTGTGTACACCAATCCATTATACCTTTGTTGTATGATATTTGTTTTCCAGCTGTATTTTAAATATTTGCCTGTATATATGTAGATAATTGAGGACCACAAGGGATATTAGTGTTTGTACTAATTCTGTCACCCTCATCAAATAAGGACATTATTATTATTATTATTATTATTATTATTATTATTCGTTTACATCCCAGCAAAACAGTAACGAAACGACACATTTCTATAAAAAGTTGTTTTCACATGCATTTGTAATTAAAATAACAAATGTTTTGGACGGTATGCATCTTCATGAAATATCAGCATTGAGATACCACACACACACACAATCTACTACTACTACTACTACTACTACTACTAATAATAATAATAAACGCCATTAGATAACTCTTGTAATAATTTATACAAAACAGATTGTCTTAAGCAGAGTACTTAAAAATATTTATTAATTACAATCTATCCCAGAGACAAAAGTAAAAATACTTATTAATTACAATCTATCCCAGAGACAAAAATAAAAATACTTATTAATTACAATATATTCCAGAGACAAAAATAAAAATACTTATTAATTACAATCTATTCCAGAGACAAAAATAAAAATACTTATTAATTACAATATATTCCAGAGACAAAAATAAAAATACTTATTAATTACAATCTATTCCAGAGACAACAATAAAAATATGTATTAATTACAATCTATTCCAGAGACAATTTTTTTGTTTTGTCCAGATATCTGAGGGAATCATACACTTAACGGGCCATATGAGCTTGAGAAAGACGCCGCACACCAATACATATAAAACAGCATAACATAGCGTTGGAACAGAACACACACGTACAATCAGCTGGTAATAATAATAAATGATAGAGGGATTACTTTGGTCAGTGTACTAACATCAGATACGTGTACAGTGTCAGATTCTGCATTGCTATATTGACGTGCTAATATGACCTACACCGGAAACAATCAGGAAAGAGCAAAACCCTCTTCAGTAAGATAGTTCTACTTCCAGACAGTCATTACCTACATCCGTTTACGAATAAGGACTAATATGCAAATATATGAAGCGCAAAAGTATTTAAATATTTCAAAGTAATTCCATAGTTTACACTTGTTATATTGAAGTCGCATGGTCTCTCATATTTAATCTTTATTTTAAAAATAGATTTTAAATTAAATATTAGGTCTTAATTACCATGCTTAATTAGCTAATCTGATAACTTTTGCGCCATAAAACAATAGCGGTGCAACATAAAAGAACATTGATACAACTTACAGGTGATCTACTTTATTGTGAGAAGAGCAATACACCTAAGCAGGTCTAATTTTCAGGCTAGTAGGGTGGTTATTTATTTTTTGTAGGGCCGTAAGACCCTGCTTGATGCACACAGAAAATGAAATCGTGCGAGAAACCTGGAAAACGAACAATTTATGCTGCATTATAAGACTGTACATAACATTCACGGTAATTCCCATGAACAGCCTGACAGGACTGCATATATCATTCACGGTAATTGCCATGAACAGCCTGACAGGACTGCATATATCAATCACGCTAATTCCCATGAACAGCCTGACAGGATTACATATATCATTCACGGTAATTGCCATGAACAGCCTAACAGGACTGCATATATCATTCACAGTAATTGCCATGAACAGCCTGACAGGATTGCATATATCATTCACGGTAATTGCCATGAATAGCCTGACAGGATTACATATATCATTCACGGTAATTGCCATGAACAGCCTGACAGGACTATATATATCATTCACGGTAATTGCCATGAACAGCCTGACAAGACTACAGATGTCGTTCAAGGTAATTTCCATGAACAGCTTCAAACTACACGTACTGAACAAGTGCTCATTGGATACAAGGAAAAACGTACTCGGCAACGACCCTTTTTGAACTAACGAGTATTGTACTAAGTGATACTGTTACCATCTTCCTGAAACAAATCAGGACAAACACATGTATCGTTAATAATGTATTATTTGGCAGTATATGTATTTATATTTACCAATTTGTCACAAGCACACAATCTATGTGCAATTTTTCTATTAAAATTCCAAATTTTTACTCTTAATTATTCTAAAGTATATTAAAATCTCCAATTTTTCTTTACACTTCAACACAAAGGCACTTTAAGATAAATACATAAAAAAATTGTAAAGAACCAAAATTAGAATTATGAACACATTCATGTAAATACACATGAAATAAACGCCAAGGACACACCTGTATCATCAGGAAATTCACGTAGTAATGTAGTACAAGTACATGAGCAGTGCGAAAGCATGGAGCATGAAATATATCTAAACATGTCTATCGACATGTATACACATTCATAAAACACTATATGCAACACTGAAGGTACTCGGCCGTTAATTGAAATCCACGCACAAATCACCATCGTAATCAAACTTCGGAAGTTATACATGTCGAAAATACATCTATCAGTTCAGCTGGGAAGTTTTCGATAATATAATATAGCAACGTTATTAATAAGCAAAAGAGTTCATTATAATATATTTTAAAAAAAACGAACTTCAGAAACGCGCAGCAGGACAGTTGCAAAGATAGGATCCATGACACAAATTGATATCGCTGCAGAGACAAGGATAAATGAAAAGAAATCTCCACCGGTGCTGAGTTCCAAACAAGTTATGAAAAATGCTTATTTACAAGTTCACGGTGAATATGAATGAAAAAAGCAACAAAAACTCATAATCTGCAGACCCTGATTCTCCTTACAAAAACTATAACGGAAAACCAGGCAAACAACCCGATTTATACTGCATTATACGAACTACATATATTGTTCAAGGTAATTCTCTTGAACAGCATGAAACAGCGCATGCTGAACAAGTACTCACTGGATATGGTATAACAGTACCAACAATACAACCCTAGGTGGGCGGAGCTTACGGTGTATGAACATTGTATTCAGAAATAAACGACAAAACTAGCTGTGATTGGTGCATTTTGTAAACGTTGTACTTTCTGTAAGGCTTAAAAAAAGTTGAGCCTCTTGGCAACATGTGAGATTATGTTAATTCATATCTAGATAGTTTGTACTTTTTTTAATTATATTTTTTAAAATGTGGTACACATTGCTGAAAATGTGTCTGGTGTGACTAGATAACTCTTACCCCTATCTAGTTCCAGCAGAGTTATCTCTCTTAAAAGCAATGGCGTCCCTGGTTCTGTCCTTGTCAAATTAACAATCTAACGTTGTTCTCAATGACAGTGTTTGTGACATGCATGTTGAGGTAGGATAGAAATTATATCTATGTCACATAACATCAGCATTGAGGTCTATGGAAAAACTATTGGTACCGTGATACCATAGGAGGAAAAACGTTCTAGGTAATTAACCATTTGCATCTAATGAAAATTGTTCAAAATTACGCAGATGATGCGATTTATATTACGGTAAGTGAGCATCATGCATATAAATCGTTTTCTTCTTCAAGCGAACGATTTCTCGTCTCTTTCTTTCCTTTTCTTCTTCTTCAAGTGTACGATTTCTCGTCTCTTTCTTTCCTTTTCTTCTTCTTCAAGCGTACGATTTCTCGTCTCTTTCTCTCCTTTCAATGAAATCTGAAGCTCATTGAAGTCGAATGAGAAGAAACTCTTTCCGCCATATTCAGTATTGTTTACTTTTGCACGCGATAGGAATGGAGACTCTCTCTCTCTCTCTCCAGGGTGAACAACAATTTTGCACATAATCCGTGATTGCATCAGCAGATAGCGAAATCAAGTTGGTTACTTATTCCTTATTCCCGATTCAATAAGGAATAAGTAACCAGCTACCGATTGAATAAGGAATAAGTAACTGGATAAGGAATAAGTAACCAGTTACTTATTATTATTATAACCCGATTCAAATATTTTCGCATACATTTTAATACTTATTCCTTATTCACAAAGATTTTTATTATTATTTATTCATTATTCCCAATTCAGTGTGTGTTATATGAAGCTAAATATAGACAGATCACGGACTATATGTAGGAATCGTTTAGAATATTGATAGGAATACGTGTTTTGTAATTTGATATAGGATTAATTAGTTGTGTTAGGCATTTGGGTCGTGTCTTGTGTTGCATAGCGTTAAGTATTAGTATTCGGATTCGGAAAGCTTACTAATGACCCAAGTAAAAGGGAAACCACAAAAAACCATACAAGTGTGAACTTGGAGATTTCTCGTGTGTGGTCGTCATGTCCTTAGAGGAGAATTATGTGGAGTATTTACGAGTTTAAGAAGCCTTCAGTTGACTTGAATATTGTCTTTAAGTCCTTGGAACTGGGGAACTTAGCATACTTGCAACCGATTTCCAAAAATTGGGGTTATAAAGGGGAGTGGAGGGCAGGTAAAGCACATGACGCAAGAAGATGATATCCTACTTATACAATTTGGTCGTTAAGTATCATCTTTAAAGAGACTTGACAACGACCCTTCTAGAAATGTTATCTCTAGAAGATCAGTGTAGTAACGAAAGAAGTTCTGAGAAATTTCGTTGAGCCGATTTTGAGAAATCAGCTAGATGACGGAGGTCTCGTACGACACATACCGTAAGATTATAACATAGACCCTTCTTTGACATTTTATCTCTAGGGGATAGAGATCCGTCTACGAAAAATGTCCTGACGAATTTCGTCGAGAGGAAACAGCATAATAAGGGACGCCCTATGGGTATGTGGTATTACCCCCCCCGACCCCCCCAAAAAGAAAAACGCAAATATTAATATACTGCATCGATAGTTTGTACTAATTGAACACCTGCTAAGAGGATTTTGATTTCAACGTTTCCTGCATATTATCTAACAAGGTACACGTTCTAAAAGTTTTTTTAAATAAAAATTCGTTGAGGCGATTTCGAGAATCTGCTGTTAGATGAAAGTCGATTAAGACACATGCCGTGAAAACATTATATCTTTATACCGTTTCGACATGGAACCTTCTTTTATATTTTATTTCTAGGGGATAGTCAACTCTCGAACGAAGTCCTGACGAATTTCGTCGATAGCAAACCGCGATATAAGGTGCGTTCGACGGGTACCAGGTATGAAAAACACGCACAGATTAATAGACTGAATCAAAGAGTTTGTACTAACTGAACTTCTGTTTAGATGATTTTGATTTCAACGCCTGTTGAACAGTACGAAAGTAGTGATCCGTTCTAACAGTAGGAAAATTTGAGAAAAAACTTTTTCCAGCCTATTTCTAGAACATTGCGGCTAGATAAAGCAATCAGAACTCTACAGATGCTGTAAGATTATATCTTACGTTTCCATTTGAGCCATTACGTCCCCTCTTTATTAGGTTTTTACATGGATCCTTCTTTGATATTTGAATCCTAGGGTATAAAGTCCACTAACCAAGGACGTCCTGACATTTCGTCTAGAGAAAACAGCGAAATAAGGACGCATCATGTTGTAACAAGATAACCGGGTGGGATTTTCGGATTCACAACAGAACACTTCTGACGATGGTATAACTACAAGGTTTAATAATGGATGACTTGCATGAGCAATTAATTATGAATATGTGCGTGTATATATAATCCGAATATTGGATTTAATTAACATAAGAACGCACAGACTTGATGAAAAATACCAACAAAAAAAATAATTTAGCAAATACAAAGACAAGGGGTGAATAGTTCACAACGATTTGGCAATGAAACGATGGATATAGTTTACTCAGGTAGTAAACGATGTAAAATTTTACTCAAGTAGTAAAATGCATTCACTCAGGTAGCGAAATTATGGTGATGAAAAAGAGGGACAGATATACAACTTATCTTTACAGTCCCGAAAGATACATTGGCTTTTACGAACCCCAAAATTAGCCCACGGCTAAGAAATTACATGTACAGATACACACTCCGTCATCAGTACACTTTGTTTCAGCTCCACGGCTGCTACAGTTCAGCTTCACAGCTGCTACAGACTCTGGACACTCGGAACACTTCGAAACACTCGGAACACTCCGAACATTAGACCCTCCAGACACCCCGGACATTAGACCCTCCGGACACCCCGGACATTAGACCCTCCGGACACCCCGGACATTAGACCCTCCGGACACCCCGGACAGTAGACCCTCCGGACACCCCGGACAGTAGACACTCTGGTCATTCCAGACACAGACACTCCGGTCACAGAGACACAGACACAGACAGCTGAAAATATATCCAATACCGTGTACTATACAGGACACGGGCATAATAACGCAATGACGTTATACACGGTAAGTTATATAGATTACATTATCAGCACAATAATTACAAAATGACAGGTTAAAAAATAAACCTAATCTTGCTCGATAAGAATCCTACTATATTAAACAGTTTTGTTTAAAAAAAATGTAGCTTTTCATTACTAATATAAATCCCTTGCTAAGTAGAAAACGAGAATAGAAATATGTGTATTATACTGTGTAAACCAAAACTACATAGCAAAGATTAAAAAATAAACGTGGTAATACAGTAGTTATAGGTTACTGCATTTGAATGGGAAAATAGGAACGAGTTTTTCGGAATGAATACTGCACGAACATGTGAGTGCAGTATATCCTTCCGACAAAACGAGTTCATATTTTCACATACAAATGCAGCAACCTTTTTATTATATGCTCATTTTTTTTAATTCAACCTAAGATTTAATTATGTAAACAAAATACACTACAAGAAACAACGTAAATGAATGAATGCCGTATTCCAAACTAAATACACAAGCGCAGATTTGACATTACAAAATGATGTCATTATTAATGCGCACATAGCTCCGCCCAGATAAATTTGAACTTAGTCATAACTTTCGAAAGAAAATTGCGTGTCTAGTTAAAATTGAAATTTGCAGTCATATTGTGAATGACTGGGCATTGCAACGACTTTTCCATTTGATCTGGAGTGAATATATTTTGGTGTTTTGTTTCGATTCGACGAAAGTTTGATTTTGGACTGGATTCATCTGTGCAAATTATACATGAAATACATCGGATTGAAGTGGCGCGGGAGAAGCGTGTTTACGTCTGCAAATGTGTTTTTGTTTCTGTCACTGAATGTTTGAAATCATAACGTGGGGAAAATATGAAGTCTTTCAATTGCAATTTTCAAAAAGACGCAATGGAATTTAATGTGTATTTCATTTTGAGTGCAGTAAGGAGGATGCAATTGCACTTATCATCGAAATTACAGCACACTTTCGAAATGTGTAATCCAGATTGAAACCTATGACACGACTCATGTAATTCGGATTTGCAGAATTAAGAAAAAACATTTTGAGGAAATTCAGGATGTAAAACTAAGTATATTTTATTTTGCCATTCTTATCACCAGCTAAAGAAAACAGTATATGCCTTGTTATTTGTAAGGACCTAATCCGTCATTTATACAAGGTAGCTAGCCTAAATCCGTAACATTGTATCAACGCAAAATGTCAAGACAGCTGGGGTTTTTTTTGCAGTCCACGAAACATGTTTTAGTTCATTCAGAAACAAATAAACAACCACAACGTAAAGAGCCTCTTACGCGAGTGTACATGATTTGTTTACAAATCAAAAGTGCTGGCGTCTGAGTCCATTGTTTATTTACAAAACAAAGTAGTGCCTTTATTCACGTGAATGCTATGTGTATTGTCGCGCGCGTTCAGTATCGGGGAATATTGAACGATTCTGTCAATGTAAAGTTAACGGGGAAAAAAATGAGCATATAATAATTATAGCTTATAAACTAGAAATTAATAAACTTACATACCTCGACAGCTGAATATGTGCACGTTTTTGAAGCAGACTCACTGCTGACAAGACTATTCCGTATTGTAAAGAAACTTACGTACGGTGAAGTATTTATACACAAACATAGTCTGTGCATTATATGCATTGGTTCGTTCCATCGAAAGCACTTCGCACGTGCGGCATGGGATGAACCGAACTCACTATTTCGAAATACGACACAATATACATAAATCATCCTCGGGTATCGTTGTAACAAAAAACGAAACCCGAGTACATGTATTCAATAAATAAAGAATTTAATTCCGTGACAGAACCTCCCCCCCCCCCACAAAAAAAGTGGTAACACTTTTAGAACAAATCACGGAATGTGCACATAAACAATTGTTAAAACTTCCAATTTGAATACTGAACGAAAATGATCTGCTAACTACACCCTACTTAAAAAAATCAGCACCCACATTTTCCGATCCTCGAATCGCCTCGATCCGGTAACTATGCGGTTGCAAAGACAACGTCCAACGCACCAATCTTGCATTGGCGACCTTTGCTTTGTTCAACTATAAGAGCGGCTGATGGTCCGTTTGTAAGGTAAACTCCCTCCCGAAAAGGTACGTATGGAATTTTCCTATCCCCTATACTAAGGTTAGGCACTCCTTCTCAATCACGAGGTAGTTTTGCTCCCTAGGGAGCAATTTTCTACTTGCATAAGCAATGGGCAATTTCATCCCCTCTTGCTCCTGTAGCAAAACAGCCCCAAGACCCGTATCGGACGCATCAGTCCTCAGCACAAACGTTTTGTTCAATTCTGGCAACTTTAACATTGGTGCACTTACCAGTTTCTGTTTTAAAGCATTAAATGCTTTTTTCCTGGCACACACCCCAGGGAACTTTATTCAAGGCTGTTAATGGGCTGGCAATAGCAGCAAAATTGGGGACACATTTCCTGTAAAACCCAATCAAACCTAGGAAAGATCGTACTTGATTTTTAGTTTCTGGTCAAGGTGCATCTTTGATTGCTCCTATTTTATCTGGGTGAGGTTTCAACTGACCTAATCCACTCACGAGATGTTCCAAACACTCTAGGCTAAAATACCCTATACTACATTTGGGTGGGCTTAGCTGTAAGATTTGTAGTGTGAAGTCTATCGAACAGATCCCGTAATACCTTAACATGTTCATCCCATGTATGTGTATAAACAAAGATATCATCTACAAACTGTCGACGTTTTCCATACCGTTTAATAGTTTGCGCATGAGACGAACGCATGACGCACCGGCGTTGACTAAACCGAAAGGCATAACTTTAAATTGATAAAGACCTTTCGGATTCGCGAATGCCGTTAACTCCCGAGCATTACAGCGATTGGTATCTGTCAATATCCCTTGGTAAAGTCTAATTTGGGAATGTATTTATGACCTGCCAAGTTCGAAAATAAACTTTCCATATCTGGCATTGGTTCTGCGTCGAACACGGTGATATTGTTCTATTGCCGAAGATCAATGCAAAAACGGCTCTTCCCGTCTTTCTTTCTGACTAACACACCAGGGGACGAGTACGGGGAACTGGAAGGTTCGATCACTTCCTTGTTTAACATTTTCCCCACTTCTTCGTTGATTGTCTTCCGCGCATTAAAGGGTATTGGATATCCTTTAATCTTGATCGGCTCAGAGGTATTCAACTTGATCTCGTGTTGAATCAATCCAGTACGGCCCGGTTTGTCCGTAAACACGTCAGGGTATTGGGACAAAACCTCCAATATCTGTGTACGCTGACCCACTGATAAATTCGGGCATACATTGGTCTGGTCAATACCTTCCTTCCCTACGTCAATGGGGTATTCAAGGGGCATTTCTGTCCTGGAGACGATTCCGATTCGTCACACGACTTATCCTTTATCACCGCTACGCATACTACATTCAAGACCCCTTTATCTATTGTTTGTCTAGGTCTTTCTAGGTAGAGTTTAAGCATATTGACGTGAAATATCTTGGACTTACCCTCCACGTCAATGATATAGTCCATTTCACCTTTCACCTGTTTGACTTCATATGGCCCTTTCCATTTGACTAGTAGCTTGTATTTATTTGTTGGGAGAAGCACCAACACTTGATTGCCTACATCAAACGTTTTACTCCGCGTTCCTCGGTTGTAGTACTTCGCGTACCTACAACTAGATTTTGCGAGTTTGTCTTGCGTCATTCGACATGTACTCTCTAATCGTTCACGCAAATCTACTGCGTATTGGTAAGTAGTCTTGACTTCTTCGTCCGCGACTTCGTCTGACCACAGTTCGCGTAAAATGCGCATAGGACCACGAACTGTCCTACCGTACAATAGTTCAAACGCGGAGAAGCCTAAGCTTTCACGAGGAACCTCACGATACGTGAACAGAATTGCGTTCAGATACCTATCCCAATCCTTAGGTCTTTCCGCACGCATACTAATAAGAAAAAAGAGAACTTTGTATAGCGCCTAATCTTTACTAAGCGCTTTACAACGTTAGACAACACCTACAAGATAAAAAAACATATATAATGATAAGATTACGAACACAAACACCATGCAATTAGAAAACATGGAAGAAAATAAAACATGCTGAGTTTATTTAAGGTAGGAAACATTGTTAGGTCTTTAAGTTTGTTCCGTCGCAACATTTGCTTCAACGTCCCGTTGAATTTCTCGACCAACCCATTACACACAGGGTGGTAGGGTGTCGTGCACAACTGTTTAAGGGACAACAACCTTCTAATTTCTGCCATTAGATCTGAGGTGAATTGCGCTCCACAATCCGTAAGAACCTCTTCGGGCACTCTGACCCTGCTGAACATGTCCTCGAGCGCTTCGGATACACGTTCGGTTTCAATCGATGGCAAAGCTATGGCTTCGGGGTATCTGGTAGCGCAATCTACCAGCGTCAAGATGTGTCGGTTTTTCCGATCTGTATGTGGAAATATAGGTCAAAATTCTCTTTGGTGTGAGAACTGCGGGTCAGACTGAGTAAAAAACAAACTTTGGTATCAAAACTGGGGGTCAAATACAAAATTTGGGGGTCTCTGAAGTGCAAATGAGGGTAAAGGGAAACACTGAACCTTTTCGAGTAAGGAATTTAGAGGAACCCCCGTTCTTACACTTCCTCACGGTACCCGATAATGCTTTCTTCGCGTTTGCACGTAGAGACACGTCACATTTTTGCTCATTCTGAAATTCTTCGCGGAAGATATCTGTAATGGCTTCCGGTAATTTTAATTTGCGTAAAGGTTTGTTATCTTCCTTTACCTGAGCCCTAGTGTGCACTGCTTGGATGATCGGGAATCGGAAGTCTGACAGGTCGGGAGCCTAGATCCTTGTACATTGCCAATCGTAAGTTCATAGATCGGGTTGGCTGTGCACAATGCTTCCACCTCTCTCTCTCTCTCTCTCTCTCTCTCTCTCTCTCTCTCTCTCTTATATTGTAACTGCATTTGTTCTTTCTTGTAACTGCATTTGTCTTTCTTTCTCTTTTTCCCGCTTGTACTTGCGTTTGTTTTCTCTTTCTTCTTTCTGAAGCTCCAGCTTCTCAACTCCATTTCCATATTGTACTTTAATTCTAATTCCTTCACTTTTATGTCAGAGTCTGATACAGACTTACTGATTGAAACCAAAGCATTTTTATCCAAAAAAATCTTTTCTGCCAAATGCTGAACCAAAATATTTCTTATTTCTTGTTTCATTAAGGAAGCCTTTACCTCAGAAATATCGTATTTTCTGGAAAGTTGAATCAATTCATCTTTTTTTAAAGATCTTATTGTTCCTGGGTAGGATTTGAAAAAAAGATTTCCACTTTTGTTGACGTTGTAGAAAATGTTTGTCAATTTCACATAAGTCTTCAAAAACATAGGGAATTCAAATAAAAAAGACAACAAAGTTTTCTAAAATATCTTAGCCAAAATTCAAAATCCCGGATGAGCCCCAAATTCTTATGTTACATGTATAGGCTCGAATAAACAGCATCGCAAGAAAGAGTGAAAACAACAAGCTTAGAAAAATTGAACAATTGAGCCGTAAGAAGATTATATTTTACGTATACAGTTGGGACATTACGTTCACTCTTTGAAGAGTTTTTAAAGGGACACTTCCTTACGATTTTATCTCTGTTGGATAGAGGCGACCTAAGAAGTACGTCCTGACGAATTTCGTCGACAAGAGTCAGCGAAATTAGCGGGTTCCTATGGTTATTGGGTATGAAAACTCACGCACAATGTGGACCGATTCGTTAAATATTTGTAATATTTAAACACCTTCTAAAAGGTATTTGATTTCAACGCATCTTCAGCTATATCTAACCCGGTATCGTTTCCAACATGAGGAAAAGTTTAAAGAAAATTCGTACAGCCGATTTTGAGATTTTCTAGGCTAGAAAAAGAAGTTCGGTATCACACATGCCGTAATGATATCATATCTTACATGTAAAGTTTGGATATTACGTACCCTCCTAAAAAATTATGACATTTACTCTTCTTTGACATGTTATATATAGGTGGTAGAGGCAATCCACGAAGTAATTTTCGTTTCATGTAAGCTAATTTTTGTTTCATTAACGTTTACGTTTAATTTTAAGTGTTAGAGCGCTTTTTTGTACCGTGTATATATATATATATATATATATATATATATATATATATATATATATATATATATATATATATATATATATATATATATATACCAACTTATGCTGTAAGTAGATTTTACATTACGTATACAATTGGGAAATTATGTACCCCAATTATAGAGTTTTGACATGGACCCTTCATTGATATTTTATCTCTAGGAAATAGAGTCCACCTACAAAGGAAGTCCTGCAAAATAAGGGGCGCCTTAGGGGGTACCGGGTAGGAAAAACACGCAAATGTGTATAAACAGTATCTATAGTTTGTACTTATGGGACCCTTACTTAGAGGACGTTGATTTCAACGCCTCTTATACTGTTTCGAAATAAGACCCCTTTCTAACAGCAGAAAAAGTGTAAAGAAAATTAGTCAAGCAGATTTCGAGAAACTAAAGAAAGGAAGTCGAGCAGATCACATGCCGTAAGATTATATACATGTGGGCCACATTACATCCACTCTTTGTACAGTCTTGACATGAACCCTCCAAGGATATTTTATCTCTAGGAGATAGAGTCCACCTACGAAGGAAGTCCTGACGAATTTCGTGGAGATAAAACTGCGAATAAAGGGGCGCCTTAGGAGCTACCATCTGTGAAAAACACGCAAAATGTGGATCAAATTGAGCTATAACTTGATCTACTTATAAAATGACTTAGAGGACTTTGATTTCATCTAGTTTAGAATCAGTTCCCACAGTAAGAAAAGGTTGTAGAGAATTTTGTCGCATACAACACATACCGTTGGAAGATTTTATTCGATGTATACAGTTGAGACATTACGTCCCTTATTTACAATATTTGACATGGATCCTTATTTATACTTATCTCTAAGGGAGGAAGTCTATCTACCAAGGAAGTCTTAATAAATTTCGTGAAGAGGAATTGGTGAAATAAGGATCGTCTTGCGGGTGCAAGTATGAGAAACACGCATCAATTGTATCAATATATGTTTACTAACTGAACTTCTACTTATAAACTATTTATTTCAACGTCTCTTCGGGAATGCTTAGCTTGTATGTGTTCCAACTGTAGGAAAAGTCTGATGAATATTTATTGAACCGATTTCACGAAATTGTCACCTAGATCAAGGGGTTGGATACAATGCATGCAGTAAGAAGATTTTTTAAATAAATTTTTACACAGACACTTCTTTGACACTTAATCTCTATGGGTCAGCGCCGACCAACGACGAATTTGTTCGAGAGGATTCAGCGAATTAAGGGGCACCATGTGAACACCTGGTTTGAAAAACACGCTCAATGTACATCTAATACAGGAATCTCAAACTCTAACCACCCTGATGGCCGCATTATGGGATTTTTGATGGCCCAAGGGCCGCACCATTTTTGTTATCTCTCATGACACCTTGTGACACCACTCATTTTACGGGGCACAGGATACGGCCTTGCGGGTCGCGTGTTTGAGAACCCTGATCTAATATATCAATAATTTGTAGTAATGTGACGACTACTTAAGGGATTTTGATTTCAACGCCTCATGGACAGTATCTAGCTCGGGATCTGTTCCAACAGTAGGAAAACATAAAAAATAATTTGTCGAGCCGCTGTCAAGAAATTCTCGGCTAGAGAAATGTGACCGGTACAGCACATGCCGTTAGAATGTCTTATTTTACGTCCCCTCTTTAAGTATCTTTGACATTGGCCCTTCAATGACACACACACACACACACACACACACACACACACACACACACAGATAGATAGATAGATAGATAGACAGATAGATAGATAGATGTAGAATCGACCCACGAAGTATGCATTAACAAATTTCTTCGAGACGAGTCAGATTAATAAGAGGCGCTTATTTCGGTACTAAAGACGAAATACCCACCTTGAGCATAGATTATCTCAATACTTTGTACTAATTGTACCCTTAGAGGATTTTGGTTTCGGTGCCTCTTGGACAGTATCTAGTTAGGGACCCGTTTTAACAGTAGAAAACATTTAAATGAGAATTTTCGAGCTGATTACGATAAATGGGGAGCTCATTATACGATCGTTATAACGATGACCACTAGGATATTGCCTCTTCTATCCTTATCTAGATCGTACGGTTCTCGCCTAAATGACCCCGTGATCGATCTTTCTTTTGAAAGATTGTACATATGGATATGTTTGACTCCTACAAGATATATTAACTGCATTAATCGAGAACAAAGTGATTACTGGGAAAGTCGTAATGGATACCCACAGTAGTGGAGCGTTACAGCCCTTTAGCAGATTTTAGTAACACTTTTCGAAACAGATGTCTGATTAAATCGAATATATATATATATACATAGTCCCATGAATAACTCTTTACAGAGTTTTACATTGGCCATTCTTGAGTTTTTATGTCTGGTAATATGTTGAAACCACGAAATAAATCTTGACAAAGTGAGAGGAATCAGTGAAATGAGGGAGGGGGATTTCTGGGTATCGGATATGAAAAAAACGTTCAATGGCTGTCGATTGTATTGATAGTTTGTACCTACAGATACTGTACTGCGAGATATCAGCGCCTCATGCAGAACTTCTGTCTACGGACCTGCTCCATCACTTGATAGATTTATTGAAAATTTATGGGGCCGATTTCTAGAGATATGGAGCTCAATATATGTTATGTATAACAAAGAACAAATAAAGATCGCAACTTCAGTCCTTTTCTTGCGGTGGAGAACTAAAAACTGTTTTTCAATCTGCCGCCGAAAAAATGATTTAATGCCAACCCATGACACATACATGCATGTGATGCCCTACAAAAAGAAATTTTGAAGTCTTCACCCTCTAACATTTGTAGAAACTCGCAACCTGGAAAATTGACCATGGATATTCGCATACGGGTATCCAAGAAAGCAAACTTCCTTGCCGTCTTAAATCACAAAGAAATCGGTATCTTTTTCTATTCCCAAATTTGCTTGTCTCACGTCATTGGATATTGCTGCCAGGGCGCCACTAGGCGCCTTAGCTGGTGTAGCCCTAAAGTCCATCAACCGCCTGGAGAGACGGCGAGCACCATCTCCAACTTTAAACGGCTCCGAAACGCCCATCCCGAAAACACTTATCCGGCAACATCGTGAGAAACGAGCTGGAACATCTGCCATGATGAGGTGTACAAAGGCTGGCACTGTCAACCTTGGCAACTCGCAAAACTGCGTGACATTTTGGATGGTTTTGGATCGTGGCGATAGTCGCGTACCACCGTCTTGCCCGCGGTGTCGGCTACTACACTCTATTCAGAAAATTCTGAAGGGCCGATAATGATAGCAAATGCGCTCGATAACGACCTGAAGCCAGGTGCGCTGATATCGACGGATTTGTTTCTGCGAGGCTGTTTATTGAAACAGGTCGGATTAAGGAATGTAGGCCATTCCGGTAGACAGCTTCAACGGTACGAGAGATACACACAACGACCTCCTAAGCGCATTGGCGAACATAAACCAGTACGTCAGAAATGTTGAGCTACTGAACTGCAAAAGCAATGACTACGTCATATACATGAATGACATTATGTGTTCACTATGACCGCCACTTGACCAAAATTATCTGACGTAAATTTATTCCATCCAACAGAGGATTAACGAAATGGTTTAGTCACTACATTATAATGAGCTCACATGTATATAATCTTAAGGCATGTGCTCTGCTCGACTTCCTTTATTTAGTCGCAAGTTTCTCGAAATCGGCAGGACGAATTTTCTTTAAACTTTTTCTGCTGTTAGAATGGGGTCTTGTTTCGAAACAGTATAAGAGGCGTTGAAATCAAAATTCTCTAAGGTTTCCATGAGTACAAACTATTGATACCGTTTATTAACATTTGCGTTTTTCATACCGTGAAAATTTACAACTCATTCACCTATTGACGGAAGTATTTTACCTGTGCTTCCTCAGGCCAGTCAAATTGTTCTTTTAAGCCTCATTTCTCCTATAACCTTCCACCATATCTTCCATGATAACAACAACACATGACGTCTCCAGAGAACGGAACCGTCGCTTCTAAATTACTCTTTTGCACAATTTACCAATCACCCATCACGAATACTGTAAATGCGGTCACATAATCGTTACATACAGTTAGTTTTTAATAGGGACTACTGATCTCCATGGACACTAATGGTACTCTAACCTGAACTCGCTATAGAATTAAACCATCCTTCCTGGAATCTCATCCACACTACAATCTGTGATGTTTTGCCCGAGGAATTGGCTAATTAGTCGGGTTGAGGACACCGACTTCCCAAAGCCAACCAAGTGATCACTTAAATCTAAGAAATCCTTAAAATGGAGAGCTATATGCAAATGGCTGATACTCAGTTTATTACAATATCAACGATGGGTCTGTGTAAAAACTGTGTAAAGAGGAGACGTATTAGCTCAAATGTAAAAATTAATATAAAGTCTTACGTCATGTGTTGTGCTCGACTAACTTTATCTAGCCGAGAATTTCTGGAAATTGGCTCGGTGTGTTTTCTTCCACTTTTCCTTTCTGTTATTTACATAATGTCCAAGAGGGGTTGTAATCAAAATCATATTAGTAGAGGTTCAGTTAGTTTGATACAATCGACGATATTCGTCAGGACTTCCTTCGCGGGTGGACTCTGTTGCACAGAGATAAAATATCAGCGAAGGTCCATTGTCAGAACTCTCTAAAGAGGAGACGTAGAGACCCAACTATAAACGTAAGGTATAATATTCTGATCGCACGTGTTGTGCTCGACCTCTTTTATTTAACCGCAATTTCGTAGAAATCGTCTCGACTATTTGTCTTCTAAGGTTTCCTACTCTTGGGATTGGTTACTCTTTACCGAATGTCAGACAGGGGTTGAAATGAAAATTAAAGCATCGCAATCTTTGGCTGCAATCTGTTCATAGATTATAACGGTTTCAAATAATGCTGGTATCCGTAAAGACCCTCTATGTTTTCCGCTTGCATTAGACAAACGCCGTAAAAGATGCTTTTGGGAGTCAAATATATATCTGTTTAGAAGATATCATACAATAATAAATGCCAATATCATTTTAGTGGTGAACTGTTGGAACCAGATATGGACTGAAGAGGTAATCTGCTAATGGGCTTTGTTACAACTATCATATATTAATCTCCGGATTCCAAGATATCGGGTCGACGAATTTTCTTTAAGCTTTTCGTACAGTTGGAAGAGATCCCTAACTAGATGTTCTCCGAGAGGCGTTGAAATCGATATATTCTAGTTAGGGGTTCAATAATAACAATCTATTCAATCGATCCAGATTGTGCGTATTTTTCATACCCGGTGCCTACAGGTTGTCCCCTTTTTTGCTGATTCCTCTCGATGAGATTCATCAGGACTTCTTTCGTGGCTCGACAATATCCGCTAGATATAAAATGTCAGTGAAAAGTCCATGTCAAAACTCTTTAAAGGCCCACCTGTATAAGTAACATATTATCTTATAAGTGAAATCTCCAATTTCACACTTGTATGGTTTTTTTTTTTTTTTGTGGTTTCACGTTTACTTGAGCCATAGTAAGCTTTTCGAACACAAATACAAATATTTTGCGCCATGCACAACAGGACCCGACCCTAACATCTAACACAACTAATTAATCCTATCTCAAATTACTAATTATGTATACCCACCAATATCCTATTGTTGACACATCTTAGCCCCATCCCAGCACACAGAGCTGGTTAGAACTTAGAAGTGACACCCTGATTATATCTGAAAGTGTATTTAGTGTTGGTTGACCCTGTCCTCCCATAATACATCTGTATATGTTCATTGTATAAAACAATAATGTCAATTATAAATTTTGCAGGGTTAATTTCTTTTTTATCATCATATTTGTAACTTTTTTTAAAATCCCATGAAGCCAAAATCTTATGTACTTTCCGACTTCCATTAGGACTTTTAGAGGTCCGAGTTCCATAAGTTTGGACTTCCGGTTTAGGGTCGTACTATTGTCCCAGCGACATGTTAATGTCATTGGCCAATTTCCTCCCCCTTTTTTCCTTTTATTATGTTTTTTATTTAGTTGACTTTGCCAGAGTCATTTAGTCCCATTTATTATTATTGTATTATCTTGTTCTCCTTTCTCCTTTCTTTTTTTATTATATGTTTTTTTTTTTCCACGTATGTATTTTTTATATTGGCTTATCTATATCAAATGGTTCCAGTCTTTTCTTAAGTAAGTATATAAGAATAATAAGTGTGTATATGTTTGTATGTGGTGTAGGGGTTTTTATAGTATGCCATAGCATACTGTATATTATTGGATTTTTTAAAGGGTGAGGGGTTTTTTTTATAGTTCAAAACATTGGTACATTTTAGTGCGTATATCTTAATTCGGGGTAATTCTCCCGTCTCCGTTTGTCAAACAGGGAGTTGAGATGTATCAAGTTTTGATTGATGTACCGTAGTACTTTGTACTTCTAATCATTATGTATACGTTATGTAGTATTACATATTCGTTAGATTCCTATTTCGGTTGAGTCAAATTGTTTACGTTCGTAGAACGTATATACATGTGATAGGTCTTAGTATGTTAAATGCATTCAATTGTGTATTATTTTCCTCAAGAGTTGAATCGAGCGTTTTCTGCCAACAAACAGCGGGATTCTCTGAAATGGAATAATTGGTTCTCGAATCTATGTCCAGATGGAAAAAGTCCGTCTGAGTCCGTCTGGACGTCGCTGGTATTACATCAGGCTTCTTCATTTATATGGAGACGTTTTAGTGAGTTGAATTTTGAATAAGATGGTTATACAACTGTGGCAGAGATTCCATCATCAGAAACTTTAATAAACGTCTGAGATGAACTCTCTGTCACATTCATTGTTCATCTATTTTAATTACTTTCCAAATTTGAAAGTTCTATTAAACTGTGATATCTCATTATCAAGTTATAATTTTAAGGTTAAATCAATAGTATCTTAATGGAAATTTCCATTATTTTTGGTTATATTCAATTTTATTGTATTAATTATAAGGAAGAGGGTAGCGGATGAAATCCTTTTCGGGTATCATTTCTCGAATGATTTTCCATCCCATTCCTCGTCTTCAAGTCACAATGGTCTAAAATTAAATAATTTGTATTTATGTATTTAAATATAAGGGAGGAGGAGCAATTATGAGTCCCTTTCGGGTGTCACTTATATGATCTCTCATATGGCATCCCGCCCTTATTTATAATTTGAAATTTGAAATTAAGTTAAATTACAGGAAAATGTTTTTCCATTTATTATAGCAAAGGGATCTCTGCAGGCCCCTTTTGGGGATCATGATGATCTCCTGTTCTGATCCCTCTACTAGATTCTTCATATAAGATGATAAAATGAAATTTTGTATTCAATCATATTTGTTTTGCTTAAGTTGGATGTGGAGGAGTCCTGAGGGGTCTTGTTAAAGAATCAGATATGATCTGTCCCTCTTGGAGCCCCGCCACAGCTTGTTATGATGTAGGTCAAATCCTTTTGTACTGGTCAATGAAGCTACAACGGCGGACAGACTTATCCGCAGTCGTAGTATCCTTCATGTATGTTAGAAGAGAATGTCTGTTTGTTTCTCATCCCCTTCCTCCACATAGTCCGTGATTTGTCTCTAGTCAGCTATTTATAGCTGGCACCAAAGAGGACACTTATGTTTCTAACTGGGTTAGAATAACACCAATGCATGCCCTGAAGGGCTTTTAATCGTCAATAAGTTATAACCAATTATTTATGGAACTATAAATAAAAAAGGAATACCCAACTGGATGTGAATAAGGAATCAGTAGCCAAATGTATGTATAAATAGTTGAATCGGGAATAAGTAACTGTTTACTTATTCCTTATTCAATCGGTAACTGGTTACTTATTCCTTATTCAATAGGGAATAAGGAATAAGGAATAAGTAACCAGCTTGACGTCAATTCAGCAGATAAGGAACAGAATAAGCATTTAAATGAAATCACATCTGATACATCGCTTATTCCGCCACTATATATTCTACCACTGTACAAATTAGAGTAATAAGGTTACTGGGCTTATTGCAGTGACAGATTTCAATGTCACGTGTGACTTGAAATTACCAGAGTGTAAACTGTAATTGCCATAGTATTCATAAAGAATCTTAGCTGAAGTGAAATGGGTCTTTCTGGTCTGATCTCCATACAATCTATGATGACACGTGTGTGAGGAAAGTTGCTTGGGAATATCATGTGACATGTTTTTTTTTTTTTTTAATGTCTTCACGAGATGGTCATGTGACCAGAAAGAAATATGCTCATCTAAATAGTCAATCAAAGAATTCAGTTTATCTTCACTGATTGCAATCTTATCAACAACATTAAAAACTCACCAAAGATTCAACATGCTTTTTCTTTGTTTCAAGACGTGTTGTTGGGGTTTATTCCCTTTCTTTTTTCAGCATATTCATTAATTTCATCAAAAGTGCATAAAACATATCACACTCTGGAGTGCTAGTATAGAATGAAATAGTTTATTTATCACCTATGTCATCACATATCATAATTCGTATTGTTATCTGGACCTGATAATCTATTAGTTTGCATAAATGGTAATGTAATAACGTTATGGTAGTAAACTGTAACAAAATAAGATCGAAATCCCAAACGTTTAGTAAAATTCAACAAATAACTTATTTTCCTAGAATTAAAGAATTTGAAAAGAACTTATAGTATTTTGAATTAAACACAAAATAGTCCTAAACGTTCTATCACAAGTCCAAATGTATGAAGTTCCAAATAAATTCCAATATTGAATGTTGATGTGCTTTTAGTCTAGAATGTGCTAATGTGCCAATGGCCTGGAATGTGGCGATGTGTCAACAATCTTGTATCACAACAATATATTCCAAAATATCTTTAACCGAATTCACTATAAATCCAAATCAGTGATTTAGTCCAAGAAGTATTAATTAGCACTTTGTAATTCCAGTGAATAATTTAAATAAATATTATCCACCTAAACTAAAAACTGAACACAAAAACAAGACTGATTCCACTTCATATGTTATGGTAGGAATGAATACTTTTTCAAGTAAACAACATTGATATAAAAAAAAACTAAGACACAATAATAGAGCCAAGATGCAGGTAAGTCTCCACTCCGAAACATTCAAAGCTGTCAACAAGTTTAGGAATGTCCAAGTGAAAGATAGAAGTAAACCTTTAATATGATGCTCTATAAGCAGCCAAGGGAACATCCGTGGTAAAATAAGTTTTGATGGGTATTACTACCAGTGACAAAAACAGTCAAGAGTATTAACACACACTCTGGGATGGTTATTAATAGAAGTTACGGTTTTAGCGGCTCTATATTCTACGGTCCTCCCTGGTATCCCATGACCTTGCATCAGATCACCTCTGCATTATATGCCATCTTGACGTATCAGTCCCTAACCTTCCATCTTTATCTGCTACTAAGAGAAACCTTCGTATGATAAATAGAACCAAATTAATGCACGAAATCCAAGCTAACCTAACAACTTGCTTACCTCCTACCGCAGAACAACTCGATACCTGTCTGCGTTCATTACTTGACAAACATGCCCCAGCTACCAAGTGTAGAGTATCAATTCAAAAGTGTTCTCCATGGTATAGCAGTGTTAGGGACCAGCTTCGCACTGCTAAAAGAGACCGCCGTAAAGCTGAGAGGTTCTGGCTTTCCACCAGACTCACTATTCATAAGCAAATCTATGAAGTCGCTAAGAAGAATGTCACAAAATATAGTCCATGCAGCGAAATCAGCCTAATACACTACTAACATCATGGAAAGTTCCAGCTGCAAAGAGCTCTTCGAGATTACTAACAAGCTAATGTCAAGGAACCAATCAACACCACTTCCAACTACCTTCTCATCTAAATTCAAACAGTCTTTTTAGCAATGTACAATCTGCATATCGCCCTTGCCACAGGACTGAAACTACTCTTCTAAAAGTAGTTAATGACATTCTCTCTGCGTTGGATAGCGGAAAGATTACAGTCCTCACCCTTCTTGATTTGTCTGCAGCATTTGACACAATAGACCATGATATATTACTTCACCGTCTCCAGCATGTATTTGGCATTCATGATACAGCCTTACTCTGGTTCAAGTCTTACTTAGTCAACAGGGCACAAATTGTATCTGCAAATGGAATACACTCCAGCCCAGTTGATCTATGTTGTGGTGTTCTATAGGGATCTGTTCTTGGACCTGTTCTCTTCATTCCGTACACTCAGTCGCTCTCAAGTGTCATATATCATCATCCAGTGTCTCACCAATTGTATGCTGATGACACCCAAATATACAAATCTAGCCACCCAACTGAAGTTGATGCTACCATCCAAGGTGTAGAGAGGTGCATTTCTGATGTGAAATCATGGATGACTTGTAACAAGCTGCAGACGAATGATGATAAAACTGAGGCCATTCTGATCACAACACAGACTTTCTCATTAACATCCTTTACCTCAAAGAATAAATATCAGCAACGCCAACATTAAATTCACACAATCAGTACGAAACCTAAGTGTTACTGTGGACAGTACTCTCACATTGCACCAACATGTCATGAACATATGCAAGGCTGCATATCTTGAGCTGAGACGCATCAGCTCAGTTCGCAAATATCTTTCAGTTGATGCCACTAAAACACTTGTGTGTTCATTAGTACTTTCAAGACTGGACTATTGTAACTCAATTCTGTCTGGTTCATCTCAATATCTACTCCAGAAACTTCAAAAAGTTCAAAACACAGCTGCTCGGATCATGCTTAGAGTACCACGATAAGAGCACACCTCCCCGCTGCTCTGTACCCTACACTGGCTATCCATTCGATCCAGAATCAAGCACAAAATTTGTTCTCTGTGCTACATTTCACTGTCGGACTCTAGTCCAACATACCTATCTGACCTCACCCATGTGTACACACCAGCAAGATGCTTACGCTCCTCTTCTGACAATCGTATACTCGTTATTCCCACTAAGAAAACAAAGTCATATGGACATCGTTCTTTTGCATGCCAGGGCCCAGCAAAGTGGAATGAATTGCCCACTGAACTTAGACACAAAGACACAGTGATCACATTCAAGAGGGCTCTCAAAACTCACTTATTTCGACTGCAAGAACAAACTTAAAGACCTAATAATGTTTCCTACGTGAAATATTCTCAGCATGTTTTTTTATTTTTTAATATTTTTCTAATTTCATGTTGTTTGTTTTTGTAAAATATTATTATGTTTTTTATCTTATAGGTGTTGTCTAATGTTGTAAAGCGCTTAGAGCTTCTAAAGATTAAGCGCTATACAAAGTCCTCATTATTATTATTATTATTATTACATGAAGCGGAGATCTTGTTGACACTACGATTGCATCGTTATTCCCAGCCCCCTCCTCCGAAAGACGGCGAGGAGACACAAGATAATCAGTTGAATTGCAATGACAGTTTAGAGGTGTCGAACTATGACCATTTGTGTAAATGTGCACCGAATGTTTCATTATTGATACCTTCGTGCATTTGGCAACTTTGACTGTGGTAGCCATGGTTGTGGTTGGATTAGGTATGTACGCATCAAAATTTGCCCATCTGAACAAAAATATTAACAGCAGTGCTGGTAGTTCACGACTTCCTACTGCATACATGCAAGCTTTATCGAATAATGGCTATAACACGTAAGGCGGCTACGGTTCTATCAAATTAGTTAAACAGCAGGCGAAAACGCACAATCAGGCGTTCTGGTATGGCATTTTTGTTCGCCCATTGTTCAAAGTCAACACCATATTTCGGAGTCAGAAGCTCTTGTTCCAATGGTTTTATTGCTTTCGTGATTCCTGTTCTTTCGACGGCAAAAACCGATTGTTATGAATTTCCAGCGAGACTTTCCATAATTTCATCGCAAGCTTCGGCTCTTCTGCTGGCTATTAACTCTTCCGCTTTTTGCCACTTCGTCAATTAGAACTGAAGTGTTCGCTATGTGCGCCCTAGACGGTATTTCGTTTTTGTTTGCATTTATTTGTAGGGGATAAGATTAAACACTTTCCCCCGCCAGCATGTTTGCCAAGCGTCACAGCCAGCGAGTTTTCTGTTCGCAGGGTATGTGATTTCTTATTTTTCTCATCGATAACTGTAATGCGACAAAACCATCGTTTACGAAGCTCATACAGTTTTGTCTGATGGGGAATGTAGTCAAAGACAGCGCTACATAACCCGAAGGAAAGGTTATTGCCGAGGGAGTTTCGCCAAATACAACATTGTCAATGTAGAAGCAAACGCATTCGCGGCAACCCGAGGGTAGTACTTTTCTCTGTTGCTGCTACAGCGAAAGCGTAAATACTCACAGCTGACTATTGGTTGGCTTGGGGTACTCCGGGTGCTCCCAGTGCTCAACAATTATCTGCTTTGCATCCTCGTTTCATTCCAGTCTGAACTGGTCTGTAACCTTTTGTCGATGTCAGGCATATGTTTTGCGAGCTGCGCCACTAATACTTCTTCGATCTCAGGATTGGTAGGCGGTACTAATGATTAGTGATGATTGTTTAAGTTTGGTTGCTCTGCCATGAATTTGTGAAACATAATGTGAGTTCTAATTGCGAGGGACAGAGATGGTTAGAGTGGTTGAGAATCTTGTCGGCTATATGTTGACGTTGAGACCCTCGCACGTAATGGTGTCGGTGCGCAAACATATCAGGCTTTCATTAGAGGCGTTAGCCAGAACGACAATACTGCCATTATGTGCCATTAAGACCCCGCTTACACGGATTGAAATCATTTTTCACGTTCAGTCATCGCGTCTTCCGTGGAGGTTAATGAAGTCAAATCCAGCGCATAGTACGATAACAGAGTTGTTGCTATTGATGTGTATTACCACCAACGTTTTGAAAGTCTTGCGTTAAATCTCAGCGATATCAACAAGACCCGTTTATTGCTGTCACCACACTTACTGACGTGGTTGTGTTGGCCTTTAGGTACAGATCCTTTTAGGTGGCACCATTGTCTGCCCTGGCTGTACTGGTACTGCCCATAGTGCGGCGAAGAGCTTCAGCAATTTGGACGATATTAAACGGGAGAGCTGGTACGAGGGGGCTTGGTGCGCTGCTAATGAAGAATTCAGGGCCAAGTAAACTCATTAGGTATTATTAGTCGCACTATTTAATTCAAGTTTTTCCGGTTTAATGTTTTTCCTCTAGGATGCGTATCATAAGCTAAACGATTCCACCTCCAGCTTGTAGCAGGACACTGTTCTTTCAATTGACAATGTTTTCCGTCGAGTTTATTTGGTCGAGGTGGACATAAAGATGAGAGATCCTGATAAACACTGGGAGATTGGGCACCATGTACGTGCCAGTTTGTAAACCATTGTCCTTTCAAATCCAATGTGGCAGGCGAGATCGAGGAAACTGAACCAATAGTTTGGGTTAGTGAGTGTACTGTTGACCCATCCGGTCTCCGCGCCGTATCCAGTAATCATTCCCGGAATTTAAGCATGCGTTACTTTTACATGTGTCATCACATTATAATACCTATTTGGAACGGCAACGGCTACCGGCCGCCTATTGGGCGTCCTGCTATTGACCCAGTATGGACCATTCCTGTATTTACAATCCCGGACTCGATTGATATTCCGAGGCAACTAACAAAAAAACATTTGGCGGGACCAAAAACTTCTAGTAGATCATTTGTACGAGAGGAATTGCAAATAGTTTCCACGTACAAGGAACTACCAATAACGTTTATTTTTGGATCTGCGCGTACCAGTACGTGTATGTAGTTATGCCGTATGGAAGTACCCACTGCCTGATGTCAAGCGGAAACATTTTTATTTTAGTGCAGTACATACCAATCCCATGCTTCTTTGACCTTATGGCTTTTGCCATGTGTGCGTCGTTGCTGAAGATATTACACATACATATCATGCCGGATATATTTTTGCACAATGACAAGTGGAACTCCTTTCGCCTTCTTGCTGTTTTCGGAGCCATCCGATGCGATTAGATACATTTTTGAAGCGCAGTCTCACGTATTCCTTGATAGGTTCACCCTAGCACTCCTCTTTGAACTTACGCACAACGTTTTATGTTTTTTACTTGACAATGGACAATTTTTCGGATACTCGCTGTCAAACTCATTCAGCAGCGATGCTTCACTCTTATCTACGTAGACAGCGTTGGTAGTTGTATTCGTTAACAACGAATCAGTATGCGTGTTTTGCATTTTTACATTGTCGCCGTACTGCGGCTTTATCTTGTTGTAAAAGAATTTATATATCAGACGCTTGGAAAGATCTAACACAGAAGAGCCCACGTATATCGGCTTTGTCAGCTTTAGTTTCGATTTTGTACTGTGCAAAACTTTGAGACCGCCGTCAAAGATTTTGCGTGACTCAGATGCTAGGTCCGCGATGCGCCTTTGAAGGATGTCTTGTTCATTATCACGGACAAAGTGTACTTGTATTCTTTTCATAAAATCCTACACAGTTTTGTCAAACCCGGCCTTGTCCATTAGCTTGATAAAGTCATCTTCATACTTTTTGTTGGCCTTATTCCGAAAGTTAGTATTCATCTGTATATAATGAGCCATCCAAGCCATCTGGCGAAATTGGAGCACCTGATGGCAGTTACATTTACGTATCCCCAATTGGAGATTTCGTATATGGACTGCATAGTTGTTTTTAGTTGGTTGTTGTCTGGTACTGGCTTAGCGCATTATGTAAGCTTGCGTCCGACATCATTTATAATCCCGCGTTGATACGGGGACAACCAATCATGTGGCACCTGCAGAGTTTTCGGGGCAGCAGATAATCACTGTGGCTAAAGTGAAGATTGTCCGGGTACTCCAGGTCGGTTTCAAAGTAATATCCGACATGGCTCCTAATGCCGTACTTGTAAGTATTTACATTCGCGAAACTGACCCACTGAACCCACCAACAGACATTCGATACCAACTGCATGTAAAGTAATGATACATGATGTTACTGTTTGGGACAACGGGGTCATATCCATCCACACTTGGACAACGGGGTCATATCCATCCACACTTGGATTGCTGGAGCGCAACTATCGGTGGCTTGCCAGTCAGATACCGACACCAATTCCTCCGCTAATCAATGTCGGTGAACAGTTTCAGCTCAACCTTGGTTTGATTAAAAAATACGCCCCAAGACATTCGCGATGACGAAAAGTAGTGCGCTCGGTTAAGCTTATATACATGTATGGCTGCATCGAGAAGCGTCTCAAAAACATCCGCGAAGGGAGGTACACCTGCTTTGAAATACAGCCCATGATTGTCGCCAAAGTTTTGCAAGGAAACGCAGACCAAACATTGTTGCGTGCGTCGTTGGTGGAAATTCCTTCCCTAGGCAACGAGGAATAAAATGCCTCGATCGGTGGCAAGTGAGTTTCGACAACCATGTCCCAAGCATTCATGTACTCGAAGGATACACTTCTTTGCGACTGATAAACCGAATGCTCCATCGTCACATCTACCATATCGACACCTTGTTGTAAAACGTTCATTAACAGTCGATGCAAGATTGCTCACGAGTTTGTCAATGGGGGAAGCTTATAAACTTCAGCAAGTCAAATGTGTCCTAGCTGAAATACATACATACATACATACATACATACATACATACACACCTACATACATACATATTTTGTAAATGCATTAGTTGACGATGTATATATATATCATGCTTGCGTTCTCGTCTCTGATGTGTCTCATAATCCTATGATATGTATAATATGTATCTTAGCAACCTGATATACTCTTTGTTGAAGAGGTAACTAAGTCATTTAGACAGTCAGTCATAGATAAATGCATGCACGCACGCATACGCGCAAACAAGTATATATATGCATAAATACATGCGTCATATGAAGAAAAAAAAAACTACATATAGAATTACACTGTTATAAGTTTTCCATTTCATTTTCGTTACTATCTCGAACTTAATGTTAAGCACATAACACTATAGACGTATTAACTTTTCGAAATATTATCATCATCAAGCAACTGTTAAAAGATTAGTGCCTTGCTCCGCCAAATGACTGCAGATTTGCATAATTGCAGGCATTGAGATATTTCGTTTTGTCAATACGGTAGCTGACACAGTATTACTATTGTATTTTTGTCAATTTTCTGTTTTATTTTATGATCTTGTATTATCATGAATTTGTTTATTCTGATGTAATCTCTTTTTAAAGAGGAAATAAAGTCAGTCAGTCAGTCAGTCAGTCATACATACACACCTACATACATACATACATACATACATACACACCTACATACTGAGGCAATTGTTCAATATAATATTCTCAAATAAAATCTGGTACAGTAAATATACAATATAGCCAGACACACAGAGAAAAAATATTTTATACAAAATATAGTAGCGATCAATTCATCAAGTATCATAAACATGCAATAGTATTTTAGTGTCACAGAGAAGGAATCTCCATATATGCAGTTTAGGCACAATCAGTAATATTGGACTGAGTGTAAGCTTCACTTGGATGTGTAGGTTGTGTGTGTAATAGTGGTCGGTTTACTCGCCACACGAGTGTTGACGCAAATCATGATCGTGAACGTATACGTCTAAAAGTAGTATGCTAATTGCGGGTTTCTTTGCTTAATGATCTAGGTTGATGTCTTCTACCCTTCATGACTTTCCTCCGGCATGGGCACCTCACTCAAGGTAACGTTAGCGGGTTAAAATCGAGGGTTCAAACTTGGGTTCGCATGCTGCGTGTGTGATGTGAGGACAAAGTCAGGGGGAGGGAATTAGAACGCTTTGCGTGGACAAGTTTAGAAAAAATATGCAAAACTGTTATTATCACACTACATAAGAACATACATTATAGCAAAGGTAAACTGTTATTATCACACTACATAAGAACATACATTTATAGCAAAGGTAAACTGTTATTATCGCACTACATAAGAACACACATTTATAGCAAAGGTAAACTGTTATCACACTACATAAGAACATACATTTATAGCAAAGGTAAACTGTTATTATCACACTACATAAGAACATACATTTTATAGCAAAGGTAAATGAAGTGTCTGCTTACATTCTTGATGAACAAATAAAGATATGCAAATATTGGATTCAGCGTTTTTCATTGGCAAATCTTGTGCGTTTAAATCTATGATCTTACTCATGTAAAAGTACAATACAAACAAAACACAATACAGTTTTGCGCCGATTTCACACCTGGTGATGCCGTTAAATTTGACAGTGCGGTAGGAACTTGCTTTCTGACTAGCGTTTAATTAAATACAATGGGTCGTGACTTGAATAACGTATGGCTACGTACATGTTATTTTTGGACTTCATTTTGAATTGGTTTATCTGCCAATATGGTATAAAAACTTCGAACGTCCTGCAAATCCACTGTATGTGAATCAAACGTGTACTTATTGCTTATTTCTTGCAGTCTGTCTAATATTTATCTATTTTTGTTATTGGTAAGATATCGTTTCATTCATTTAAATTTGAACAGTTAACTCGAACTAGATCAAATATAGGACATTTTCTTCTTTAAAGTGAAGAAGTGTTCGATTTACTTTGGTGGGTGAGTATTGTTATGAATATTTATTACAGTATTATCTGTTTTTGTCCATTATTATAGATTGTAAGTGTTATTTTATAAGCAACATATTACAGATGCTAATTTTTTGTACATGATTTTAGATTATATCTTAAAATAATTATTACTTGTATGTAACGATCTTTACTTGGATTTGAGTTCAGGACATTGGTTTTCCCCTCGGAAAGTCCTGCTCTATCTGTTATTTGCCATGTTTTTTGCTAACATTTAAGTAAAAGACCCGACCTTGTTTACAACTTAGAAAGTTCTGAAAATGAATTTTTGACCCGCCATTTTTTTTGCTAACTTTTAAGTAAAAGACCTGACCTTGTTTACAACTTAGAAAGTTCTGGAAATGAATTTTTGACCATAATCCTGGTTCTCTTATAGTGTGTAAGGTTTTTATATTAAGGTCATTTACATCAAAATTATTTATTCCTTTCTAACATTTGAAGTGGAATCAGTCTTTTGTGTTCAGTTAATATTTGAGAGGATTTATGTAATTAAATAATTCATTAGAATTATAAAGTGCTCATTTATACTTTCCGACTAAATCGCTATTTTGGCAATATTGTGAATTCATTCGTTTAAAGACGTGTTGGATTTATATCATTGTGATACATCAAGACTGTTAGCACGTCAAGATTATTCCATGCTATTTGTACATCAGCATATTCAAGATTGGAATTCTTTCGGAACACCACTGGAGTTCATTCGTAATACTCTATACTATTGGATTTATTTGGGATTTAACTCACAATAACGTAAGTTCTTTTTTAGATTTTCACTTTGTATTCTAGGGAAATAAATTATTTGTTGAATTTTTCTAAACTTGTTGGTATTCGATATTTTCTGTTACTTAGTTTAGATTCGTAACAGTATGAAGTGCTAAATCTCATCTAAAGTCTCGTCGTCATGACTACATACAAGTCAACTTACAACATTATCAAATCATTTCCAGCGTTCCTTGCCGGACGAGAGAAGGGGTGTCTACATGGAGTGGCGGTAAGATGCCACAAATGTGAAGCGATTGTTCAATTCACATATCGCCAGAGTACAGATAGCTCTACTCCCTCATTAGCATAATAGTTTGTAAAAAAAAAGTCAAGGTTTTGTGTTGACAGTAACATCCAGTTACGTTGGTATCAGTGATAAAGATTGAACTGAAAATCAAATGAAAATTGGATTACAGGTTTTTAAGTTAAGACTACTGCCATTTGTATATGCTTTAAATTGACATTACCACCTGGATGTCGAAACATTGGATGTAAATATTCCGACAAACCCCCATTTCCGCTGTAATAACGTAATTGTGATTGGGTCCAGTTAGACTGGTGACGCGGAGTGGGCGATTCGTAATTTCCACTGGCAAGCCTCCAGTCAGCCCCACGGTGTCGTCGAATACGTATTTATGTTATTCGAACTGTCAACATAAAATCCATGCATGGTGTGGGACTTTTCTTTTAAATTCCGTATCCCGATTCATTCATCAATTTTAAACTGTGTATACCGTTTTAGTTCGTCTGATTCATAAGTTTAAGCTGGGTATATTTTTTAGGCTATCAGTGGTAATGTGCATCACCACCTTGGCTTGGATTCATATTTGCCTAGCTTTCTTGGAATGGAAGGTGGGTGGTGAAAGGCGGAGGTGGACCAGGAATATTTATAAAAAAAAAGGAAAGAAAGGATCTGTCTCTCGAATACCTTAAAATATTGTTATGTATATTTAATTTAATTGTTTTTTTTGTTAGTTTAATTTTTTTTTAAAATTTCATTACATGCTATTGTAATGTAACATTATATGCTGGACTTGACCTTGTCCAAAACTGAGTTAATTTCTGCTTGACCTGATTGACTTATAAAAAAAAGTTATTTCATTTTATGTCCACCAAAAATACATAGCTAAATTATTCTATATGTTTATGGGCTTAATATCAGAATCTTTATTAATAGAAGAAGTAAATATATTGATTTGGGTCAGGGTTTGGATTTTCCTAAGTGAATTTTACAGATTATAGTTTTGATTTTGTGAACACCAGTATCATTCGAGAAGGTTATTTTCCATTAGGTAATGATTTTTTTTAAAATAGAAAATGCTAATTGTGACCTGAAGTCAAGTAGAGAACTTTATAATCTTGTCATTGTGAGGACTTTGTCATTCGTGCTTTAATATCTAGCACTTTTATGTTGTATTATATGTTGTGACTAGAAGTTTGGGGCTGGAATCCTTTTTTGTTCAAATTATTGAATTCAAGTGATTATTTTCTCTGGAAATACAAAAATGCTCTGACAAAACTATTGGACAGAGACATTCACTGGAATTTATAATGTATTCAAACATGGAATTATATTTCTGTGGTTCAACAAAAGACTGTTGACACATTAACACTTCAATAGCTATCACAGACACGTCATCGACTTCAGTTTTGTGATTTTTTCCCAGGACATTTACTGAATTTTATTCAGGATTTTGAATTACTAGGACTTGTGTCTGTAATTCTTGGATTAATTTGGGATTTAATTCGCAATACCGTCAGTTGTTTTTTCTAATTTCCATTTTGTATTCCTGAAAAATAAATTATATATATAACTACAACAATAAATAGTCATCCATTACAGAACAACTCTTTTCAAGTAGCATTTCTAATTGTAATGACGTGAAACCTGTTTATAAAGAACACACAAGTTAACATGAAGTTTTGCCCTTCATGAAGGTCAAATATGTAAGGGAGCAATATCAGGGTCAGATGGGTTTTATTTTATTAAAAAAGAAGGAAATTCAGTCTGTTTTGATGGGGTGTGTGGGGACTAGATTGCTAAATTGTAAACAGTGACATGTGATTTTCTGTATAAACTAATATTCGTGCTTTTAAAACAAGATCACACATACCTATCCTGCCAAGGAAAATAGTATACCGTCTGCCTGCAGTAGACATTGGCTATTCTCACCATTTCGACTTTAACTGTAGTAGGCATCAACTCGAGTAGGACTCGGCAATTCTCACCATTTCGACTTTGACTGTAGGTGTTTATATTCAAGTAACTCGGTTGTGGCCCACTTTTTTGCGAAATCTCGTTCTCTGATAGTCGTAGAAGTGAGTTATTTGTTCAGCTGTACACTCCTAACCAATAGAAGCGACATGTCATTAATCAACTTAAGTAACGTTACTGACCTAGAAAATTCACGCTCGGTTTGACTACGGAACGGCTTCTATATATTTAAAATACGGTTGTGAATGAAAAGGTTACATCTGATGGAAGGAATGATTAAATGTCGTACCGCTAACTTGTGAACTTCTATGTACATATTCTTTGTCTCTGCTAAGAATTTGGATAAGGAATCACTTGTGATGGGGGTCAAATCCATTTTATTTCGCAGTATATCATGTGGCTTGACTTATGCTTCAACTGTATTAATCTGTGATGGACCTTATCTCTTAGTTTTATTGTCCATGACAAGTATGTAAATAAGTGCTTACTTTATTTATTTAAATTTGATAAGTCCAAGTCAAGGGGGTTCATTTACCAAGTCCAAATATACCAGTGATCTAGTTTCTAACAACTGAAAAATAGCGTTGATTTAAGCGACCCCATGCCAAATGACCGAGGAACTTGTTCCTAGCTCGTGTTGGGTTATACACAAATTGGCGCTGCAATTATGACTTTGTGCAAAGGCGAATCGGTGAAATCAAAATTATTTCTAATCCACTGACACTGTTGTTGGGATGGCTGAGAGTCGATATTATCTCGTTCGTGAACAAATTGGGGATTCGTCATACGTGAGTAAGCACTACGTCTTCGTGTTAAACAAATATGTTTGAATGCTTCTGGTAGATACTAAAATTCAAATATTTGAACACGTAGTAAGAAAAACACCAGTCTAAGACATTACTCCCTGTTAGATACTAAAATTCAAATACTTAAACACGTAGTAAGAAAAACACCAGTCTAAGACATTACTCCCTGTTAGATACTAAAATTCAAATACTTAAACACGTTGTAAGAAAAACACCAGTCTAAGACATTACTCCCTGTTCTCCAACGATGGACCTGCATTAGCACACAATATGCTTTCTAGTGTGGCGATCAATACAGATTTTCTCAAAACTACTTTCAATATGTATTGAACGTCATTCAGTCCATTAATATGTCTGTCTCTCCGTCCATTGGCATGTTCTTCTGTCTGTCTAACTGTATTTTATGTATTGTGTGCATCTTGACATTTTATTCCTGCACGCTGATAATTTTACTAAAATGGATGAATCTCATCAAAATCAAGTTTCAATTTCTGACACAAAAAGCACGATATAAAGATTGGTATAGATCACAGGTAGGATTCAAGCTTCATCGTTGTAGATTTGAACGCAGCAAACATCATTTCAAGTAATTAATTTTTGCTACGATAGTCTCAGTTATTGTGCAGTATCATGGGCCTTTATATAAAAAATATAAGTACACCATGAGGAAGAAAAGAATATTGATATAAAATTGTTACGACTATATGGTTATAAACTAAGTTACATAAAGAAGCAAAACCAACAAGCTTTGTAAAACTTAACAAATAATTGAATTTTAAAAAAAATATAAGAGGAACTTACAGCATTATGAATTGAATCCAAAATAATCGTAAAGTGTTCTATTCGTGTCCAAAGAATAGTTTTTTTTCTTTTACAATTTTGTTGCTTTGCACAGATGTGATTATTATTTGAAGACGTTACGAGAAGGGTTGTCATTATGACATTGTGATTATTATTTGAAGACGTTACGAGAAGGGTTGTCATTACGACATTGTGATTATTATTTGAAGACGTTACGAGAAGGGTTGTCATTACGAAATTGTGATTATTATTTGAAGACGTTACGAGAAGGGTTGTCATTATGACATTGTGATTATTATTTGAAGACGTTACGAGAAGGGTTGTCATTATGACATTGTGATTATTATTTGAAGACGTTACGAGAAGGGTTCTTATGACATCTTAGAGGATTAAGAGTGTGATGATGTTGTTATAAAGGTTCAATGTACAGTCTTTGATAATCGGTTTTATGGTAATTAAAGTTCATTATATACGAAGTATATTTACATTGTACAAGAAAAGTCATTTTCATTTTTTGTGTGATAATCAAATAGTGACACATTACGAGACTAATGTACACAGTATAGTTTGTACATGCAATCTCGGTCATGAAGTGTTTAATACATAAAGACTAATATTCAGTATATAGTTTGTACGTGCAATCTCGGCCATGACGTGTGTGATACATAGAGATTAATATTCACAGTATATAGTATGTACGTGCAATCTCGGCCATGACGTGTGTGATACATAGAGACTAATATACACAGTATATATATTGTACATGCAATCTCGGCCATGACGTGTGTAATACATAAAGAATAATATACACAGTATATAGTTTGTACGTGCAATCTCGGCCATGACGTGTGTAATACATAAAGACTAATATACACAGTATATAGTTTGTACGTGCAATCTCGGCCTTGACGTGTGTAATATATAGAGACTAATGTACATGTTTTTCTTGTGGGTTTAACGCCATTTTTCAACACACGATAGGCTATACATGGTGACCAGTATAACTGGTGGAGGAATAAACAGGGAAATCCCTGGTAAGAACCACCGATCCACGGGAAGTTGCTTGCGTACATACCCACACTGGCAGAGCTCGAGACTCGAACCCACGCGAACAGAGGTGAGATGGCAGTGATCGGTATGAGCGAGCGCTTGAGATCACTCGACTACCCGGGGCCCACTACTAATATACGCGGTACATAGTTTGTTCATGCAATCTCTGTCATGAAGTGGAGGAGTCTGGACAGGGGTATGATTATAGTATCAGGGAATATAATTTTGCGTGTAGGAGTCTGGACAAGGGTATGATTACAGCATCAGGGAATATAATTTGCGTGTAGGAGTCTGGACAGGGGTATGATTACAGCATCAGGGAACATAATTTGCGTGTAGGAGTTTGGACAGGAGTAGGATGACAGTATCAGATATTATAATTTGTTTGGAGGAGTCTGGACAGGGGTATGATTACAGCATCAGGGAATATAATTTGCGTGGAGGAGTCTGGACAGGGGTATGATTACAGCATCAGGGAACATAATTTGCGTGTAGGAGTTTGGACAGGAGTAGGATTACAGTATCAGATATTATAATTTGCTTGGAGGAGTCTGGACAGGGGTATGATTACAGCATCAGGGAATATAATTTGCGTGGAGGAGTCTGGACAGGGGTATGATTATAGTATCAGGGAATATAATTTTGGGTGTAGGAGTCTGGACAGGGGTATGATTATAGTATCAGGGAATATAATTTTGGGTGTAGGAGTCTGGACAGGGGTATGATTACAGCATCAGAGAATATAATTTGCGTGGAGGAGTCTGGACAGGGGTATGATTATAGTATCAGGGAATATAATTTTGGGTGTAGGAGTCTGGACAGGGGTATGATTACAGCATCAGAGAATATAATTTGCGTGGAGGAGTCTGGACAGGGGTATGATTATAGTATCAGGGAATATAATTTTGGGTGTAGGAGTCTGGACAGGGGTATGATTACAGCATCAGAGAATATAATTTGCGTCGAGGAGTCTGGACAGGAGTAAGATGGTAATACCATAGAGGCCCTTTATCTTCAGAGATTTTGTTTTCTCCCCCATCTTCTCTTAAACCGATCTGTAGAAACTCAGAAAATTTGGTACTGAAGTTGTCTAGCATGTCTAACAGACCCGAAGAAATATAATATCTGACTGATCCGCCAAGGTGTAGATAGGATTAACGTATCGGAACCTTGGCTAACGAAGATGGTTGCCTATATGTTAACTGTGTTTAAGATGTGTGTATATATATATATATATATATATATATATATATATATATATATATATATATATATATATATATATATACAATTTTTTGCTTCCTTCTCTGGGGTTCATAATGAAATGTGCAAATTTTTTAAACTAGTAACACTATTTAAATATCTAACGTTTTATATTTCTCACCACCATTCACTGACGGAATAGGGGTAGGTGGGGATAAATTTGCAATAAAATACGTGGAGTGCGACACTGGATGAACTCAAAAGGAGTAGCTGTGTAAATTGTTAACATAAGCGGAGATCTAGACACGTAAATGCTTTCAATCTTTCTCAGCCAACCTTATTTATATCATACGTACCTGTTTTGAGAGTTATGATTCGACGTTTTTATAATTGCATTTTATAATAGTACATCGGGCATGAATTGGTGCATATCTGAGCAAAGCAAAAACATTAATCTATCACTGTCCCGTGACCATCCCATGGGTTTGGTTCTCAGGATTGGCACGATATGATAGAGTCCATCAGATACATACCTGTTCACTTTTATGCAGTGTCCTATTATACAGGTAACTGTTAAATCCAACAATTGTAAGACGATGTTTACTGTGTAACAAATTACTCGAGAGCGTATCTTTCAGGATGTTATGTTTTGTATGCACTATCATTCAGGTTCAATCTTCCTTAAAAACAACAACAAAATTCCACCTAACCTGTATTGACATGTAGGATTTGGAAAATATACAACCTCACTGAATCAACTTACAGGTTCACTTACACGACAGCTATTATAGACTGCTTCATATACGAAAAGTAAAGAGAGATACTCCATGTTCCTATTTTAACAGGTAGGTCTTTTTATGTATTATGCAGGTCAAATGTGTGTACGCGCCTGTCTGTCTGCCTGCCGGTTGGGGGATTACGCTTGGATTTAGTAGACAACACACAAACACATTTCTGGAAATCTGTCATAATAGTAAAATCTAATAGGACTGCACATCTTTTTCACTTGTGGGCGAATTAATACATCGAGAAATTCCAATTTCCGCGGACAGTGTTTGTGGGCCTTAGGAAAAAAACCTTTAGTAGCGGTGGGCCCATTGGCCGTTATGGGCCCCCGGAATTTGTCCTAGTTGTCCTACCGTGTCCGCGGCCCTGCCGCCCCCCCCCCAATCGTTGACACTGGTTATTGGGTGTAAAACTACTAGTTGCGATAACCACTTACATTCCTTGATTGCTGGGGGACTAAAATAGTAGGCAAGGTTAGTCGCTTTTTTATGCCCAAAGTTACATGCAATGTTTACTACTTCGCATGTTTAAAATATTAGGAGTTAAATATATAAATATATGTTTTAATCAAATAAATCAAAATTAAATTTTGATTACTTGATATTCTAGTACCAAAGCAAGTGAGAGAAAGGTACTTCCTAGTACTATTATACCTTCAAACTCGATAGTAATTAAAGATGAAATACGGAATTTAAACAGAATAATACGATAAAGACCATTAAATTCATTCAAAAGAAATGTAACTGAGCACGTAGTCTATGGTGACGATACTATCTACGTATTTTTTGAAGTTTGCGTTGTTGTTTGTACAACGGGAATAAGACCGAAAAAGGCAAGACCCACGATTGCATTGTTGTTCGTACAAGGGGAATAAGACCGAAAAAGGCAAGATTGCATTGTTGTTCGTACAAGGGGAATAAGACCGAAAAAGGCAAGACCCACGATTGCATTGTTGTTCGTACAAGGGGAATAAGACCGAAAAAGGCAAGACCCACGATTGCGTTGTTGTTCGTACAAAGGGAATAAGACCGAAAAAATCAAGACCCACGATTGCGTTGTTGTTCGTACAAGGGGAATAAGACCGAAAAAGGCAAGACCCACGATTGCGTTGTTGTTCGTACAAAGGGAATAAGACCGAAAAAGGCAAGACCCACGATTGCGTTGTTGTTCGTACAACGGGAATAAGACCGAAAAAGGCGAGACCCACGATTGCGTTGTTGTTCGTACAAGGGGAATAAGACCGAAAAAAGCAAGACCCACGATTGCATTGTTGTTCGTACAAGGGGAATAAGACCGAAAAAGGCAAGACCCACGATTGCGTTGTTGTTCGTACAAGGGGAATAAGACCGAAAAAGGCAAGACCCACGATGTTCACACATGATGAAAAACAGTTTTATCCAAGAAGCATGTTTTACCTTTGAGTGACAAAACTAAACTAAAATCGAAATTCGCAACGGCGAAGCGCACGCACAAAAGACTATTGCCATTTAACAGGCATATTTAGTGGCCCAGCATGCACTTTGAATAATAATATTCCCTGCCGTTGTTAATTTATGTCTTGTCTGGATTTGAGACCGTTCTACTCTTACCGACAATGGTTAGAGACGGTCTAGATGAATTTTAAAAATCATGACGGACTTTAACTGATAGATTTATGAAACGTGAAGAGAAACGACATTAAAATCGACAAACAGGAATATGTTTTCATCAATGTCGGTTTTTATGTGTGTTTTGATTTATTGTCACTGTTTAATTTGTGTGTACTTTTCCTGTTTTGCAAGGCAATATGACATCCGATATAGAAACGGGCCAGCCGGCCGACTCCAGGTCAGACAAGTCAGGTGAAGAGGAAAATAGAAAAGACCTGTTGTACTCAGTTGACGAGGTCCCTCCCTGGTACCTATGTATCATACTCGGCTTCCAGGTCTGTACATTAAATGTAAACACTTGAAAAGAATTTTTAGAAATTAAAAAGAAATGCAAAATTGGTCAATGAACAAATGTACATACATTTTTGACAAATAAAAAGTTATACCGAATTTTAGCGACGACTGACAAATGTCCCGACAGTTGTAAAATTTGCTATATTTTTTAAAGCTGTAAGCATTTTAATATTTCGCTTCACAAATTGTGAAAGATATGTATTTTTTAAAAAATCAGACTTTCACGCTGTTTTCATTTACCAACATTTCACACGTACTAACCGACGAAGACGTAACAAGGGCGGAGCTTAGTTGAAGGAAAACCTTCTCATTAGAAAAATGAAAATATATAGATGAAAATAGATAACCATAATGTTCACAAAGCCATCCTTTAATTTTATCATCATTTTAGAGTACTCACATTCAAAACAATGTCACTAAATCTACTGTATCGATGAAGAAAATACAATGGAATTTTATCTTGTAACATCAAATTATGGAACTTAGTGCATATCGCATTTCGTTTCATAAAACCAGTAATGTCTTCCAGAGGATTTAATCCATGGGAATAAAAAAATGCCACAGTCGTTGGGAATGTACGCGGCTACCCAGTAGGTTTCTGCTCGATGACTGTCGTCCGTTTGGATGAAATAAGCTTGCTCGTCTTTATGTTTTTGACATGGAAGTTCATCTTTGGCACACACCACTAGATTACAACAAGCTATGTACGATCTGTGAGTCAGAAGGTAATGAAGCTTTCAGGTACTCACTCAATGTTCACAGTTAATGATAGTCATCATTGGACCCTTTACTTTTTCCTGAAAATATCCGTCAAGTAAATCTCCTTACTCTGTTGAAAGTCTCCTTACTCTGTTAAAAGTCTGCTTACTCTATTGAAAGTCTGCTTACTCTGTTGAAAGTCTCCTTACTCCTGTTGAAAGTCTCCTTACTCCTGTTGAAAGTCTGCTTACTCTGTTTAATGTCTACTTACTCTGTCTTACTCTGTTGAAAGTCTCCTTACTCTGTCGAAAGACTCCTTACTCCTGTTGAAAGTCTCCTTACTCTGTCTTACTCTGTTGAAAGTCTCCTTACTCCTGTAGAAAGTCTCCTTACTTTGTTGAAAGTCTGCTTACTCTGTCTTACTCTGTTGAAAGTCTCCTTACTCCGTCCAAAGTCTACTTACTCTGTTGAAAGTTTTCTTACTCTGTTGAAAGTCTACTTACTCTGTTGAAAGTCTCCTTACTATGATGAAAGTCTCCTTACTCTGTCAAAAGAGAGCTTTGATGTGTTCCATTTCCAAAGAAGACATTGTAAGTAAGGAATGGTTAAGCAAGTCTTTAGATTACTCTTTAAAAATCTCTTCTTCTGAGATGAAGACCCATACACTTCCCAGATAGTATTACCACTTTTCATAATGACTTAGCATCAAAAACATTTGTTGCGTTCTTTCTAACTATGATGTGACTTCCGTAATAATGTTCTCTTGTTAGGTCTTTTTTTCGTCAGCCAAGTTCTTACTGTGCACATCATGACTGTAGTTTTGTCTTTTTCGCTAGTGGTGTGTGATGTTCTGGATAGAACTCTTTTCTTTTCTCCATAGGTTCGGGTTCCATCTTATTTTTTCTAATAGTCTTGGTTGTCTTCTCTCAGACTTGATTATCCCATTATTATCAAATTCTGCATACACGACGGCGCTGACACAACTCGCCAGAGCTACTGCAGCAAACTAAAGTTCCACAGGAAGTTTGTCCAGTTTTAATGGGTGAAAATCAATCTCGTTGCTGCCTTGGTCAGGAGTGAAATGGAATCCCCACACAACATATCCTCCTGCATTACCGTCGTACGAAATGCCGTGGCTACCCTTGGTACCTATCTGTCCTGCCATTTCATTGTCATGTCAGATCTCAAGTAATTTGTCTGGACAATGTTATGTTCAGACTATCTGATACACGACGTCTGTTCGTCTCTAGTGACCTCTGCCTTGGGCACGGTCACGTGCTGGAAATGGAAAGGATTATGCTCGATAGTACAGTTGAGGGACGCGTTAATGCAAACGTTTTGGTGACTTTGGAAATCATGATCATCGATCTTGGATCGGAGTCCATAGGCAATGATGAAGGTGTCATTTCCAATTGTCGTAAAGGATATTTTGCTGTCGTTCTGCTTAGAGATTGACAGATGACATTTCCTACTTTAGACAAGTCCTCCTTACTTTGCATGTAAAGTGTGGCTTCTTTTATTGTGTCCTTGTTAGCAGTAGCCATCAGCTAGAGCATGGTGCTACTTCTATTCAGTCTCTGGCGTACATCCACTCCTTTAAAAAATACTTGTCTTGCAACTACATGTCCAAATTCTGGCGTACATCCACTCCTTTAAAAAATACTTGTCTTGCAACTACATGTCCAAATTCTGGCGTACATCCACTCCTTTAAAAAATACTTGTCTTGCAACTACATGTCCAAATGCAAACGAGCGATCATTTCTAACCTACGTCCATGATTGATATTCTTTCGGCGGTGGTTAATCTAACACTGTGATCTACATCGTCATCTGCAATCAACTCTGTGTCATTAAACTTGCTCAAAGTATTAGGTTTCCAAACTACTCACAAATCTAGAATTTTGTTATTGGCTTCTTTTCCGTTCGTCAAGAGATTTTCCTGGTTCACCCGTGAAGGATAAGTGCCCGTGCGCTGCTGACTTGTTTGCTATTGAAGTACAAGTTCACTTCGATGAATAATGTATGCATGACATAATTCTCTAAGAACATTTATAGACCTTAATGATAAATAAAAATGTATATATAATTTCAGAATAATTTAATTATTAGGTAACAATATAAATTTTAAAATACGTTATAAGTTTCATAAACAATAATGAAGAAAATAATTTACTAAAAGTAACTGAAAAAGTCATATAAAGATCAAAATATATTAAGAATGAAATAATTACTAGCCATTTTCACAGTACAAGGTTGTTTTTAGGTGTAGACAAAATTCTGTTTCTTACGCGCTCAGACTTGTTAAATTTTGCATTTAATTTTGATTTAGCAATCAAGCAATCGTTAGTTTTACCGTTTAGCAGAATAATTACATAAACATAAAAAGTTCACTGAGCGCCGTGTTATAAGAGATCAATAAATTTAATAGGATCTGTTGATTTTTGGTTGATATGCATTAATCTATTCAGTCTAATTAAAGCCTATACACATATGCTATGAGTTAAAATTAGTAAAGGGGAATAGACAATACCATTACCCTGTAAAATCGGTTTTAATATAGCAAATACTTTAAAAAATAATACTAACGATTGAACCTGAAAATCTTTAATAACCAATGAACACATTTTTCACAAGAAACGTTTTAAAAATGGCTAGATGATAATATTATTAAAATACGTCAGTCGTATAATGAAGTAAAGACTGTCATTGTTAACTGTTTTCACAGAACTCTAAAATGTACAGCAAACTAATCAATAACAAATTTAGACATCTTACCAAACATGATAAATAAATATTATATACACAAGACAGAAGTATTAAAATGACACATGTAATAGTAGTAAAACAGAAAAAAAAGTAATAAAAAGGCTATACATATTTATCCTTTTGATTATTCGAATTGTTTCTAGTTGAAAATTGAAAATTTTACTCTTTGAAAAAAAGAAGGAATCTCTCAAGAAGTTTGGAATATACTGAGTATGCCAAATCCAAACTTTCGGCGAATACAATGATCTACATTACAAAACTGACCTTTTAAACAATTTTTGGAAATATCCCTGTCTATCATTAGGAACTGGATCCAGCCCAATAATTCATCATTCCATGAACGAGTTGGCATGCGAGATTTAAAAACTAAAAAGGCAAAGCAGTCATCAAACTAAGATTACGAAATGATGTTGATCTCATGGTTTGAAAAAGGAGTAAGAGATTGAATACCAGTGGTATCAGCAAATACCCCCATGGTTCCGATAACTCTAAACATAATTAATAGATAACGGATGTGGATCGTATAAACCTTCATGGTTGGGTTACGATGCAGCCATTTCCGTATTTCAGATTTTAAATGGATTTAACCAGATAAATTACCCAAACAATTTCCTAATAATGTTCTAGATAATTGCGAATATGAATATAAATTAGAAGTTGATCTGGAGTACTTGGAGAAACTACATGATACTCACAGCTGGTATCCTTTGCACCAGAAAGGATGCCAGTTAGAAAGAATGGTTGATTGAATGTCAAACGCAGTATTAAACTAATTATCAAGTAAAGTAGACATACAGCAGTCATAAACTGAATCAACCTCTCTCAAGAAAAGTAGTCGTAAATTGAACCAACCTTTAGCAAGTAAGGTCACAAACTGAGTCCAGCATTAGCAAGTAAATTACCCACAAATTGAGTTCACTTCTATTAAGTACAGAAGCCATAAACTGAGTCCTCCTCTATCAAGTAAAGTAGTCATCAATTGAGTTCACCTCTATTAAGTAAAGTAGTCATAAATTGAGTTCACCTTTATTAAGTACAGTAGTCATAAACTGAGTCCTCCTCTATCAAGTAAAGTAATCATAAATTGAGACCACGTCTATCAAGTACAGTAATCATAAATTGAGACCACGTCTATTACGTAGAGTAGCCATAAATTAAGACAACCTTTACCAAGTAAAGTAGTCATAAATTGAATCCACATCTATCAAGTAAAGTAATCATAAATTGAGACCACCTCTATTACGTACACTAGCTATAAATTGAGACAACCTTTACCAAGTAAAATAGTCATAAATTGAATCCATCCTTAGCAAGTAAAGTCGCCATACATTGACAGTTTTTAAATTATGCTACTACGAAAACTGTATATTGTTGCTGAAATCGTATATTGGTCACTTAAAAAAGTATACCACTACTATTACTACTGCCACCACTACAGCCATCATCACCACCAAAACCACCACCACAATAATAATAATAATAATAGTTATTATTATTATTATTATTATTAGAAGTTGTTGTTGTTGTTGTTGTTGTGGGGTTTAACGCCATTTTTCAGCACACGATAGGCTATACATGGCGGCCAGTATTAATGGTGGAGGAAGAACCCGAGAAAACCCCGGAAAGAACCACCGACCCACGAGAAGCTACTGGCAAGCTTTCTCACATACCCACATTGGCTGAATCCTAGACTCGAACCGCCGCAGACAGAGGTGAGATGGCAGTGAAGTAGTAGTAGTTGTGGTTGTAGTAGTGGTAAAGAAACATACAATCTTAAAAAAATATGATATTATTGTCATAGTGTGTATTTCATGTAATAAATTTCATGCTTCTTTTTAAATCTTATTTTCAACCATAAATCCCTAACATTTTAATCTGTCTCCTGCATAAACAGCAATTGATGTTTGGCGACCACTAGAACATGTTTGTGTTGGACTTATACTACTGCAGCAATAGTCAGAAATGTAGATTAGTAAAGTACTTATAATTTACTAAGCAAAATGAATCCTGAGGTTTTCCCTTGGGTAAGGAGGAGGTAATTCTGCAAAGTTCTCTCCAGTGTAGTGTACTGTTAGCGTGTGAACGTGTCTTCGTTATGTATGCAGTCTACCAGCTGTGTGATCCATCGACAGAAGTATATGGAAGACACACGTCAGTGAAATATAAATGCAATTTTTCTTTTATTAAAAGAAGCCTACAAATGAAAATGATTTTATTAAGCGTTTCTTAAAGAAGGCAAAAATATTTTTGAAAAGATTACATTTACCTATATCTTTAGACGAGTTGCTAGTATACTGTTATTGTAATATGTCATTACACTTCCTTTGCAGCATTATTTGACAGCGTTTGGATCCAAACTCACATTTGTAATAATGTCGCACCACACTTCCTTTGCAGCATTATTTGTCAGCGTTTGGATTCAAACTCACAGTTGTAATAATGTCGCGCCACACTTCCTTTGCAGCATTATTTGTCAGCGTTTGGACCCAAACTCACATTTGTAATAATGTCGCACCACACTTCCTTTGCAGCATTATTTGTCAGAGTTTGGATTCAAACTCACATTTGTAATAATGTCGCGCCACACTTCCTTTGCAGCATTATTTGTCAGCGTTTGGACCCAAACTCACATTCGTAATAATGTCGCACAACACTTCCTTTGCAGCATTATTTGACAGCGTTTGGATCCAAACTCACATTTGTAATAATGTCGCACCACACTTCCTTTGCAGCATTATTTGTCAGCGTTTGGATTCAAACTCACAGTTGTAATAATGTCGCACCACACTTCCTTTGCAGCATTATTTGTCAGCGTTTGGACCCAAACTCACATTTGTAATAATGTCGCACCACACTTCCTTTACAGCATTGTTTGACAGCGTTTGGATCCAAACTCACATTTGTAATAATGTCGCACCACACTTCCTTTGCAGCATTATTTGTCAGCGTTTGGACCCAAACTCACATTTGTAATAATGTCGCACCACACTTCCTTTACAGCATTGTTTGACAGCGTTTGGATCCAAACTCACATTTGTAATAATGTCGCACCACACTTCCTTTGCAGCATTATTTGTCAGCGTTTGGATTCAAACTCACAGTTGTAATAATGTCGCGCCACACTTCCTTTGCAGCATTATTTGTCAGCGTTTGGATTCAAACTCACAGTTGTAATAATGTCGCACAACACTTCCTTTGCAGCATTATTTGTCAGCGTTTGGACCCAAACTCACATTTGTAATAATGTCGCACCACACTTCCTTTGCAGCATTATTTGTCAGCGTTTGGACCCAAACTCACATTTGTAATAATGTCGCACCACACTTCCTTTGCAGCATTATTTGTCAGCGTTTGGATTCAAACTCACATTTGTAATAATGTCGCACCACACTTCCTTTGCAGCATTATTTGTCAGCGTTTGGACCCAAACTCACATTTGTAATAATGTCGCACCACACTTCCTTTACAGCATTGTTTGACAGCGTTTGGATCCAAACTCACATTTGTAATAATGTCGCACCACACTTCCTTTGCAGCATTATTTGTCAGCGTTTGGATTCAAACTCACAGTTGTAATAATGTCGCGCCACACTTCCTTTGCAGCATTATTTGTCAGCGTTTGGACCCAAACTCACATTTGTAATAATGTCGCACCACACTTCCTTTGCAGCATTATTTGTCAGCGTTTGGATTCAAACTCACATTTGTAATAATGTCGCACCACACTTCCTTTGCAGCATTATTTGACAGCGTTTGGATCCAAACTCACATTTGTAATAATGTCGCACCACACTTCCTTTACAGCATTATTTGACAGCGTTTGGATCCAAACTCACATTTGTAATAATGTCGCACCACACTTGCTTTACAGCATTATTTGACAGCGTTTGGATTCAAACTCACAGTTGTAATAATAACTCGTCTCACTTCCTTTGCAGCAGTATTTGACAGTGTTTGGATCTAAACTCACGTTTGTAATGATGTCGCACCACACTGCCTTTGCAGAATTACCTGACAGCATTTGGATCCACACGCACAGTTGTAATAATAACTCGTCTCACTTCCTTTGCAGCATTATTTGACGTCGTTTGGATCCAAACTCACATTTATAATAATATCATACTTCCTTTGTAGCATTACCTGACAGCGTTTGGATCAACACTTACAGTTCCTTTAGTTTTGTACAAACATCTCTGTATCGACAAAGATACAGTGGGGTTAAGTGAACTCATCAGCACAATTTTCTTTGTCTCAGGAATTTGTACCCTTCTTCAAACAACGTTTGGATGCAGGTTAGTATGTCATCATTTTGTCAGCGCATGTTTTCCTGCTATCTCACCTGCAAATCATTGGTAAAACAATGCCATCGGTGTTCTAGCGTTGTTGTTGTTGTCACTGTTTGCGTCTTTGTCACCATTAGATATTTTACATGGCCATGGTTTTTTGAAGTTGTTGTCAAACTTGAGGAATAAATTCATGTTAAAGAGTACTGTTCACCTGGGGCAAAAAGTAGCTAACAGTAACCTAATTCTCTCGCTCTAGTCAATGCATTAATCTTTTGTCTTGATATTCATTTCTCTGTAACTTCTAAATGATTTGTAATAATAATAATAATAATAATAATCATAATTATATTTTAAGGGAGTAACTAAGTTGTACATCTATCTCATTTCCTCTGAGGCCGTTGCTAACTAGCAAATGCTAACAGAATATAACAACTTAAGAAAACATAATATTCAGCTTAACATAAAGACATTTACAAATACATACATACATACATACATATCAAATTGAACAAGTGCCTTATTTCAAGGGTTAATATTCACAATTTTAACAATGGGTCACATAACATTCCACGGAATTATTTTACTTTAATTTTCTGGAGCTTTGAAAATATATTGCTATAGGTGTATTGGTTTTGTATGGAGGGCATTGAATGATCTGCCTTGTCGCAGCATAGAATCTACATAGAAGGACATTTCTTCTGAAACGATGGCAACCACATTGACACGATACAGTGTTAGACATTTGTGTTCCATTATCCAAGCGTTTTGCTTAGCCCATACTATATATTGCAGCGTTGTATTTTTAAGTGTTGCATCAGTAAGGTTTGAGCCGCAGTGGGTCAGTGGTTAACGTGCAAGTTTTGTTACCAGAAGGGTGTCGGTTCGAATCCTACCATCAGATCAGCAAGGGTTGAATGCCGCGGTGTAAAGCACTGAACTCTCATTGCTTCGGCACGATGTAACCTTCGTATGTGCTGTAAAATAACAAACAATAAAAGCATAAAAAGCCACGAACAAGCAATTAAAGTTTGTCTTAATATTCATTATCATACTGTGAAGTTCGATGCTCTAGAAGGGAACATCAGAATGCGGAACTGTGAATCGGTTTACTAGGTTGTATGCATACAGTGGTAAAAAATATAGACAAATGTATTTGATATAACCAATAACATTCAGAATTTAAATAATAAACTACAAAGTACATACGAATTCTCTGCGACGAAGTCTTGGAGCTAGCGGTATCTACATGCGCTACATTCATAGAACCATCACATCATATGTACTATTAAATATACAGAAGAAACAAAATACGAACAGAAACCCGAATCCACCAATGTTTTGGGGAAAAATCCCAGGCCAGCATAATATTACAGACCCGTACTAGGGGGAAACTTCCATGGACCACACGCCCAATCGTTTTAAATTTTGTTATTTTAAATCAGCATCCTAACCCCACACGATAGCTATTATGTTGAAACAACAATAGGCCACAATGTTCCTACGTTTAGTATTTGGACCAAGTCCACCATATTACCACTATTAGAACACACCTGAAGTTTATTTTTGCATCACTCCCATTGTCTTCCTTTTATATGAGTCTTTTGGATGTAAATCTGATGTTAGAAGGGTAACTTTTATGTTCAGAAACTAAACAAAGAATTAACTACTGAAATTATGAAAATATACAGAAGACAGTCGTAAACTGATCTTACCCTAGCCACTATGTAAGTACAGCGAAATCAGCAGAACCACCACTTTCGCGTTTCACTTATGTATCTTTGGATTTTCATGCTGATAAAATATTTGATTTAACCAATAATCAGATTTACTTCGAAGAAACAAATGTCTAATAATTCTCTGTGACTAAGTGCTGGAATTAGTTCTAATCCAAGAAGAGATGTAGCAGCATTCTCGGAGCCAACACATCATGAACAAATATGAATCGACAAAAGATTAAAACTACATAGCAATCGAAACCTACCAGAGGGTAAAAGTAAGCAAACTATGAACATACTGTTAAATATGGTATTACAGGCAATAAGGACGTACATGCATTTCCATACATACGATATTGATTGGTCGGGCTGGGTTATACTTTTATAGGTACAGTCTTATAAATAGTGTCAGAATTTTATGAACTTATTTTATTCAAAGTTTGAAAGCTATCGCTTACTAAGACCTATAGCCTCGTGTTTACAGTAATATTTATGCATCTATAATAAACATTTTGTCATCTACAATGAACATTTTGTCATCTACAATGAACATTTTGTCATCTACAATGAACATTTAGACATCTACAATGAACATTTAGACAACTACATTTCCATGTCGACCATAAATTTTAGACTTTTTGGTATGAGTTATATAATTTAAACGTACGGCCATTGACCATATTTTTAACATTTGGGTATCTTACATAAATTTTAGATTGTTAAACATGTGTAAGCATCGACACTAAATTTTAAATTTGAGATATACGGGAATCTACAAGAATTGTTTGGACTTGTACGATAAATATTCGAGCACCTGCAATAAATATTTTGACATGCATTGTATAATTTGTACTTTATAACATCTGGAATTAATCTACAATAATATATGGACATCGACCATAACATAAATATTTGGGCATCGACCGTAGCTTTTAAAATTTTGGGCATCTACAATAAACTTTCTGACGCCCTTTAGTTAATGTGTGTGATTCCCTTGGAAATATTTGGGCATCTGATATCAATATTTTTTTGGGGATCTACAATACATATGTAGCAATCAACCATTAGTTGTATAATGTTGTGCATCTGCAATAAATATTTGGTCATTTACAATATATATTTGGTCATTTACAATAAATATTTGTTTAAAATAAATATTTGGTTATTTACAATAAATATTTGGTCATTTACAATAAATATTTGTAAATATTTGGTAATCGACCATGCATTTTATACTCTTGGGTATAGATGATACATTCTTGGAGATCATCAATACAAATTTGGGAATCGACAAAAAGTTCAGACATTTGGGTATCGACAATACAAATTCGGGAATAAACAACACATAGTAGAGCTCTGGTCGATTATCAGATGTTTATCGTAAATGCCAAATTCAACAACATTTTCTTTTCAAGCTGCTCTATTTAACCATGTTACTTCACGCCTGCTGATAATATTGAATGCAAAGGCTTCGCAGTGATTTGGAATTCATCTATTTGTGTGCTTGATTTTCCCATGACAAGTTCAATTCCATATATTCATTGTCGAGTATGAGCACTTGTTGTTGTGGGGTTTAACGCCATTTGTAAGCACAAGATAGGCTATGCATGGCGGCCAGTATTAATGGTGGAGGAAGAACCTGGGAAAACCCCAGAAAGAACCACCGACCCACGAGAAGCTACTGGTAAGCTTTCTCACATAATCACATTGGCCGAATCCAAGACTCGAACCCACGTCGACAGAGGTGAGATGGCAGTGATCCGTAACGGAAAGCGCTTTAAACCACTCGGCCAAAGTAATTTAAGCTGCAGTAACTGCCAAATGAATATTCGGTCCGTAAGGTATTAATTGCACTAGAATTTTGTAGAATGCTTTGAAACTTAGTGTGCATTTTGGTACTCAGACTCATCTTACAACAGTAGATAGGTGTGGGATGTGTAAGAAGTGAAGGTATATTTACGTGAGCAAATCGCTTAAAATTTCTGTCGTTTTCTACGATATGTATTTCTTTTCTTTATCTATATTTAATGAGGGTGCGCATTTGGCATTTTACAATTATCTTTTAAGTACATACAAAGCGTTACACCTTTCTTTGTAAATAATATATAATATGGAATGGTAAAACTGAAACACCCAAACACATTTATTGCATTTGATACAGTGACACATGCTGTTAAGCCTTTTTACACCGACATCTTATCGCCACATGCACATCAAGACACGCACATGCATGCACTCGCACATTCCCACGCATACAGTCAGACGCAACATTTTATTTCATATGAAGGTATTTCTCTCACGCCAGATTAAGGTGTATAGTTAATAAGCGAAACAAGGTCGTCCACGTGAACTGTGTTTGATGTTTTTAATTCAGTTTGGATTTAATTGCATATGAAAGAGACACTCGAACCATCTGTTATGTTTTCAATACAGTTTCGATTTAATTACGTATAAAAGAGACTTCATTTACACTCCTTTTATGATATAGAATATTTGATTTGATTTCTTCATTTACATGCATCTTAGTTTATTTCTCTTTTCTCTTTTTTCAGATTGCCAATAATTCAGGGTGGTACTTTTGCATTTTTAACACCAACAATAGCAATTCTTTCCCTCCCAGAGTGGACTTGTCCATTTGTAGAGGCAGAAAATGGTAAAATCTCGTCTGCTATTGCACCCTTACGATTGTCATATGCAGTACACGGCTAAAAGTCTTAAAAATTAATATTTACACCATTAAACCATTTCTAGAAAGTTAACCAACTTCTTTCGAAAGCGTTATAATTTTTCATAATTTCTCTGTATTTATAGATGGTGTCACCCTGCAGCCAATCTGTTTATCAAATTCCTAACTTCTAACATCGAAAAGTATCTAGTTATTTTTCTGTTCTGATATCTTTTAATGTTGATTGTAGGTCGAAATGTCACCGATTTACCTGAGCCTGGAAGTGACGTACATAGAGAAATGTGGCAAGCCCGACTGCGAGAGGTATTAGTATTGACATCTTGAAAAAATAACATGATACTAACATTTTCGAAACAACTCTATCAAATTAAGCGCAGAGATACTTTACATAATACGCATTATTACTAGGCATTATTACTGGGCATTATTACTAGGCATTATTACTAGGCATTATTAATAGGCATTATTACTAGGCATTATTACTAGGCATTATTAATAGGCATTATTACTAGGCATTATTAATAGGCATTATTACTAGGCATTATTAATAGGCATTATTAATAGGCATTATTGCTAGGCATTATTAATAGGCACGCGGTCATCCGTTTATAATACCACAAACGTATGCTTGCATATACACGATCTCGCATTTGCAGAAATCTCACTCATTTGTGAATATTATCTGTATCCCTAATTAGAAGACGAAATATTCTATATCATAAAAGGAGTGAGCGTGCATGTGCAGGACTGACGGGGGGGGGGGGAGGGGAGGGGCAGCCGGGGATATATCACCAAGGGATCCCGGACCGAACAACACTTTTTAATTTTTATAAAAGAAAACTTTTGTTTGAACAAGAACTAGGAGAGGCCCGGGTGTTCTTACTCCAGGGGCCCGTGATCGCTCTCTACGGTCCTGTGTGTGTGTGTGTGTGTGTGTGATTTGGATTGTTAACGTAGCTTTAACAATTTTTCAGTCATATCGCTATGATGTCTGCAGGGTGGCAGTTTATAGTGTTGTCTAGCCCTGGGGCATCCCACCTAGTCACATTATTCTGAAACCAGGCCGACCAGTCCTAACAGCTGTTAGTACCATTTTTGCAAGTTTTTGGTATGACTCGGCCGTGATTCGAACCCCCGACCTACTGCATCCGAGGCGGACGCTCTAACCACTAGGCCACCGGAGCGGTCTCATAAAAGGAGCAGCAAATTTAATATTGGGAAAAAAATAACAAATTTTGATCAACTGTTGGAATAATTACTGTAGAGCTACAAGAATTTCAGTAATTACGAATTAAAAAGCGAAAAATGAGGTCGGAACGGCTTTATTTAAAAATGGCTTCATTTTAAATTTGACCTTTTGACTTCTTTATGAAGGAATAAAAAAAATTCGAAAACAAGCATGACAACTTTCTTTCTAAAGTAATTAATTTAAAATGTCTCAAATTTCTCCTTGGAGTTCATTCATATGCAGTTAATAATAACGTGATAGCTGAGCTCCATCAGTTGGGTATATGTTTCCTTTTGAGTTGGAAAGAGATTTGCATGTGTCCATAACTTCTGGTATCAGTCGATTTCTTGGGAAATATATATTTTTTAAAAATTTCTCGACTGACAAATCTGAAAAAATAACAATAAATTGCATTTTAAAAAAACCCGGAGATACTTCATTGTTTTAAAAAAATAATTTGATTAATAACATTTATTTCTATCTGCAATAATTATACTACCAAGTAACAAAGACATATATTATAGTACATGACCAGTAGTAAAATGATGGGAGGGATACATGGTTACAAAATGGTGATATGGGGACAAAGGGAATTAATATTCAGAAAATATTGGGATATGGATACAAAAATGGGGATATAGGTACGATGCGAAATGCTATATTAAATATGCCAATACGTTGAACGATGAGATGTTATATAGGAACAAGGCAGAACTCAGATGAAATTGACATTAAATTTCCTTTGGAACCCATACTTAATTTTCCAGGTACAAAAATGGGATTATATGCTCAGGGGGTATTGCTGTTATAAGAGCATCCGAAGGATTAACAGGATAAAACTGTATGGGTTCTAAGTGAACATTGATATGATTGCATAGTACCCATCCTAACTGACTAGTACATACACCTACTGGCACTTCACAGTGCTAATGACAACACCCACACCCACCAACCAACGCCTACAGCTAATGACCAGTATACAGGGCGAAAGGAAATGCAAAGTAGGTGGTAGAATAAGATAGAGTAACACCATGAACAGACAAAAATACGATCCTACATAAAAGAAACAACAAATCTAACTGGTAAATTGTATGTGGTAAATTAATTGCTATGCTTAGATTAAGATGCAGAAACAAATCATTCGTATATACTATCACGTGTGAAAAGGTCGAAACAGTGGAGAGGTGGCTAAAATTTAATATCGAAGATAAAACCATAGACAAAAGACAAAATCAGTCTATCAAACACATAACACATAAAACTCATTTTGTTTTGGTAATGACTGAGTAGTGCCGCTGTTTATGAGAGACCTGGATTATCTTGAAGTTGGTAGTAAATTTCATAATAAAAAATTGTCAATACTGGCGACAGCTTCACAGTTCTTCTTCGTACTGCAGGTCCATGTAAACGTACTGTCTTCAAACACATCTGCGTTTCCAGACAGACTCTTCTTTTTCATATAGCTGTGTCCGTGATGATTGTGTTCCACCACGTTTACTTAAGACACCCTGGGTACTAGATGTATTTTTACCTCCCCAAAAGAAAAACATTTTGTTCAAAAACAGGAAAAGTGAAAATAACATGAGCTGAAAACTTCGAAAAGTGAAATAAATGAAAGGAGTGTTAAACGAACTGACATTGTGTTGAATCGTTGATAAAGCCCAAGAAAAAGAGACTTTCACAATCTGTTCTAAATCTTCAATGACATGACTACATCGACTATCATCGAGATGATAACAGTGACAGCAACTACCATCACCACAGCAATATCATTTGAACGTGGAATAGCTTTAAGGCAATTGAAGTTGATGTTGAAAAGTCCCTGTTTTTCTTTTTCAAATACAAAGGCACCATTTAGCGTCTTTCAGTTCTTTCGGGAAAGAATTCGTACTCATTACTACCAGATTAAAAATATTTGCGTTTGTATATGAAATTGTCTTGTGTGTAAACACAAACCAAGACATGTGACACTTACTTTTTAGTAAATTTTCGTGAATAAGATTAACAATAAATTTTGAACAAACCACGTGTTCATTTGTATTACATTTTAGGAATGTTTTACGTTTGTGAATTTCTTTCTTGGAATTTTTTTTTTCTTCCTGCGTTTTCATCTGTATTTCAAATGCTAATTTATTATTTTAAGATTCATGTTCTTTGGTCTTGTGGAGTTTAGCGCCATTTTTCAGAACGTGATAGTTATACATGGTTGTATATTTGGTGGAGGAAGATTTCCTAAGGACCCCGGGATGAACCACCGATCGACCGGAAGCTTTCTTGCATATCTACGTTGGTGGAGCAGAGACTCGAACTCACACGGATAAAGATGAGATGTCTGTGTAAACTGTAAAAGCGAGCGTCTTAGATCGTTTGGTCACAGGGCCCCCGTCTTAGAAGGAGTGGGTTCTTATCTCTTTGTGTAAACTGTAAAAGCGAGCGTCTTAGATCGTTTGGTCACATGGGCCCCCGTCTTAGAAGGAATGGGTTCTTATGTTTCTACTAAAAGCTCCTCATTTATCTCTTCTTTAACTTTCATTGGACGTTGTGGACACTCTGAAGACCAATTTCATTTTCATTGGACGTTGTGGACACTCTGAAGACCAATTTCATTTTCTTGGCAACGATAAAAGGTATCTACGATTCGCTCTAGACCAATTTCAATCAATCTCGAATCGTCTGCTGTCATAAAACAAGCACACCATGCCAGGGAAAAGCTAGAATTAAAGGGATGACGACGTTTTGTGTTACCTCATACCCTCACAGAAGTTTGATAAAAGTTCATCCGTGCTCCACGCGACGACTGATAGAGTCAGGATGATAAAAAAAAATAACCTTAGCCCTAAGGATTATTTTCAAATTCAACTGACAAAGTGACATATAGACTACGTAGAACGACCGTTTACACTTACGCTCAAATTTAATCTGTTTAAATCCAAAGCCTTTGAAGAGAAAGAAGTTGTATTTATTACTGTTGTATTGGAGACTATGTTGGCTGTATTGAAATGGCTGTCCCTAACATAAGACCCAGATAGTCTACCTCTCAATACAGTTCGAAATGTGCTATTTCAATTGAATTTAATACATCTGCGAAATCAACTTCTTCCAAAATCTTGGACACAATTCAACATGTCCAACAGTTGAACTATGTGGTTGACATGACCGATGGATAAAACCACCTTTCATGTACCACACGGTTCTTCTCCTTTGGTCAGTGGAAAACGTAAAATAAGTTTTTATCCGTGGATCAACTCCCGACTGCTAAATATTGTATGGTCAAGATTAGTAACGTCAATATCAGATGTGTTTAGCTTGCACCATCGTGGTAGCTAGAGCTCATGCAGAGAAAACCGATACAATATGAATTTATTTCAGGCGAGTATTAGAAATTCAAATAGAATCAAACAATGGAGAGAAGCAGAAATGATTTTGAACAAGCAGGACTTTCGAAAGAAACCTCATGAATGCACAAAAACAGGAAGTGAAAACCTCTATCTCTATGTTTAATGTTCACATTCAGGTCATTGGTGGATATCCCTTGTTTCTGTGACCCCTTTTTCCAGGTAGACTGGTCATTAATATCCAAAGCACAAATACCTTTTATATGCCATTACCAGTTTCAAAGGGTTTCTTAGATACTATTACTGTTGAGACAAAATATTTAGCAATCGAGAGAAAAATATTTATCTTGGAGAGATATTTCCTAGCTATTTACCATACACACATTGTGTTCCTGAATGAAAACAAAAATGATTTAATGATCAGCCTGCAGACGAACATTGATGAGTCAAATGTGTTACGACTAAGATCACATGAAACGTTTCCGACAACAGAAAAGTACTTGTGAATCATTGGAAGCGTGTCCAGCACATGGACACAATATTCGGCTCATACCAATTCCACAGAGACACAAGTTGTCCAACAAAGAGATGATGTCTTATTTGTGGTCAAGTCAAGTCGGACCATTAATGTTACATTAAGAGGTATAACAACGAAGCAAATAAATAATTGGATCACCAGTACAATGCAAAGAAACCTAATAATCGGGTGGACTCTATCTTTTTGACTTTGAATGTTCCTTAAGACCTTTTTAATAGTGAAGAAGAGTAGTTAAAATGTTGTCGGCCCGATGTTGACATTCCATGGAGGTGCTGTGAAAACGTTTGAAGTTATTTCTTGAGTATTCAGATATTTTCCCCTTGACTGAATCTTCAACCACAGCCAAATCTGGTGGTTTACTATGCTGAACGAAGCTCATGCGTGCGACCTAGGAATTGTAGCATCTCAAACGTAGCAACTGGCCAGCAGTCGATATTCAGCCAATGTTGTGCTCTGGTTGCAATAATTGTGCAAAACTCGAGACATGGTGATACAGCAGTCCATAAACAGTGGAGAAAAGATCCCACAGATCATACACGAATTTCATGGATGTTTTTTTCGTGGATGTTCCACGTGTTATCCCGATTGAGAACTGAAACATCCTTTGACAAAGGTGACTGTGGAAGCTTTGAACGAAAACTCTTTTCAAAGATGACAAAGTCTGAAATTCAATGATAGCGCGTGATGGAAATTAGGTCACACGACTACAGTCTACATTTAAAAAACGTACAGAATTTCGACGATTCGTTGATAAACTACGATGTTATGGAAATCAAACCTTTGAATCGTCACGACAGATTGTCTGGAGGCTGGACCAATGCCACAGGTTTGTTGCACGAAGCAGACATATCTCAAGGAGTACATACAAAATATATCGACGTCTGTTCCTTCTGCTCTTGAGTGCTTAAATATATTCAGTTTACTAACGGTCACCCTGAAAGTTTGACAGAACACATTGACATGGAACACAAAGTCATCAGAACAAAGGTCTCATCAAATGTAAAGTTCTTTTATATATAAACTTGTACCATCCCGTGTTGCCTCACCATTGCCTCTGTGCAGAAACGAACAACTAACACGAATCCTGTCGTCACGATGACCAAGAACGCTCCTTGGCAGAACGTGGTAAGTGTCCTTGGCAGAACGTGGTAAGTGTAGAATCGTTTCATGCTCTTCATTGCTCATTCCAATTATTATAATGTTACAAACTTTGGCACTTGTCAATGGATATTTTTTTCAGTCTACATGAATGAGTTTCTGAACCATAAAGAGTTGACTGACCCTGCTGCTGTCACAATCCAGAAGGGGAAGACCAATTCAGAATAGAACCGATGAAGACGACCTTTTGCTTAAGTCATGCTGTACTTCTTTTTTGGAAAAAACTGGTAGTCTTTATACTGGAAGAGAAAGTAAATGAGAGAAAAACAATGAGAAGAAGAGAAAAACAGAAGTGAGAAGATCAACTGTTCCTTCGATGTCACGAACAGCAGTAGTAGCAGCAACAATAACAGGAAGAACCCCTTATCCCAAAGAATTGGGAGAGTACCCTGTCCATTTCTGTGGACTCATGTAGATAGACTAGTTGGGAATGTCGATGTGCAGCGTGTGGACATTGACTCAAGTGGTGTGGTTACCAAGTCGAGTGTGATATGTGTTAACACTCTTTGTTAACTTCCATCGGCCCTTTTTGGGGCCATTCAGATATCTGGGAAACAAAGCTCCTGCTGAAGATAATGCCAACATTTGTTAATTTTTGTAATGACGTTGTCCTTTGTTCACAATTTTATCTACCATACCAAGGAAGGGACATGACTGGAAAGGGGACGGGGAGGCGACCGAGCAAGCACGCCTCCTCCATCCATCTTAAAATTTAGCGCGAAACAAACAGAATGTTTCCTAGAGTGATTTTTATTTACCGTTAGATGATTAGAATATGCCCTGGAAATTATTAAAGTGCAATAGCCTCCGGTGGCTTTGCCACCTGGGACCTTATAAGGAGTTTCAGCCTATAGACCCCTTGCCTATTGTTTACTACACTCCGAACGATATTTCTGGACCCACCCCTGCTAAAATAAAACCCTTCTACCCTTTCCATAGGTAATATTATATAAGTATGATGGTATATTTGTGTGTTAGTGAAGGCATTCCTAACCTTTCTCCCTCTATACTTCACCACTTTGTTTTAGGGTTGATGGTTATATTTTGTCTGCTATACTTGTTAAACTTCCTTACATTATATCTTACTTTGCGGGTGGAGCTGAGTGCTGTTTGGTAGATGTAGGTTTTGGTGAGTACAGATTGGAGTTGGTTAGTAAGACGGCATGTTGGTGAGTATGTGCGGGTGTTAGTAAATTTAGTGAATAGAGGTGGTTACTGGTCAGTAGGTATAGGTGTTGGTCGGTACTTATGGGTGATAGCAATACAGTGTATTGGCCAGTAGGTGCAAGTGCCAGTCAGTTAGGATGGGTATTGGGCAGTCATGTTCATGTTCGATGCCCCTTGTACCCGGACAGTCCCAGCCTGTTAATCGTGTCAGTATTTTATTTATCGTTAGATGACTAGAAATATGCGCTCACATTTCCATTTGTGCATGTATCCCCATTTCTGTACTAAAAAAAAAACCAAACAAAATCAGTTATGGGCAACAAGGAAAATATAATGCTAAGTTCATGTCCTGTTATTTTTGTTCCCTGGCTGTCCTATTCTATTTTTCAACTATGGACATTTTAACATTATATTTCTCATTGTACCCATATCCTCATTTATGTATGCATATCGCCATATTTTCAAAATGATCACTGTAATGTTAATTCCATCTGACACCCCATATCCATATTTTTTTATTCACCCCCCATCCCATTATTAAAATGGTAATACCTGATGAAAAATTGCTAATGATGACTTGCTGAAATTAGAAGTGCATACGAAATAATTTACAACTGATGTTTTAAAAAAATTTCTTGCAGATTCAGGGAGCCATTATGGTGTCATCAATGTTCCAGGTGTTTATTGGATTCAGTGGTTTGATAGGTATCTTGCTAAGGTTCATTGGTCCTTTAGCGATCACTCCGACCATCACTCTGATCGGCATTTCCCTGTTTCAACCCGCGGCTGAAAAAGCAGCCAAACAGTGGTGGATTGCCGTCATGTAAGTTTCCACCTCATCTTTTATTCATATACTTGCCTTTCTTTACAATACTTACTATGTGCAAAAACTTTAGAAGATTCTACTCTACTTTTTCTCACCTTTTTGAGAGATAGACAAAGTGATTTTGATGACTATAACGTCATCAAGGGCAGAGTTAGCAGGATTAAACCTTTCTTTGTAAACCCATAAAGACGCAAGATACAGCATTCAGGAAAACCTTTGCTTGGTAGGAATTCTTGGTTTGTGTTAAATATAGTAAAAGTTAACAATATTTTCAAGACAAATATGTAAAAATCCCAGCATAACATACAAATAATTACAGGTACCTAAGTTACCTTAAATCATCAAACCAAATCAAACTTGCTTCTTCTCTTCTGTCTTCAGTTCCAGCCTACTTCTAAGAATAAATGTTAATGTTCAAAGATGGAGTAAATGCATTTGTTTTTCTTAAGTCTATTATTGAAAATCTTGCTCAATTAGTTTTCCTAAATATGCAGCTTTGCTTTCTTTTTGTATTACTTCGCGTAGGATTTTATTATACAAAAAGAGGAAAAAAGAAATAAATGAGGAAAGATTGTTTGATGAAAGAGGAAACAAGCTTGTGTAATACTCTATGCTTTGAGGAAGAATAATTATAAAGTTAAAATGATTTCGTTGTCAGGAAAGCAACACGTGTCACCTGCGAATCGTCGTTCCAAGACCGCCAATCCCATTTCCGTGTGTATGGCATGGGCCTAGTGGTACATGTCAGCACCATGTTCTCGCATGTCTTATGGCACATAACAAATTGATATGCACCATTGGTTCGCAAGGGCCCTGAGCCAATCTAGGGAAATGGTATATTTAAAAAATATTTTAAAGAAGTGTGACACCATAAGTATACATAAAACGAAAATTAAAGGCTATGATCTTTGTCAGACGCTGATGCTTGGCAATATTGCCTAGTGGAAAAAAGCATGTCGTAGTGGGTTTTAAAAAAAATTTAATCTTCAGAAACTCGGAAAAGGAAGTGTTGCACAAATGCGATGTCGTTCGTATCCAAAGGGAGCACAATTTAAATAGAGGTTATATGTTCAGTGTGCTAACAATAAATTAAAGTATTGCTTAGAGTTTAAGACTCCTTAGGGTAATTTGTAACAGGGAATCACAGAGTAAGAAAGATCCAATTAGACAATAGTCTCATTTGGGGTATACTTAAAAATAACAAGAACAACAAGGCATTGCAGAACACTATCGACTCGGCCCGACGAGGCCTTCTTATCCCAGAATACCATGCAATTATGTCGGCTGTTCTTATAAAGCGCCTCACTCCTATGCACACTGCGTGCCAATGTGACGAGCTGCGAACTCCTGTACCGAACCCAACCCTACTCCCCCTGCTAGAAGCCTACACTGGCTCCACGCCTAGTACACAAACTCGGAGCCCATTTCTACTCCCTGTCCCATACCGACGGATAAGCCTACATTATACTTTATCATTGGGACTAGAAGACAGGTGCCATGACTTGGACTCGGACCTTTCGAAAGGGTGGCGTAATATTACACATAAGGACGCCAATCACTTTCACAAAGTACTTAAAGATCCTGCTTCAAGTGATGCAAATGTTGTTACTATCCTCTTCGTGACAATGTAGAGTTAAACTGGTCGAAGACCTGCAACTCCATTTACCCTGTGGTTCGTGTTATCATCATACGCGAAGAAAGATAGCCTCTTCTTAATTGGCCAAAGAAGTAGCTACGCGATGGTTGTATTCGCCCTCACGGTCTTTCTGTGATAGTCTAAACTTTCGTTCTAGCTGCTATATGCTTGATGTGTTTCTAAGTCAGTACAATGCTGCTCTTGTGAAGCACCGACTAACGGCCAATCCAAACATGACCTATGACAGACTGTTGAAGCTTACTCACACTGGTCGATTTCTTCCTACTTACGATAAGCTTTGGTAGAGATGTTGTAGGATGATGCAGTGATTTTGCCATGAAAGCGGAGACTACCTAGTTATGGTATTCATTGTAATGCGGTCTGCAGCTTTGAGCTTGACTGATGCAATGTACAGATAATGCATGAGATGAAGCGCTGACCTTGCACTTACTCTGCATAGCAACCATGGTTGGGTTGTGAACAAGGCTGCTAAGACCTTTAAGGAGCGTTATGCCAACACTCCTGTCCAGGTAGAACCTCTGTTACCAAAGATCGGTGACCAGCTCAGTGACTACCCCCTTGGCAACGCCGAAGAGACAGGTATTTGCATAGATTCTGCCACCATCATCGTGAAAATCTCTAACATGTTGCTCATGAGAAAGCAGAAACAGAAATGGTCTGCACTACTGCAGTGCAGTTAAGGATCTTATCCGTGAAATGTGCCATGTTCGTAATACCCAGACCTAATGTTCGGTGTGTTGTAACGGCGTGGTTGACGACTTTTAAGCCCTTTACCTCATAGAGAGTATGGCTTTTTAGCCCTTCGATGCACATGTAGCAAAGTTACCCAGTGCAGTGCGCTATAAATAGAACACGTGTTACCTATTCGACTCCATACACATAGGCCCGCCCACAAGGGTTCGTTACAAAGAAAATTTGAAGTATCCGTCCATGAATCAAGGGATGGGAGTTCTAACCTGTAACACTATTTTTCCAATTTAAAAGCCCCATCCCTTGATTCATGGATGGAGACTCCAAATTTTCTTTGTAACAATATTGTTACAGGTTAGAACCCCCATCCCTTGATTCATGGACGAATACTCCAAATTTTCTTTGTAACGAACCCCTGTGGGCCTTGCCCGTTAACTGCTAGGCAGTACAGTGTATGTTACGTTTAACAGCAATTTTAACCATTTTACATTATTATGTATGGAATTTAAGAGTAAAGTCCGATCGTTATAGCTGTGTCATTATTTTTCACGGAAGAATTTTTGATGTGCTTTAAAATCTTGAGAACCCGTACACCGTCAATCCAGTGAAGCCGCGTGACCAACCGTAGCTGCCATTTCTCATACTTGAAATTTACAAGTTCTTTGTCTGCGTCTACATCACTAAGTCATCTGAATTTGATAATTTATAAAAACTAATTGGTGCCTACATAAGTATCAGAGCCTTTCCTTAAGTTATTGAAGATTTCATAGTTGTGATTCTAATCGTGTAAACTCCGTAAGTACTGAATGAAATCAACGACCTTCATTTTGGAGAGTGGAGAATACGACCCAGTTACTTTAAATAACAGATTTCGACCAGACCATAAACAGCGACCACGTGATCTGGCGTAATGGTTATTCACGGCAATGAATGTAGTATCTAATTGTTGTTATAGGGTTTAACGCCATTTTTCAGCACAAGATAGGCTATACATGGCGGCCAGTATTATGGTGGAGGAAGATCTTAGGAAAATCCCGGAAAGAACCACCGACCCACGAGAATTATAAGTATCTAATACGGGGTTTTCCCCGAAGGTGGCGCTACGAAAACTCGCTCAAAATGGATGATGTTTTACACCAGCGCTTGTATGCGAATCTGGTAGTGGCATCAAAAAGGCGCTTGTATGCGATTTTGGTAGAGGCGTCCAAAGGCGCTTGCATGAGGTAAAGGCTCGTTCAAATTTGGTGCACTCCACCTGACGACATTTTGGGCTACCAGGAAGACAACCACAAGAGATAGATCAATAAGGACTACCGGAAAGTTATGAGACAAGTCAACAACGAAGTGACTGAGCGGGCTCGGCATCACACTATGGTCAAGTCGCGTCAGCTCTATTTAGCTACTACCACCGTGGTCCGCATTGTGGGCTGCTTGTTCCTCATGAACAGCTTCTAGCTGTACTTAAGATTATTGCACTGATGTTGCCTGCGCCTTTACTGTCATGATGGCAAAATATTCTGCAATCTTTGTCTGCAGTATTCAAGTTTGACTACCTATAGAAGCCCAGCGGTGGTCCAATCTGTTTCGCACATTTTATTCGGTGAAAAGACCAACCCCATTATCTTTCCCTCGAGACGTAACTTGGTCTCGGGCAGGGTCTTTGTGCATGCAGAGGAGTTTGATAGGGTTGACGATCCTCAGAGAGCTTATGCCATACACAATTGTGTCCAATGACTCAACCAAGGTATTGGATAAGTTGTGCAACTGTGCATGCATTGAGGTCGGTGACTGCCACCTGCGTAGCAATCCTTATCTTGGGACTTGCTAGCAAATGCTGTACGAAAACGACATGGTGGTAGATCTACCAAGACATGAACGAGGTCTTAGCATACACAAATGGACGGTTGAGCACAAACCTTGACCTAGATCTCCACTCTGTTGTTGACCAGGTACAGCGAGAGTTTTCAGAGGGCCTCCGTTCGATATCACACATCATTCTCAATGGCATGCGCATCATGATCTACTGTTTCGTTAGCGCACTGGGCAACACTGCAATTGCAGTCTTTAGTGCACTGGGCAACACTGCAATTGCAGTCTTTAGTGCACTGGGCAACACTGCAATTGCAGTCTTTAGTGCACTGGGCAACACTGCAGTTGCAGTCTTTAGTGCACTGGGCAACACTGCAATTGCAGTCTTTAGTGCACTGGGCAACACTGCAGTTGCAGTCTTTAGTGCACTGGGCAACAGTGCAGTTGCAGTCTTTAGTGCACTGGGCAACACTGCAGTTGCAGTCTTTAGCGCACTGGTCAACACTGCAGTTGCAGTCTTTAGCGTACTGGGCAACACTGCAATTGCAGTCTTTAGCGCACTGGGCAAGACTGCAGTTGCAGTCTTTAGCGCACTGGGCAACACTGCAATTGCAGTCTTTAGTGCACTGGGCAACACTGCAGTTGCAGTCTTTAGCGCACTGGGCAACACTGCAGTTGCAGTCTTTAGTGCACTGGGCAACACTGCAGTTGCAGTCTTTAGTGCACTGGGCAACACTGCAGATGCAGTCTTTAGCGCACTGGGCAACACTGCAGTTGCAGTCTTTAGTGCACTGGTCAACACTGCAGTTGCAGTCTTTAGCGCACTGGGCAACACTGCAGTTGCAGTCTTTAGCGCATTGGGCAACACTGCAGTTGCAGTCTTTAGTGCACTGGGCAACACTGCAATTGCAGTCTTTAGCGCACTGGGCAACACTGCAGTTGCAGTCTTTAGTGCACTGGGCAACACTGCAGTTGCAGTCTTTAGTGCACTGGGCAACACTGCAGTTACAGTCTTTAGTGCACTGGGCAACACTGCAATTGCAGTCTTTAGTGCACTGGGCAACACTGCAATTGCAGTCTACACAATTTTGAAGGAGCAGTAGGACAACTATCATTTACGAGAGGCAGACTTTCAGTTTACAGAAACAGACTTCTGTAAGTGGCATGAAGTGCAGCACCTCGACACGTATAGTACTGAGTCACAAAGCTTGGACAAAAAGATGTTAGTGACCTCACTCCTGTTTATAAAGTGGATCTGAGTGGTTTTCCATTCCACCCCCATGTCACTGTGAAACATAGTGGCAACTTCTTTGAAGCTAGACATGGCATCGTTAGCGATCTTTCACCTTGCTGAAATTTTGGCTTCTGGTGCATGGCTATTCATTGCCAGCATTGCCAAAATAATTAGCATGGCAACTTATCATTTAATGGATACGGCCCTGGCGGCTGAAGATTTTTAACTGGTGATCGGGGACGCCTGTCTCCACTAGTCCTCACTGAAGCTGCATTATTCTTTGACTCTGCGTTCTACGGCCTTTGGTTTGCCTTTGCAACAGTTTCCATGTTGGATCTAACAATGATATACCATTCTGTAACAAGCTGGAATCACAAATTGTTTACTACTGTCTATTCGGCCTTTGACTAAAATTCCAAGGCCTGGAATGCACCATCAGTCAGTTGGGAGGGGTTTTGGCTTATGTCTAGCTACTTATCACAACAGTTTTGAAATAGTACAGAAATTGAGAGGTAATAATTGCAAACTGATTCTGATAGCCCCTCTCACAGGGCACAAATCCAAGGTGAACAATCTGCTCGATCTAATGGCAGCAGAGGCGTAGCTGGGGGGGGGGGGCAGGGGGGTACATATGTCCCCTAGCGCCAAGGTACAGGGGCGCCAAAATGAGGCTTACAACGTTACATTATAATAAGTAAACAAGGGTAATATTCAAAAATGTGATTAAACGGGGAGGGGGCTGGGGCGCCAATTTTATAGTTCGTCCCCGGGCGCAAAATATCATAGCTACGCCTCTGAATGGCAGACGATCCCAGAAAATTCCGGCGAGGCCGAACCGACCTAAATAGCTTCAGTAACAGGCGTTTTATACTTGCTAGACAAGCTATTCATTTAGGCCTGGCTCTTGTCAGCAAAGCCTCTCACTGAAAGAATTTTCAACCTTTGTTGTTGCGAGAATCACATAAGGGAAGAAGGTCTTCCACTTTGAAGGTTTTTAAGGGAAAGTGGCACGTATTTAGAGACTTTTGATAGATCAAAAGGCATCGTCCCTTTTAGTGTCTGGATCCTGCTTTTGGCTGCGATTTTTCCTCTAGTTTGTTGAGGAGAACGAGTTAGCTACGATTACTATCAAAGGTTATCACTCCATGATATTTGACCCTTTCAATGATATTTGACCCTTTCCATGATATTTGACCCTTTCAGGCCATGATATTTGACCCTTTCCATGATATTTGACCCTTTCAGGCATCAAGACAGTGGAGATTTGGTCATGATAAAGATCTGTAAGAGTTGCTGGCCAATTTTGACTTGATACGCCAAATATCTCTCACCGTTTGTCCTAAATGGAATCTTTCGTATATTTTGGTGTGGCTCAACGCGGATCAGTTTGAACGTTTATTTCATACCACACTGAAGCTTATATCCTACAAAACCTTTAGCTTCCTTGTAAAGAGTGAGACTCTGAATTGGATGAGTTTTTACTGGAACTGACCAATCTCCAGTTCAGATTGGATGGCACCATGGTCCTAATGATGCAACCAGACTTTGTACTTGTAGCTATTAATTGGTAGTCATCAGAGGGCAATACGGTTAAGCGCTCTCTCTCTCTCTCTGATTGCTCGGTCGAAAGAGGTGGTGATGCAAAAAAAAGTTCTTTAGCACGATATATGTTTTTCTTCCAATGAAAGCTGCGAAAGAGGATGTGACCCCTCAAATCCAAGCATCATAGCTGTAGTGAAGATGCCAAGCATACTCAGAAGTCTCAAAAAATCAGACATGGCACAAGAAGATTTAAGTTTATGAGATTAGTGCTATCTCTGCAAGCCTCGATTTCGAAATTAATGTTTTGATCTGAGATATAATAGAAGCTCTTGTCCCCATAGTTGTTCCAGGATCGTCTGTTGCCTTTCCGATTGTAGTAGTGGATGATGGCAGCATCCATGTACGCCTCGGGTATAGTTCCCTGAGTCCTTATTGACCTGAAGTGTTCAGTCACCTGTGCCATGTGTGAGCCTCCGGCTTTATAGACTTCTACTAGTATTGCATCTGCTTCAAGTGTTTTTTTCCATTCCACAGATGGTCATTTTATTTCAGTTTCAGTCAGCACTGGAGGATCAGCAAGTGTTGATTTCCATTTGGAGCAGTCGATCAGTTGCCTCTTGGCTAATAGATGACTGTTGATTGAGGATGTTTTTGATGTGTTCAGTCCATCTTTGAAGTATCTTTCTTTGTCAGTGAGCAGCGTTGTGCTTTCAGGTGTTCCTGACAACTGTGGCCCATAGATAGTCTTTAGAGCATCATGGAAGTTCATCTTTTCACTTGTATATAAACAGAACTGAATCTCATCTGCCTTGTTGTTTAGCCCCAAGTCTTGCATTGTACAGTCCTCTTGATGTTGCTGAAGTCTGCCTTGTCATATGATGAAGTGCCATCTTCTAAACATGCCTTCTGAAGCCGATGTTTCTCACTCAGATGGCAGCAACATTCTCATCAAACAAATCTTGATGTTTACATGTGGTGGGATCAAGGGTTTTGGACGAGTCCCTGAAGGATCCCCAGTTTTCCTCTACATTCCCAGAGCTAACATTGATGGTCTCTTATCTGACTGATTTGTTCTTTGACTCTGCTTGTTTCAAATTCTCTTATTTCAACTTTGGAGACATTGGGCTTCTTTGACACATCTTTGTTTTGTGGTTGTTTGCTAGGCTGAATTTGGATATTGAGCTGGGAGACTATGAGTCTGTAGAAAGTCCACATATGGCCTTCATCACTCAGACTTCAACTGCCATATTTCCAGACAGTGCTGGGGGGTTTTCGGACTGAAAAATTGTGTTTTTAGGTCCCAAGAGGGTGGTGGTGGTGGTGGTGGTCAGAAATCATGACCAAAGCTTGTCATCTAATTGAGAATATGCTATTTTTTCATATGTGCATATAGAAAATGATTGAACTTATTCAGATTTAAATAAAAACAATTAACCTGGTTTTTTTCAAATCATTTAATGCACTTACAAAGAAAGAAATGGTTGGTAATGTTAGCATTGTCAAATATCAATGCCATACATGTGTGCAAACACTCACATAATCATAATGACACTGACATTAAATAAAACAGACATCAAGATTCTGTCTTTAATATCCATTGCTCTAAATACTTCAATTGAGGGTTTGAAGGTTACATGTAAGTGTCATTAGTGTTTATCTTTGCACTCACTACAGACTAGATGGTACTGTTGTCCAGACTTTCCAACTTGATTCTCGGAACAAATCCTGAGCTGAACTGAGTTGTTAATGACCACCATAATGTTAGGATTGTCAGAACTGTATCTGATGCAGTTTGACAAGAATATATGCTTGTCTCTATAAAAAAAATTAATTATACGATAAATTTGGGACTGACCATTTCATTGAAGGAGAGGCATAATATTTTCAGGTGAATCTGATCTTTACAGGTAATACAGCAGTAACAAACACCTTTGTCCAGTACAGATGTTAATGCTTTATCAATATAAATCAACTGTTCAGACATGAGTGTTTGCTTCTTATTATCTTTCAATCAATCTATTTCATGGCTAATTTGATCTTGAAAAGCATGGGTCAATTAATAGTTAGCATTTTAATAAGATTAAGACAGTGATAATAAAGAGAGCTAATCTGAATGTTTAATTCAGTGTGTTGAATATGCTCATGTTTCGATGGACTTCAGAATGACTGATGGTCTCCATACGATTGGTGCTCCTGTTTCGATGGATGTTGTATATCTCAGAATGACTAATGGTCATATGTGCAAAGAATTATATGCTTCCCCTTGCTGATTTGCTTGACAAAGTAAATCACCATTAGTCTGGAGTTTTAAAATTTAATTTTGCTGTGTTTTGCTTGCTTTGCTGAAAGCATATTGCTTGTTGAATGACATTCTTCCAAACTGAATCACAATTGAACACTATTCTGAAACTGAAATAATCACGTTTTGCATTTTAATATTGAAGTAAAATTCAACTTCAAAAAAGAAACTTTGCCATTGATCACAAACTTTATCAAAGTTGGCTTCAACATTCTCATTCAATGCAGTGATGGTAATACATGTAACATGTTCTTCAGCACATCTCTTTGATATACTTAACTTCAGATAAATTGGGTTCGTCTACTTTGTGTACTTTACCTATGCAAATTAGCTAAATGGACACACCTACAGCAGTATTTGACATGACACATTGCCATAGCTATTGTCAGCCAGTTAAATAATCTCTGAAAGGAGATTGTTTATCTCTGTCTAACCTAACCTTTTAATTGCTTCTATATCAGTTATATGCCCCGAGGATAGGTTTAACTGAGCTTCAAACAGGACTGTTTACTGTTCTTACTACAAAATTGCTGGCATATATCATGGTGGTCAAGAAATAAAGGGTTTTGTTCATGTTGGGACTAAGATTCCTAAAAATCATGTTTTTCAAAACAAGACTGTGTTGGGTGGCTTTGGAAGTTCAAAATTGTGTTTTTCATATGTCAGATGAACATCCCACCAGTCTCTTCTCCTGATGATAATTTATGCTTGGAGTGTGTGTGCTTCCAAGCCATCTTAGTGTAGTTTGGCTGATGAAAGACTGTGCTGGTGTTCAGCGCATTCCCTCAAGTAGGAAGACTACATAGCTATTCCATTTGTCAATGCCATTTTTGTATCTGCACCAAAGCTAGCATTGAAATCACTGAGAATGACAAGCTTGTCGGTCTTTGGTAATTCTGCAGTAAGAAACTCCTGCTCTTCAAAAACGTTTCCTGGATCTCGTTTGGGTTGGTCATAGTGGATGCATAGCACTAATGATAGTGTAGTGGAATTCACTTCGCTACACTACCCAGAGTCTCTCTTTCTCTGGTTCTTTAGGATAGGTCTTTATATTGAGTGATACCTTGCTGTATCTGTCTGAGGTCTGGCATTTCATAATGTGACAGATTTCTGCCCCAGCGGGATATTGTCGTATTCCTGGCTTCTGGTCAACAACTGGATCACTGACTGCTTTGCCTTCTTGATTGCAGCCTGAGTCATCAACTGGGTCACCTTCTCAATCACAGTCTGAATCATTGACTGGGTCATCTCCTGGATCTCAGTCTGAATCGTCGACTGGGTCATCTCCAGGGTTGCTGACTAAATCTTAGTATGTGTCTTTAACTGAGTCATGCTTGCTGATTGTCACTTCCTCAAGATCGACAGATAGATGAATGAAAGTGAAATAATGAGAGATGAGTGATCTTCAGTTACTATTTGTATTCTTGCAAGGTCATGATAACAAGTCGGTTCTTCTTGAATGAGCCACATAGCACCTCTATTCTGGTCCATGAAAGACCTAGTCCCTATACTTTAGAGATTCTCCTTTTCCTGTTTGGTGCACTAAGGCCAAATGTGCCTGCTTCTGCTGGGTGGTGTACACTGCTTTGCTCACAACTTACGCAAGGGGTGTCTTCACACCTCATCGCATCATACCACACCACCATTGCATGATCAGAACATCATTCGGCCATTGCCATCAGGTTATGAAATGGCAGAGCAATATTCCAATCAATGTTGCCAAATTACATCCAAGGTCTATTCTGGACCTGATGGAAATGACCAAGCGATGTTCCGATCACACCACTGTAACCACAGTTGGTCTGTATATGTACCCAATGGACAGAATCATGTGACCGAAAACTAAGATGATAGATGTTCTTAAAAGCAAGCTGACATTTAAAATCAAAACTTAGCTTTAGTTAAATGAAATTGACTGTCCATATGTTTTCTCATTACAATAGTTACGTGTCTTTATCTAGACAAAGTCTCATTTGCATTAGTCTGTGTCAGATGCTAACTAGCTGTGATTTGATGGCAACCCAACACCAGCTTCACGTCGCTCTTCTTTATGAATATTAATGTAAAGGGCAAGTATTCTGTGTAATGAGCTACAAAATTTCCCTTTCAATAACAGGCAGACACAAAATATGTTACCAAAGTGGTCTATTTTTGTGTTTAAATTTTATAATGCTTCTCATTTGTTGCACTGTTCCAGATATATTTTGTAACAAATATATTGAGCTCTTTCACAGCGATGCCATGCCTCGCCAACATCAAGCTGCATAATGAACAGCTGAATATGACAACATTGGCTGAGCTTGCCAATCAAAGCATCATGATAGAAGCAATTATAACCAAGCTCAAGTTTTTTAAAAATAGCTTTGTGGTTGGTAAATAGAGTGCTTCCTGTAGAGTAGACATGGCCATCAAGACTTAACAAGGACTGGAGCAAAGTAAAACAATTAAAAGCCCTGGTGCTGGGCCATGGGCCACCTCAGATGAATTTTGCTACGAGCTTGGTGGCACAGATGACATCACCGAGAGAAAGTGTGTGGAGGACATTCTAGCCAAATGAAACAGGTATAGGCTATTTATAAAGAATGGCAGTTGAAAAAAGTATTACACATGACCGTTATAGCATCTGGACAAATGAGAGAGAGAGGGAGAGAGAGAGAGAGAGGATAATGGCATAATGAATCCTAAAAACAAAAGTAATGTTTGCAACAGCTAGCAATGATGATAAAAAAGAGATGGCTTGCAATTCCTATTTGCTTGATTTTATACCAAAAAATGTCTTGCATCAGTTGAATCCCACCTGTTTTCCCTTTTAGTTTAGCATTCCTCTCCTCCCTGCTAAGCCCATGGTGCATGCCAATCATTTTTATGTACCACTCGAGAACACGGCAACATGTCGCAACTACTAACATCACAGAGATTGGGCTGGTGGTCTAGGGTTGACATTGAATTATTATACTTTAAAGACATTCATGTAGAGACTTGAATCAGATTATGGTATATTTTTCAGGACTATGTTCCTGATTGCCTTGTTTTCCCAGTACTTGCGTAAAGTGAATGTGCCACTTTGTACTGTGGTGAAAGGGTGTGGCTTTAAAAGGGTGGATGTGCCAATATTCAGCCTCTTCCCCGTGAGTAAACAATTACATATATAAGGTATGTATGTACATGTATGTATGTATGTATGTATGTATGTATGTATGTTAATTGGATGCATGAAATGTGTATTCAGGTATGTATATCTTGATGGATGGGTGAATTTAACGTGCCTGTAAGCAAGTAAGAAAAACTTACAGTTTCTATTTGTCTTTTTAAAAAATATCTATCCGATCTCACCCATGTGTACACACCAGCAAGATACTTACGCTCCTCTTCTGACAATCGTATACTCATTATTCCCACTATGAAAACAAAGTCATATGGACAGTGTTCTTTTGCATACCAAGGCCCAGCAATGTGGAATGAATTGCCCACTGAACTTAGACACAAAGACACAGTGATCACATTCAAGAGGGCTCTCAAATCTCACTTATTTCGACTGCAAGAACAAACTTAAAGATCTAATAATGTTTCCTACCTTAAATATTCTCAGCATGTTTTTTTATTTTTTAATGTTTTTTTCTAATTTCATGGTGTTTGTTTTTGTAATAATATTATTATATGTTTTTTATCTTATAGGTGTTGTCTAATGTTGTAAAGTGCTTAGAGCTTCTAAAGATTAGGTGCTATACAAAGTCCTCATTATTATTATTATTATTATATATTTAGGGGTCACACTAGACTTGAATTTTAGGGAGAAAAGACTTCTCCTTTTGGAAAGAGTAGGGAGACATAGAAGCTTAACAGGGAGAAGTGGGAGCAAAACAAGAAACACAATATATATATATATATATATATATATATATATATATATATATATATATATATATATATATATATATATATATATATATATATATATATATATATATACAACATTGGTTTTAAGCAATACATTATTTTAAAATTATTATAAGTTTATTATAAACATATTTTTACATGTATACAAGTTATTATATTCATATATATTGTATACCTACTTTAAAGTGTATGTTTATATGGAGATACATGAAATGTATTTTAACCAGATGACTTTAAAAGAGCACATTGTAATTAATTTTAACTATTAGAGGTGATGACATCATAGTCTTGTAGGTCAGAAAAATGCTTAATAAACTTCCACTTAATTTGTTTTACTTTCTAAAAGTTATGTTTAAAATGGCATTCAAATAGATTTCTAAATTACTTTGAAACAACCCCCTGTAACATGTACATTGAGGAAAGGCACAAGTAACTTCATACTATACTATTCATCCTAATTTCATTCTTGCCAATTAAACAGTACTCTAACTATTCAAAGACAACACACTGAGCATTAATGTCACTTTATGACTAAACTTGACCCTTCATTCCAACCGAATCGACACAACAAAGAACACATAGGGCTCATGCATAACATATGAGTGCATTTTTATCTATAAAGAGGAATTTTCTTAAATATAACCACTCACTTTTTTAGCCTCCTTAAAACAATCATTTGATAATATTTTTAATATATTGTTTATTATTATATACTCTTTATTTTCATCAACTTTTCATTGTCAGAATTATGCAGTATTTTTTAATACTGAACACCTTGATATTTCATGCACGTGTGCAATACATGTGCCTAAAAATTATTAGTGTATTATGAACTACTTTGTAAGCATACCATGTACACTCATGTAGTAGATGATTTAGGTTTTAGTTATTAGATTTGTTTGTGGATGAACTAGAACAGCTGTTTCATCTTTGAAAGTAGAGATGATAAAGTGAACAATGTGGGCAAGTTTGCTGAGTCCCAAATGAAACTTTAAAACAAACAAATGAATGAATGTGATATGTCCACAACAAACATGAGATGCAGTATCAAAAATACCATTATGATCATTTAGGAGAAATATTTGTAACTTTTCATAAATGGAATGCTCTCTGGGGTACATGAAAATAACATAGAAAAGCATACTGAGGGCAAAGGCTATTGATATCTATCAGAGGCGTACCATTTTATAAGTGAAAGTACTAAATTCATGGGGAAAAAATGCAACTGAAGGTTCTGGTAGAAAAGTAAGGGCCAAAGAGCCAATAAGCCAAGACGACAAAGAATTTGTATTTCTGATGGCTGAATGGACTGTCACACAACAGCTGCTTTGCAATTTTCCGTGTTAACTTTTTTGATACAATATTTCAGATTTAGGCTAGCGATAGATGCCATACAGATCATAATATAACTAGGGTCCCTACAAAGAGCATGCAAGTGACCAGGCACAATCATGTCTTCTTCAGCTGGTAATAAGAATGGCAAAACATATTCTTACATTGTTGCATCTTGAATTTCCTCAAAATGTACTTTCTTAGTTCTGCAAATCTGAATTACACGAGTTATGTCATGGGTTCTAAAGCTTGATTACACATTTCAAAATTGTAATGTAATATCAACTAAATTTCCAAATGTAACAACGTTCTCCTTACTGCACTCAAAATAAAATGAATGAGATATTTCATAGCATCTTTTTGATAATTACACTTGAAAGAGTTCATATTGTACCACATTATGGTTCCAAACATTCAGTGTCAGAACAGAAACACACATGCAGCTGAGTCAAGACTTGGCCCTCCCAGCTCAAATCACAGACACATGTAGTTTGTGTTGAATTGACACAGCTAATAAATCCAGTCCATCATAAGCAGAATTGAGTAGAATCAACACCCCCAAACCCATTCGTTTCAGACCAAATTTTAAGTAGAAAAAAATGACAATTCTATTTTAAGCTGATGTCGAGCATGCAACAAAGTTCAAAGGTTGCTGGGTGGTTCTATGTGTGCATTAATATTGTTATTGTGTATTGATGAATCTACGGTTGTGTATTTCTTTTGGAATACAGCATAAATTCAATTACTTTTTTTCTTGTTGTGTATTTATTTATAATTAAGCCTTAGGTAGAATAAGAAAATGAGTACTGCATTTGTATGTGAAAATATGAACTTGTTTTCTGGATGATTACTTCATTCCCACAGGTCGTACAGTTTTAATCTGACAAAATCTCATTCATATTTTCCAATACAAATGCAGCGACCTATAATTATTTACCTAGGTACTTGCAGTAACATCGTACATTGGATAAACAGTATTTGCTTCACTGCTTTTAACATATTTTCACAAAAAGTAATGTCAGAAAACAACCTTGACTTTACAAAGCTGCATTGCTTTTTGAATTCCACAACATAGCATTGTCCCATATGTTTCTGACCTTCAGTATTACATTATTAAGCTAAATCTTCTATCAGATAATATTTAGACTTTAGTTTCTATGAACTGTACATTTTTCCTTAATCTATTTGCTGGATTATTTGTGAAAACAGATGAAGTAGCATTTCCTAGACACAGCAATGTCTGCCATTTTAGGTTCACTTATAGCTTCAAACCAATTTGATAAGGAAAAGAATGCAAATTTGGCAATTAACATATTCATTTCAGAAAATGTAAATTAGAAAGTGTTCTTCACCAATTATAATCTTAAAACACAAATTGTTACTTACATATTGATGTTTAAGTATTGAAACAGATTAAAGTTTTCATCATCAAATGGTTGGCATAACTTGCAGAAATCGAGCAATGATAACTTGCTCAGGAAAGGGTTAAGCCCCCAAATGGTCAGTTAGCCTAGCTATTAAAAACACACCTGTGAATGTGCAAAATTCGTATCAACACTGTATACAATACGTTTCGCCACTATAATACTACATTGTCAGAATTTCCTGGCTACAGCTAGGTGGCATCTCAAAAGTTATAATCTACTGTAACTCATACATCTAAAAAAATCACAGGCAATGTTGTTTTCGCTTTCATAACACAAAAAGGCCATTTTACAATTTTTAGATGACTTACCCATTTTGCCTGGTAGCATGACCCTTGTAATATATACAGATAATTAAGTGATGCTAGGTTCTAACAAAAACTTGACCAACATCCAACACTGGACTATGCAAAAAACATCACAAATATTATTGATGAGGCATACCAAATTGGGCACACAGACCAGCAAATGAAAGATTACTTAAGCCTAGAAAACCCAATGGCAGGTCGATTTTATCTTCTATCTAAAATCAACAAATAAGGAAACCCAGGCAGACCTATAATCTCCAGTAATGGGCATACCACAGAAAGGATATCAGAATATTTGGATTATTTCATGAGATCAGATGTCCACCAATTACCATCATATCTTTAGGGCATGACATGACAGATTACCTCATAAAAAACAAAGCAAGAGAACCATTACTGCCAGATGCAATGTTTGTGTCTTTAGACGACACATCTCTGTGTATTATGCAAAAAACATCACAAATATTATTGATGAGGCATACCAAATCAAATCAGAACAGATTTTGAAAGTTTACTGTATGCTGCTAGGTATTGCAGCCCAAATACATGTAAATTAATGATATCAGGACTACCTCCTCATGTGGACACCAAGGCCAAAGAAATCAATGATCTGATAATTGACCTATGTGAAGACTTCAACCTACAGTACATTTCACAATACACATCTTTCTTTCTTCAGAACCAGGATGTAAACCTTACTCTCTAACACAGAGACGAAATTCATTTAAGCAGAAAAGGAACCTCTCAACTACTGAGAAATATTAACATGTATGCCCCCATTTTCAGGCACTTTAATGAAGAGTGCTGTCTCTACTGTGGAGAAACTGGGCACATGACACAGGTATGCCATCATGGCAAACAGATTGAGTGTTTCAGGTGCCATAAATATGGACACAAACAAAGACTTTGTCCATCAATGTATACATATTAGGAAGCTGGCAAAGAGGAGAACGCCAATGCTTCATTTACAAAAAATCTAAATGTACCCAGTGGGACTCTTGACTCTAACTATTCAATGGACACTATTGTAGATGCAAATGTAAATGGATTTTCAGGGTTTGTATGTGACTTTGAAGTTGCTAATATAGATGAACATTTAAATATAGAAATAGGATGTAAGAATGATAAAAGTAGCATGGAGACAATCTCAGTGAGTACCCCATTGCATGATGACATACATATAATTGATATGAAACTAAATGCAAAAGGTTTTAACATAGGTCACTTAAATGTACTAGGTTTAGTGGGAAAGATAGACCAGATTAAGTTAATGTTGTTTTCCAAAGAAAATAATATACATGTTTTAGGACTCACTGAAACCAAATTAAATGCTGACCACAATGATGATCTATTTCACTGTCAAGGCTACAATAAACCATTACGTATGGACAGAAAGACAAACGGGGGGGGGGGAGGTCTTGTTGTATACATTAGGGAAGATGTAAATGTAAAATGTAAAAAGGCAACTTGACTTGGAGTCACATGAAATTGAGAGTATCTGGCTGGAAATTTTTCAAAATAATGCAAAATCATTCCTAGTTGGTTTCATTTATAGGCCACCTTCCTCCAAAGCATTTTGGAATGATAACTTCTTGAAACAAATGGAAAATGTTCTAGCACAGGAGAAAGAAACATATATACTCGGAGATATAAATAAGGACCTTCTCAATACTCAAATAAGGAACAACTAGATGGAATTTATTGAATCATTAGGCCTAGACCAGCTGGTAAATGAACCTACAAGGGTAACAGAAAAATCAAGCACTCTTATTGATCACATTTATACCAACCTACCAGACAATGTGGCTTGTGTTAATGTACCGAATGTTGGTCTTAGTGACCATTATCCTACCTTTTTGACAAGAAAGGTTAAATGCAAGAAAAATAAGAAAAATACACATAAAAAGATCACTTACAGATCGTTTAAAATTTTTAATGAAGAACAATTTCTCAATGACCTATATAAAGTTCCATGGAATATGATCCAAAATTTGGATGACATAGATGAAGCCATGAGTGTGTGGGCTGACTTATTCATGGATGTAGTTTCTAAGCATGCACCACTAAAAGTATATCGAGTAAAGACTGAAATTCAACCTAATTGGCTTACTACTGAAATCCTAGATGCTATGAAAACACGAGACCAATTCAAGGCTATGGGAAACCATGCACAATATAAAGTATGGAGAAATACAATAACAAGTATGATTAAAAAAGGTAAAAAAAACTTATTATCAATCATTGCTTGAAAACAAAAAGAGCAACACAAACTCCATTTGGAAAGTCTTCAATGAACTCAATGGAGGAACGCACAAAAAACACAAATAAAATTCACTCACTTCTGGTAAATGACACCATAGTCACTGATGAAACTGACATTGCAAATGTTTTCAATGATTTTTTCACCAACATTACCACAAAGTTAAAGAACCAGTGATAGAAAACAACTTTAATGAACTGAAAAAGTTCTGCAGCAGCAAAATCTCTAAGGAGGTATGTTTCTCTATCCCACCAGTATCAAAAAACTTTGTTAAAAATGTCTCAGTGAACTTGATACCAAGAAAGCTACAGGACTTGATCAGATTGGTCCACGACTCATTAAATCTTCTGCCTCTGCTATTGTAGATAGCATAACATTCATAATTAATTTAAGTATTGCAACCTCATCTGTCCCCAAAATATGGAAAACTGCAAAAGTAACTCCTATTCACAAATCTGGTTCTAAGGATGATGCTGATAACTACCGACCAATCTCAATACTACCAAACTTGTCAAAATTGATTGAAAAACATGTCCATGACTCATTCATGTCATATTTAACCAAACACTTGCTGTTACACCCTAATCAATCAGGCTTTAGACAGAACCATTCCTGTGAGACTGCCTTGATCTTCCTAACTGATAAATGGCTTCAAGTACTTGACCAAGGTAGAATAATAGGAACTGTATTTGTAGATTTCAGGAAAGCTTTTGACATGGTGGATCATGAAATCCTTTTGAAGAAACTGAAAATCTACCAGTGTGATGAAAGAACAATTAGATGGTTTATTTCTTACTTAAGTGAGAGAACACAACATGTTTACATAAATAATGTTCTGTCTGAACCTGAAACAATTAGATATGGAGTACCACAAGGCTCAATTCTAGGTCCATTACTATTCATTTATTTATTAATGACCTACCACTTTTACTAAGAAACTCAATATCATCTACAGATCTCTATGCAGATGACACAACATTGTCAGACATCCAAAACACAAAGCATGAACTCGAAATTTCTTTACAGAATGCCCTAAACAAACTGGAAAACTGGTGCACATGTAATGGCATGGTGGTAAATACAGGTAAAACCAAAATATTACTTATCTCAACACAGCAAAGAAGGACAAATCTTGACAGTGATGAACTATGGCATGGAAGGATACAAATTTGTGAATGGTCTGTCATGATAGACTACTTGACGTTCTGGTAGATAATAACCTATCATGGACTGAACATATCAAACATATCAGTAAAAAGTCAATTCAAGTTTATGGCTTCTCAGTAGGATAAGACATTTTCTCCCTGAAAGGCACAGAAAACTATTTTATAACAGTTACATACAACCCTATTTGGACTACTGTAGTACAGTATGGGGTAATTCAAATGATAAAAACATAGCAAAGCTGGCACATCTTCAAAAAAGAGCATTTGGGCTAATATCAATCGAGAAAGAAAGCAAGGAAAATTTAGCTCGTAGGTTAAAAATATTACCTATTAAAGACCAAATCTTTTTGATAAAAGCCAAATTAATGTACAGGATATCTCATAATAGTGTTCCTGAATATTTACAATCACTATTCCAGTATAGGCTACCTGGTAATACTCCCCACCTCCGATCCATGTCTGCCAAACAGTATAAAATTCCCAAACCAAATAAGGAGTTATTTAAAAAAAGTTTCCAATACTCTGGAACTCTGTTCTGGAATAGTATTCCAGTTGAGATTAGAAATGCCCACTCTATTTCCTTCTTCCAAACCCAATATATCCAGTGGTTTCAGAGATGCAGCTTAAATAAATGAATTCCTTTGTATGAGGGCCTCAAGGTAGATTAGTTTATAGCTAATTGTGTTACCTTCTTTAAATATGGTCATTATTATTACTAACATACCACACTACAAAGGGATACAGGCATGTAGGGAGCATTAGAAACAAGAACTGAAGACAATCCAACCACTCATTTCCTAGTCAAACTCCTGGAACTTGTCCTAAAACTCAATAACTTTGAATTTAATGAAGAAAACAACCTCCAAATCAGTGGTACAAAAATGGCTCCTTTGTATACTAATCTTTTTATGGGAAGACTGGAGGGACAACTTTTAGTATCGGTTGAACTTACATCATACCACTGGGTACGCTTCATTGATGACATAGAAATGAAGTGGCAACATGGAAGAGACAATCTGGATGATTTTATTTCAAAGGCAAATAACTTCCATCTTTCAATAAAATTCACTGCAGAATTATCCAACTCAAACCATGTTTTCCTGGACGCAACAACCAGACTGGCAGAAAAAAAATCCATATAGACAACTACTCATAACCAACTTATAAACACCAGTATCTTCTCCCAACCAGTTGTCATCCAAAACACTGTATTTGGAACATCCCATATAGCCAGGTACTGAGGATATGCAGAATCTGCTCTGACAATGGAACATTCCAATAAAGATCCAAAGAGTTGTCTGAACATTAGATTAACCAAGGCTACGATAAAGACCAGAGCAATCCAAAGGGCTAAACAAATGAACCACAATGACCTACTAAAATATATGGAGAAGGAAAATGTTGATCAGATACCATTTATCCTAACCTACCATCCAGACAACCCCAAAGTAGGTAAAATCATCCAGACACACAGGCCCTTCAGGGAATCATGTGACACACTCAAGTTAATCCTTCCAAACAAACCAATAGTAACCTATTGGAAACCAAAAAACCTCAAGGACATCCTAGTCAGGGTGAAGCTAATGCCAATCTCTAACCAAGACCACCCTAGTAAGTCTGGCCTCTGTGGCAATAAAAGGTGCAAAACCTGTCAACATATGATAGAGACCAGCACATTTTTTAGGACAGCAACAAGCAAAAAACTGCAATTACATGGTACAAACAGAATGCACAAAACAGAGAATGTAATTTATCTCTTCACATGTAAGATCTGTAGCCTTCATTGTGTTGGAGAAACTGAAAAGTTACACAAAAGGATTAGTCTTCACAGATCTGATTGGATGACAAAGAAGCTGTACAGAAGTCCAGTTGCAGAACACTTCTCTTCTTGTGGCCACACTTTTAGTGACATACTGGTAACACTTATTACAATTGTTCACAAACTCAATTGGAGTTCCAAAACCTGGAAAAAGAAAAGAAATTTTACTGGATATGCCACCCTAGAACTTTGAAACCAAGCAGTTTAAACCAAGAAGACTAGAAAAAGGTAGACATGCACAAATAAAATCATCATCGTTTTGCAGCTGGCATATTTTCATTTAAATAATTGTTTCAATTTGCATATAAGTCACCCAGAAACATAAATATACTACTAACAATGAAATATCTGGGATATAATTAATGGTTACGCAAAGTTACATTAAAAAAAGATGGTGATATGGATCATCAATTTCTAGGTCAATATAAAATATTTTTCAACATCAGCATGAAGTTGAAGCCAACTAGTTGAAACAAAAAAATATCAGGCTTTTATTCCTGTACAAATAGTTATGTAAAATTATGTAACCTCAGTGCTTTTTCTATTGGTTTGTTTGTCTTGTCTCTGTGTTTGCCTTTGAAAAAGAATCATTTAGAAAAAAATTAATTTAGAGCTGAATTGCTTAGGCTCATTAGAAACTAGTTTTGCACTGTTCCTTGTCAGTTTATTGCATTTATCTTAATCAATTCCTGACATACACAATCCCTTGCTGGATTCAGTGCACTTGAAAGGACTATTATTCGCCATATAATTTGTATTCTTTATATATATCTTAGACTTTGTACTTGGGTTCTCTTTAGGATGTACCATCAGTTCATTTATTGCCATGGTTATCATTGTTTTTTGTTTTGTGCAGAGTGAAAAGTTCATTGGTACTTAATTCTTGGATCATGGAAAGAGTCCTGTTCTTTGTACATAAGGATCATGGTTTGTTTCATCTTTCAATTTGTGGGTTGCATCAACCACACAAAAAAATAGAAATTTGTAACCTCATGAAAGATAGTCAGTAATGTGAGACCCAAAATAGTTAGAAACCAAAGTTACAAATTTATAATACAGTGGGAGAAGTGACAGTTGTTGTAGTAAAGACAACAAATGAAATCTTTATATGCATAATTCGAAGACTAACATTTATGTTAAAAGTGCATATTTGTGTGATGCAGTTCTGTATACAAGATTCATAGAATTTTTGGATATACAAAACAAATACAAAGTAATTATTATTATTTTAAAAAATTTCCACTAAGGGAAGTGCAAATTACATGAATGTAACATATTTAACATTTTTCTTGAGTCACCTAACATGTATCTTTAGAATCCTTCTCTCCATCTTAGCCTTTTTGATTAGTGCAAAAATAATAAATGCTGATCTTTGTCTTTAACCAGATTTTAATGGCCATGATTACAGCTTGGGTAATATGTGCTATATTGACTGTGGCTGGTGCTTTCCCAGCAGATTCCAAAGCATGGGGATATGATGCCAGAACTGACACAAAAGTAGATGTACTCTACAAGTCAGACTGGTTCAGATTCCCTTATCCAGGTTAGTTGGGTTCATTGTCAATTCTGTACACTACAGTGATTGACAAATGCAGGTATATCTCCACTACAGTTTCTATATCAAACATTATGGCAATTAAAGTTTCTATATTCAACATAATGGTGATTCAAGTTTCTATATTCAACATGATGGTGATTAAAGTTTCTATATCCAACATACTGGTGATTAAAGTTTCTATATCCAACATAATGGTGATTAAACTTTCTATATCCAACATTATGGTGATTAAACTTTCTATATCCAACATTATGGTGATTAAAGTTTCTATATCCAACATAATGGTGATTAAAGTTTCTATATCCAACATACTGGTGATTAAAGTTTCTATATCCAACATAATGGTGATTAAAGTTTCTATATCCAACATAATGGCAATTCAAGTTTCTATATACAACATACTGGCGATTAAAGTTTCTATATCCAACATTATGGTGATTAAAGTTTCTATATCCAACATAATGGCAATTCAAGTTTCTATATACAACATACTGGCAATTAAAGTTTCTATATCCAACATAATGGTGATTAAAGTTTCTATATCCAACATAATGGTGATTAAAGTTTCTATATCCAACATAATGGTGATTAAAGTTTCTATATTCAACATTCTTCCTTACATTTTTTATTATTCGTAATCTGCAAACCTTGTGATACAACCAAGTTAATTAAAAAAAGTTTTTTTTAATATTATTATGGCAAACAAATATGTTTCTTATTGCACTTTTAAAAAATTAGGTATGTAGCTTTTTTTGTAATTTTTTTTTAACCGGGGGTGGGGGCGGGGGTGAAATGTGCTAGTATTGGCAACAAAAAACAAGGATGGTCAGCCAACTGGAAACATATTTTTTGGGATGCCTAATATCTTAAACTGGATTCTTATATAGTCTGATATTGTTTTATAACTTTTTATTAAAACACTATGAAATGCACATTTTATTTCATTCAGTAATATTTAACATAGGTCAATGGGGTTTGCCAACCGTGAGCACTGCTGGAGTATTTGGAATGCTCGCTGGAGTACTGTCCTCTATGATTGAGTCAATAGGAGATTACTATGCTTGTGCCAGATTAGCAGGTGCCCCTCCACCACCTGTGCATGCTGTCAATAGAGGTGAGTACTGAGCAATATGGGATTGTTCTGGACAATAGGAGTGATTACTGATTAGGAGGGCTTCGTACTGGGCAATGTGGATAGTACCAAGCATTGTGGGTAAGTACAGGGCCAGACTGGTTGGTAGTGGGCAGCTGAGGTTAGAAGTAGGCTGGGCAATAGTCATTAGTGCTGGGTATTGGGGGTGAGTCAGGGGTAAGTGCTGGCTATTCATGGAATACTTGACATTTTTGCTGTCTGTGTTGGCAAGTACTTGACATTTTTGCTGTCTGTGTTGGCAAGTTAAGATATCACTTTCTCATTAACAGTGTCATTATGATCATTATATAGATTTTTGGGATAAACGTTTATTTAACAGTTTTAAAAGTCAAAAAGGCATGTACACTCGTATGCATACAAACATATATCAATATATATATATATGAAGAGACCTACCTAGCTAAATGGATTTACTGATGATTGGATCAAAAGATTGGCTGATGATACAGAATGTGAAACAGACAAACAAGTGAAACTAATTTGTGAAAAACTTAATGCGACAGCTGAGATATGATTGAAACACAGGATAGGTAATTTTTTGAAGGTATAATTTTAAAGGAAAACAGATGTTTAATATCCTAAATTTAGACCTTCATTGTGTTTACTTTTATTACAGGAATAGGAATAGAGGGTATTGGCTGTGTTTTGGCAGGAGCCTGGGGTTCAGGAAATGGCACCACTTCCTATAGTGAAAATATTGGGGCTATAGGCATCACTAAGGTAATGAACACAAGGCAAGTCACCCAAACAGGGCTTTTGGGGTCATGAATAAAACATTTTTTGGGGCCATGCATAAAAGATTTTTAAGGACAATGGAGAATAGAAGATGGGTAAATCTTTCATCAGTATTAATTAATTATATATGAGTGGTCTTGTGGACAATAAAAATGTTGCATTGCTTATTATATGACAGTAAGTTTCTAAGAGTCAGAACAATTTGATATGCAAGTTTTTGACATTTACCATAATAAAGGTTTTATATGTTTTAAATTATGAGATAATGTTTTCTGTGTTGAATTTGTCATTTTATATTCTTGGCTTGAGAAATTAATATACTTAACATGATCTCATGGTCTTTTGCTGAATGATATTCAAAACACATTTTTAATGTAACATTTCTTTCACGTTCAAATACAGTATTAACTGTAATATTTCTCTCACATGTTGCTTCATGTTAAATGTAACATTTCTCTCATATTCAAACAGTGTTAACTGTAACAGTTCTCTCATGATCAATACAAAGTGAAATGTAACATTTCTCTCATATTCAATAGTGTTAACTGTAACATTTCTCTCATATTCAAACAGTATTAACTGTAACATTTCTCTCATATTCAAACAGTATTAACTGTAACATTTCTCTCATATTCAAACAGTATTAACTGTAACAATTCTCTCATATACAATAGTGTTAAATGTAACACTTCTCTCATATTCAAATAGTGTTAAATGTAACACTTCTCTCTTATTCAAACAGTGTTAAATGTAACATATCTCTTGTATTCAATACAAAGTGAAATGTAATATTTCTCTCATATTCAAATACAGTGTTAAATGCAACATTTCTCTAATATTCAATACAGTGTTAACTGTAACAATTCTCTCATATTCAATAGTGTTAAATGTAACACTGCTCTCATATTCAAATACAGTGTTAAATGTAACATTTCTCTCATATTCAAATACTGTGTCATATGTAATATTTCTCTCATATTCAAATACCGTGTTAACTGTAACATTTCTCTCATATTCAAATACAGTGTTAAATGTAACATTTCTCTCATATTCAAATGTCATGTTATATGTAACATTTCTCTCATATTCAAATACCGTGTTAACTGTAACATTTCTCTCATATTCAAATACCGTGTAAACTGTAACATTTCTCTCATATTCAAATACCATGTTAAATGTAATATTTCTATCTAATGTTGCTTCATGTTAAATGTTATGCTAAATTAAAAGTTGTGTTTTACAAGAAGAGGGTGTTAAAGACTTTTTTGTATATACTTGTTTCTTTTCTACATTGTAAATCTATGATCAGAGTTTATAATTGTGTTCAGATATAATTTGAGAGGAAATATTTACTAATTCATTAGAGATACAAAGTGCTCATTAAATTTTTGGACTAAACATTGCTTTGGATTATTGAGAACTCTTTCAAAGACATACTGGCCTGTTTTAAACTTTCACTTAGTATTTGAGCAAAATAAATTATCTGTTGATTCTACTAAACTTGATCATTTTGCTTATTTCTGTTACATAGTTTAAGACATCGTGTTGTAAAATGTATTGACTATGTTTTATTGTTTTCCACTGAACTGCAGTCATATGGCAAACTAAGTTCAGTTGTAATCATATAATACACTAGATTCAAATGTAGTCATATCATACACTAGATTCAATTGTAGTCATATCATACAGTAGGTTCAATTGTAATCATATCATACACTAGATTCAATTGTAATCATATCATGCACTAGATTCAGTTGTAATCATATCATGCACTAGATTCAATTGTAATCATATCATGCACTAGATTCAGTTGTAGTCATATCATGCACTAGATTCATTTGTAGTCATATCATACACTAAATTCAATTGTAATCATATAATACACTAGATTCAGTTGTAATCATATCATACACTATATCAATTGCAGTCATATCATACACTAGATTCAATTGTAGTCATATCATACAGTAGGTTCAATTGTAATCATATCATACACTAGATTCAATTGTAATCATATCATGCACTAGATTCAGTTGTAATCATATCATGCACTAGATTCAATTGTAATCATATCATGCACTAGATTCAGTTGTAATCATATCATGCACTAGATTCAATTGTAATCATATCATGCACTAGATTCAGTTGTAGTCATATCATGCACTAGATTCAGTTGTAGTCATATCATGCACTAGATTCATTTGTAGTCATATCATACACTAAATTCAATCGTAATCATATACTACAATAGATTCAGTTGTAGTCATATCATACACTAGATTCAGTTGTAGTCATATCATGCACTAGATTCAGTTGTAGTCATATCATACACTAAATTCAATTGTAATCATATCATGCACTAGATTCAGTTGTAGTCATATCATACACTAAATTCAATTGTAATCATCTCAGGCACTCGGTTCAATTGTAGTCATATCATACACTAGATTCAATTGTAGTCATATCATACACTAGATTCAGTTGTAGTCATATCATACACTAAATTCAATTGTAATCATATCATGCACTAAATTCAGTTGTAGTCATATCATACACTAGATTCAGTTGCAGACATATGATACACTAGATTCAGTTGTAGTCATATCATACACTAAATTCAATTGTAATCATATCATGCACTAGATTCAGTTGTAGTCATATCATATACTAAATTCAGTTGTAATCATATCATACAATAGATTCAGTTGTAGTCATATCATACACTAAATTCAATTGTAATCATATCATACACTAGATTCAGTTGTAGTCATATCATACACTAGATTCAGTTGCAGTCATATGATACACTAGATTCAGTTGTAGTCATATCATACACTAAATTCAATTGTAATCATATCATGCACTAGATTCAGCTGTAGTCATATCATATACTAAATTCAGTTGTAATCATATCATACAATAGATTCAGTTGTAGTCATATCATACACTAAATTCAATTGTAATCATACCATAAACTAGATTCAGTTGTAGTCATATCATGCACTAGATTCAGTTGTAGTCATATCATACACTAAATTCAGTTGTAATCATATCATTCACTAGATTCAGTTGTAGTCATATCATACACTAGATTCAGTTGTAGTCATATCATACACTAGATTCAGTTGTAGTCATATCATACACTAAGTTCAGTTGTAGTCATATCATGCACTAGATTCAATTGTAGTCATATCATACACTAGATTCAGTTGTAGTCATATCATACAGTAGGTTCAATTGTAATCATATCATACACTAGATTCAATTGTAGTCATATCATGCACTAGATTCAGTTGTAGTCATATCATACACTAGATTCAGTTGTAGTCATATCATACAGTAGGTTCAATTGTAATCATATCATACACTAGATTCAGTTGTAGTCATATCATACACTAGATTCAATTGTAGTCATATCATGCACTAGATTCAGTTGTAGTCATATCATACACTAAATTCAATTGTAATCATATCATACACTAGATTCAGTTGTAGTCATATCATGCACTAGATTCAGTCGTAGTGATATCATACACTAGATTCAGTTGTAGTGATATCATACACTAAGTTCAGTGGTAGTCATATCATACACTAAGTTCAGTTGTAGTCATATCATGCACTAGATTCATTTGTAGTCATATCATACACTAGATTCAATTGTAATCATATCATACACTAAGTTCAATTGTAGTCATATCATGCACTAGATTCAGTTGTAGTCATATCATAAACTAAATTCAGTTGTAGTCATATCATACACTAGATTCAGTTGTAGTCATATCATACACTAAATTCAATTGTAATCATATCATGCACTAGATTCAGTTGTAGTCATATCATACACTAGATTCAGTTGTAGTCATATCATACAATAGATTCAGTTGTAGTCATATCATACACTAAATTCAATTGTAATCATACCATAAACTAGATTCAGTTGTAGTCATATCATGCACTAGATTCAGTTGTAGTCATATCATACACTAAATTCAGTTGTAATCATATCATTCACTAGATTCAGTTGTAGTCATATCATACACTAGATTCAGTTGTAGTCATATCATACACTAGATTCAGTTGTAGTCATATCATACACTAAGTTCAGTTGTAGTCATATCATGCACTAGATTCAATTGTAGTCATATCATACACTAGATTCAGTTGTAGTCATATCATACAGTAGGTTCAATTGTAATCATATCATACACTAGATTCAATTGTAGTCATATCATGCACTAGATTCAGTTGTAGTCATATCATACACTAGATTCAGTTGTAGTCATATCATACAGTAGGTTCAATTGTAATCATATCATACACTAGATTCAGTTGTAGTCATATCATACACTAGATTCAATTGTAGTCATATCATGCACTAGATTCAGTTGTAGTCATATCATACACTAAATTCAGTTGTAATCATATCATACACTAGATTCAGTTGTAGTCATATCATGCACTAGATTCAGTCGTAGTGATATCATACACTAGATTCAGTTGTAGTGATATCATACACTAAGTTCAGTTGTAGTCATATCATGCACTAGATTCATTTGTAGTCATATCATACACTAGATTCAATTGTAATCATATCATACACTAAGTTCAATTGTAGTCATATCATGCACTAGATTCAGTTGTAGTCATATCATAAACTAAATTCAGTTGTAGTCATATCATACACTAGATTCAGTTGTAGTCATATCATACACTAAATTCAATTGTAATCATATCATGCACTAGATTCAGTTGTAGTCATATCATACACTAAATTCAATTGTAATCATATCATAAACTAGATTCAATTGTAGTCATATCATGCACTAGATTCAGTTGTAGTCATATCATACACTAGATTCAGTTGTAGTCATATCATGCACTAGATTCAGTTGTAGTCATATCATACACTAGATTCAGTTGTTAGTCATATCATGCACTAGATTCAGTTGTAGTCATATCATACACTAGATTCAGTTGTAGTCATATCATGCACTAGATTCAGTTGTAGTCATATCATACACTAAGTTCAGTTGTAGTCATATCATGCACTAGATTCAGTTGTAGTCATATCATACACTAAATTCAATTGAAATCGTATCATACACTAGATTCAGTTGTAGTCATATCATACACTAGATTCAATTGTAGTCATATCATGCACTAGATTCAGTTGTTAGTAATATCATACACTAAGTTCAGTTGTAGTCATATCATACACTAAATTCAATTGTAATCATATAATACACTAAATTCAGTTGTAGTCATATCATGCACTAGATTCAGTTGTAGTCATATCATGCACTAGATTCAATTGTAATCATATCATGCACTAGATTCAGTTGTAGTCATATCATGCACTAGATTCATTTGTAGTCATATCATACACTAAATTCAATTGTAATCATATCATGCACTAGATTCAGTTGTAGTCATATCATACACTAAATTCAATTGTAATCATATCATGCACTAGGTTCAATTGTAGTCATATCATACACTAGATTCAATTGTAGTCATATCATACACTAGATTCAGTTGTAGTCATATCATGCACTAAATTCAATTGTAATCATATCATGCACTAAATTCAGTTGTAGTCATATCATACACTAGATTCAGTTGCAGTCATATGATACACTAGATTCAGTTGTAGTCATATCATACACTAAATTCAATTATAATCATATCATGCACTAGATTCAGTTGTAGTCATATCATATACTAAATTCAGTTGTAATCATATCATACAATAGATTCAGTTGTAGTCATATCATACACTAAATTCAATTGTAATCATATCATACACTAGATTCAGTTGTAGTCATATCATGCACTAGATTCAGTTGTAGTCATATCATACACTAAATTCCATTGTAATCATATCATTCACTAGATTCAGTTGTAGTCATATCATACACTATATTCAGTTGTAGTCATATCATACACTAGAGTCAGTTGTAGTCATATCATACACTAAGTTCAGTTGTAGTCATATCATGCACTAGATTCAATTGTAGTCATATCATACACTAGATTCAGTTGTAGTCATATCATACAGTAGGTTCAATTGTAATCATATCATACACTAGATTCAATTGTAGTCATATCATGCACTAGATTCAGTTGTGGTCATATCATACACTAGATTCAGTTGTAGTCATATCATACAGTAGGTTCAATTGTAATCATATCATACACTAGATTCAGTTGTAGTCTTATCATGCACTAGATTCAGTCGTAGTGATATCATACACTAGATTCAGTTGTAGTGATATCATACACTAAGTTCAGTGGTAGTCATATCATACACTAAGTTCAGTTGTAGTCATATCATGCACTAGATTCATTTGTAGTCATATCATACACTAGATTCAATTGTAATCATATCATACACTAAGTTCAGTTGTAGTCATATCATGCACTAGATTCAGTTGTAGTCATATCATAAACTAAATTCAGTTGTAGTCATATCATACACTAGATTCAGTTGTAGTCATATCATACACTAAATTCAATTGTAATCATATCATGCACTAGATTCAGTTGTAGTCATATCATACACTAGATTCAGTTGTAGTCATATCATACACTAAGTACAGTGGTAGTCATATCATACACTAAGTTCAGTTGTAGTCATATCATGCACTAGATTCATTTGTAGTGATATCATACACTAGATTCAGTTGTAGTCATATCATACACTAGATTCAGTTGTAGTCATATCATACACTAGATTCAGTTGTAGTCATATTATACACTAGATTCAATTGTAATCATATCGTACACTAAGTTCAGTTGTAGTCATATCATGCACTAGATTCATTTGTAGTCATATCATACACTAGATTCAGTTGTAGTCATATCATACACTAGATTCAGTTGTAGTCATATCATGCACTAGATTCAGTTGCAGTCATATCATACACTAGATTCAATTGTAGTCATATCATGCACTAGATTCAGTTGTAGTCATATCATACACTAAGTTCAGTTGTAGTCATATCATGCACTAGATTCAGTTGTAGTCATATCATAAACTAGATTCAATTGTAATCATATCATACACTAGATTCAGTTGTAGTCATATCATACACTAGATTCAGTTGTAGTCATATCATACACTAGATTCAGTTGTAGTCATATCATACACTAAATTCAGTTGTAGTCATATCATACACTAGATTCAATTGTAATCATATCATACAATAGATTCAGTTGTAGTCATATCATGCACTAAGTTCAGTTGTAGTCATATCATACACTAAGTTCAGTTGTAGTCATTTCATGCACTAGATTCAGTTGTAGTCATATCATAAACTAGATTCAGTTGTAGTCATATCATGCACTAGATTCAGTTGTAGTCATATCATACACTAGATTCAGTTGTAGTCATATCATACACTAGATTCAGTTGTAGTCATATCATACACTAAATTCAGTTGTAGTCATATCATACACTAAGTTCAGTTGTAGTCATATCATACACTAGATTCAGTTGTAATCATATCATACACTAGATTCAGTTGTAGTCATATAATACACTAAATTCAATTGTAGTCATATCATAAACTAGATTCAATTGTAGTCATATCATACACTAGATTCAGTTGTAGTCATATCATACACTAGATTCAGTTGTAGTCATATCATACACTAAATTCAGTTGTAGTCATATCATACACTAAGTTCAGTTGTAGTCATATCATACACTAGATTCAGTTGTAATCATATCATACACTAGATTCAGTTGTAGTCATATAATACACTAAATTCAATTGTAGTCATATCATAAACTAGATTCAATTGTAGTCATATCATACACTAAATTCAGTTGTAGTCATATCATACACTAAGTTCAGTTGTAGTCATATCATACACTAGATTCAACTGTAGTCATATCATGCACTAGATTCAGTTGTAGTCATATCATACACTAGATTCAATTGTAATCATATCATACACTAGATTCAGTTGTAGTCATATCATACACTAAATTCAATTGTAGTCATATCATAAACTAGATTCAGTTGTAGTCATATGTTACACTAGATTCAGTTGTAGTCATATCATACACTAGATTGAGTTGTAGTCATATCATGCACTAGATTCAGTTGTAGTCATATCATACACTAAGTTCAGTTGTAGTCATATCATACGCTAAGTACAGTTGTAGTCATATCATACACTAAGTTCAGTTGTAGTCATTTCATGCACTAGATTCAGTTGTAGTCATATCATACACCAAGTTCAGTTGTAGTCATATCATGCACTAGATTCAGTTGTAGTCATATCATACACTAGATTCAATTGTAATCATATCATACACTAGATTCAGTTGTAGTCATATCATACAATAGATTCAGTTGTAGTCATATCATGCACTAGATTCAGTTGTAGTCATATCATACACTAGATTCAATTGTAGTCATATCATGCACTAGATTCAGTTGTTAGTCATATCATACACTAAGTTCAGTTGTAGTCATACCATACACTAAGTTCAGTTGTTCGCCATATCATACACTACATTCAGTTGTAGTCATATCATACACTAGATTCAGTTGTAGTCATATCATACACTAGATTTAATTGTAATCATATCATACACTAGATTCAGTTGTAGTCATATCATACACTAAATTCAATTGTAATCATATCATAAACTAGATTCAATTGTAGTCATATCATGCACTAGATTCAGTTGTAGTCATATCATACACTAGATTCAGTTGTAGTCATATCATGCACTAGATTCAGTTGTAGTCATATCATACACTAGATTCAGTTGTTAGTCATATCATACACTAGATTCAGTTGTAGTCATATCATGCACTAGATTCAGTTGTTAGTCATATCATACACTAAGTTCAGTTGTAGTCATATCATGCACTAGATTCAGTTGTAGTCATATCATACACTAAATTCAATTGAAATCATATCATACACTAGATTCAGTTGTAGTCATATCATACACTAGATTCAATTGTAGTCATATCATGCACTAGATTCAGTTGTTAGTCATATCATACACTAAGTTCAGTTGTAGTCATATCATACACTAAATTCAATTGAAATCATATCATACACTAGATTCAGTTGTAGTCATATCATACACTAGATTCAGTTGTAGTCATATCATGCACTAGATTCAGTTGTAGTCATATCATGCACTAGATTCAATTGTAATCATATCATGCACTAGATTCAGTTGTAGTCATATCATGCACTAGATTCATTTGTAGTCATATCATACACTAAATTCAATTGTAATCATATCATGCACTAGATTCAGTTGTAGTCATATCATACACTAAATTCAATTGTAATCATATCATGCACTAGGTTCAATTGTAGTCATATCATACACTAGATTCAATTGTAGTCATATCATACACTAGATTCAGTTGTAGTCATATCATACACTAAATTCAATTGTAATCATATCATGCACTAAATTCAGTTGTAGTCATATCATACACTAGATTCAGTTGCAGTCATATGATACACTAGATTCAGTTGTAGTCATATCATACACTAAATTCAATTGTAATCATATCATGCACTAGATTCAGTTGTAGTCATATCATATACTAAATTCAGTTGTAATCATATCATACAATAGATTCAGTTGTAGTCATATCATACACTAAATTCAATTGTAATCATATCATACACTAGATTCAGTTGTAGTCATATCATACACTAGATTCAGTTGCAGTCATATGATACACTAGATTCAGTTGTAGTCATATCATACACTAAATTCAATTGTAATCATATCATGCACTAGATTCAGTTGTAGTCATATCATATACTAAATTCAGTTGTAATCATATCATACACTAGATTCAGTTGTAGTCATATCATACACTATATTCAATTGTAATCATATCATAAACTAGATTCAGTTGTAGTCATATCATGCACTTGATTCAGTTGTAGTCATATCATACACTAAATTCAATTGTAATCATATCATTCACTAGATTCAGTTGTAGTCATATCATACACTAGATTCAGTTGTAGTCATATCATACACTAGATTCAGTTGTAGTCATATCATACACTAAGTTCAGTTGTAGTCATATCATGCACTAGATTCAATTGTAGTCATATCATACACTAGATTCAGTTGTAGTCATATCATACAGTAGGTTCAATTGTAATCATATCATACACTAGATTCAATTGTAGTCATATCATGCACTAGATTCAGTTGTAGTCATATCATACACTAGATTCAGTTGTAGTCATATCATACACTAAATTCAATTGTAATCATATCATGCACTAGATTCAGTTGTAGTCTTATCATGCACTAGATTCAGATGTAGTGATATCATACACTAGATTCAGTTGTAGTGATATCATACACTAAGTTCAGTGGTAGTCATATCATACACTAAGTTCAGTTGTAGTCATATCATGCACTAGATTCATTTGTAGTCATATCATACACTAGATTCAATTGTAATCATATCATACACTAAGTTCAATTGTAGTCATATCATGCACTAGATTCAGTTTTAGTCATATCATAAACTAAATTCAGTTGTAGTCATATCATACACTAGATTCAGTTGTAGTCATATCATACACTAAATTCAATTGTAATCATATCATGCACTAGATTCAGTTGTAGTCATATCATACACTAGATTCAGTTGTAGTCATATCATACACTAAGTACAGTGGTAGTCATATCATACACTAAGTTCAATTGTAGTCATATCATGCACTAGATTCATTTGTAGTGATATCATACACTAGATTCAGTTGTAGTCATATCATACACTAGATTCAGTTGTAGTCATATCATGCACTAGATTCAGTTGTAGTCATATCATACACTAGATTCAATTGTAATCATATCATACACTAAGTTCAGTTGTAGTCATATCATACACTAAGTTCAGTTGTAGTCATATCATGCACTAGATTCATTTGTAGTCATATCGTACACTAGATTCAGTTGTAGTCATATCATACACTAGATTCAGTTGTAGTCATATCATACACTAGATTCAGTTGTAGTCATATCATAAACTAGATTCAATTGTAGTCATATCATACACTTGATTCAGTTGTAGTTATATCATACGCTAGATTCAGTTGTAGTCATATCATGCACTAGATTCAGTTGTAGTCATATCATACACTAGATACAGTTGTAGTCATATCATTCACTAAGTTCAGTTGTAGTCATTTCATGCACTAAATTCAGTTGTAGCTATATCATACACTAGATTCAGTTGTTAGTCATATCATACACTAAGTTCAGTTGTAGTCATATCATACACTAAGTTCAGTTGTAGTCATTTCATGCACTTGATTCAGTTGTAGTCATATCATACACTAAGTTCAGTTGTAGTCATATCATGCACTAGATTCAGTTGTAGTCATATCATACACTAGATTCAATTGTAATCATATCATACACTAGATTCAGTTGTAGTCATATCATACACTAGATTTAGTTGTAGTCATATCATTCACTAGATTCAGTTGTAGTCATATCATACACTAAGTTCAGTTGTAGTCATATCATACACTAGATTCAATTGTAATCATATCATACACTAGATTCAGTTGTAGTCATATCATACACTAAATTCAATTGTAGTCATATCATAAACTAGATTCAACTGTAGTCATATCATACACTAAATTCAGTTGTAGTCATATCATACACTAAGTTCAGTTGTAGTCATATCATACACTAGATTCAATTGTAGTCATATCATGCACTAGATTCAGTTGTAGTCATATCATACACTAGATTCAATTGTAATCATATCATACACTAGATTCAGTTGTAGTCATATCATACACTAAATTCAGTTGTAGTCATATCATAAACTAGATTCAGTTGTAGTCATATCATACACTAAATTCAATTGTAGTCATATCATACAATAGATTCAGTTGTAGTCATATCATGCACTAGATTCAGTTGTAGTCATATCATACACTAGATTCAATTGTAGTCATATCATGCACTAGATTCAGTTGTTAGTCATATCATACACTAAGTTCAGTTGTAGTCATATCATACACTAAGTTCAGTTGTTAGTCATATCATACACTAGATTCAGTTGTAGTCATATCATGCACTAGATTCAGTTGTAGTCATATCATACACTAGATTCAGTTGTAGTCATATCATACACTAGATTCAGTTGTAGTCATTTCATGCACTAGATTCAGTTGTAGTCATATCATACACTAAGTTCAGTTGTAGTCATATCATGCACTAGATTCAGTTGTAGTCATATCATACACTAGATTCAGTTGTAATCATATCATACACTAGATTCAGTTGTAGTCATATCATACAATAGATTCAGTTGTAGTCATATCATGCACTAGATTCAGTTGTAGTCATATCATACACTAGATTCAATTGTAGTCATATCATGCACTAGATTCAGTTGTTAGTCATATCATACACTAAGTTCAGTTGTAGTCATATCATACACTAAGTTCAGTTGTTAGTCATATCATACACTAGATTCAGTTGTAGTCATATCATACACTAGATTCAGTTGTAGTCATATCATACACTAGATTCAGTTGTAGTCATATCATACACTAGATTCAGTTGTAGTCATATCATACACTAGATTCAGTTGTAGTCATATCATACACTAGATTCAGTTGTAATCATATCATACACTAGATTCAGTTGTAGTCATATCATACACTAGATTCAGTTGTAGTCATATCATACACTAGATTCAGTTGTAATCATATCATACACTAGATTCAGTTGTAGTCATATCATACACTAGATTCAATTGTAATCATATCGTAAACTGGATTCAATTGGAGTCATATCATACGCTATGTTCAATTGTAATCATATCATGCACTAGGTTCAATTGTAATCATATCATACACTAGATTCAGTTGTAGTCATATCATACACTAGATTCAATTGTAATCATATCATACACTAGATTCAATTGGAGTCATATCATACGCTATGTTCAATTGTAATCATATCATGCACTAGGTTCAATTGTAATCATATCATACACTAGATTCAATTGTAGTCATATCATACACTAGATTCAGTTGTAGTCATATCATACACTAAATTCAATTGTAATCATATCGTAAACTGGATTCAGTTGTAGTCATATCATACACTAGGTTCAATTGTAATCATATCATACACTAGATTCAATTGGAGTCATATCATACGCTATGTTCAATTGTAATCATATCATGCACTAGGTTCAATTGTAATCATATCATACACTAGATTCAATTGTAGTCATATCATACACTAGATTCAGTTGTAGTCATATCATACACTAAATTCAATTGTAATCATATCATGCACTAGATTCAATTGTTGTCATATCATGCACTAGATTCAATTGTAGTCATATCATACACTAGGTTCAATTGTAATCATATCATACACTAGATTCAATTGTAGTCATATCATACACTAGATTCAATTGTAGTCATATCATACACTAGGTTCAATTGTAGTCATATCATACAGTAGGTTCAATTGTAATCATATCATACACTAGATTCATTTGTAGTCATATCATGCACTAGATTCAATTGTAATCATGTGATACACTAGATTCAATTGTAGTCATGTCATACACTAAATTTAATTGTAATCATATGATACACTTGATTCAGTTGTAATCATATCATATACTAGATTCAATTGTAATCATATGATACACTATATTATATTGTAGTCATATGATACACTAGATTCAATTGTAATCACATGATACACTAGATTCAATTGTAGTCATGTGATACACTAAATTCAATTGTAATCATATGATACACTAGATTCAATTGTAGTCATATCATACACTGGATTCAATTGTAATCATATCATACACTAGATTCAATTGTAATCATGTGATACACTATATTATATTGTAGTCATATGATACACTAGATTCAATGATACTCTAAGTTAAATGGACCACATCTATGTTTCATAATGTGGCCAATGCCTATTTGTTGTTTAACCATTTCAGTCTGCTTAATATCTAATGTGTTCATATCACCCAGAGTTCAGTTTTGATATGTCACTGTATTTAATTTGAGTTTTTAATGTTTAAGGTTATCACATAAAGTTATAAATAAAGGTAATATTTGTATGGTTTTTTTTTAAATTGTGAGAGCTGGAGATCTGTGTTTCTTAAATTTAGATATTTTGTTTTGGTCTAGTTTTTTTTTTGACTATTGGTGGTCTTAAGATTTTTTTGTCTTTAAATTTTAATATATTGTGGTCTATTTTTTCTTTAATTTTGAGGTTTAATGATCTAGTGTTTTTAGTAAGTTTTTGTTTCTAATTATGAAAGTTGGTAGTCAAGTGCTTTTTTAATTTGGAGGATGGGATGGTTTATGGCTTAGTGTATTTTAAATTTGATTTTTGGTTTCTCCAATGTTTGTTTTTTTAAATTCTGAATTTAATTTTTTTTAAATTAATGATTGGTGGCCTAGTGGTTTTTAAATGATGAGGGTAGGTTGCTTAGTAGGCTTTTTTTTAAATTTCAGAATATGGGTGGTGGCCCAGATGTTTTATTTTGTAACTTTCTTGTGGTGGTTAAGAGTTATGGTGTTTGAAACAACTTTTAATAAAAGATAGGCTTGTAATGGGTTTCATTTTTTTAAACATAAATTTGAAGGATGAGTGCCAAGGTTTAAAAACAGTAGAAGGGTGGGTGGGTGTCCCAGTGATACATGATAGTTAGGCTGTTTCTAGGTTGAGTGCCAAGATTTAAAAACAGTAGAAGGGTGGATGGGTGGCCCAGTGATACATGATAGCTAGGCTGTTTCTAGGATGAGTGCCAAGCTTTAAAAACAGTAGAAGGGTGGATGGTTGGCCCAGTGATACATGATAGCTAGGCTGTTTCTAGGTTGAGTGCCAAGATTTAAAAACAGTAGAAGGGTGGATGGGTGGCCCAGTGATACATGATAGCTAGGCTGTTTCTAGGATGAGTGCCAAGCTTTAAAAACAGTAGAAGGGTGGATGGGTGGCCCAGTGATACATGATGGCTAGGCTGTTTCTATGGTATCATCTTCACTCTTCAGCAATATTCATTTATTATTAATGTGTTTTAATTTTAATGAAGTACATACATTTTTTTTTAAATTCCATATATTTTAAGGGAAACTAGATCGTTCAAGTTTTTTTTGAGTATTGCCATCACTGCATTGACTGGCTTGTATCAGTTCAGTCAACTCCATCATTGCTATCTACAACATTTAATGAACATTATTACAATTTTATAAGAGGTAATATATTCTAAGTCATTGTGATCCTCATCGATTTCCTAAATTCAATTCAATTTTATACCAGTTATTGTAAATCTTATATTTGCTTAATTCAAAACTTCAGTACCACAATCACTGAGAATTCATAAATTACTGACCTGAGTCAAAAGTCTGTGTTATGTACACCATTAAGACAATCTGTGGGATTTTATAAGTTACTAATCTGTCCAAGTTACCATCAGTGTTATCCTCACTGTCAACACAGTCTTCTGAGATTTCATAAGTTATTTGCCTGTCTGAGTTACTGTGTATTATCCTCACTGTCAACACAATCACTGATATTTCCTATGTCACTAGGCTGTCCTAGTCACAGTCACTGAAATTTGTCTATGTTACTAGGCTGTCCTAGTCACAGTCACTGAAATTTGTCAATGTTACTAGGCTGTCCTAGTCACAGTCACTGAAATTTGTCTATGTTACTAGGCTGTCCTAGTCACACTCACTGAAATTTGTCTATGTTACTAGGCTGTCCTAGTCACAGTCACTGAAATTTGTCTATGTTACTAGGCTGTCCTAGTCACACTCACTGAAATTTGTCTATGTTACTAGGCTGTCCTAGTCACACTCACTGAAATTTGTCTATGTTACTAGGCTGTCCTAGTCACACTCACTGAAATTTGTCTATGTTACTAGGCTGTCCTAGTCACAGTCACTGAAATTTGTCTATGTTACTAGGCTGTCCTAGTCACACTCACTGAAATTTGTCTATGTTACTAGGCTGTCCTAGTCACACTCACTGAAATTTGTCTATGTTACTAGGCTGTCCTAGTCACACTCACTGAAATTTGTCTATGTTACTAGGCTGTCCTAGTCACACTCACTGAAATTTGTCTATGTTACTAGGCTGTCCTAGTCACACTCACTGAAATTTGTCTATGTTACTAGGCTGTCCTAGTCACAGTCACTGAAATTTGTCTATGTTACTAGGCTGTCCTAGTCACACTCACTGAAATTTGTCTATGTTACTAGGCTGTCCTAGTCACACTCACTGAAATTTGTCTATGTTACTAGGCTGTCCTAGTCACAGTCACTGAAATTTGTCTATGTTACTAGGCTGTCCTAGTCACACTCACTGAAATTTGTTTATGTTACTAGGCTGTCCTAGTCACAGTCAATGTCATGGTCACCTGCTTAACACTCAGTTCAATTCAGTATTTTATCAGCTGAGTTTAACATTATTTCAGTTCAATTTAGCATTACTTCAGTTCAATTTAGCATTATTTCAGTTCAATTTAGCATTATATCAGTTCAATTTAGCATTATTTCAGTTCAATTTAGCATCATATCAGTTCAATTTAGCATTATTTCAGTTAAATTTAGCATTATATCAATTCAATTTAGTATTATCTCTCCACTTTAGTATTTTCTCAGATCAATTTAGCATTATATCAGTTCAATTCTGTACTATATAAGTTTAATTTAGTGTTTGATCATTTCAATTTGGTATTATATTAGTTTAGTACAGTATTATATACTTTCAATTTAGTATCATATCAGGTCAATTTAGTATTATATCAAGTCAATTTAGTATTATATCAGGTCAATTTAGTATTATATCAGGTCAATTTAGTATTATATCCATTCAATTTAGTATTATATCAGGTCAATTTAGTATTACATTGGTCAATTTAGTATCATATCAAGTCAATTTAATATTATATCAGGTCAATTTAGTATCATCAGGTCAATTTAGTATCATATCAAGTCAATTTAGTATCATATCCATTCAATTTAGTATTATATCAGGTCAATTTAGTATTATATCAGGTCAATTTAGTATTATATCAGGTCAATTTAGTATCATATCCATTCAATTTAGTATTATATCAGGTCAATTTAGTATATGAGGTCAATTTAGTATTATATCCATTCAATTTAGTATTATATCAGGTCAATTTAGTATTATATCCATTCAATTTAGTATTATATCAGGTCAATTTAGTATTATATCAGGTCAATTTAGTATTATATCAGGTCAATTTAGTATTATATCAGGTCAATTTAGTATCATATCCATTCAATTTAGTATTATATCAGGTCAATTTAGTATATGAGGTCAATTTAGTATTATATCCATTCAATTTAGTATTATATCAGGTCAATTTGGTATTATATCAGGTCAATTTAGTATTATATCCGGTCAATGTAGTATCATATCCGGTCAATGTAGTATCAATCAGGTCAATTTAGTATTATATCAGGTCAATTTAGTATCATATCCATTCAATTTAGTATTATATCAGGTCAATTTAGCATTATATCAGGTCAATTTAGTATCATATCAGGTCAATTTAGTATCATAACAGGTGAATTTAATATTATATCAGGTCAGTTTAGTATCATATCAAGTCAATTTAATATTATATCAGGTCAATTTAGTATCATATCAGGTCAATTTAGTATTATATCAGGTCAATTTAGTATCATATCAGGTCAATTTAGTATTATATCAGGTCAATTTAGTATTACAGTGGTTCCTTGACTTACGAGTTTAATGCGTTCCGTGACGGAGCTCGTAACTCAAATTACTCGTATGTCAAATCAATTTTCCCCATTGAAATGCCATTAATCCGTTTCAGATCCCCAAAAAACACAGCAATTTTTTTGATACATGTATTTAAATAAGAAAAATGTACTTATAAATAACGAATATTGTCTAAAAATACAATACAATAGAATGTACTGCAATAGACTGGTTTTATTAAGTATAATGTACAGCATTTACCTTGGAGATCAGATGACTTGAAGATGCTGATGGAGGTGGAGGAGAAAGGCTGAAGTGAATAACTGAATCTTATTTGCTGATTTTTGCCCTTTTCGCCACGCTTTCCTCACTTTCATCTGCAGGGGTTTTTGATAAAAAGCTGTCCAATGAGGTTTGTTTCATCCTCTGTTTCAGAATGTTTCTGAAATGAGTTAGGCAAGTGTCATTAAATAGCGCTGTTGCACGCCCAGTTGCAACTTTTTCTGGGTGTTTCTTTTGAATAAAGTCTGAAAGTTTCTCCCACATTCACCACATTTCTTTTATCTCACTTGTAGAGATAACCTCCTCCGCCTCCTCCGTGTCACCTATTTCCTGCAAAACCTCCATGTGCTGATGTGTCTGTAACTCCTTTAGCTCTTCCGTTGTCAGTTCCTCAGAGTGCTCCTTGATGAGCTCGTTGATGTCACCTTCATCCATGTCCAGGCCCATGGACTTGCCGAGGGATACAATCTCCTCCACCACTTCGGGTTCGAGTCTTTCAAAGTCCGTTTCAGACACAACCTCAGGCCACAGCTTCTTCCACGCAGAGGTCAAGGTCCTCTTTGTAACACCCTGCCAGGGCATATTGATAATTCTGAGGCATATCATGATGTTATAGTGGTCCTTCCAAAACTCTCGAAGGGTGAGGTTTGTGCTCTCCGTCACCTCAAAGCAGCAGCGGAACAGGTGCTTGGTGAAGAGCTTCTTGAAATTAGAAATCACCTGCTGGTCCATGGGCTGCAGGATAGGGGTGGTGTTGGGTGGAAGGTAGAGAACCTTTATAAACTTGAACTCTTCGAGGATGTCATCTTCGAGGTTAGGTGGGTGAGCAGGTGCATTGTCCAGGATGAGAAGGGCTTGCAGGGGTAGGTTATTTTCCTGGAGATATTTCTTAACGTCAGGACCAAAGATCAAATTCACTGACTCCACAAAGAACTGCCTGGTGACCCACACCCTCGGGTTTGCCCTCCACATAACCTGCAGTTTTTCTTTCAGAATTTTATGTGACTTAAAGGCTCTGGGGTTTTCCGAATGATAAACGAGCAGCGGCTTAATCTTGCATTCGCCGCTCGCATTGGCGCACAGTGCAAGGGTTAGCCTATCCTTCATGGGTTTGTGGCCTGGCATCCTCTTCTCCTCTGCCGTTATATAAGACCTCCTTGGCATCTTCTTCCAGAAGAGTCCTGTCTCATCACAGTTGAAGACTAGCTGGGGTATGTATCCTTCTACTGCTATAATTTCAGCAAAGGTTTTGAGGTAATCCTCAGCTGCCTTCATATCCGCGCTCGCTGCCTCACCATGCCTGACAACGGAGTGAATGCCGGTCCTCTTTTTTAAATTCTCGAACCAGCCCCAACTGGCTTTAAACTGCTCGCCCGATGCCTCGTCTGTCGAAGTGCCTGGGGTCTGCTGCAGAAAATCAGCGTAAATAGCTCGTGCCTTCTTGCAGATTATAGCCTCCGTCACGGTATCTCCTGCGAGCTGCTTCTCCATCAACCAAACCATCAGCAGCTTCTCCATATTTTCATGGATAGATGTCCGCTGTTTAGAAATTATTTTAACGCCCTTGGCTGGCATTATAGCCTTTATCGACTCCTTTTGCTTCAGATCGTAGAAATGCTACGCTCGTACTGCTTCGCCAAGTCGACTACACGCACACCTTGGTCATGTTTTTCGATAATTTCTTTCTTTAATTCAATGCACATCATTCTCTTCTTCCTCTCAGCACTGTCCTTCGCACTCACTTTCTTTGGATCCATGGTTGGAAAAACGAAGTTTTGCAAAATAACTGCAAGCACAACACTGATGCTTCCACTGCGAGCTAACCGCTTAAAGTGAACAAGTGAGACACGGGATGCTGGGCGGATGTTGCGACATTCACTGTGGCATTCGCTGTGCCAACTAGCAGTGGGGTATCTGAAGCTGGCTCGTAACCCGAATTTTAGCTCTCAACTCAAAGCAAAAATTCGGCCGAGAGACGGCTCGTATCTCGAAAAACTCGTTAGTTGGGACACTTGTAAGTCAAGGAACCACTGTATATCGGTCAATTTAGTATCATATCAGGTCAATTTAATATTATATCAGGTAAATTTAGTATTATATCAGGTTAATTTAGTATTATATCAGGTCAATTTAGTATCATATCAGGTCAATTTAGTATTATATCAGGTCAATTTAGTATTATATCGGTCAATTTAGTATCATATCAGGTCAATTTAATATTATATCAGGTCAATTTAGTATTATATCAGGTCAATTTAATATTATATCAGGTCAATTTAGTATCATATCAGGTCAATTTAGCATTATATCAGGTCAATTTAGTATTATATCAGGTCAATTTAGTATCATATCAGGTCAATTTATTATTATATCAGGTCAGTTTAGTATTATATCTGGTTAACTTAGTATCATATCCATTCAATTTAGTATCATATCCATTCAATTTAGTATTATATCCATTCAAGTTAGTATTATATCAGGTCAAGTTAGTATTATATCAGGTCAATTTAGTATTATATCAGTATAAACTGGTAATATATCAATGCATGCAAATACTATTATTCTGTTTTCAAATTCTAGCAAGTACTTAGCTATGGTCAAGCAAGTTTTTTTCCTGGCAGATTTTGTATTAGTCAACCTACAATTTTAATATTAAGCACAGCAAATCATGTAAAAAAAATTATATTTGAATTCATTCTTCAAAGCTTTATTATCAAAATATATTTGAATTCATTCTTCAAAGCTTTATTATCAAAATGAGTGAATAATATGGTGTTAGTATTTACCACATTGTGTGCAACGGTCACTACAGATCTGTAAATTGAGACAATGATAGCAACGGTCACTACAGATCTGTTAATTGAGACAATGATAGCAACGGTCACTACAGATCCGTAAATTGAGACAATGATAATATTCTGTCCATTGTATAAAGACAGGGAGAAGATTATCATTATGATCTACAAATTTATTGATGTCTTTATTAAATGGATCATATAATGTTATAATTAACAAGAAATTCAGTGTTAAGTTTCCTACATTCTGCCTTACTTACTATATATACTTTCTTGTAAGTTATAAGTAATGTGCTGGCAGATCAGGGTCTATGCTGTTTGTTTTACTGATTATGCCAAACAAACTGCATAGATCCGGATCTACCTGCACATATGGTAGTTGTTGCTCAAGAAGCCTACTTGCCCCCAATGTAGTATTTATTATCTGAATTGAGCTTGGTTGTTACATTACATTTCCCATATACAGGTTGGCAGCAGACGTGTGGTTCAGACAGGTGCCCTTATTATGTTAATACTGGGCTGCCTGGGTAAGTTTGGTGCCCTGTTTGTCACTATACCTGAACCAGTTGTGGGAGGCATGTTCATGATTATGTTTGGTAAGTAATGTTTTTCCTGATTGATTTGCCTGTATCAAACATGAGCAAGACATAAATATTGCTTTGCTGGATGTATCCATGTTTTTAAGTTTACACTGTAAACCATTCTATTTTTTTGCATGATGTCTTTGAAGGCTCTGTATTGGGTATATAATCAGAGTGCAACATCTACATGTTTCAGAAAGACACTAGGCCTGTTTGAAACAAAATAATGTCATTTTAATGTCAGTTTATTTGTTTTGCAAATTCAGTGGGTTCAGTATATGAGTAGCATTCACAAATTAACAATGCTCTAAATACATTATTACATACTATCCTTTACTGTGAGTAATATTAACAATGGGCTAAATACATTATTGCATCCTATACTGTGAGCAATATATTAACAATGGGTTGCATGCATTATTACATCCTATCCTATAAGTGAGTAATATATTAACAATGGGTTGCATGCATTATTACATCCTATCCTATAAGTGAGTAATATATTAACAATGGGTTGCATGCATTATTACATCCTATCCTATAAGTGAGTAATATATTAACAATGGGTTGCATGCATTATTACATCCTATCCTATAAGTGAGTAATATATTAACAATGGGTTGCATGCATTATTACATCCTATCCTATAAGTGAGTAATATATTAACAATGGGTTGCATGCATTATTACATCCTATCCTATAAGTGAGTAATATATTAACAATGGGTTGCATACATTATTACATCCTATCCTATAAGTGAGGAATATATTAACAATGGGTTGCATGCATTATTACATCCTATCCTATAAGTGAGTAATATATTAAAAATGGGTTGCATGCATTATTACATCCTATCCTATAAGTGAGTAATATATTAACAATGGGTTGCATACATTATTACATCCTATCCTATAAGTGAGGAATATATTAACAATGGGTTGCATGCATTATTACATCCTATCCTATAAGTGAGTAATATATTAACAATGGGTTGCATGCATTATTACATCCTATCCTATAAGTGAGTAATATATTAAAAATGGGTTGCATGCATTATTACATCCTATCCTATAAGTGAGTAATATATTAACAATGGGTTGCATACATTATTACATCCTATACTATGAGTAATATACTAACAATGGGTTGCACACATTATTACATCCTATCCTTTACTGTGTGTAATATGAGACTAACAATGGGTTGCATACATTATTACATCCTATACTATGAGTAATATACTAACAATGGGTTGCACACATTATTACATCCTATCCTTTACTGTGTGTAATATGAGACTAACAATGGGTTGCATACATTATTACATCCTATACTATGAGTAATATACTAACAATGGGTTGCACACATTATTACATCCTATCCTTTACTGTGTGTAATATGAGACTAACAATGGGTTGCATACATTATTACATCCTATACTATGAGTAATATACTAACAATGGGTTGCACACATTATTACATCCTATCCTTTACTGTGTGTAATATGAGACTAACAATGGGCTGCATACATTATTACATCCTATACTATGAGTAATATACTAACAACGGGTTGCACACATTATTACATCCTATCCTTTACTGTGTGTAATATGAGACTAACAATGGGCTGCATACATTATTACATCCTGTACTATGAGTAATATACTAACAATGGGTTGCACACATTATTGCATCCTATCCTATACTGTGTGTAATATGATACTAAGAATGGGCTGCATAAATTATTGCATCCTATCCTTTACTGCAATATTGTTTGTGCATTTAGCTTCCTCAAAAATTATGTGTGTGTGTGTGTGTGTGTGTGATTTGGATTTTTAATGTAGCTTTAACAATTTTCAGTCATATCGCCATGATGTCTCCAGTGTGGCAGTTTATAGTGATGTCTAGTACTGGGGCGTGATGCCGCAGATATGTAGCATGATGTCCCACCCGGTCACATTATCCTGATGCCAGGCCGACCAGTCCTAACACTAACCTCTTAATGCTGAATGCCTAGCGAGGCAGCTGTTAGTACCATTTTTGTATGTCTTTGGTATGACTTGGCCGGGGATCGAACCTATGACCTCCCGCATCCGAGGCAGATGCTCTAACCACTAGGCCACTGGAGTGGTTTCAAAAATTATGTGAATGAATACACTGACAATGGTTAGATTTTGAGGGAAAAATTAAGGATGTCTGCTTTTTGTAAAGTCAATATGTAGCTCAAAATGACCTAATTAAACATGGCTTCAACTTCTGTCTCTCTTCAAATAATGGAAAAGAAAAATGCTTATACCATTTTAATGATCACAATAACAGTGAGGTTTGTCAAAGAATTTGATAATGGGAGTGAAAAACATATGATGCCTTCGGAAATAGTTATCAATTTATGCTGTAAATTGGCTGTCCAGGTTTTCTGTTGTGGAAAACCAATTTGATCTCAGTAATTAAGTCAAAATTAAAAATTCATTCAGTAAGAATGTATTTGATAGTGGAATTGTTGACCTTTAACCTGTGTAGATTTGATACATGTTTAAATAGTCGTATTCAACCATTATTTTATGCACAGTATTTTTGTATGTAATGCCTCTTAATTGGGAATAGATATTCATCTAAGACCTCAGTATATGACTGGCTCTTTATAATATAAGTATGGTCCCTCATTAGTGTTTCCGAAAATAAGGTGGTCTGAAAGAAGTAAATGACAAATCCCCAAATCATTTGTTGTTGTTGTAGGGTTTAATGTCATTTTTCAGCACACGATAGGATATACATGGCGGCCAGGATTAATGGTGGAGGAAGAACCCGGGAAAACCCCGGGAAGAACCACCGACCCATGAGAAGCTACTGGCAAGCTTTCTCACATACCCACGTTGGCCGAATCCGAGACTCGAACCCACACAGACAGAGGTGAGATGGCAGTGGTCCATTATTATACAAAGTACAGTATACCATTGCCCCTTTATAATGTGGGTATGGTCCATTATTATACAAACCACAGTATACCATTGCCCCTTTATAATGTGGGTATGATCCATTATTATACAAACCACAGTATACCATTGCCCCTTTATAATGTGGGTATGGTCCATTATTATACAAACCACAGTATACCATTGCCCCTTTATAATGTGGGTATGATCCATTATTATACAAACCACAGTATACCATTGCCCCTTTATAATGTGGGTATGGTCCATAATTATAAAGACTCAGTATCCACTGAATGTAAGTATCGTTCCTCATTATACAATCCTTGGTATACCACTGTCCCTAAATAATACAGGAATAGTCCATCATTAGAAGACTGTCAGTATCCACTGTCCTTTTATAATGTCTATATACATTCTCTCAATATAAAGATTCCAATTATACCACTTCCCCATTATAACATTTGTATAGTCCCTCATTATAAAGACACAAGAGTACCATTGCATCTTTAGGATCTAGGTATAGCCATGGATCCCATTAAAATTGTCTGAATTAGTTTTTATGGCTGTCACAAAAAAAATTATATTAATTCCATTCATGGTTAATACAAACAATTATACTGGAATTTTATATTATTAAATATTTTATGTATGTGCTGTTATACACACATAGCCTAGTTAGAACATCCCTCAGTGTAAGTCTACAATTATAACATTGGATGGATCCCAGGAACAGTGTTATAAATTGAGAGAGTACTCTACAGTATAAAAGCAGAGATAAATTAAATATTATACTGTGACATGTTGATAAAAATTGGACTGTTTTCATTTATTAAAATACATGATAAATGATGGTTACCATTTTAAAACTGGCTTATAAGTTTTATATCCCATTAAAATAATGCCAGATAAATGCATTATTGCCAGCCACCTGTTGTAGTTGAAGAGCATTGAGCTGCCTCTCGGTAATGTGGGATCCACACAATCAATCTGTGTCATAACTAAGGCATAAGCCACAAGTGTGTTGTTGTTGTTGTTGTTGTTTTTGATGGGTTGAACACCATTTTTCAGCACAATAGAGACTATACATGGTGGCCAGTATAAATGGTGGAGGAAGAACCTGGGAAAATCCCAGAAAGAACCACTGACCCATAAGAAGCTACTGGCAAGCTTTCTCACATACCCACATTGGCCAAACCCAAGACTTGTAACCATGCAGACAGAGGTAGGATGGCAGTGATCCATAACAATGAGTGCTTTAGACAACACAGCCACTCTGGGCCCCTTGCCACAAGTGTGATCTGTCATAAGTGAGGCATGAGCCACAACAGTGATTTGTGTGATAAGTGAGGCATGAGCCACAAAAATTATGTTTAATAAGTGAGGCATGAAGCCACAAAAGTGATCTCATAAGTGAGGCATGAGCCACAAAAGTGATCTGTGTGATAGGCAAGGCATGAGACACAAAAAGTGTTGTGTTAAAAGTGAGGTGACCCTGACCTTAGATGATACAGTATGTATGCTCATGAATCTGTTCAAATTTGAATGCCCATGCATAAAAACATGATATGAAAGATTTTTACCCTTATGACCTTTAAGGGAACGTTAAGCCAATCCAATTCTTCTTCAAAAATGTGACACTTTGATACATGTATGGAAACAGAAAGTTAAATACAGCTCATAATAGAAAATCTGAAAATCTAAACAGCAACTCATTGTGACCTTGACCTTTGATGTCTAAATCCATCATCCCCAAAGATACAGCATGAATACTGGTGAATCTATTTAAAGTCTAATGCCCATCCATTGATACATGATAATAAAGTTTTTTATTTACCCCTTCCACCAAATATAAGAAACTGACCACTGTGACCTTGAGGTTTGACTGCCACATCAGTGAGTTCATCTAAAGAAATAGTGTATGCATTAAGTAGTGCCACAGCAAAAGACTTGAACCATTTAGCACCACCTACAATTTCAACAACTGCTCCCTGTGACCTTGAACTTCAGATTCTTTGGCCTTCCTTCACTATTTGGGGACAAATTTAAATAATTATCTTCTAATGAAAAGAGGAGATTTTGCCTTTTGAACACTTTAACCAAATTTGATACCAATCAGACTGACAGTCAGATGAATATTGTGGCCACTAAGTCTTTATATATATATATATATATATATATATATATATATATATATATATATATATATATATATATATATATATATATATATATATATATATATATATATATATATATATATATATATATATTCCCTCAATATAAAGATTCCTATTATACCACTGCCTCTTTATAACATTCGTATGGTCCCTTGTTATAAAGACACAAGAGTATCATTGCTTCTTTAGAATCTAGGTATGGCCATTGATCCCAGTAAAATTTTCTGAATTAGTTTTTATGGTTGTTACAAAAAAATGATATTAATTCCATTCATGGCTAATACAAACAATTATACTGGAATTTCATATTATTAAATATTTTATGTATGTGCTGTTACACACAGCAAAAAATGTTTATTGACTTTTTTATTATCACTTTCAGGAATGATAACAGCTATTGGTTTGTCCAACTTACAGTACGTTGATCTCAACTCTTCAAGGAATATTTTCATTCTTGGTACATCCTTATTTTTCGGTCTCAGTTTTCCACAATGGATGGAGACTCATGATGTTGTTAACACAGGTAAACTAGTTTTCTTAAAGGCCTATGTTCACATCTGGTCAGTCATTAATAGGGTTAGGTACCAAATGCTATGTATGAATTATAATTGGTGAAATAGCTGGGAGTCACTCAACCATATCAAATAAGGTATGATAAAAACCATACATTGGTTGTTGTTGTTGTTTTTGTGGGGTTTAATGCCATTTTTCAGCACATGATAGGCTATGCATGGCGACCAGTATTAATGATGGAGGAAAAACCTGGGGAAACCCCAGGAAGAACCACCGACCCACGAGAAGTTACTGGTAAGCTTTCTTACATACCCACATTGGCCGAATCCTAGACTCGACCCCACACAGACAGAGATGAGATGGCAGTGATCCGTAATGGAGAGCACTTTATACCACTCAGCCACACTATATATTGGTCAATCTTGTGATGTAAATGCATAATAAGCAGAGTATTGAAATTAATATTAACAGATGGCCAATTAGGTTTTCAGACTCACCTGTCAATCGCCAATTTGTTAATTGAGAAAATGACAAAAGACTATTATGAACACGTTAACCACTGTAAATGAATTCACATTTTATTCATCTAAACATTTAAACAATAGTAGTATTTGGGTGAGACATTATTTAGTCAGTCAGTTGTAAACCTCCTTGAGGCCTTCCCGGGGTTTGCAACCCACAGGTTGGGAACGTGTGCTTTAGAAAATACACATCTATGATTTTCACTTGAAAATTTTACCATTTTGTGATAGAGTACATTTAATTCCTTGTAACAATTTAACAACTATTTAGAGAAAGATAGAGAACTTATTACAATTTAAATTTGTACATGTTATATAGCAATATGATGTGATGTGATGTGATTTTGATTTTTAACGTAGCTTTAACAATTTTTCAGTCATATCACTATGATGTCTGCAATGTGTCAGTTTATAGTGATGTCTAGCACTGGGGCATCATGCCACAGACATGTAGCATGATGTCCCACCCAGTCACATTATCCTGACACCAGGCAGACCAGTCCTAACACTAACCTCTTAATGTATAGCAATATGATGGAGCATCAGTTAACTAAACTATTGTGGATTGGAGTTGGACAAGCATAGTGCTCAGGTGTCATGCAAGTACAGCTTGAGACTGGACAGTGGTTGTTTGCAATGTTGTGTAATAAATCATGTCCAGCTTGAGATTGGACAGTAGTCATTTGCAATGTTGTGTAATAAATCATGTCCAGCTTGAGATTGGACAGTGGTTGTTTGCAGTGTTGTGTAATAAATCATGTCCAGCTTGAGATTGGACAGTGGTTGTTTGCAATGTTGTGTAATAAATCATGTCCAGCTTGAGATTGGACAGTGGTTGTTTGCAATGTTGTGTAATAAATCATGTCCAGCTTGAGATTGGACAGTGGTTGTTTGCAATGTTGTGCAATAAATCATGTCCAGCTTGAGATTGGACGGTGGTTGTTTGAAATGTTGTGCAATAAATCATGTCCAGCTTGAGATTGGACAGTGGTCATTTGCAATGTTATGTAATAAATCATGTCCAGCTTGACATTGGACAGTGGTCGTTTGCAATGTTATGTAATAAATCATGTCCAGCTTGACATTGGACAGTGGTTGTTTGATATATTATGTAATAAATCATGTCCAGCTTGTTTGCAATGTTGTGTAATAAATCATGTCCAGCATGAGACTGGACAGTGTTTGTTTGCAATGTTGTGTAATAAATCATGTCCAGCTTGACATTGGACAGTGGTTTTTTGCAATGCTGTGTAATAAATCATGTCCAGCTTGAGATTGGACAGTGGTTGTTTGCAATGTTGTGTAATAAATCATGTCCAGCTTGAGATTGGACAGTGGTCATTTGCAATGTTGTGTAATAAATCATGTCCAGCTTGAGATTGGACAGTGGTTGTTTGAAATGTTGTGTAATAAATCATGTCCAGCTTGAGATTGGACAGTGGTCATTTGTAATGTTATGTAATAAATCATGTCCAGCTTGAGATTGGACATTGGTCATTTGCAATGTTATGCAATCATGTCCAGCTTGAGATTGGACAGTGGTCATTTGAAATGTTGTGTAATAAATCATGTCCAGCTTGAGATTGGACAGTAATCATGTCCAGCTTGAGATTGGACAGTGGTTGTTTGCAATGTTATGTAATAAATCATGTCCAGCTTGAGATTGGACAGTGGTCATTTGCAATGTTATGTAATAAATCATGTCCAGCTTAAGATTGGACAGTGATTGTTTGCAATGCTGTGTAATAAATCATGTCCAGCTTGAGATTGGGCAGTGGTTGTTTGCAATGTTAAGTAATAATTCATGTCCAGCTTGAGGCTGGACAGTGGTTGTTTGCAGTGTTATGTTATAAATCATGTCCAGCTTGACTTGAGATTGGTCAGTGGTTGTTTTGGATATCGTTATTTAATAAATCAAATAGAGCAGAGTCCAGCTTGAGTTTTGACAGTGGTTGTTTTAAATGTTGAATTAACAATGTTCAGTTTACTGCTGATGTTTGGTTGGGCTGGAGGTTGAAAGTTCATCAGTTTATAAGACTTAAAGAGCATTTCCCAAAGATCCAAATACATATTTTTCCTTATGAATAATGGAACACAACTAATAATAGTTGCTTGATTTTCAGGAAGCAGCATTGCTGATCAGATTATCACAGTGTTACTCAGTACCAATATGTTTGTTGGTGGAATGATTGGATTTGTATTGGACAACACCATACCAGGTAATAACAAGACACCCATGACAGTCTTCATCCTCACCTGTCAGTTGATAAGGTGCATTGTGTTCGTATGAGAGAGAGAGAAAGAGTTAGAGAGAGACCTGACTGCAAAGAAAATAAAGTGAAACAAATGAAGAGAGATAGTGACTAAGATGGATTATGCAAAGTATGGGCATGTAATTAGGGGGCACACATGGGAATCAAACTTACCCAAATTCAGGTATACATTGTAAAATATAATATTAGGAGACTAAGTTTGCTGATTGTCTCAATTTCTCTTGGCTGGTAGGCTTTTCTTCATCTGCACTATTCCAAATGGAATTTTGCATTACTAGTACAAACATAATTGCTCCTTTTTATAATTTGATTAGATCTATCTTTTTTCTCAATAAAGGCCACTTGTGTATACATCATTTGTCAGTTCATAGAATGCTTTAAACAATAACAAATTCATATGTTATCCAGTTGCTGCCTTGTATCATTGTTGCACAAATTAGGCTTTTTTGAGAACACATACACATACACACACACACACTTTGACCACTTTCTATTGTTTATAGATCTGAAGGACCCATTGCACTGTCAGAGAAATGCCACTTTCTGCAGTAGTTTTTTTTATCAGTTATCATCATCTTTATTATCATTATTATTATTATTTTTATTATTATTATTATTATTATTATTATTATTATTATTATTATTATTATTATTAAATAGGAACAGATAAAGAAAGAGGAATTCACATTTGGAGGAAATTAGGAGAATCTGACGGCAGTGACACAAAAGCAGACATGCAAGTTTATGACTTACCATTGATCCAAAAGTACTTGGATAGCTGGAAAATCACTCGTTACCTTCCATTCTGTCCAGGATTTTCATGGCGGAAGAGAAAACCAGCAATAGAAAATACTTCATATGATAATGAAGATAATGTCTCAGGCCATGTTATTGACAATCACCATAGAATTAATAGCAAAGTTGACATCACTGACAATCCACATAAAGAAGTTAATAGCACAGTTGACATCACTGACAATCCACATAAAGAAGTTAATAGCACAGTTGAAATCAATGACAATCCACATAAAGAAGTTAATAGCACAGTTGAAATCAATGACAATCCACATAAAGAAGTTAATAGCACAGTTGAAATCAATGACAATCCACATAAAGAAGTTAATAGCAAAGTTGACATCACTGACAATCCACATAAAGAAGTTAATAGCACAGTTGAAATCACTGACAATCCACATAAAGAAGTTAATAGCACAGTTGACACCTCTCTCTACACAGTTACAGAAAAAACTGCAGATACAAAATTATAGTGAGAATATTTTTTCATGTCTATACAATAAGTTATTAAAATAATGAATATTGTGCAAATTTATCCAGTTATACAATTGGAGAAACTTAAAATGTTTATTGTGACCTGCAATTGCAAGATCAATTGTAATTTATATATTATAATATTCAATTTTTTACTTTATAAGAATTAAATCCAGTTTTGCAAATATTGAGCCGTGTAGAAACTTTACAAGTTGGAGTTTATGATCACTGAGTCTCTTGATAGTGATAACATAATCTATGCTGAGATTGGCAATTACACTATGAAATCATTGTCAAGTGCCTTACATTTATTTGTCAAAAGAAAACAGTAATAAAATAGTAAATAGAAATTATAAAAATAAACCATGCTCATTCAGTTTCAAAACCATAACTTTTGTGGATTAATGAGTTTTCCAAATAATTGAATAATGCACATTTTTATTTTACGATGTCATCATACTGTATACATGTACTGTATATATATTTGCTAGCTGTACATGTACTGTATATATATTTTCTAGCTGTACATTTACTGTATATTCAATAATGTTTGAAATAATGAATACATCTATTCATTTGTGTTTATTCCACTTTATTATAACATTACATAAATATATGCTTAAACAATTAACACATGGAACAAATCACACTATGCATGTACATATTACATTAATTTCCTGACGAACTTTATTTGCCTGGATTGTTTGGTGAATCAATCTGCATTGATTCCTGATAGTATCCAAAGATTCTCAAGGACTTCAATGCATGCTGGTAAACTAATAAATTGCAGTCATTTTTATAAGTCGTATTTCACAACTGTTGTAGCTGCGAATGGGCCAATTATTGTCACTGCCTTTTATTCTGAAATGAAGCCTTATACTGCCCAAAGCTTAAATCAATCAACTTTATTTGTGCAACTGTCAGCAAACTGTGATTGTTATCTACAATTGGTAAACAACAAAGAGATCTGATTTATTAACAATATGCTGTCAAAAATGGGGATGATTTGATCTCAGTGGGGATTATTTGATCTCAGTGTGTTTCTTTAATTATTAATGCATCATCAGAGAGTAGCAAAACCAGACATTGTTTATACAATGGTTGTAATACTGTCATGATACTTTAAGTTTTTCCACACACATGTTCATATGATCAATTTATAACTTGAATGTATCACTAGAATTTTGGACCGATCAGTCTGATAAATGACACACCTCCAAATTTATATAGGTGATCTGTATTACCTGATTGACTGTATTTTCATATACGATTCTTTAAATTTTCTTATATTTGAACAAATTATTTCTGGATTGTTGAGGCAAGTTTTCAACTAATTTTACAATCTGGTCTTGATTTTGATTTCTGGATCTGGAACATGGATTTCTGGATTAATGCAGCAAATGAACATTTAGTAATTTGTATCTATTGACCTATGTCCATACAGTGAGGTTAGCAGATAAATGGACAAATTGAGTCAGAGTGATTTAACACACACACACACACACACACACACACACACACAGATATAATCATCATAAGTACAGATCATAAAAACTATGAAATTAAGTAGCATTTAGCATGCTGTGTTGTTCTCAGAGCACGTGAAAGATGTCTACATTTATAATAAAGGAGATTGCAACATGAATGGCATAATATTTTGTTGATGTGTTCATGCATTAATTGCCTAGCTGTGATATAACTCTTAGATTTTAATGATACTGTGTAGTTTTCAAACTCTACTGTTGGAGACCAATAACTAGGAGGTGGAGTTTGAGTTTGACCATATGCAAACTCTACTGTTGGAGACCAATAGCTAGGAGGTGGAGTTTGACCAAATGCGAACTCTCCTGTTGGAGACCAATAGCTAGTAGGTGGAGTTTGACCAAATGCAAACTCTACTGTTGGAGACCTATAACTAGGAGGTGGAGCTTGACTATATGCGAACTCTCCTGTTGGAGACCAATAGCTAGGAAGTGGAGTTTGACCAAATGCAAACTCTCCTGTAACGGACCAATAGCTAGGAGGTGGAGTTTGACCATATGCAAACTCTCCTGTTGGAGACCAATAGCTAGGAGGTGGAGTCTGGCCATATGCAAACTCTCCTGTTGGAGACCAATGGCTAGGAGGTGGAGTTTGACCAAATGCAAACTCTCCTGTTGGAGACCAATAGCTAGGAGGTGGAGTTTGACCATATGCAAATTTTCCTGTTGGAGACAAATAGCTAGGAGGTGGAGTCTGGCCATATGCAAACTCTGCTGTTGGAGACCAATAGCTAGGAGGTGGAGTTTGACCATATGCAAACTCTCCTGTAACAGACCAATGGCTAGGAGGTGGAGTCTGACCATATGCAAACTCTCCTGTAACAGACCAATAGCTAGGAGGTGGAGTTTGACCATATGCAAACTCTCCTGTTGGAGACCAATATCTAGGAGGTGGAGTCTGGTCATATGCAAACTCTCCTGTTGGAGACCAATAGCTAGGAGGTGGAGTTTGACCATATGCAAACTCTCCTGTAACAGACCAATAGCTAGGAGGTGGAGTTTGACCATAGGCAAACTCTCCTGTTGGAGACCAATAGCTAGGAGGTGGAGTTTGACCAAATGCAAACTCTCCTGTAACAGACCAATAGCTACGAGGTGGAGTTTGACCATATGCAAACTCTCCTGTTGGAGACCAATAGCTAGGAGGTGGAGTCTGTCCATATGCAAACTCTCCTGTTGGAGACCAATAGCTAGGAGGTGGAGTTTGACCAAATGCAAACTCTCCTGTAACAGATCAATAGCTAGGAGGTGGAGTTTGACCATATGCAAACTCTCCTGTTGGAGACCAATAGCTAGAAGGTGGAGTCTGGCCATACTGAAACTAACAGAACAAAGCAATTACTACACAGCTTAAGTTTTGCCTTCTTCATGTGACCTTTTATCTTATTGTCAAGTGACATGCTCAACTATCAAACAAACATAATAGTTTAGCCTGTATTTTCAACCAATCTGCTAACTGGGCTTTGTAGACTAAAGCTTCATTTAATTCTGAAAAATGTATACTGAAAACTCTTAACAACAATTGAGTTCATTTTCATTGGAGGGGTGTATGATTTTTGTTTTTGTTTTATTCCTGCCATCAAAGAGCTATATACAGATATTCTTGCTTTGATTTATGGAAGAAAAGAACTTCCCATATCCATTTTATTAGTTGAAGAAAAAATATCTTGAGGTAAAAGACAAAACCTATCTTAGCTGGAAAGAAAATCCCAGGCTCACCATTGGATCCTTTTTGAATACATTCAGTGAACATTCACTAAAGAAAATTTAGTATTTATTTCAGTCCACTTATTATACAGTTACAAGCATATATTGTGTCATCAAGAAAGGTACCTTTATTACACTAATATTACTGAAAATTGTGTTTTTCCAAACACAATCCTTTTGGGAGGCTTGAGAGTCAAACATGGTGTATGTTTCCATGACACATAATGTTCTGTCAGGTATGATTATAACATATCAATATTTTGTCTCGAGTTGAGGCCATTAAAACAAACCAGACATTGTTATGGCTGTTGTTTTCAGCTGATGAAACTTTACGTGAATCAAACATCATCTGTAATAAGTCAATTAAACATAACTTTACATGAATCACACAATATCTGTAATAAGTCATTTAAACATAACTTTACATGAATCACACAATATCTGTAATAAGTCTATTAAACATAACTTTTATGCAATCTACTTTTCAATATTCTGTAAAATTATTAAGGATTGCAAACAAGCAGCCATTTCTATACATTTACATAAGGATTGCAAACAAGCGGCCATTTCTATACATTTACATAAGGATTGCAAACAAGCAGCCATTTCTATACATTTACATAAGGATTGCAAACAAGCAGCCATTTCTATACATTTACATAAGGATTGCAAACAAGCGGCCATTTCTATACATTTACATAAGGATTGCAAACAAGCAGCCATTTCTATACATTTACATAAGGATTGCAAACAAGCAGCCATTTCTATACATTTACATAAGGATTGCAAACAAGCGGCCATTTCTATACAATTACATAAGGATTGCAAACAAGCAGCCATTTCTATACATTTACATAAGGATTGCAAACAAGCAGCCATTTCTATACATTTACATAAGGATTGCAAACAAGCAGCCATTTCTATACATTTACATAAGGATTGCAAACAAGCGGCCATTTCTATACATTTACATAAGGATTGCAAACAAGCGGCCATTTCTATACATTTACATAAGGATTGCAAACAAACGGCCATTTCTATACGTTTACGTATGGAGTTATAATGACCATGTCCTAATTTTGATTTCTCAATATCCTATATTTTGATGACATTTGTTAAAGATGACCACTTTGGTGGCCTAGAGGTTAGAGCATCCACCTCAGATGTAGTAGGTCATGGGTTTGAACCCAGGCCAAGTCATATGAAAGGCTTATAAAAATGGTACTAATAGCTGCCTCACTAGGTGCTCAGCATTAAGAGGTTAGTGTTAGAACTGGTTGGCCTGGTGTCAGAATAATGTGACTGGGTGGGACATAATGCTACATGTCTGTGACATGATGCCTCAGTGCTAGACATCACTATAATCTGCCACACTGCAGACATCGTAGCGATATGACTGAAAAATGGTTAAAGCTACGTTAAAAATCCAAAACACACACACAAACACACTTGTTATGGACTCACCATTTAAATTTGGGGGGGGCTGGGATTGGAAATTTCTTTCAAGCTGAGATATAATTTTTTCTTTTACCTCGACATAATTTATATTTTAAAGTAAAATAATGGATATAAGAGTTTGAAATTTTTGACATACATTGGAGGAAAATGAATATTATGGAAGCTATTTCAGAGTCAGAAATTAAAAATATTACAGCCCCCCCCCCTTAAAATGGCTGAATCCTGAAGACTGTTGACAAGGTTGTATAATATTAATGAACAATATAGGTAGTGATTGAATTTGCTATGATCTGTGTATTTGCAAATTAGTCTATGTTATAATTATTAATTAGGTAAAAATGTTTTCTATGCAGTCTCTTGGTATCAGTGAAATTATATTATATTTTCAACTTTTTCATTTCATGAATGTTATTATTAATATTATCTTCATATAACACAAACACCATTACAGATATACATAGACTCAGGCCACAACTTGTTACAAAAATACAAACTTATTAAATAATGCATATACGTGTACATATATGTATGTCAGATCTCACATTTGATGGCAATACAAATTCATCAACAAAATATTTCTGCAACATTTTTCTTTGTCAATAAAATTCAGATTATAAAGAAACATGAACATGATTTCTTGTAGTTATGGTGAAAACATAAGATCACATATATATTTGTGTTTATAATTTACGGTAAGTTGTTAACTAATGATATACAGTGTACATAGTTTTTGTATAACATAACAAGATCAAAAAGAAACAGTTAAAAGCATAAGATTGCTGTAATTTTTAATATTAAATTCATTATATCCCTATCTGGTATTCATAAAATGCATGTGAAACTTTAAATTTTCAATAAAGATCAAGTGAAAAAACCTCTATGAATAATGTTGGGCATCTCCAAGAACATTGCATTATTTTTATTTTTACTAATATTATATCATTCTTTATCTAATTAGTTTCATGCGATATTTTATCAGAATCACAATTTTATAAATTTTGAAACATTTTATATTTATTTTAAAAAATTGTGTTTGTGTTTGTTTTCTTTTTCTTAACATTCACATCAGTGTGTAGAAGATACAGTATCGGACTTTTGTTTAGAAAATTACACTATACTTCAGACGTATTTTTTCTTCATATTTTATCACATTACATAAAAAGGTACATCTTAATATATGTTTTTACTTAAAGTAGAGTCATCAGTTTGCCTGCCTAGTCAGGTATATTTTTGTGATAAAGTTAATTGCAAGTTACCAACATCTCTGGATATATTTTAGTAATAAAGGTAATTGCAAGTTACCAATACCTCTGGGTATATTTTAGTAATAAAGATAATTGCAAGTTACCAATTCCTCTGGGTATATTTTAGTAATAAAGTTAGTTGCTAGTTACCAATACCTCTGGGTGTATTTTTGTAATAAAATTAATTCCTAGTTACCAATACCTCTAGGTATATTTCAGTAATAAATTTAATTGCTAGTTACCAATACCTCTGGATATATTTGTTTTACTATGATGTCCCCCTAAAGAAGTCAGTCTCTGATCACAGGTCACCTTGCACAATCCCAAATATTAGTACATTTATGCCATTTTTTCACCTCATGAGAGGTCGCCATTTTCATGAGTCCAAATTTTTAGCACAGAAGTAAGGGGAAAAAGGGGGACCACTAGAACATTATGGAAAAGGAGGACCACTAGAATATTATGGAAAAGGTGGACCACTAGAACATTATGGAAAAGCTGGACCACTAGAACATTATGGAAAAGGGGACCACTAGAACATTATGGAAAAGGGGGACCACTAAAACGTTATGGAAAAGGGGACCACTAGACCATTATGGAAAAGGGTGACCACTAGAACATTATGGAAAAGGTGGACCACTAGAACATTATGGAAAAGGGGACCACTAGAACATTATGGAAAAGGGGGACCACTAGAACATTATGGAAAAGGGGACCACTAGACCATTATGGAAAAGGGGACCACTAGAACATTATGGAAAAGGTGGACTACTAGAACATTATGGAAAAGCTGGACCACTAGAACATTATGGAAAAGGGGGACCACTAGAACATTATGGAAAAGGGGACCACTAGAACATTATGGAAAAGGGGGACCACTATAACATTAGGGAAAAGAGGGACCACTACAACATATTTAGATCTTATCCCAACTAGACTAATGCTCATTCTTGTGTACATCAGCTGAGGATTATGGAACATATATTAGTTCAGATTTCACAAAAATTAATGGAAATAATTCTATACTTATGTGGAAAGTCAGATAAAGAAGCACACAATCAAACACATAGTACCACTGCCCCTTTTATAACTCAGTGGTACACAACAAAAGAATTTAAGCACATTATAGCATTGCTCCCATTATAACACAGTGGTCCCCCACAGTCAAGCACAATATACCACTGCCCCAATTAATATCCAACACACTCAAGCACAATAAGCCATTGCTCCTTTTAATATCCCCCACAGTCAAGCACATTATATCACTGCCCCTCTTATAACATAGTGACCCCACACAATCAAGCACATTATACAACAGCCCCTCTTAATATCCAATGCAGCCAAGCACAGTATACCACTGCCCCTCTTAATATTCCACACTGTCAAGTAAATTATACCACTGCCCCTCTTATAACATAGTGACCCCACACTGTCACGTACATTATATCACTATCCCTATTATAACACAGTAGTCCCACACAATCAAGCACATTGTACCACTGCCCCTCTTAATACACAGTGGTCCCAAACAATCAAGCACATTGCAAGCACATTGTACCACTGCCCCTTTGAATACACAGTGGTCCCACAAAATCAAGCACATTATACGTATGCCCCTCTTAATAAACAGTGGTACCCACTCAGTCAAGCACCATATACCACATCCCCTTTTAATACACAGTGGTCACACTCAACGAAGCACAATATACCACTGCCCCTTTTAATACACAGTGGTACCCACTCAATCAAGCACAATATACCACATACCCTTTTAATACACATTGGTACCCACACAATCAAGTACATTAAACCATATGCCCTTTTAATACACATTGATACCCACACAATCAAGCACATTATACCACTGCCCCTCTTAATACACAGTGGTCCCCCACAATCCAACACATTATACCACATGTCCTTTTAATGCACAGTGGTAACCATTCAATCAAGCACATTGTACCACTGCCCCTCTTAATACACAATGGTCCCCCACAATCCAGCACATTATACCACTGCCCTCTTAATACACAGTAGTCCCACAAAATCAAGCACAATATACCACATCCCCTTTTAATACACAGTGGTCCCACACAATCAAGTACAATATACCACTGCCCCTTTTAATACACAGTGGTACCCACTTAATCGAGCACAATATACCACATACCCTTTTAATACACAGTGGTCCCACACAATCAAGCACATTATACCACTGCCCTCTTAATACACAGTGGTCCCACAAAATCAAGCACAATATACCACATCCCCTTTTAATACACAGTGGTCCCACACAATCAAGCACATTATACCACTGCCCTCTTAATACACAGTGGTCCCACAAAATCAAGCACAATATACCACTGCCCCTCTTAATACACAGTGGTCGCACTCAATGAAGCACAATATACCACATCCCCTTTTAATACACAGTGGTACCCACTTAATCAAGCACAATATACCACTGCCCCTTTTAATACACATTGGTACCCACTCAATCAAGCACATTATAACACTGCCCCTTTTAATACACATTGGTACCCAATCTATCAAGCACAATATACCACATTCCCTTTTAATACACAGTGGTACCCACCCAATCAAGCACATTATACCACTGTCCTTTTAATACCCATTGGTACCGACTCAATCAAGCAAAATATACCACTGCCCCTTTTAATACCCATTGGTACCCACTCAATCAAGTACATTAAACCAAAACCCTTTTAATACACAGTGGTACCCACTCAATAAAGCACATTGTACCTCTGCCCCTTTTAAAACACATTGGTACTCACTCAGTCAAGCATATTATAGCACTGCCCCTTTTAATACACATTGGTACCCACTCAATCAAGCACAATATACAACTGCCCCTTTTAATACACATTGGTACCCAATCTATCAAGCACAATATACCACAGCCCCTTTTAATACACATTGGTACCCACTCAATCAAGCACATTATAACACTGCCCCTTTTAATACACATTGGTATCCACTCAATCAAGGACAATATACAACTGCCCCTTTTAATACACATTGGTACCCACTCAATCAAGCACAATATACCACATTCCCTTTCAATACACGGTGGTCCCACTCAATCAAGCACAATATACCACTGTCCCTTTTACAATGCAGATCATGGATCCCATTCACTTGGTAATATTTTGTCTCATCATAACTATTTAACTTATTACACTTTATTTAAATTCTTGGGGCCCCGAGTGGCTGAGTGGTCTAAACCGCTCTCCATTACGGATCACTTCTATCTCACCTCTGTCTGCATGATTTCGAGTCTTGGATTCAGCCAGTGTTGGTATGTGAGAAAGCTTGCCAGTAGCTTCTTGTGGGTCAGTGTTTTTTCCGGGATTTTCCCGGGTTCTTCCTCCACCATTAATACTGGCCGCCATGTATAGCCTATCGTGTGCTGAAAAATGGCGCTAAACCCCACAATAACAACAACAACAAATTTAAATTCTTGGTTCATGAGAACCAATTATATTGTGACTTCACATTTTTAATTATTCTATTTTTGGGTTTTCACTGCACTATAAGAACACAGATATGTTGGAATGTACTGATACCTCCTTATCAGGTAGCCTCACTTACAATGTTATATACACAACAAATATATGGAAAGAAAAATCCCCAAACAACCTTTGGAACATCAAAAAGCATCGTATTCTTCACACAGAGAAAATGATATGGTATTTTATTACATACCCATTTAATCGTACATGTGAGATCTGGCTTACGATACAGCTGTTTAATCTGTATTTCTATATCATACACCCAGACTTGAACTACTTAGTTGGCTTTTTTTATGCATATGCATAGTTATTTTTAGATGCAGTGAATCAAACCTTTATAAATGCATACAGTAAAGATACAAATATTTACAAAGAATAAAAAGGGTGTATATAATAAATACAAAACCCCATTTGTGTTTTACACTGAGTTGGGGGAAAGAACACTTTTGATATGCATATGAATACATCTCGGCCTGACAGCCTCGATTTATCCTTACACCTTCTCAAACTTGTTCTTTCTGTCAACTCAACAAAACATGTATGCAGTTTTGTGTACTACTGCTAACATATAGGACGTATCTACCTGACCCATTTAAATCTCCTGAAGGATAGCCTCCTCGGCAAAAGAGGAATACAAAGCCACACCATTTTCTTTGTTGTGTGAAATATGAGTAATGTGATGCAAAAATGGTGTTGATAGACCTTTGTCAAGATATATGAGTATTTCTTTTTATTTGAATATTTAGACACAGTTGGGATTATAGGACAGGCTAGGCATATATATGTCCTCTCTGTAGCACATGACAGAGTTGGGATTATGGGACAGGCTAGGCCTGTATATGTCATCTCTGTAGCACATGACACGGTTGGGACTATGGGACAGGCTAGGCCTATATATGTCCTCTCTGTAGCACATGACACAGATTGGATTATGGGACAGGCTAGGTCTTTATATGTCCTCTCTGTAGCACATGACACAGTTGGGATTATGGGACAGGCTAGGTCTTTATATGTCTTCTCTGTAGCACATGACACAGTTGGGATCATGGGACAGGCTAGGCCTATATATGTCCTCTCTGTAGCACAAGACACAGGTGGGACTATGGGACAGGCTAGGTCTACATATGTTCTCTCTGTAGCACATGACACAGTTGGAATTATGGGACAGGCTAGACCTATATATGTCCTCTCTGTAGCTCAAGACACAGGTGGGACTATGGGACAGGCTAGGCCTATATATGTTCTCTCTGTAGCACATGACACAGTTGGAATTATGGGACAGGCTAGACCTATATATGTCTTCTCTGTAGCACATGACACAGTTGGAATTATGGGACAGGCTAGGCCTATATATGTCTTCTCTGTAGCACATGACACAGTTGGAATTATGGGACAGGCTAGGCCTATATATGTCTTCTCTGTAGCACATGACACAGTAATATTACAACTGTAGACATAGTCTGTGATTTAGATTGGTATTTTATTTTGCAGTACAGCAACACAAGTAAGTTATTTAGTGACAACTCAATCAAAGCAAAATGCCTTCTCAAGGAAGCCAGTCTGGGTTGATCTGATGAAAGATTTCAATCTGCATCCTTCTGGTCACAACAGTCTGGGTTGATCTGATGAAAAATTTCAATCTGCATCCTTCTGGTCACAAGTCTGACATGCTAACCCTGAGCCACAGTGTTTTCCAGGTTGTAACAACAGAAACACAGAATAAAAGCACAGTAAACTCCCATTACAATGACATTCACAACAACAGAAAAACAGAATAAAATCATAATAAACTCCCATTACAATGACTTTCATAACAAAGAAACACTGATAAAGAGTACAGTAAACTCACATTAGAATGACTTTCATAACAAAGAAACATAGAAAAAGGTACAGTAAACTCACATTAGAATGACTTTCATAAAGAAACACAGAAAAAGAGTACAGTAAACACACATTAGAAAGACTTTCATAACAAAGAAACACTGATAAAGAGTACAGTAAACTCACATTAGAATGACTTTCATAACAAAGAAACATAGAAAAAGGGTACAGTAAACTCACATTAGAATGACTTTCATAACAAAGAAACACAGAAAGAGTACAATAAATTCATATTAGAATGACTTTCATAACAAAGAAACACAGAAAAAGAGTACAGTAAATCCTATTACAATGACATTCATACTAATATAGTATTTAGAATCCCATAAAATTACCTGATGAAACCAAACATGGTTATTTCCCTTATACACTGTGCTTAAAACTGACATTTTTATTCATTAGGACTTTACTTTTATCAGGAATGCCAGAGGTGTTTGCAATTACTGTGATTACTTATTCTAGAGTCTATGTATCATAACATATTGTTTATTCTGTCAGTTTCAAATGTACTAATTAGAATTAAGAATAAATAAGAATCAGTAGAACATTAGAACAAACAACATGGACACTTTTCTGCCAGCATGTTATCATATGGAAGATCAGGGTTTGTGTTGTTTGCAGCTTGGCTTGGCTTGTGAGTATATATGGCATGCGTTGGTTTGATAATAATAAGCCAAGGATAACTCCTGTAAAGGAAAGAGGTGATCTTTCCAATGACATTCATTCTTATATAAAATTGCTTACAACAAACTTGGTCATTGTAAAGAGACACTTGGTATGACAGTTCAGTTAAACCAAATCACAAAGCACCTGCATGACAGCTTTTGGAGTTTGTTCAAATGGTCCTAGCCATTTTGGAAATGGTACGTAAGGCTACATTATTTATATGTCATAAAAAGAAACTTGCCAAAGGTGATATGGCTCGACTTCAAAGTTGTGTTGCCAAAATGGCATATTATGCTTGGGAAATGGCATATTACGCATTGAGAAATGGCATATTATGCCTTGGATAATGTCAATAGATCAAATAAATGTCAAATAGATCAAATGACTACTGGTATTGGTTTTTTAGAGGAAAACTAAATGCAAAACTTAAAACAAATGAAGCATGAAATGTGGGTCACAGTGACTCAGTTTTGTCTGAAAATGTAATATTCCTTATGATACATCTACAGAACTACAGGGATTTATTTAAGTGCTGTACTCCTTTCCTTATGATCTCAGGATAATATACCTGGCTATAGCCATTACATCTGTTAGAGTGAGCAGCACTGATACTTGCAAATGTCATATGATGTCACATTATATCATGTGAAATAAAAATCCTGTATTGCCTTCTCCCATGGGAGGGAGCCATGGTAGCTCAGTTGGTAGAGTGTTTGACTCATAACCCAAGGGTAGCAGGTTTGATACCTGACTAGACTTGCCCAACTTGGCTGCCCCAGTGTTTCTTTGGAAAAGACTCTTGGCTCTATTTCTCATCATAATGTAGCCAATTGTATAATAAAAATGCCATTAAAAACCAACAAAAACAAATCTCCCTTGGAAACTGATTACCTACAGTGTTGTCTGGTCAGGCAATGTGCCCGCATCTTTGACTAAGACACTATACCTATCAAATGCTATAGGAGTAGTTCCAGAGTATAAAGGGAATAATAAAATGACTGCTCCAGTGGACTAAGTGGTTAGAGCATTTGGATGTGGGAGGTCATGGGTTCAAACCCTGGTCAAGTCATATCAAAGGCTTATAAAAATGGTGCTAGCAGCTGCCTCACTTGGTGCTCAGTGTTAAGAGGCAAGTGTTAGGACTGGTCAGCCTGGTGTCAGAATAATGTGATAGAGTGGGATATGATGCTACATGTCTGCGGCATGATGCCCCAGTGCTAGACAGCACTATAAACTGCCAAACTATAGATACTGTAGCGATAAGACTGAATTTTTTTTAAAGCTACATTAAAATCCAAATCACACACATACACACACACACTAATAAAACAATAAGGTGTTGGAGATGGATAGACATCATCAAATTAATTAGTGCTAGCAGCAGTCTAGACAATGGACTGCAGTACTTAATTAGAACACATGTACATGGTTGGTTATCCATTTAATACATAGGTTACATGTACTTTTGGCATGAATGAAATATTATCGAGTTTGTATAGAAGTCTTTTATTGTATGTATTAATGTATTGGTATGTTATTGAATTTGTTATGGAAGGCTTTCATTGTATGTAATGGTGTACTGTTATGTTACTGAGTTTGTATAGGAGCCTTTCATCATATGTATTGGTGTACTGGTATGTTATTGAGTTTGTTATGGAAGGCTTTCATTGTATGTAATGGTGTACTGTTATATTATTGAATTTGTATAGAAGCCTTTCATCTTATGTATTGGTGTACTGGTATGTTATTGAGTTTGTATAGAATCCTTTCATCATATGTATTGGTGTACTGGTATGTTATTGAGTTTGTTATGGAAGGCTTTCATTGTATGTAATGGTGTACTGTTATATTATTGAATTTGTATAGAAGCCTTTCATCTTATGTATTGGTGTACTGGTATGTTATTGAGTTTGTATAGGAGCCTTTCATCATATGTATTGGTGTACTGGTATGTTATTGAGTTTGTTATGGAAGGCTTTCATTGTATGTAATGGTGTACTGTTATTATATTGAGTTTGTATAGAATCCTTTCATCATATGTATTGGTGTACTGGTATGTTATTGAGTTTGTTATGGAAGGCTTTCATTGTATGTAGTGGTGTACTGGTAAGCAATATGATTATGACATGTACTTTCAAACAATCAAAAATGTAACTGAATATTATTTACATCTTTATTTCCTATTTACAGGTAATGTATACATACAAAATATTAATTACAGGCATGAGCATGAAACATATATCAACAAATAAAACATCAAAAATTAAAGAAACAAACATGTACAATTTTTGATATTTATCACAGTCAATAAATCAATTTTAGGTATGTACAGTTTGTATAATGGATTCAATAATCATCACATGTACTTAGAAAAAACCAAATGTAAGTTTTACTTATTTAGATATACGACTGCTTTGGTGCATGCATTATTGTCATAAAATTCTCAAATTCCACTGAGGGGTTAAAGACTGACTTCATACATGTATAGATAGTTGAAATATAATTTTTCACATGAATATGCCAGTGACTATTATTCCATCAACTAAATGTAATCGGTTGGGAAAATAATTTCTGGAAGAAATACACCGTACCAGCAGCATAGCCTTGGAGATGAAAATCCATAAAAGTGAGGATCTGAAATGTAATCAAAGTAATTCAGTATATCAACACTGAAAACACTCCTAAGTAAATATCCATTGTCTTGTATTGAAAACTCAACTGGTACCTTCAATATTTCCTCCCACTATGTAATTGTTTCTAGGAAACCACTTTGCAGAGAAAAACTCTCTTTTTGTCTTTATAAGAATTAATTCAAACTAAATAAAGTATTTCATTTTCCTGGCAGTAGACACAAAATGCATGATCCCAATTCTCTCTACTTGTCACCTCAGGAACTAGTTGTAATGAAAAATCCATCCTTTCATGTCAAATGATCTGCACTTTACCTTATTCTGAAATGAAAGTAAAAGAAGAATAAATATTCTTATAAACACTTTAATTGCCAAGTATTAAAACTCACTTGGAATGACATTTGCCTCCCTTTATTGTATGAACATATATCTTTGCATCATAATTAACTCTAACAGTACCAAATGCACTTGTGTATCAACTGGACCCATCTGCAGACATGACAGATTCTGATCTCCCATTGCATAGGCAACATGCTGATCTAGGTCTATGTGTTCTAGTGATTAGTCCTAATGAACTGCACCGACCCAGATCTCATTATGTATTATGGCAGATATAACTCTATGCAGTTTGTAATTGGATCTGAGATGCATACAAATATATGTGGTACACAGTGACATGCATACAAATATACATGGTATACAGTGACATGCATACAAATATACATGGTATACAGTGACATGCATACAAATATACATGGTATACAGTGACATGCATACAAATATACATGGTATACAGTGACAAGCATACAAATATACATGGTATACAGTGACATCCATACAAATATACATGGTATACAGTGACATGCATACAAATATACATGGTATACAGTGACATCCATACAAATATACGTGGTATACAGTGACATGCATACAAACATACGTGGTTGTTATAAGTATGATTTCACTCTCAGTGCCTGTATTAGATTCTAGCAGATTCTAGCTGTTGGTAGTGACAGCTGGCCAGAACATTAATCCCAGCATTCTGGATATTTGATACCAAAGACTGTCAACAGGTTCCATTCTGTTGTTTATCTTCCTATTGCTAACTGACCTAGACCAGTTCATGCCCTTGGATAAGGCACAAATGTTAAATTAATTAAGATCCCTTATCTCTAACACTTACTAAAACAAGAACAAAGTGGTAGAGCAGGCAGCTTTTAGTGGGGCTTGGTATTGTAAGCAACACTAGTTTTTAGTTTTTTTTGAAGATTTTAGCTTTATTTTACATAAAGTTGTAGGAACCTTATTTGGAGTTTGTGTCTTTGAACCCAAATGTAACAGTGGTATACAGTGATACACATACAAATATATGTGGTATACAGTGACATGCATACAAATATACATGGTATACAGTGACAGGCATACAAATATACATGGTATACAGTGACATGCATACAAATATACATGGTATACAGTGACATGTATACAAATATACATGGTATACAGTGACATGCATACAAATATACATGGTCTACAGTGACATCCATACAAATATACATGGTATACAGTGACAGGCATACAAATATACCTGGTATACAGTGACAAAATGTGCCTCTATAATGACCAAAAATATAATTACTGGACAGGTGTTATGCTAGGTTAAATTGTTGTCTTACATCTGGATCTGAAGACTCTTCAATAACTGCCAAATAAAGTAAAGAATTTCCATATTCCCTCACTAACTGGTGACTACAAATAATTACAACACATTTCACGTAAATCTGTTCAAATTTGCCTCAGAAATTCTTTGATGCAGTGAAACAATGTTAATGTGTTCTTCAATACATGAATTTACGTACTGATAACATACTTTTTCCCAAAATATATGAATTTACATACTGATGACATGACCACATGACCTTTTCTCTAATGCATGAATTTACATACTGATGACAGGACCTTTTCTCTAATAAATGAATTTACATACTGATGACAGGACCTTTTCTCTAAAACATGAATTTACATACAGATGACATGACCTTTTCTCTGATACATGAATTTACATCCTGATGACAGGACCTTTTCTCTGATACATGAACTTACATACTGATGACATGACCTTTTCTCTGATACATGAATTTACATCCTGATGACAGGACCTTTTCTCTGATACATGAACTTACATACTGATGACAGGACCTTTTCTCTGATACATGAACTTACATACTGATGACAGGACCTTTTCTCTGATACATGAATTTACATCCTGATGACAGGACCTTTTCTCTGATACATGAACTTACATACTGATGACAGGACCTTTTCTCTGATACATGAATTTACATCCTGATGACAAGACCTTTTCTCTGATACATGAACTTACATACTGATGACATGACCTTTTCTCTGATACATGAACTTACATACTGATGACAGGACCTTTTCTCTGATACATGAACTTACATACTGATGACAAGACCTTTTCTCTGATACATGAATTTACATCCTGATGACAGGACCTTTTCTCTGATACATGAATTTACATTCTGATGACAGGACCTTTTCTCTGATACATGAATTTACATCCTGATGACAGGACCTTTTCTCTGATACATGAATTTACATCCTGATGACAGGACCTTTTCTCTGATACATGAACTTACATACTGATGACGTGACCTTTTCTCTGATACATGAACTTACATACTGATGACAGGACCTTTTCTCTGATACATGAATTTACATCCTGATGACAGGACCTTTTCTCTGATACAAGAATTTACATTCTGATGACAGGACCTTTTCTCTGATACATGAATTTACATCCTGATGACAGGACCTTTTCTCTAAAACATGAATTTACATCCTGATGACAGGACCTTTTCTCTGATACATGAACTTACATACTGATTAGAAGACCTTTTCTCTAAAACATGAATTTACATACTGATGACAGGACCTTTTCTCTGATACATGAATTTACATCCTGATGACAGAATCTTTTCTCTGATACATGAATTTACATACTGATGACAGGACCTTTTCTCTGATACATGAATTTACATCCTGATGACAGGACCTTTTCTCTGATACATGAACTTACATACTGATGACAGGACCTTTTCTCTAAAACATGAATTTACATCCTGATGACAGGACCTTTTCTCTGATACATGAATTTACATCCTGATGACAGGACCTTTTCTCTGATACATGAACTTACATACTGATGACATGACCTTTTCTCTAATGCATGAATTTACATACTGATGACATGACCTTTTCTCTAAAACATGAATTTACATCCTGATGACAGGACCTTTTCTCTGATACATGAATTTACATCCTGATGACAGGACCTTTTCTCTGATACATGAACTTACATACTGATGACATGACCTTTTCTCTAATGCATGAATTTACATACTGATGACATGACCTTTTCTCTAAAACATGAATTTACATCCTGATGACAGGACCTTTTCTCTGATACATGAATTTACATCCTAATGACAGGACCTTTTCTCTGATACATGAACTTACATACTGATGACATGACCTTTTCTCTGATACATGAATTTACATACTGATGACATGACCTTTTCTCTAATGCATGAATTTACATACTGATGACAGGACCTTTTCTCTAATAAATGAATTTACATACTGATGACAGGACCTTTTCTCTAAAACATGAATTTACATCCTGATGACAGGACCTTTTCTCTGATACATGAATTTACATTCTGATGACAGGACCTTTTCTCTAATACATGAACTTACATACTGATGACATGACCTTTTCTCTGATACATGAATTTACATACTGATGACAGGACCTTTTCTCTAAAACATGAATTTACATCCTGATGACAGGACCTTTTCTCTGATACATGAATTTACATTCTGATGACAGGACCTTTTCTCTAATACATGAACTTACATACTGATGACATGACCTTTTCTCTGATACATGAATTTACATACTGATGACATGACCTTTTCTCTGATACATGAATTTACATTCTGATGACAGGACCTTTTCTCTGATACATGAATTTACATACTGATGACATGACCTTTTCTCTAAAACATGAAGTTGCATCCCGATGACATGACCTTTTCTCTGATACATGAATTTACATACTGATGACAGGACCTTTTCTCTAAAACATGAATTTACATCCTGATGACAGGACCTTTTCTCTGATACATGAATTTACATTCTGATGACAGGACCTTTTCTCTAATACATGAACTTACATACTGATGACATGACCTTTTCTCTGATACATGAATTTACATACTGATGACATGACCTTTTCTCTGATACATGAATTTACATTCTGATGACAGGACCTTTTCTCTGATACATGAATTTACATACTGATGACATGACCTTTTCTCTAAAACATGAAGTTGCATCCCGATGACAGGACCTTTTCTCTGATACATGAATTTACATACTGATGACAGGACCTTTTCTCTAAACCATGAATTTACATCCTGATTACAGGACCTTTTCTCTAATGCATGAATTTACATACTGATGACATGACCTTTTCTCTAAAACATGAAGTTGCAACCTGATGACAGGACCTTTTCTCTAATACATGAATGCATGTGATGACAGGACCTTTTCTTTAAAACATGAATTTACATCCTGATGACATGATTTTTTCCCTAAAACATGAATTTACATACTGATGACATGACCTTTTCCCTAAAACATGAATTTACATACTGATGACAGGACCTTTTCTTTGATACATGAATTTACATCCTGATGACAGGACCTTTTCTTTAATACACGAGTTTACACCCTGATGACAGGACCTTTTCTCTAATGCATGAATTTGCATCCTGATGAAAGAAATTTTTTTCTAATGCATGAATTTACATCCTGATGACAGGACCTTTTCTCTAAAACATGAATTTACATACAGATGACATGACCTTTTCTTTAAAACATGAATTTACATCCTGATGACAGGACCTTTTCTCTAAAACATGAATTTACATACAAATGACATGACCTTTTCTTTAAAACATGAATTTACATCCTCATGACAGGACCTTTTCTCTAAAACATGAATTTACATACAGATGACATGACCTTTTCTTTAAAACATGAATTTACATCCTGATGACAGGAAATTTTCTCTAATACATGAATTTACATACAGATGACATGACCTTTTCTCTAATATATAAATTGTATTGCCCTTTGCAACACATATTGACAATTACATATATATGATGACAGCTGTGTCTTGCCCTTTGAAGCACATATTAAAAGCAAGAACCTATAAGTTTGTGGGTCATGAATGCCCCACCACAGTGCTTAAAATGACTTGAATGCAAAACTTAGCCAAGGCAAAACTGATGGACAAAGGTAGTACTGCACAGCAAAATTTAACAGGGAATTTTTTGTACCTGTAGGCTTACGTTTAATAACTCTCCGCTCCCTGATGGTTCCCTTTGCAGTGTCATATCTGGCCAGTGGACCCCCAGTTAAGCTAACTGGGGTACTATCCACCATAACTGTCTTGCCCCCAAATGTCTGGAAGAAACATTGTATGCAATATATTCTATCTGCATACACACTCATCAAAATAATTTCCATACATTTTATATTTAAACAAATTCATTAGATATAATACTTTTCTACTTAGTATGCAAGCATCATCATTTTAGTTCCTTCATTGTTGTAATGCATTGTGAATCTTGGCTAGTGAGTACATGCTTCTATGCATTGACTTCTGATAGTCCACTGCATAGTGAGTGCATGCTTCTATGCATTGACTTCTGATAGTCCACTGCATAGTGAGTGCATGCTTCTATGCATTGACTTCTGATAGTCCACTGCATAGTGAGTGCATGCTTCTATGCACTGACTTCTGATAGTCCACTGCATAGTGAGTGCATGTTTCTATGAAATGACTTCTGATAGTCCACTGCATGTTTTTCTTTCTATGTTTTCACTAATGCCCACAGATACAAGTACATGAGATAACTACTATAACTACTAATACTGCTATTAAAAACGTCAATAATAATAATAATAATAATAATAATGATAATGTGAATTCATTACTTTTAGTGGTGTACTAATATTCATGGATATCATGGTTTCTACACACCATAAATGTAAAGACACAACAAATAATGATTCTTCTGTGGAAACAAAAGAACCATTCATCATTCATGAAAGTACTGATGAAAATATGACAAATTTATTTGGCTGCCCCCTGGTTTTATCATGAGAGAGATACTGTAATCATGTGAGTTTTATGTGAGTATGTATGCATCAATGCATGCTCACACTAAAAATGAGATGACTTTCATTTGTGAATTTCCAGTAAGAAGAAAGATATAAAATTTGAACAATAACTGAAATATGTTTTAAATGTGTAATAAAAATCAAGGTATTGGAAGTTTATCTCTAAAATACAAAAAGTGTCCTCTAGAATCACTGGAGAAAAAGTTTAAAATTGGTGCAAAGAATTCACAGATAATCCCCAAAAAGGGGGAGGGGAATCAGTGCACAGTCTTAAACTGGTTGCTACCTTTCTCCTCTTCCATCAGTATTATATGAGCTTCATCCACCATTTTCCATCAATGCCAATCACACCAAAAAAATCATCCACCATTTTCCATCAATGCCAATCACAACAAAAAAATTTGGACTAGTAAAGCTCAAAAAATATTTGTTCTATTTAAAACAAAAAAAGTCAAAAGAAAATACTTTAAAAAGAAGTAAATCCCAAATATACTAAATAATATACATGAAGGAAAAAAGTACATCACTGATAAATTCATACATCCTTTGATTGCATTCTTTAAATGGTCTTTATAAAAAAAATCAAAATTAATGTAGATCTATGTATTATTTCTAAATAAATAGAAGTAGACACACTGACATAAATCCTCAATATTCACAAAACTAGTTTTATCTATTTTGAACATATAGTGCTCATACAGTGCAAAGTGATAAATCAAAGTACATTACTGAATTTAAATACTGGCCACTTATTAAGACAAACCAGCATCTCAGTGCAGGATAAAAATAACATTTGAAATTCATATTAAGATGTCTGCTGGTTTTTAGCCATCAATTGACTCCTAAATATCAAGCTTTCATTGCCTATGATGCAGTGGGATGAGCAATAGTTTCAATTGTTTGTCTCGTCAATGTATGCTGATTAATGAACACACTGCTGGCAAAAACTCCACATGAAGCAATAGTTTCAATTGTTTGTCTCGTCAATGCATGCTGATTAATGAACACACTGCTGCCATAAACTCCACATGAAGCAATAGTTTCAATTGTTTGTCTTGTCAATGTATGCTGATTAATGAACACACTGCTGGCATAAACTCCAAATGAAGCATTTGTTTCAATTGTTTGTCTTGTCAATGTATGTTGATTAATGAACACACTGCTGGCATAAACTCCACATGAAGCAACAACTTTTGGAAACATTTTTCAGTGTAGTTGGGAGATTATTATTTACAATGTGAGATATCTCAGGTATGCACCCTGACACATCACTCAGGTATGCACCCTGACACATCACTCAGGTATGCACCCTGACACATCACTGAGATATGCACCCTGACACATCACTCAGGTATGCACCCTGACACATCACTCAGGTATGCACCCAGACACATCACTCAGGTATGCACCCAGACACATCACTGAGGTATGCACCCTGACACATCACTCAGGTATGCACCCAGACACATCACTCAGGTATGCACCCAGACACATCACTGAGGTATGCACCCTGACACATCACTCAGGTATGCACCCAGACACATCACTCAGGTATGCACCCAGACACATCACTCAGGTATGCACCCAGACACATCACTCAGGTATGCACCCTGACACATCACTCAGGTATGCACCCAGACACATCACTCAGGTATGCACCCTGACACATCACTCAGGTATGCACCCAGACACATCACTCAGGTATGCACCCTGACACATCACTCAGGTATGCATCCTGACACATCACTGAGATATGCACCCAGACACATCACTGAGATATGCACCCAGACACATCATTGAGATATGCACCCAGACACATCACTGAGATATGCATCCAGACACATCACTGAGATATGCACCCAGACACATCACTGAGATATGCACCCAGGCACATCACTCAGGTATGCACCCTGACACATCACTCAGGTATGCACCCTGACACATCATGCAAAAAGAGTGATGTTCTCATAGTGTGACTTTGCATAAAATACCTAATGATCTTGGAAACACTAAAAACACCTGCACTCAAACAGTACATGCATTTCCAATGTTTAAACTCGTCCAACATAAAATTATGTCAAACCTGCATGTTAATTATGAATGAACTATTATTACTACATCTGTGAATTAACTAATTATAAACTTACAGTGGTCTTCAAATTTGGAAGGTCTGTGCTGTGAAAAGTTTCTCTGCAAAACAGAACAAATATTTTCATAACCAAAAAAAATACATCCATCCATCTATCTCTGTCAGTGTTTCCATCCATACATCTATCCACATAACTGTAATACTTCCTGAGTACCAGACTATGAGAGTTGACAAAATAGTCTACGAAATCGTAGTAAATTCTGTTAGATCTAACCTTTTTAAAAGTTATGCATGCAAGTACCTTTAAATATAAAATAAAACAAAAAGTGTTCATTGTGTTTACATTTACCATATATGTAAATGTCTTGAATATGCACACAATCATGGCTGAATTGCTATTTAATATGTTCTATTTACATGTATTTCACTAAGGTAACATCTGCAAGGTCCTTTGATTCAGAATATATGGGGAAACAACTTTGCTGAACAAATGTCTTGTTCTGTGGGAAAATTGACTCATAGGGTGGGAGTGTAAGATGATCCAAAATTCTGAGATTTTTTTCACACTGTGAAATGGTACAGGTATGCACCTAATTATTCATTTTGTTGCCACTCAGAAAGAGTTAAAATATTTATTGAAGACAAGTTAAAATAGTTATTGAAGACAAGAGTTAAAATATTTATTGAAGACAAGTCAAAATATTATTGAAGACAAGTTAAAATATTTATTGAATAAAAGTTAAAATATTTATTGAAGACAAGATAAAAAATTTATTGAAGACAATAATTAAAATATTTATTAAAAACAAGTTAAATTAGTTATTGAAAACAAGTTAAGACATTTATTGAAGACAAGTTAAAATATTTACTGAATACAAGTTGAAATATTTATTGAAAACAAGTTAAAATATTTATTGAATAAAAGTTAAAATATTTACTGAAGACAAGTTAAAATATTTATTGAAAACAAGTAAAAATATTTATTGAAAACAAGTTAAAGATGTAAGAGCATCAAGCAGATGCTTAGATATAAAAAACTAGACACACGTAACTAGAAAACCGGTTTAACTTACAACTCTTTATATTTGGAGTTTATCCGTGAGGCCTCGATGGAGAGTTCTTGTCTTTCTTTGGCAGCCTGAAAAAAATAAAAATATGAATGGAATTTGTTTTTAGTAAGTCATCTCAGTAAGGGACAGTGCAAGCTATCTGTCAGCAGTGTGCTTGCACAGACAGCTTTCTTCAGAGGTGTGCCAAATCAGAGAAAAAAGGGGCACAAAAATGTGATAAGGGAGCTAAACCTTTCCTTTTTCTTCATGTGAAAATCTTTTCATTGAATCATAACTTACATCAATATCACGGGAAATTTCATATCGTGAAATATTTTAATGATGGGGGTTAGGCACCAAATGTCTGTTTCGCACAGGGCGCCACATAGTATTGCACTGTCCCTGTCTCGGTGAACCTTAGATATATCACTTAAATGTTTTTTACTGCAGTTTACTTTTAATTAAATAACACAGTGTACTATGGCTCCCAACTATCGTGTTATAGTGGGGTCACACTGTTCTATGGCTCCCAACTATTGTGTTATAGCGGGGTCACACTGTACTGTGGCTCCCAACTATCGTGTTATAGCGGGGTCACACTGTACTGTACCCAAAATGACAACATCCTTTACATTCATGAAATAAATATTCCTTGTTGAAGATGAAATTTCCAGTCATGTAAATTTATTTTTAATACAGAATAATTCTAATGTTTGAACAATAATGACAAGATGTCTGTGTGGGATAACTTTTAATTTATTTGAAAAGATAAAAAAAAATGCTGGACATAGGGTGACTTAAGAGTTTCAAAATTTGAGCTTCAAACTGCCAGACATACACATTTCAGCTTACATATGCATTTTTCAAGGACTACTGAGTATTTTCAACCACTTTTCAAGTACAATCTGGAGCTGACCTCAAACTGAAGCACTTTTTAAGGTAGTCACCAAAATATTTTCAAGACTGTGTGACTCCTGAAACACCAATTCCAGTAATCTAACACTAAATCTGGACAAGAACGTATATTAAGTGAAATCAATTTTTAAGTAAGTCCAATTTCATGAGAGTTAGCATGTGGTAAAGTATTTCTATAAGTCCAAATAATCATAAAATCCATATATTGTTTAAAGTCCAAATAATCATAAAATCCATATATTGTTTAAAGTCCAAATAATCATAAAATCCATATATTGTTTAAAGTCCAAATAATCATAAAATCCATATATTGTTTAAAGTCCAAATAATCATAAAATCCATATATTGTTTATGGTCCTGGCTGAAATTTGGTTTTAACAAATGCCACTCTTCATTTGGAGTTTGTTTCAAACCATGTCAATAGTATTTCATTAAACAGTACATAAAAGTGTGTTTAGACATATTCAAAGACTACTGTAAATGTATGATAGGGACAAAGTGATATAAGTGTTCGACATTTACCTTCAAGAGTGAGTAGTTTGATGTTCTGGCCACATATTCAGTGAAATCATTAAGAGCCTTCTCCTTCTGTCTGTAATTCTCTCGGATCTGAAAGAAATCAGGAATATCTTCAACTTTGGAAGGAAATTGTCATCTCTGAAAAATTATTTTCTCCAAGAATATACATTATGTTAAGATTAAGATTCCATTAACCGCAAATTTCAGTCCTTGTAACAGATGACATTTTGTCTGCAGGGTCCTTACCTTACCTATGAGAATGAGGTTAATCTCATATGTATAGCATTCAGCCGAAGTTTTGTTCTGGCAAGATATAATCCAAATTGGAATCACCCCCCCCACCGCATGCAGTCTGTCGATTTTAGTATTCTTATATACTACCCATCGTTTAAAACACTCATTGGAAAGAGAGAAACCATCTCACATTAACAAGGAGCAGTGTAGAGAAACTTACTACTTTGATTAAAGTTTACTTTATCTTAAAAATGAGGCATTCACATGGAAATAAAAAATATCACAATCACTGACTTTTATGTTACATTTATACAATACCACTGTAAATCCCAAACAGGTATATATAAAAATAATTCTGAATTGATTTTTTCTTCTTTTTTCTCATTACATTTGGTTTTTAGCCTTCTGAGGCCATGAGAAAAGATAAAACTTGGACAGTGTGCAAGTATCAAAAGTAATTCATTATGGTCATTGGATGTTTTAGTCCTGAATTCAAAAGTCTTTAATGTTTTACATGTAGACTAACTCTTCAACATTAAGTCTTTAATGTATTACATGTTGACTAACTCTTCAACATTAAGTCTTTAATGTATTACATGTTGACTAACTCTTCAACATTAAGTCTTTAATGTTTTACATGTTGACTAACTCTTCAACATTAAGTCTTTAATGTTTTACATGTTGACTAACTCTTCAATATTAAGTCTTTAATGTATTACATGTTGACTAACTCTTCAACATTAAGTCTTCAATGTTGACTAACTCTTCAGCATTAGGTCTTCAATGTTTTACATGTTGACTAACTCTTCAACATTAAGTCTTCAATGTTTTACATGTTGACTAACTCTTCAAAATTAAGTCTTTAATGTATTACATGTTGACTAACTTTTGTTTGCATATGATGATGACACAGGGATTCAAAGTCTGAATGGCTCTTGTCAGACATTTTCCTCCCAAAAATTAACATGATGGCAAAATATGCATTAAATTTAATATAAAATCATTAAAATGAGACATAAAAAGTCTTTAAAAAACCAGAATATACTTAAATATTATATGCAGATGAAATTACATACCTTTGATTCCAACTTTGCCGTTGCTTCAGTTTTATAATTATGTTTATATGCCTCAACAGTTTTCTCTCAAATTATTTATCTATACAAATATGTGTTTTGCTTTTAGAAAACTATATAAGTTCACCCCACAATAGAATTTTATTCCAATATACTGTTTTTTAACAATGAATTATTAATTGACAAGCTGACTTACTACCTTGACAATACATAACTAATAGGACTATCAGGACAAGACCAACATTAAAGTTTTATTTCATCAGGTCCTAAAGCTAGTCTTAGCAGACAATAATAGAACTTATCTATTGTTGCAAGTATATTTTCTTTGTAATTTGGGCCTAGGTTACAAATATTTTGCTCTGATATGTGCTGACATATTCCACAAAATAAAGTAAAAGCTTCTGGTGAAAGGGACCAATGTATTGTCTACAGTACAGACTGAAGGTCACTTATTCAGTTTGAGTTTTTATTACTTCAGGCTCTATATTCTTACACCTTCTACGTTTTTTGGTTACAGAGTGGTTAAACAAATGAGAAAAACATGAGAATTTAAAACCTGCATGGGCACCTTATGTCCAATGTCCAACAAATCAAGTTGGTGAGTGGTCATTTGAGTTCATTTTTGCATTATGTCTGGTAAATAAGGGCATTATATGGCCATTTGGGGATTTTTGGATGACATATATATAAATTTACCTCTGCATAGAATTCCTGTTCATCAAGCACATCTTGGTTTTGTTGTGCCTCGAGAAGTTCTTGTTGTGTGCCTGCCACAATCTGTGCTCTTTCCTCAATGGCCCGAGATAAAGCCTCGATGGCCTCTTGATCAGGTGTTGTTGGGTGTACTTTTTCTTGTGCCAACTCCATTATGATCTCGGTCCAGACTTCTCCCATCTAAAATACGCATAACAAAGTCTGTGATGAAATTAAATCTAATTTCAAAACTTAATGTAGATTGTTTGAGAATGCTTTGTTACACTTTAAAATTACATTTAATAAACTCAAATGCAACCAGCAGATGCCAAAACTAATGGCTTAAGGTGATTCCTGAATGTAGACCTTACTCATGGGAACATGAGCTGATGAATAATGGAAGGATTTAAGGAAGGTATGAAGTGACTGGTTGAGAGACTGACTTACTGAATGAATGACTGATTTCAAGAATGAACAGGTTTTATTATAAAACATGTAGACAGTAGAAATTCTTCCACAGCTAACCTACTTCATGAAAAGTAAATTCTCTTATGCACTAAAGACTGGTATGATTACAAAAAACATGAGTGAAGCCTTTCATAAAAGTGGAATGAGATCTAGAATGTAGATAAAATATTTACTTTCTAGTGAAAACATACATCTCATACATACACATCTCTCAACAAATATCAAGTTTTGAAAATATAAGAATTTTCATCCCTTTTCTCTTGCTATCTATGGAAATATTTAAATGTTAAGATTAATGACAATATTCCTGAAGCTGATTAAATTCTTTCTTTAACAGACATACTTTACAGCCATCAATGTGAAAAAAGAATTGCTGCCTACATATGTGAAGCTTTCAACATTTAAATTCTTTCCATGACTGACCAACTTAATCATCACCAATCTCTCTCATGCACCACAGAAAGCAGAAGAGAAAACCATGAGTGGGGCCTTTCAGTTTTGTATGAGTAAGACAAAGATTGCAAACCAAACATCTGTTTGTTGTTGGTATAGTCTAACTCAACGACTAATGATGCAAAGTATATAATGCCAGAAAAGTGAATATTTTCCCAAATCCTGAGTGCCTGACATCATTATCAGCTTCCTAACAAAAACCTTCCATACTGGAAATTGAATTCCTCTTGCTTGAGAACCCTTTTCTTTTCATCCCTGAAAACTACTTTAGAAATAAATGTGACAGTGTTTTTGCTGAAGACTTCATCTTTTCTTCTGTACATTTTGTTTCAATATTCATGTGCACTCTGTTGGTGCCTAAGCTAATTAAAATTGGTAAGACATCTCTGTCAATCAATGAAATTGACTGTCTTATGATTCTTATAAATCCTGTGAAAAAAGATAAAAATTAGAGTCATTGGAGCAAGGGCACAGCCAATAATGAACCCTATATGGATGTAGAGGCATGCAGACAAAGGTAACACTATGTGCCTCAATTATATCTGTGGTGGGACATAGAACACAAACATATCTGTTGTGGGACATAGAACACAAACATATCTGTTGTGGGACATAGAAAACAAACATATCTGTGGTGGGACATAAAACACAAACATATCTGTTGTGGGACATAGAACATAAACATATCTGTGGTGGGACAGAACACAAACATATCTGTGGTGGGACATAAAACACAAACACATCTGTTGTGGGACATAGAACACAAACATATCTGTGGTGGGACATAGAACACAAACATATCTGTGGTGGGACATAAAACACAAACATATCTGTTGTGGGACATAGAACATAAACATAATTGTTGTGGGACATAGAACACAAACATATCTGTTGTGGGACATAGAACACAAACATATCTGTGGTGGGACATAGAATTTAAACATATCTGTGGTGGGACATAGAACACAAACATATCTGTTGTGGGACATAGAACACAAACATATATGTGGTGGGACATAGAACACAAACATATTTGTGGTGGGACAAAGAACACAAACATATCTGTGGTGGGACATAGAACATAAACATATCTGTGGTGGGACATAGAACACAAACATATCTGTGGTGTGACATAGAACACAAACATATCTGTGGTGTGACATAAAACACAAACATATCTGTGGTGTGACATAGAACATAAACATATCTGTGGTGGGACATAGAACATAAACATATCTGTGGTGGGACATAGAACATAAACATATCTGTGGTGGGACATAGAACATAAACATATCTGTGGTGGGACATAGAACACAAACATATCTGTGGCAGAGCATAAAAAGATTTTGAATTTATTATTGATCTTATATAGCCTAAAATCTTATGAGTTGTGTATCTGCATGCTTCATTCCAAGATACATTGTACCAAGACATCATCGCTGGAAAAAAAATGTTTAGAGCAATTTTCCATAACAAAGGTGATCTTAGCTGTGAGTGTACATGTATGTGTTACATACCTTAAAGTCAAGATATTTTTCAATCACTGTCAGAGTAATGTGATCTTCAATGGTCAGCCCTGGCAGGTCAGAGAAACCTGGAAAAAAATGTACAAAAATCAATCACACAGCAAGAAAATTTCTCATTTTTCATAATTCCTTTGCTTAATGTCACACACTTAACACGTTCCATATTGCCAATTCAGGAATTTTAAGTTCACACAAACTGGACCTACTTCTCAACAATAAGCATTATCTGTGAACTAAGTTTTTCATGTACCCTGTACATCGTTCATTTTGTTCCCTGGCTGTCCTGGAACATATTTGCAACTGAGTAGGATCAACCACTTACTAAAATTATGGTACTTGCAGATATTTATAACAGTGCTAAATTGGTCAAAGTGAATTGATGTGACACATGACTTTTAATTGATTACAAGGATGCAGCAAACACTTCTGTAAGTCACAGATCAAAACATGGTACTTAATTAGGTTCACATGTAAATGCTCACGGACTTGGTCATGATGGTTGAATGACTTTTCACATCTGAATACAAGCAGACATGTAATATTTATGATGACTATACTACTAAACCTAATTAAATGATAAAACTAAAATATGCATCACTTAAAATTTACCTGGAATTTATTTCTTAGAAGTGCTGCCACCTGTATGCATTCCTAACATTTGAACTGATTGAAATTTTGATGTATATCGTTATTAACAGTGCACTGAAACAAGTTTTTATAAAGAAAATTTAGCAAAATATGACTTATTAAAAGCTGTGAATTTCATGATGTTGATTCAAAATTTCCATGCACTAACCATTTTTTAAAACTATAAATGATCAACTGATCAAGGTTCACTTATCAATTTTGACAATTATTGTATTCATGCTCAACAAACAGTTTTGGTAAATGTTTTAAGAAAAATGGGATCCACACCAGCCCATACAATATTAGCGTTCCATGAGTTATCTCAGCACGCTATAATGAGGAAGCAGACAGATGACCTTACTTGGGTGTTCAATGAAAGTAAAACTGAACTGCTTCAAGAGTGTGGCATATATTCAAAAACCAGTGTTAAAAAATTAATGTCTGACAAACATAAGTTTTTAGACTTTATCATCATCAAACAGAAGACTATGCACTGTTAAATAATGTTTTTGTGTTCTATATCAAAGTGTGACATACAATCTGTATGACATTATGTTCAAAAACTAATAATGTTACATTAAAACAATATTATTAAAAGCAAGTATAAAATATTTTCATAAGAAGCTAGTGTTAATAATTAGTTTGTTTTACCTATCTTGCAAAATAGGGAGTAGATTTTTGCCCTCATGTTTTCTGAGACATCAACAATGGCCTGACTTGGGCAGCTGGCAGGAAGTGGGATAACTCCCTGTTCCTCCTGCAGAGTTCCCATCAGGGGTTTTCTGACATCTGAAATATCATGCAAAATTGTAGTTTGTGCATTCATTCTTTGATTCACTTGTATGCTTGGGCAAAACATACAACCTGTCAAAATAGGTCTACTCTGTTAAGAAAATCATCTGCAATTATTAGTCACATTTCAAATGTTCTTACATATGAACTTAAAATGTGAATATGATTCATTCTTTCATCTGAATTAAAATAGTGAATATACAAGAAACATTCATCTGTTTTAAAAAGCATAGTTTTAAGGTTCTTTCATTTTCTTAACACAGGACGGGGATGGTGGGTTGATGTAAACCATGTACAAGGGCATTTTGAGTTTCAGACTGCAGTGCATATCACCATATGCAAGGAAATTTTATTTTGAGTTTCAGATTGCAGAGCATATTTGGCTAATAATAATTCAAAGAACAACATAAATGTATGCCTTTTTCATTTGTATAAATAGATACCTCCAAGCATAAATATATGCCTCCATAATGTGTACAAATAGTTACCTCCATGCATAAGTATATGCCTTTTTTAATTGTACAGTTACCTCCATGCATAAATATATGCCTCTATAATGTGTACAAATAGTTACACCTCCATGCATAAATATATGCCTTTTTCATTTGTACAGTTACCTCCATGTATAAATATATGCCTCTATAATGTGCACAAATAGTTACCTCTATGCATAAATATATGCCTTTTTCATTTGTACAGTTACCTCCAAGCATAAAGATATGCCTCTATAATGTGTACAAATAGTTACATCTCCATGCATAAATATATGCCTTTTTCATTTGTACAGTTACCTCCATGTATAAATATATGCCTCTATAATGTGCACAAATAGTTACCTCTATGCATAAATATATGCATTTTTCATTTATACAGTTGCCTCCATGCATAAATATATGCCTCTATAATGTGTACAAATAGTTACCTCCATGCATAAATATATGCCTTTTTCATTTGTACAGTTACCTCCATGCATAAATATAAGCCTCTATAATGTGTACAAATATTTACCTCCATGCATAAATATATTCCTTTTTAATGTGTAAAAATAGTTACCTAATGTATAAATATGTCTTTTTAGTGTGTACAAATAGTTACCTATATTAAAATAAATGTTCTGAAATTGGAAATATTGCTTGATTTGAAATGCTAATTTACCTGCAATTGCTCCATTATGGTCCCTCTTGACTCCCATATCTCTCTCCTCATATCGGAAAATTTCACAAAACAGATGTGCTGCTGAGGTGTTCTCCTTGCTCCTCCATGTCAGCACATGGTGGACAGTTTTTGGATTTTCACATAAATCCAAAAGACAGCCTAGAATCAAATTGTGCATCCCTTTCGGACATTCCTATAAGAGCATAAAATTAATACATTCCTACAAGATCATACACTAAATATTCATAGCAGTGTATATCATAGCAACAAATCTATATATATTTCTAACTTACCCTTGTTCACAGTATTATCTTTTTTTCTGACCACCAAGACTCATATACCATGTGTAAACTTGATTTTTGAAATAAAACCAAGTACACAGTCAATGACTTATGGTATTCATGATTCAAACCATTGCAGTAAGTAGCATAGTTTGCTTTATTCATTGATTCTAATATATTTTATGTAAAATAAAAATGAATTACGTTCTATTTATTAAATAGGTTCACAGACTGTATTTTTCACTTATGTTGTTTGGTAATGTTTTCAGGTGTCACACTGTGTCAAATGATTTTTATGATATATTTTAATGGCACCAATATATGTACAACTTATGCAATATAAGTTATCACTTGTCATGTAATCTAACTCTGTTATGCAATTTAAATTATCACTTGTGTAATCCAGCTTTGTTATGCCAAAAAAGTTATCACATGTTGTGTAATCTAACTCTACTATGTAATAAAAGTTGTCATTTTCATAATTTAACTTTGTTATGCAGAAAAAGTTATCACATGTTGTGTAATCTAGCTTTAAGTTGATTCAATAACAGGCTAAATTAACATTAAGTTGAGAGAACAAGGAAACTTATTTATGAAAATACAGTGAAAGTGTAGACTGATTTCAACTGCAAAGCTTGAAGAACAAGTCCAAATATAATACCAATGGATAAAGTAAATCAAAGCTTGAAGAACAAGTCCAAAAATAATAAAAATAGATAAGGTAAATCAAAAACGTTTTGCAAGCATATTTTTCAGATTTATTAGACAAGTTAGTTTGCAAAGTTGATGTCCATTTTTATAACAACAAAGTTACAGATTGCAAGTAAATCACTCCTTCAATAACTTGCATCTGGATAAATCGCAAACCCACTTATAACACAGGCCAAGACATGATCCCATTTTTTAAACTAGAAAATACAAAACAAACTGACCCCTATTTGTCGATCATGAAGAAAATCAAAATTGGTAAAAGATACCTTGATATATTGCTTGTTATATCAAATAATGGCAGTTAGTACCCACGAAGGCAGTCATATATTTTGTTAAATTCTGTTACCAAACAACATGCAAAGTATAGTATAAATAACAATATTCAAGAAACATGTCTATCAATGGAAATGTCACTAATATCTACTGGTGGCAACACTTTAATAAATAAATACCAATTAATTAAGTTTTGTCAAGTAAAATGCATGACTGAGTTTTAATTTTGGTTACAGAGTAATCATCATAAATTCAAATGTCTTTTTACCATCACAGTATTTCTGTACCAACATAATTAAGTGCTGACAGAGCTTTGATTTCCAGCTCATGGAAGTATTCGTTTGTTACGTTTACTTAAAAGAAGGCCAGCTTTGTAGTATCATGTTAATTATGTCTTTGTATCAAATCAAATAAATATGGCAGAATAAAAGAAAAGCTAAAAGGTACGCATATCCTTTCTACATCATATCGACTCATTTAAATTGATCACTAACACTGTTATTAATATTATTATGTAATTTAATTAAACTACCTTAATTTAGTCTACTCATTCACAAGTGTGAGCAAAAGTGCCATGGGAACCAAGCAAAATGGGTACTTGGTGAATAAACATTTCTATTTCACAAACAGAAAAGCAAGTTCCAGAGTTTGTAGTGATCTTAAAATTCTTGAATTAGCACCGAGAGATTTCCTCAAGGATGAGAGTAAGTTTCACTATTGCCTGCACTGAAATCACTGAATCAATATTTTAATAAAAAGTTTTGACATTGTCAGTTCTTTCACAAAATAAATGTCCCTAATTTATAAAAAAAAAAAGAAGGAATCTTGTTTTGTTGTGAATGAACAGCAGCAAAAAGCAGTGACAGAATACAAAATGTTTTTATGTACATGTGTTGGTTGTTTAAAACTCCTGAAGTAATGTTCTTAGTGATCTGTTGGATGTTGAGTATCTTGAAAATAAAGGTAATTTATATATAAAAGTGATAAACTTTTGGATGTTGAGTATCTTGAAAATAAAGGTAATTTATATATAAAAGTGATAAACTTTTGGAGATTGAGTATCTTGAAAATAAAAGTAATTTATATATAAAAGTGATAAACTTTTGGAGATTGAGTATCTTGAAAATAAAGGTAATTTATATAAAAGTGATAAACTTTTGGAGATTGAATATCTTGAAAATAAAGGTAATTTATATATAAAAGTGATAAACTTTTGGAGATTGAGTATCTTGAAAATAAAGGTAATTTATATATAAAAGTGATAAACTTTTGGAGATTGAGTATCTTGAAAATAAAGGTAATTTATATATAAAAGTGATAAACTTTTGGAGATTGAATATCTTGAAAATAAAGGTAATTTATATATAAAAGTGATAAACTTTTGGAGATTGAATATCTTGAAAATAAAGGTAATTTATATATAAAAGTGATAAACTTTTGGATGTTGAGTATCTTGAAAATAAAGGTAATTTATATATAAAAGTGATAAACTTTTGGAGATTGAGTATCTTGAAAATAAAAGTAATTTATATATAAAAGTGATAAACTTTTGGAGATTGAGTATCTTGAAAATAAAGGTAATTTATATAAAAGTGATAAACTTTTGGAGATTGAATATCTTGAAAATAAAGGTAATTTATATATAAAAGTGATAAACTTTTGGAGATTGAGTATCTTGAAAATAAAGGTAATTTATATATAAAAGTGATAAACTTTTGGAGATTGAGTATCTTGAAAATAAAGGTAATTTATATATAAAAGTGATAAACTTTTGGAGATTGAATATCTTGAAAATAAAGGTAATTTATATATAAAAGTGATAAACTTTTGGATGTTGAGTATCTTGAAAATAAAGGTAATTTATATATAAAAGTGATAAACTTTTGGAGATTGAATATCTTGAAAATAAAGGTAATTTATATATAAAAGTGATAAACTTTTGGAGAATGAGTATCTTGAAAATAAAGGTAATTTATATATAAAAGTGATAAACTTTTGGAGATTGAATATCTTGAAAATAAAGGTAATTTATATATAAAAGTGATAAACTTTTGGATGTTGAGTATCTTGAAAATAAAGGTAATTTATATATAAAAGTGATAAACTTTTGGAGATTGAGTATCTTGAAAATAAAAGTAATTTATATATAAAAGTGATAAACTTTTGGAGATTGAGTATCTTGAAAATAAAGGTAATTTATATATAAAAGTGATAAACTTTTGGAGATTGAGTATCTTGAAAATAAAGGTAATTTATATATAAAAGTGATAAACTTTTGGAGATTGAATATCTTGAAAATAAAGGTAATTTATATATAAAAGTGATAAACTTTTGGAGATTGAGTATCTTGAAAATAAAGGTAATTTATATATAAAAGTGATAAACTTTTGGATGTTGAGTATCTTGAAAATAAAGGTAATTTATATATAAAAGTGATAAACTTTTGGAGAATGAGTATCTTGAAAATAAAGGTAATTTATATATAAAAGTGATAAACTTTTGGAGATTGAGTATCTTGAAAATAAAGGTAATTTATATAAAAGTGATAAACTTTTGGATGTTGAGTATCTTGAAAATAAAGGTAATTTATATATAAAAGTGATAAACTTTTGGAGATTGAGTATCTTGAAAATAAAAGTAATTTATATATAAAAGTGATAAACTTTTGGAGATTGAATATCTTGAAAATAAAGGTAATTTATATAAAAGTGATAAACTTTTGGATGTTGAGTATCTTGAAAATAAAGGTAATTTATATATAAAAGTGATAAACTTTTGGAGATTGAGTATCTTGAAAATAAAGGTAATTTATATATAAAAGTGATAAACTTTTGGAGATTGAATATCTTGAAAATAAAGGTAATTTATATATAAAAGTGATAAACTTTTGGATGTTGAGTATCTTGAAAATAAAGGTAATTTATATATAAAAGTGATAAACTTTTGGAGATTGAGTATCTTGAAAATAAAAGTAATTTATATATAAAAGTGATAAACTTTTGGAGATTGAGTATCTTGAAAATAAAGGTAATTTATATATAAAAGTGATAAACTTTTGGAGATTGAATATCTTGAAAATAAAGGTAATTTATATATAAAAGTGATAAACTTTTGGAGATTGAGTATCTTGAAAATAAAGGTAATTTATATATAAAAGTGATAAACTTTTGGAGATTGAATATCTTGAAAATAAAGGTAATTTATATATAAAAGTGATAAACATTTGGATGTTGAGTATCTTGAAAATAAAGGTAATTTATATATAAAAGTGATAAACTTTTGGAGATTGAGTATCTTGAAAATAAAAGTAATTTATATATAAAAGTGATAAACTTTTGGAGATTGAGTATCTTGAAAATAAAGGTAATTTATATATAAAAGTGATAAACTTTTGGATGTTGAGTATCTTGAAAATAAAGGTAATTTATATATAAAAGTGATAAACTTTTGGATGTTGAGTATCTTGAAAATAAAGGTAATTTATATATAAAAGTGATAAACTTTTGGAGATTGAGTATCTTGAAAATAAAGGTAATTTATATATAAAAGTGATAAACTTTTGGAGATTGAATATCTTGAAAATAAAGGTAATTTATATATAAAAGTGATAAACTTTTGGATGTTGAGTATCTTGAAAATAAAGGTAATTTATATATAAAAGTGATAAACTTTTGGAGATTGAGTATCTTGAAAATAAAAGTAATTTATATATAAAAGTGATAAACTTTTGGAGATTGAGTATCTTGAAAATAAAGGTAATTTAATATAAAAGTGATAAACTTTTGGAGATTGAATATCTTGAAAATAAAGGTAATTTATATATAAAAGTGATAAACTTTTGGAGATTGAATATCTTGAAAATAAAGGTAATTTATATATAAAAGTGATAAACTTTTGGAGATTGAGTATCTTGAAAATAAAGGTAATTTATATATAAAAGTGATAAACTTTTGGAGATTGAATATCTTGAAAATAAAGGTAATTTATATATAAAAGTGATAAACTTTTGGAGATTGAGTATCTTGAAAATAAAGGTAATTTATATATAAAAGTGATAAACTTTTGGATGTTGAGTATCTTGAAAATAAAGGTAATTTATATATAAAAGTGATAAACTTTTGGAGAATGAGTATCTTGAAAATAAAGGTAATTTATATATAAAAGTGATAAACTTTTGGAGATTGAGTATCTTGAAAATAAAGGTAATTTATATAAAAGTGATAAACTTTTGGATGTTGAGTATCTTGAAAATAAAGGTAATTTATATATAAAAGTGATAAACTTTTGGAGATTGAGTATCTTGAAAATAAAAGTAATTTATATATAAAAGTGATAAACTTTTGGAGATTGAATATCTTGAAAATAAAGGTAATTTATATAAAAGTGATAAACTTTTGGATGTTGAGTATCTTGAAAATAAAGGTAATTTATATATAAAAGTGATAAACTTTTGGAGATTGAGTATCTTGAAAATAAAGGTAATTTATATATAAAAGTGATAAACTTTTGGAGATTGAATATCTTGAAAATAAAGGTAATTTATATATAAAAGTGATAAACTTTTGGATGTTGAGTATCTTGAAAATAAAGGTAATTTATATATAAAAGTGATAAACTTTTGGAGATTGAGTATCTTGAAAATAAAAGTAATTTATATATAAAAGTGATAAACTTTTGGAGATTGAGTATCTTGAAAATAAAGGTAATTTATATATAAAAGTGATAAACTTTTGGAGATTGAATATCTTGAAAATAAAGGTAATTTATATATAAAAGTGATAAACTTTTGGATGTTGAGTATCTTGAAAATAAAGGTAATTTATATATAAAAGTGATAAACTTTTGGATGTTGAGTATCTTGAAAATAAAGGTAATTTATATATAAAAGTGATAAACTTTTGGAGATTGAATATCTTGAAAATAAAGGTAATTTATATATAAAAGTGATAAACTTTTGGATGTTGAGTATCTTGAAAATAAAGGTAATTTATATATAAAAGTGATAAACTTTTGGAGATTGAATATCTTGAAAATAAAGGTAATTTATATATAAAAGTGATAAACTTTTGGATGTTGAGTATCTTGAAAATAAAGGTAATTTATATATAAAAGTGATAAACTTTTGGAGATTGAATATCTTGAAAATAAAGGTAATTTATATATAAAAGTGATAAACTTTTGGAGATTGAGTATCTTGAAAATAAAGGTAATTTATATATAAAAGTGATAAACTTTTGGATGTTGAGTATCTTGAAAATAAAGGTAATTTATATATAAAAGTGATAAACTTTTGGATGTTGAGTATCTTGAAAATAAAGGTAATTTATATATAAAAGTGATAAACTTTTGGAGATTGAATATCTTGAAAATAAAGGTAATTTATATATAAAAGTGATAAACTTTTGGATGTTGAGTATCTTGAAAATAAAGGTAATTTATATATAAAAGTGATAAACTTTTGGAGATTGAATATCTTGAAAATAAAGGTAATTTATATATAAAAGTGATAAACTTTTGGATGTTGAGTATCTTGAAAATAAAGGTAATTTATATATAAAAGTGATAAACTTTTGGAGATTGAATATCTTGAAAATAAAGGTAATTTATATATAAAAGTGATAAACTTTTGGAGATTGAGTATCTTGAAAATAAAGGTAATTTATATATAAAAGTGATAAACTTTTGGATGTTGAGTATCTTGAAAATAAAGGTAATTTATATATAAAAGTGATAAACTTTTGGAGATTGAGTATCTTGAAAATAAAGGTAATTTATATAAAAGTGATAAACTTTTGGATGTTGAGTATCTTGAAAATAAAGGTAATTTATATATAAAAGTGATAAACTTTTGGAGATTGAGTATCTTGAAAATAAAGGTAATTTATATATAAAAGTGATAAACTTTTGGATGTTGAGTATCTTGAAAATAAAGGTAATTTATATAAAAGTGATAAACTTCATTAGAACGAGCTCTTTATTGACATTTATTCCTAATGTCACTACAAAATGAGTATTGAGCCATTAAACCACATCATCACCCACTCCTCCAGTTTTCTTGATGTCCAGTGGCATGATCTACTTAATATATTTTAGATCACTTGTGAACTAGAACCCTAGCTTGTAGCGTGTTTTCTGTTTTTGGACCCCATTATATGTGAGTTTTCAATGGAGAGGTGTACTGACAATCAGCACACCATAATTATCCTGAATTTATCAACTGTGGTGACATTTTACAGGACCATTTCATAAACACATGTAATATCATTATAATATCATTATTACATGTGCAATATCACATCATGATGTCACAAATGTTGTTTTCACCATGTAATATCATTATTACATGTGTAATATCACATCATGATGTCACAAATGTTGTTTTCACCATGTAATATCATTATTACATGTGCAATATCACATCATGATGTCACAAATGTTGTTTTCACCATGTAATATCATTATTACATGTGTGATATCACATCATGATGTCACAAATGTTGTTTTCACCATGTAATATCATTATTACATGTGCAATATCACATCATGATGTCACAAATGTTGTTTTCACCATGTAATATCATTATTACATGTGCAATATCACATCATGATGTCACGAATGTTGTTTTCACCATGTAATATCATTATTACATGTGCAATATCACATCATGTCACGAATGTTGTTTTCACCATGTAATATCATTATTACATGTGCAATATCACATCATGATGTCACGAATGTTGTTTTCACCATGTAATATCATTATTACATGTGCAATATCACATCATGATGTCATGAATGTTGTTTTCACCATGTAATATCATTATTACATGTGCAATATCACATCATGATGTCACGAATGTTGTTTTCACCATGTAATATCATTATTACATGTGCAATATCACATCATGATGTCACGAATGTTGTTTTCACCATGTAATATCATTATTACATGTGCAATATCACATCATGATGTCACGAATGTTGTTTTCACCATGTAATATCATTATTACATGTGCAATATCACATCATGATGTCACGAATGTTGTTTTCACCATGTAATATCATTATTACATGTGCAATATCACATCATGATGTCACGAATGTTGTTTTCACCATGTAATATCATTATTACATGTGCAATATCACATCATGATGTCACGAATGTTGTTTTCACCATGTAATATCATTATTACATGTGCAATATCACATCATGATGTCACAAATGTTGTTTTCACCATGTAATATCATTATTACATGTGCAATATCACATCATGATGTCACGAATGTTGTTTTCACCATGTACAATAATGACATAAGACACCTGAATATAGAATGAATACATTTCAAAGCACTCATTTGTGGTTATATAAAATAAAATCAGTAATTTTCATCATGAGATAAATAACGTGTGCTCTTTAATATAAAATAAATTAAACTTTTTGTTTAATTTTAATCTTTTGCTAGCCAAGATTCACCAAAGATAGAAATTATTCATCAATGTTATTTGAATTTACCAAAGATAGAAATTATTCGTCAATGTTATTCACCAAAGATAGAAATTATTCATCAATGTTATCTGAATTCACCAAAGATAGAAATTATTCATCAATGTTATTTTGAATTCACCAAAGATAGAAATTATTCATCAATGTTATCTGAATTCACCAAAGATAGAAATTATTCATCAATGTTATTTGAATTCACCAAAGATAGAAATTATTCATCAATGTTATTTGAATTCACCAAAGATAGAATTATTCATCAATGTTATTTGAATTCATCAAAGATAGAAATTATTCATCAATGTTATCCGAATCAGTGAGATCCTCTACATACTCCATCAGTCCAAACTTGGGCTGTGTTCAGTGAGGACGTCGGTATACACTGCTACCATGGAAGACAATACTCTTGTACAGAATGGCCTGTCCTCATTACCATGGAAGACAATATGGTTGTACAGAATGGCCTGTCCTCATTATCATGGAAGACAATATGGTTGTACAGAATGGCCTGTCCTCATTATCATGGAAGACAATAAACTTGTACAGAATGGCCTGTCCTAATAATGGAAGACAATACATTTGTACAAAATGGCTGTCCTCATAACCACAGAAGACAATATCACTGTACAGAATGGCCTATCCTCATTATCATGGAAGACAATATGGTTGTACAGAATGGCCTGTCCTCATTATCATGGAAGACAATACAGTTGTACAGAATGGCCTGTCCTCATTACCATGGAAGACAATATCACTGTACAGAATGGCCTGTCCTCATTATCATGGAAGACAATACAGATGTACAGAATGGTCTGTCCTCATTATCATGGAAGACAATACAGTTGTACAGAATGGGCTGTCCTCATTACCATGGAAGACAATATGGTTGTACAGAATGGCCTGTCCTCATTATCATGGAAGACAATACAGATGTACAGAATGGCCTGTTCTCATTATCATGGAAGACAATAAACTTGTACAGAATGGCCTGTCCTAATAATGGAAGACAATACATTCGTACAAAATGGTCTGTCCTCATAACCACAGAAGACAATATCACTGTACAGAATGGCCTATCCTCATTATCACGGAAGACAATACAGTTGTACAGAATGGCCTATCCTCATTATCACGGAAGACAATACGGTTGTACGGAATGGCCTGTCCTCATTACCATGGAAGACAATATCACTGTACAGAATGGCCTGTCCTCATTATCATGGAAGACAATACAGATGTACAGAATGGCCTGTCCTCATTATCATGGAAGACAATATGGTTGTACAGAATGGCCTGTCCTCATTACCATGGAAGACAATGCAGTTGTACAGAATGCCTGTCCTCATTACCATGGAAGACAATACAGTTGTACAGAATGCCTGTCCTTGTTACCATGGAAGACAATACATCTGTACAGAATGCATGTCCTAGTTACCATGGAAGACAATGCAGTTGTACAGAATGCCTGTCCTCATTATCATGGAAGACAATACGGTTGTACAGAATGGCCTGTCCTTGTTACCATGGAAGACAATACAGTTGTACAGAATGCCTGTCCTTGTTACCATGGATGACAATACATTTGTACAGAATGCCTGTTCCAGTTACCATGGAAGACAATACAGTTGTACAGAATGCCTGTCCTTGTTACCATGGAAGACAATACAGTTGTACAGAATGCCTGTCCTTGTTACCATGGAAGACAATACAGTTGTACAGAATGCCTGTCCTTGTTACTATCGAAGACAATACAGTTGTACAGAATGCCTGTCCTTGTTACCATGGAAGACAATACATTTGTACATAATGCCTGTCCTCATTACCATGGAAGACAATACAGTTGTACAGAATGCCTGTCCTTGTTACCATGGAAGACAATACAGTTGTACAGAATGCCTGTCCTTGTTACCATGGAAGACAATACAGTTGTACAGAATGCCTGTCCTTGTTACCATGGAAGACAATACAGTTGTACAGAATGCCTGTCCTCATTACCATGGAAGACAATACAGTTGTACAGAATGCCTGTCCTTGTTACCATGGAAGACAATACAGTTGTACAAAATGCCTGTCCTCATTACCATGGAAGACAATACAGTTGTACAGAATGCCTGTCCTTGTTACCATGGAAGACAATACAGTTGTACAGAATGCCTGTCCTAGTTACCATGGAAGACAATACAGTTGTACAGAATGCCTGTCCTTGTTACCATGGATGACAATTCATTTGTACAGAGTGCCTGTTCCAGTTACCATTGAAGACAATACAGTTGTACAGAATGCCTGTCCTTGTTACCATGGAAGATAATACAGTTGTACAGAATGCCTGTCCTTGTTACCATGGAAGACAATACATTTGTACATAATGCCTGTCCTTGTTACCATGGAAGACAATACAGTTGTACAGAATGCCTGTCCTTGTTACCATGGAAGACAATACAGTTGTACAGAATGCCTGTCCTTGTTACCATGGAAGACAATACAGTTGTACAGAATGCCTGTCCTTGTTACCATGGATGACAATACAGTTGTACAGAATGCCTGTCCTTGTTACCATGGAAGACAATGCAGTTGTACAGAATGCCTGTCCTCATTATCATGGAAGACAATACAGTTGTACAGAATGGCCTGTCCTTGTTACCATGGAAGACAATACTGTTGTACAGAATGCCTGTCCTTGTTACCATGGAAGACAATACAGTTGTACAGAATGCCTGTCCTTGTTACCATGGAGGACAATACAGTTGTACAGAATGCCTGTCCTTGTTACCATGGAAGACAATACAGTCATACAGAATGGTCTGTGCTTACTACCAGGGAAGACAATACAGTTCTATGAATGGCCTGTCCTTGTTACCATTTTGACTTTCATCTTCTATCACCTAGTGCCTCTCACAAACAGCCTGTACAGTATAATTGTTTGTCTACATAATGCTAACTTTACTTAACACAGTCCTAGTGACACTTAAATATCATGAATAACAGTAATACCTGTAATAGATCAATCAACAAAAAGACTCCCTCCTTCTCTAGCAGATAATCTTCAGTGATATAGCAACCAACAACAGCACACCTGCAATGGGTTAAAGATAAAATGTTTATCAAAATACTTTCTAAGATTATTAAATCGGACTCTTGGTCAAGATGAGTTTCTCTTGTTGCAAGATGTGATACTAACATATCATTCATGATTCTAACAAGAACAACGCCTAAAAAAATGAACATCAAAATAAAAATAAAAATTAATCCAAGCCAGTGAAGAATAAAGTATGGGCTGTAATGACTTACACTTTCTCACACAGAAGTAGTGCTAATCAAAATACCAAAGCGTCATGATTTTAGATCAAACAGTATGTATGCAGAACACAAAAAAAGGAAACCCTATATGGTCATGAACCAAATGCAAAACTAAGCCTGTAAAATAAAAATCATAAATCAAAGTGACTTTGTTGTACAGTGTGGTACTAGCAAAAGACATATACAATCATCTAGATTAATGATTCTAGCATGAACGTTTAAAACATAAAAATTTAACAGTCACTAAAGCATCAAATGTGGGTCATAGTGATCTACCTTTGTGATGTGGGTATAGTACTCATCAAACAGTACAGTACTGGGTATAGCATTCATCAAATAGTATACTACTGGGTATAGTACTCATCAAAACAGTATAGTAATGGGTATAGTACTCATCAAAATAGTATAGTAATGGATATAGTACTCATCAAAATAGTATAGTGCTGTGTATAGTACTCATCAAATAGTATAGTACTGGGTATAGTACTCATCAAAACAGTATAGTACTGGTATAGTACTCATCAAAACAGTATAGTACTGGGTATAGTACTCATCAAAATGGTATAGTACTGGGTATAGTACTCATCAAATAGAATAGTAATGGGTATAGTACTCATCAAAATAGTATAGTAATGGATATAGTACTCATCAAAATAGTATAGTGCTGTGTATAGTACTCATCAAATAGTATAGTACTGGGTATAGTACTCATCAAAACAGTGTAGTACTGGTATAGTACTCATCAAAACAGTATAGTACTGGGTATAGTACTCATCAAAATGGTATAGTACTGGGTATATTACTCATCAAATAGAATAGTAATGGGTATAGTACTCATCAAAATAGCATAGTACTGGGTATAGTACTCATCAAAATAGTATAGTAATGGGTATAATACTCATCAAAATAGTATAGTACTAGGTATAGTACTCATCAAATAGTATAGTACTGTGTATAGTACTTATTAAAATAGTATAGTACTGGGTGTAGTACTCATCAAAATAGTATAGTATTGGGTATAGTATTCATCAAAATAGTATAGTACTGGGTATAGTACTCATCAAAATAGTATAGTACTGGGTATAGTACTCATCAAAATAGTATAGTACTGGGTAGAGTACTCATCAAAATAGTATAGTACTGGGTATAGTACTCATCAAAATAGTATAGTACTGGGTATAGTACTCATCAAAATGCATCCATTCAGCAAGTTAAAAAATTATAGATAAAACAATATGCATCTGTGATCATCAGCTAAAAGCAAAACCTTAACCTAAGCCAGGAAAAAGTGAAATATATGACACAGCGACCTTCTTGTGTGTTACTAACAGAGATGCATATGAGCATCTAGTTTGATGACCATGGCAAAGATTAAAAAGTAAACTTAAAAAATAAAACTGAATCCAAGTCAATGAAATGTGAAATATGGGATGCAGTGACCTATTTTTGTGATGTAACTCATCAAGCTGCATCCCCTGACAATGTTACAAGATTCCAAGTATAACAGTGTGCATTCAGGTGCAAAAATCCTGAACTAAATGCAAAAGCTCAAAAAAGCACAACTGTAATGTAAATGTATATGCAAAGTTATCACCAATAGTAACCCAGGGGAAATGAAACCCACTGCTAAGAACTGCCTCAGGCCCAGGAAGAAAGAATTGTTGAGATGCTGTGAGTCTGTACATAGGTATATGCTTGTATATGCGCTATGTGATGTCAATGCCAGGCAATATTATAACAGTTCTGCTTTATAAATGGTGAGGCACATGTAACAATGAATTAATTAAATTAATTTCACACATAAAATTATGATTTCCTATTTCCCATTACTTTCAAAGAACTCAGAAGCATGGCTCTTGTTTATGAATTTACATACCAGACACAGTCTACAGCTGCTAGGAGAAGTCGATGATGACCCAGTCCACTAGTTAGGAACTTTGGATTTGTTCTCAAATAATGGACAGTCACATTCACACCAGATGTTCCAAATAATTCCTGTCAAAATTAAAGAAGCTTTGCAATAATTACTGACACTCATGTGAACAACTTGTTGCTGATCTGTATAAATCTTTGTCACTTGTTGCCTTTCATACCAAGTCATAAATCTTTGTCACTTGTTGCCTTTCATACCAAGTCACAAATCTTTGTCACTTGTTGCCTTTCATACCAAGTCACAAATCTTTGTCACTTGTTGCCTTTCATACCAAGTCACAAATCTTTGTCACTTGTTGCCTTTCATACCAAGTCACAAAGGATTAGCTGTAATAGTTGGCATGAGTATTATATGAACCTTTTAAAAATAATTGCAATATAGGTGCACAGTTTCACTTTATTGTTTTATCTTTCTGAGCTCAAATCATTATTTATGACATTAAGTCACTTTGGTTTCTAACAATCAACATGATAAATAAAATTACATCACAGCATGAATTATTCAGCAATTCATAAGCTACAACTTTACACATATATCATTCACAAACTATAGCTGCGTAAAACAGATGATGATATATTTAAAGAAATTGAGACAAATAGTTTATTTTCCTACAAATGTGTAGAATTTATTAAATATTATGAATTTATGAATTAATGAGGCTTATACAAAATCTTAGAATTAGAATCTATTAGATGTCTTACAGTATTGAAAATCTTAGAATAATAACCTATTAGATGTCTTATAGTATTGAAAATCTTGGAATTAAAACTTATTAGATGTCTTACAGTATTGAAAATGGTGAATCCAATGTTTCCTTTAATAGATGTTCCATTTCATAGTTAATATTAAATTATGTCACTTTGAACAATCTTTGTGCAAAGTTTTTATGATTGTAAAATTTTACAATATCAACCATTAAAGCAAGAAATGATACAGATAAATTATTTTTTATTAGCTTGATAAACAAAAAGCTTAAAATAAAGACCATAAAGGATATACATGTTAAAATTGTACAATACTTATATATTGATAACTTTGTGTATTTGGCTACTGTCAGACACAAAGAATGTTTTAATTCTAAGATTATGTATAATTGATAAATGCATACTATATATTGTCTGCTATTAAGGAAGGATGCATCAATGCTCAGTACTATTAAAATACAGGTCTGTGATTTCCTATGTATTTGCTATCAATTCTATTCCAGAATAATACATACAAAAATATCACTGACATAAGCACAAAATTTAAATTTCGGGAAGCATGTTCATTCTTGTGAAAATGTGCAAAATGTTGTGAGTGAAAGTACCTTCCGGTGCATGTCTCCATCACAGAGACCTGACAGGATCAGCAACATGTCGGCCTGCATTTCAATATCTATAGCATCATCTTCTGTGTTACTGTTGATAGCACTATTCAAAATGTCTGCCAAAAAATAAGACAGCTCTTTATAGACCTGGCTGGCCCTATGGTGGTATAATGAAAACTCAAGACCAATAACTTTTTATGTTTGAATATTATCATATGCCAGCATAAGACTGCTCTACCACCTGCCCTACATATCATGCTAATGCTGATAATGTTAACAAAAAATGTAATTATAAAATTATGGAAAATTATGGAAAGACAATGTGATATTGATATTGTTCTAAAATACCTTGTCAATTAAATCAAGACATAAACCTGACATGAATTTTAATACAGAGAGTTACTGAAGTAGATCTTTTAAACACTGATATGAATTATAACACAAATAATGACAAGTCTCTTAAACCTAGACAGGAATTATAACACAAATAATGACAAGTCTCTTAAACATTTATAATACATATAGTGATAAGTCTTTTAAACCCTAACGATATAACACAGATTGTGAAGTGATAAATCTCTTTAATCACTGACAATAATTATAAACTGATAATGATAAGTCTCCTTAACACTGACATGAATTATGACACAGTGACAAGTCTCCTGAACTATGACATGAATTATGACACAGATAGAGACAAGTCTCCTGAACACTGACATGAATCATAATACAGATAGTGATAAGTCTCTTTAATCCTGACACTGCTCTTAATATTTTGACTTACTAATGAGTTGGTTGATAGCACCCTGGTCTGAAAGATCTTGCAACACAGCTTCATCTCCAGTGGATACCACACTTCTCAAAACCCTCAAACAGTACCTCATCTGAGCCCGCTTGTTACCACGCCCACCAACACCATGGACACTGTTACCATGACCACCAAAATCCTCTGGAAATGATTACAAAAGAGAAATTACTTTCTTCTGATGCAATGACAACAAGGACATGAGGGTCAAAAGAGATAATATATTATTTTGATAAAGCTACATGTCTTTTTTGTCAAATGTGAAACTTTTTCACAATACAACAAAACATACAATCCTATAATAATCACATACTAATGATGCTGTTATAAATATACAATAACAAAGCTGTTATGGACCAAGGATATGCTGAATTTCCATTTAATTAAAAGATGAAGACAAAATTCTAAGAAAAGAATTAATGATTGCTGAGGTAACATGGCCTAATTGCTACAACTGTTTAAGAGGAAGGGAAATAAATCTAAAATGAAAAACAATTTTACAAGTCTCATAATGATACTATTCTAAAATGTCTCAGGTAATGGATACTATCTCAGAATTTGCTATCAACAGTTCTTTGCCAATCAATGATTTTTTCAGCCTGTCACAATGGCGCAGCCATTCCTAATGAAAATTGTACTGCTCAAATTTCACTTCATTCACAAGTCAACATGGCTTAAACAATAAAGTGCTGAAAGCACAGTTAAAAACCAACCAGTCAACCAACAAACCAACGAACCAAATAAAAGTTAACAAAACTCAAACAATCAAGCACTTATTGATCAAACAATTTTCAAAAGCATGCAATATGTTTCAAATTTTTGAAAGAAAAACGTATAAATTATTCAAATTAAACAGAAACTTACTAAATATTAGATATAATGCCAATATGTAAACTATAATAAAAAAATTGTATGTTGCAAATATGATATGCTAAGTTCACACATTCAAGAATATTCAACAATACTGAACAAATTTTATAATAGTAATGTACACTAACCTTGACCAACAAAATTTTATAATAGTAATGTACACTAACCTTGACCAACAAAATTTTATAATAGTAATGTACACTAACCTTGACCAACAAAATTTTATAATAGTAATGTACACTAACCTTGACCAACAAAATTTTATAATAGTAATGTACACTAACCTTGACCAACAAAATTTTATAATAGTAATGTACACTAACCTTGACCAACAAAATTTTATAATAGTAATGTACACTAACCTTGACCAACACACCATTCTAATAGCAGTAGTATGCGTGTGCTCCCCTGGCATGTCATATAGTCATCCAGCATAATTGGGCACAATGTACACAAACATGACATTGCATGCAGCTGTAGTTCTTCAAACTGTGCTGGTGTCCACTCCCGAGGACCCGATGTGTTGTCATTTGCTCGCACAAAGGAAAATAATGCCAGCATCAAATGACCATCTGACATTATCTGCAACATTTACTAAATGATCAATTATATACATCGCTGAGGTAATGAAACAATTGCCATTTGCACATATCCTTATAAAATCTTATCATAATTATATTAATAAAATACTATATTTCTTTGCAGAACATACATGCCAACCCCTGGCGAGGAAAAAGGAGGAAAAAATGTAATCCAAGTGGACAAAAAGAGAAATCCAAGCAGAAAAAGAGTAATCCAAATATAACATGATAAAAATTCAGTAAGCATATGTACAAAATGATTTATTTATCCCTCTGGACTTTTAACATCAATTACTGCTTCAAGTTTTCGTATATAACACTTTGAGCTTTAGAAAGCAACAGACTCTCATAACAATTTTTCAAAATATAGAATGCAACTCCTTTATGAATTCCAGTCATCACTGATGCTGTATCAGCTGAAAACCCCATACAGTTCTACCATCTTAAATTTATTCAAAGCATTATCAAGCAAATAAAAAAATGTTTTCTCCAGTGGAATCTACTGTTAATTCTGGTAATGAAAGAAGAGCATTCTGACTTCACCCTTTTCATTGTCAAAGTCTCTTACACAGACTGGGTACAACTTTTGTTATCATAATGACTACTCCTGTCTGTTGCAATACTAAACGGCCCAATTTTCATGGCTTCTGAATTTTAAATGAAGTATCTTCTGTTAAACACCTAACAATATTAGATGATTTTGTTCTTGCACATGCATATCTGCATTTTTGGAATGAGGAAACATCCATTTGAACAAAGGACCAATGTAGTCTTCTACTGCTAGGGGTAGTCCATGTTCTATTAAGAACTCGGTACATAACGTCTCTGCATTTATAAAATTTGTGTCCACTATTATGTTCTGCTGTAAAAAAAGAAGTTACTTTAATGTTGGAGTTAGTAAAACAAGCTAATTCAAGGTTTCTTTGTTTTACCACCATGACCAACTGTATTGTGTAATTCATGCATTTATCTCTGAATCGTTTTTTCGTCTTTTCCTCTTCCATCTGTGAAATTATTCGGAAAACATTTTTGCTCTGACACACGCATCAACTAGAATAAATCTGACTTGACTTTTAGTGCCAAATACCTACAGGCTGGTTCTGTACCAGATATGAATCAGAACAAAGAATCTGTGAACAAAGATTAAAAGTTAGAAAACCAGTATGTTCTCTCCTAACTAAGCCATACAGCTGCTCTAAATAGAATCCGAGGTCAAAAATGTTTCTAATTAGAAACAAACATGTTTCTTGGAAATAGGGCAGCTGCTATAAATAGAACATAATACTGTTAGGAAAGTGCATGCAAGTCTACAGACAAGCGTACTCTTATGCCGTAGTTACATAGAAGCCGTCTTTTCTAGAAAATGGTCTGTGGGATTAATGGGATGTTAAAAAAAAATGAGAGAACAAATTAATAATTTGTTTTGGAGGGGGATATACCAAAAACTTGTAATCTGAATACATTTATGCATAAGGCATAATTTAGTGAAAAAAAAAGCATAATGATTATGCCAAAAGCTTAATGGTTGGCATGTATGGTAAGACTAAAATGTTGATCGGAGTCTCAGTATCTTTTTCTAACAACAGTTACTTACAAAAGAGATCATTTTTCAAGAGCTCCATATTCATGAATAAAACAGATTTCTGACAGCATTTGTCATGAATTGTCCTCCTTTATTATGGCTTACTTTTTATGGTCATCAATGTTTGTGGTTTAAAATTATATTTTTTCAGGTCTTACATTTATGGACATACCAATCTAGTTTTGTATCAACTGAAATATCCATGACATTCTGTACCCCACAAAAATTGGTACACCATGTATAAAAATGTCCACAAAGAATTTATAAATTTTATCTTAATATTTTATTTTCCCATTTAACACTTTAGGTAGTGGTCAAAATGATATCAATACTTAATTTGTTGCAAATTTACTGCTGAAGCTATGGTATATATTGTGGTTGTGGGTTTAATGACATTTGCTAGCATTTGATAGGCAATATATAGCAGCCAGTATAGCTGGTGGAGGAAGAACTTAGGAAAACCCAGGAAGCTATTAGCAAGCTTTCTCCCATATCCACATTGGCCAAGCCTGAAACTTAAATCCCCATGGACAGAGGTGAGATGGCAATGATCAGTAAAGGTGAGTACTTTAGACCACTCAGCCCACTGGGGCAGTTAGAAAGTAAATTAATTTCTGTCCATCTGTATAATGTTATCAAATAACTAAAAATGGCATTGTTTTGAAAAAACACATTAATTAGTTCAACCACACCTCAATTCAGGATCAATCATGAATGAGGATAACAAAATAGCTTACTGGTAATTATGTTTTATTCCTACATAATATGCTAAACAATAGCTTACTGGTAATGATGTTTTTTCCTACCTAGTATGATAGACAATAGCTTACTGGTAATGTTTTATTCCTACATAGTATGCTAAACAATAGCTTACTGGTAATGATGTTTTATTCCTACCTAGCATGATAGACAAATGCTTACTGGCAATGATGTTTTATTCCTACATAGTATGCTAAACAATAGCTTACTGGTAATGATGTTTTATTCCTACACTGTATGCTAAACAACAGCTTACTGGTAATGATGTTTTATTCCGACCTAGTATGATAGACAATAGCTTACTGGTAATGATGTTTTATTCCTACATAGTATGCTAAACAATAGCTTACTGGTAATGATGTTTTATTCCTACATAATATGCTAAACAACAGCTTACTGGTAATGATGTTTTATTCCTACATAGTATGCTAAACAATAGCTTACTGGTAATGATGTTTTATTCCTACATAGTATGCTAAACAACAGCTTACTGGTAATGATGTTTTATTCCTACACTGTATGCTAAACAACAGCTTACTGGTAATGATGTTTTATTCCGACCTAGTATGATAGACAATAGCTTACTGGTAATGATGTTTTATTCCTACATAGTATGCTAAACAATAGCTTACTGGTAATGATGTTTTATTCCTACATAATATGCTAAACAACAGCTTACTGGTAATGATGTTTTATTCCTACATAGTATGATAAACAATAGCTTACTGGTAATGATGTTTTATTCCTACATAGTATGCTAAACAACAGCTTACTGGTAATGATGTTTTATTCCTACATAGTATGCTAAACAACAGCTTACTGGTAATGATGTTTTATTCCTACCTAGTATGACAGACAATAGCTTACTGGTAATGATGTTTTATTCCTACACAGTATGCTAAACAACAGCTTACTGGTAATGATGTTTTATTCCTACCTAGTATGATAGACAATAGCTTACTGGTAATGATGTTTTATTCCTACATTGTATGCTAAACAATAGCTTACTGGTAATGATGTCTTATTCCTACCTAGTATGATAGACAATAGCTTACTGGTAATGATGTTTTATTCCTACATAGTATGCTAAACAATAGCTTACTGGTAATGATGTTTTATTCCTACAATGTATGCTAAACAATAGCTTACTGGTAATGATGTTTTATTCCTACCTAGTATGATAGACAATAGCTTACTGGTAATGATGTTTTATTCCTACCTAGTATGCTAAACAATAGCTTACTGGTAATGATGTTTTATCCCTACTGCATGTAATAAGCATGTTAAATAACAGCTTACCAGTAATGATGTCTTATCCTTACTGAGTGTGATAAGAATGTTAAATAACAACTTACCGGTAATGATGTCTTATCCCTACTGAGTGTGATGAGCATGTTAAACAATAACTTCTTCATTTCAAAGTCTTCATGATTCTGACTCAGTTTCAAGTGCTTCACAAGAACATTGTGACTTTTGACTGAAAAAGAATAAAAACATAAATTGCATTTAGTTAAATAAAAAACATATAAAATCTTTAATAGATGCTCATTTCAAATGTTTAACATATCTAACAAATTAATTTTTTTTATTTGTAATGAGAATGAATGTAAGAATCTAATACACCCCACCCCCAACCTCCCAATTTTATTTAACGAATCTCCAGAAAGGTGCAGTGAAATTATTGTAATATACAACTGGATGCTTCAGTTACTATGGATTTACCTGACATGATGTCAAGACAATGCTTATGTGATCATGAATTTTTTCATACATGTGCTACATACAGACAAAATTATAAAATACTGCAGTCATGTGATAATGTTCTTCTTGAGACACACTTAAATTACAAGACAAATTAAGAGCAAAACATTTTGTTCTACCAATGGATTAAGTACTAAACAAAATGGGGAAAAAATAAATGGTTAAAACTGTAAAACTTATAAGTTATATGTTAAGTGTGGACAGTAAATTTACAAATTTATTCCTTTATCTTCTAAAGATTAAATATACTACTTAAAAAAGAGAAACATATTCAAGACTACTGAACTAAACATTGCTAATCTTCGCAGCTTATGGTATAAATTTTCAATGAAAAATAACAGATCCAACACTCGACCATATATTTCATTAATCTTCCATTTGGTTAATCAATGGCTTTCCTGGATTATTTAGGGTCATTCTAATCAAAGTATTGAGAACACGGATGGCTTGGAAGTTCAATCTGATGTAAATTTACACAAGATCTGTGTGGCTACAGAATTTATATTAACATTTGAAACATAACATGAGGAATGATTGTAAGTTCTTTATAAAAGTATATTCTACTATTGCTTCTAGTACTATCAACAGTTCACTACCAAAAGATCTAATCATGTAACTAAATTTTAGTCATACTAAAATACATACTACTGATCTGAAATTCCAGTGTATCTATACAGTGTTACTAAATTTAGTAAGATATTAAAATTTGTTACTATCTTTAGTAATGCAAACTATATTTGGTAAAAGAGAATGTATTAGATGCTTATTTCTTAATTTGCTCTTAATAATCTCCATTAAGTAGGTAAAAAATATATTTAGATATTGCTTATCAAGCAATGTTTGTGAAACATTTAGAGATCAAACAGCTAAAAAATTATGCTATAAAGAAATCAAAAGAGAGAGGCCAAAGATGGTCTCTTTCTTTCGTTTTATTTGAAATAACTAACAATTTACTTTGATTGCTCGAATTACAAGTAATTTTCATTGGGTACTGGATTCCATCTAAAAACAATGTCAGAAATCAATACGTAAATTAGAGAAAGTCACTATAAACTTTAGGTAGTTTTGGCTTACAATATATATATATATATATATATATATATATATATATATATATATATATATATATATATATATATATATATATATACAGAGTACTATCTCATTGTAACATAGCATGTCCAAAGCAGCTATAGAGTATACTGCCTTATGATAAGACTGCATTATAATGAAGTACATTATACATAATTTTACAAGTACCTGCCTCATGATGAGACTGCATTATAATAAAGTACACTATACATAATTTTACAAGTACCTGCCTTATGATGACACTGCATTATAATAAAGTACACTATATATAATTTTACAAGTATCTAATAAAATGGGATCCAGGACCATATTTGCTTTGAATAACAGGAACCATCTTACAATAAGGGTTGAGATTTTCGAAGTTTTGGTCACTGTGTGTGTAAATATATATATATATATATATATAATTAATGCAAATTAGCAATAAATCAATCATTCAACACATAAAGAAAATCTATCTGAATTCTGTGTGTTCTTTGGAACATTAAAAGGGAAGTTAGTTAGGCTTCCCCTTACCTTCTTGAAATGTGGCAAACAATGTGAGTTGCTTTGCAAATCCAGTTTCAACAAATGGTGCGTAGGGACAGTTAGAAGATATGAGTGAGGCCAGGACAAGAAGATCATTCCGTAGCTGTCTGTCATAGTGACTGTAACCCTGGGTCAGTTGAAATATGAAGGCATCTCTCAGCTGACTGAAAAAATATAGATGATGTTAGTGAGGAGACCATATCCTAGTTTTACTTAAAATCTTTAAAATCTTAAAATTTATTGTTCTTAAATGTTTCTTCTTAATTCTTGGTTTAAACGAATGAAGTTTACTCAACATTAATCAACATTCAGAAAGAATCAAGGATCAAAACTTCGATTTTGTGGATTCTTCTAAAAAGAATCTTGTTTATTGCTTTAGAAAATTAGAGGATTTCTTCAACAGTTTTATCCAGAAAAAAATTATTATCTCATGTATTTAGTCCTTTCTACCTTCTTTGCCTCTGACACAAATCTGAATATTGTAAAAAGTTTCATATTGAATTATAAAGTAAGTTTTCATTTTGTGGAAAATTCTGAGAAATCCAATGAAGTCATTTACAGTGGTAATGTACTCACTTTTCACCACTAAAGTCTTTAGTTCAGTCTACACATTCCACTAAAATTCTCAAAATATTTGCTAATAATTTACATTTTTCATTATCACACAGCAGAAACTACAAGAGCTCCCTCTCCCCATCTCATTTATTTTCCACAGTGTTATTTTCCTCAAACATGCATCAAATAAATTGATAAATTCCTCAAGTGTACGGATAAAACAAATCCTACTGTTAAAATGATACACATGACAATACTGGAACTTTTGTCAATGGTAAAGTTAAAGAGATTAAAATAAAGTACAAAATACTTATTGATATAAACCACCAAAAAAACTTGAAATTTAAGAATAACACATGAAGGTATCTTCCTAAGCCCACAACAGTATTGCTGATGGCACATCATATGTCTACCTGTGTTGAATAGCCCTTGATGTAGGCAATAGTTGGACATGGTTGACTCTGGAAATGACTAACCAATAGGTCTCAATGACCTTGATCCTTGGTCAAAGTATGCAATCTTATAACTAAACTAAATGTGCAGAAACCATTATCTTATTAGACATACCATGACTACGACCTCTGACCTTTAGACTCCAGAATCTAAAGATCTCTTTATCACTGTGAGTGAATGCCTTCTGAATGGTTTAATCAAGGAACTTCACTTTAAAACAAAAGTTATTATGCAAAACCCATTTTCTTTGATCCGCAATGCTCTGACCTTTGACCTTTAGAAAAAAAATCAATAGACCTCATCCATACCTTACCTTAGGTGCAAACCCACTACAAACTTTGGTTAAGGAACATGATTTAGACCCAAAGTTATTATGCAAAAACCCATTTTTCTTTTGCCAGTCACAGCAACCATAACTTCTGACTTTTTGATGTCAAGATCACTATACTTCTTTCTTATCCAATATGCATGTCATCCACAAACTTCAGAGAAGTTGCAACGTTGATAAATGAATGTTTATGCAGAAACCACCTTTTTCCTTTTCAGTTATAGTGACCTTGACTAATGACCATTTTACCCCCAAACTGATTCGTCTTTACCCCAATGTAAGGCATCCATGCAAAATGGGTAAGTGATGCCAAACTAATGTTTTGTGCTGGAATCATTTTTCTTTCACTCAGACAGACCATGACCTTTTGACCATCAAATCAACAGACTTCTTCTCAACCCCAAGTACACACCACCCACAAAGGTTTTGGTCCAAGGATGTGATAAAAAATTAATGCTATGGTCCAGAAACCACTTTTCTTCTTTCAGTGACAGTAAACTTGACTCTTGACCTTATGATCCCAAAGGCTTCTTCCTATTCCAATTGCAAACCATCCACTAAGTTTGGTAACAGTAGATGGCAAAGAACTCATGTTACTGAGCTGAAACCCTTTTCTTCTTCCAGTCAGAGACCTTGACCTCTGACTTTTGACCCCAAAATCAATTGGGTTCTTTCTTACCCCAAGTACAAGCCATTCATGTGGTAGCATTAGATGCTGGATAACTTAAGTTACTGTGTAGAAACAAAATGTTTAACAGACAAACAAATAAACAGACATCATAAAATACACTCTACCTTATGGCAGGAATATACAAATAAATGGAGGAGCTTGAGAAGTTTGAGAAAATCCAAATAAATTATGAAAACATTAAGAACATGCTTGTCTCAGATATTTCCACTTTTGATGTATATTATCAATTACAGAGCTTAATTACTGTACTGAAAAGCATCCCACCTGATACAAATGAGGTTGCTGAGTTGATATGCAAGCTGAGCTGAGTCTCCATTCTCCAGTAGGTTCCATAAGATGTCAACGGAGCGAAACAAGAGTTGGCCTGTGTGATCAGGGTCCATCAGACGTGAACAAATTCGGCTTGCCCCCTCTGCTCGTAACATGGCATCACAGATTTTAGCTGAAACAAGAGTATTACAATGATGCACAAGTTTTCATGTTAAAAATTCAGTTTAGAAAATTTAAATGATGGAACAATAATCTCTTACATAAACTGTGCCAAAAATTGTAATATATAGGTGTTGTGATTGTTATATCTTAGTGTATGGCTTCAGAAATAAAACATTAAATATTCAAATTTACTGAAAAAGCATGAAAATGGTTGATCAGAAAATTTGATAACAAAAAGGTGTCTACAAGGACACCACTACATAAAGAAATCACTTCCATAATGTACAGTTATTGGAATCTCCAAAATAAATCCCAGTTACTGTTTTTGACATAAAGGACAACGTAATATTAACATCTTGTTTATTCAAATGTTCCATTTTTTCTGCATCAAAGAATTCATTTCTTACCCTTTAACATAGATATAAAAAGTTTTCACATAAAAGACTGTTATGATACACCCATTTGCTTATTTTTGTTAGACACAAATTGTGAAAGTTTAATTTAATAAATTTTTTAAAAATGTCGCTGTACAAGCAAATCTTGATTAAAAAGTCCATTTCTGATTGAAAGAGAGAAGTAACATGTCTTCAAAGATCATGTGTAAATATGGCCTTAAGGAAATTCATTTACATAAAGAACATCTCTCTAATATGGAATGATGTTGTGTGCTCTTACACAGCCTTGTATATACAGGTTTCATTCTACATTAGTTTGAGGAGCATGTCACTGGTTTGGGTAGACTGTACATTAGTTTGAGGAGCATGTCGCTGGTTTGGGTAGACTGTACATTAGTTTGAGGAGCATGTCACTGGTTTGGGTAGACTGTTGGCTATTAAGATTGAGGTGTAGTAAAAAAAATGCCTCTAGCTGACTTTGGAACAGCAGAATTTCCAAGAAAATGTAATAGGATGTATTTCAAAAATAGCATAAATTTAGCACACCTTTTGAGTTAGCAATCTTTCTGGAACTTGTGGTTGCTTCAAACTACAAATTTTAGGATACAACAAACAACAATGCTTCTGTGCAAACAAAAGGATTCCCCAATCCATAAACAAAAGGACAGATTCCCTAATTTGAAAACAAAAGGACCAACTCCCCAATCCATATATTTACTCTAAGTACCATTACAAATACTGTCCTTCTCCAGACTTGAAAATCATTGAATTCACAAATCTGAGTAAAAATATCTCAAGTGTATATTGCTGTGATGATGAAAAATGCCAAAGATTAGTAAAGACACAAGACTGATTAAGCAAATTAGTTGGGGTCATTCAACAGCCAAATAACATTGGGTTATTCAACAGCCAAATTATTTAGAGGCATTCAACAGAAAAGAATATTTAGTGGAATTAAGTCAAAATATTTAGGGACATTCAATAGTCAAAATATTTAGGGACATTCAATCGTCAAAATATTTAGGGGCATTCAATAGTCAAAATATTTAAGAGCATGGAACATAGAACATATTTAGGAGCATTCGACAGTCTAAATATTTAAGAGCATTCAATGTTCAACGCAACTTACATGAATTTTTAGAAATCTGCTGCAGGACATTCAAAACTGCCAACTTTACATCTAGCTCATTCTCTATCAGAGCAAGTGACTGAAATGAGAAAAGTCACAACTCAAAATTGAAAGGATTGCACAAAACATCACCTACAAATATAATTTTACAATAAGTTTCTGCATCTTAGAAGAATAACTTTTATATACCTTGATTTCTGTCAAAGGTATCAAAGGTAACTGTGTATTTAAACGAGAGCTAATTAGTTAATTATTTTCTCAATTAACAAGTGTTAAGCTAGTTCTTGTGGTATTTTCTCACAGCGCTTATCTTATTTGTATAGTAATGTTTTCTTGTTTGTATAGTAATGTTATCTTTTTTTTAAATGTATCTGTACATCAAAAAGTATGGTATACAAATTTAATTCTATGTAGAAAATCATGAGGATGAATCAACATTTTTTTCCCATGAGGTTTGATCACAGGAAGACTTTATTTGCTTAAAATAGTGATTTGCTTAAAACAGTGATTTGCTTAAAATAGTGATTTGCTTAAAATAGTGAACATTCACTGTTTACAGCTGAAAAGTATGCTGCAAAAGGAAAATATAGTTTCAGATGAATCCCAGGAATCTCGTCCTGATCTGAACCAAAAAGCAATCACAAAAATATATGTGTACCTTAACAAGCGATTCAGCTATATCACTATCTTCCACTACTTTCTGATTAAATGACAACTTTGTTGGCTCATGTTCTGAAAGACCAAGAAACAAACATATATTTCACATAGCATTTTATCATTGAGCATTAAAGAAATAACTAAATTCTCTAACTTTTTATTGCAAATAGAGATGCATAGTTCGGTAAAAGAAAGGACTGGGTAACATGGTAATAAAGCAAATAAGTTACATTTGTAAAGGAAGACACATAAAACAGTGACATTAAAACGGTGACATCTCATTAACACAAAGCTACATACAAAATATTGCTCTAACATTCAACAGCATAACATCACTAAACAGTTGATAATAAATTTCTGCTTAAGTGAAATCAATATAGAACTGCATATACATGTTTCATGAAGTCCTATAAAAATTTACGGGATTATTGTGTGGAATACAATTAGGGTCCCAAACTTTGCTAAATAAATTAAATTTAAAGCTGAAAATCAAGTTAAGCCAGGTGTCATGACCATAAAGCTGCAAGCCAAGAGAGTTGCTGCACAGAATGGAGTATTGGAGACTCAAACAATCAGAGGTCATAACTTCAAGACACACTAGGTTTTAGCCCTAGTTAAAGCTCGTTCAAGTATATCCCACACTGATATATATGATATAACACATACTAAATGGGAATTTATATTCGTAATGTAACAAGACTGCTTATCCTTAGAAGGAACAGTCTACAAAATTGTCAGTATATAATAATAATAATAATAATAATAATAATAATAATAATAATTTAAAACATAATTAAAGACAGATTATGAAAATAATCCGGCAAAGATCTGGTAAGTTCTCTAATACAGTATTTTTTGTTACTTTTTACAACTGTATTTTACACACTTTTAAATTTTGATTCAACTGCAGCAAGCACTGTTACTGTGAAGCACCTGCATTATCAAACAATGAAATGTATGGATTTATTAGTGATATCCAATAAGTATCTGTTAAGTTTAAATAAAATAATGTCTTGTTCACAGTGTATCTACACAGTGTAAATTTATATCCCAGTTTCTGATCTGAGTTATTTTTGTTGCTGTTTTAAAATTAATGCATCATTATCTTTGGAATCTGCATTATACATGTAAAAGGCAATATCATTTAACGATTGGTTATAATTGTATCTATCTGTATGCTTATATTTAATTATATCATGACTGGTTATAATTTTATTTAATTGTATGTTTATATTAATTATATCATGACTGGTTATAATTGTATCTAATTGTATGTTTATATTTATTCATATCATGACTGGTTATAATTGTTCTTGTTGTTGTTCTAGGGTTTAATGCCATTTTTCAGCACAAGAAAGGCTATACATGGCGGCCAGTATAACTAGTGGAGGAAGAACCCTGGAAAACCCAGGGAAGAACCACCGACCCATGAGAAGCTACTTGCAGGCTTTCCCACGTACCCATGCTAGCCAAGCCTTGAACCCGAACCCATGCTGACAGAGGTGAGATGGCAGTAATCCGTAACAGTGAGCGCTTTAGACCATTCAGCCAATTGGGGACTCGGTTATAATTGTGAGTTGTGTCTAATTGTATGTTTATATTTATTTTTATCATGACTGGTTATAATTGTATCTAATTATATGTTTATATTTATTTATATCATGACTGGTTATAATTGTATCTAATTGTATGTTTATATTTATTTATATCATGACTGGTTATAATTGTATTTAATTGCATGTATATTAATTTATATCATGACTGGTTATAATTGTGTCTAATTGTATGCTTATATTTATTTATATCATGACTGGTTATAATTGTCTACTTGTATGATTATATTTATTTATATCATGACTGGTTAAAATTGTGTCTACTTGTATTATTATTTTTATTTATATCATGACTGATTATAATTGTGAGTTGTGTCTAATTGCATGTTTATATTTACTGATATCATATGTCACGGAATTGTATAAATCTCTTTATTTATTGAATACATGTACTCGGGTTTCATTCTTTTGTGCACAAGGATACCCCAGGGTGATTTGTGTATATTGTACAATATTTTGAAGCAGTGAGTTTGGTTCATCCTATGCCACACATGCAAAGTGCTTTTGATGGGAAAAACTGAATACTTCCAGCACACAGATGATGTATGGCTGCATTGTCTGTGTATAAATGCCTCACCGTAAGACTAAACCTTCACATTATGTTATGTCTTTTCAGTGAGCAGTCTAATTAAAGGAGTTGCAAACCTTCAGCTGCAGAGGTATGTGTTTTTTAATTAATTTCTTATGCATATTAAAAGTTATAACTACTGTACTACCACGTTTATTTTTGTACATTTTCCATGTGACTCCGGCTTACATAATATCATGCAAATATTTTCTATTCTCGTATGTGACTTAACAGGAGATCTATATTAACAATATAAAATTGCATTTTATAAAGAAACATTTAGTAACATAGGATTCTTATCGGACACAGGTAGGTTCACTTTTGAAACTGTTTTTTGCTTTGTAATGTTGTGCCAATAATGTAATTCGTATAGCTTACCATATATAACGTCATTACGTGTTATCGTATATGCCCGTGTCATTCATAGTACATGGTATTAGCTTTAATTTCAGCTGATTGGAGTTGACGTGGTACCAGCTGTAGAGCTAACCACAGAAGTTGACCTTAGCAGCTGTAAAGCTGAACCATAGCAGCCGCAGAGATGAGTGAACAATGTTGCTGGTCAAGTAGCAGGTGATCGGGCATTGCTGACAGAATTGGTGGGCGCTGATTGCTTGATTGACCAAGGAATTGAATGGTGGTATCTCATTTTTCATATTTGAGTGAATACATTTTACCATATGAGTAAAAGTACACCATTTTTTATTATTTGAGGTTTGTGCGGATTGTGTTAATTTGTCATATATTTGGATTTTATATTTACATTCAACATTAAACATTGTATTTGTATCACCATGAAAAGTGTTCTGTTGTAAATCTGAAATCCAACCCATTATCTTGTTACATCATGATTGGTTATAATTGTGTCTAATTGTATGTTTGTATTTATTTATATCATGATTGGTTATAAATGTGTCTCCTGGTATGTTTATATTCATTTACAACATGACATTTTATGTTTATATTCATATGTATCATGAATGTGTTTATTCCTTCAGTCAGTCATTGGTTAGTTGTAAAATGTTCTTTTTCATCTTTTTTAAATATGAGAGAGATTGTCTGGGTCTGTACAGTTTATTAGAGTAATCTGTGGAACAACTTAGACCCTAATCTTCTGGGACATTATGCTACAGTATATCAGGAAGTTTGCTGATTGCAGTTTGGTTCAATATAAAAGTAATTATATATGGTAGTCTAAATACTTGTACAGTAATGATAGGAATGTTAGGGTAATATGAATACTTATACAGTACTGATGGGAATGTTAGGATAATATGAATACTTATACATAACTGATGGGAATGTTAGGGTAATATGAATACTTATACAGTACTGATGGGAATGTTAGGGTAATATGAATACTTATACAGTATTGATGGGAATGTTAGGGTAATATGAATACTTATAAAGTATTGATGGGAATGTGAGGGTAATATGAATACTTATACAGTACTGATGGGAATGTTAGGGTAATATGAATACTTATACAGTACTGATGGGAATGTTAGGGTAATATGAATACTTATACAGTACTGATGGGAATGTGAGGGTAATATGAATACTTATACAGTATTGATGGGAATGTGAGGGTAATATGAATACTTATACAGTATTGATGGGAATGTTAGGGTAATATGAATACTTATATAGTACTGATGGGAATGTTAGGGTAATATGAATACTTATACAGTACTGATGGGAATGTTAGGGTAATATGAATACTTATACAGTATTGATGGGAATGTGAGGGTAATATGAATACTTATACAGTACTGATGGGAATGTTAGGGTAATATGAATACTTATACAGTACTGATGGGAATGTTAGGGTAATATGAATACTTATACAGTACTGATGGGAATGTTAGGGTAATATGAATACTTATACAGTACTGATGGGAATGTTAGGATAATATGAATACTTATACAGTACTGATGGGAATGTGAGGGTAATATGAATAATTATACAGTACTGATGGGAATGTTAGGGTAATATGAATAATTATACAGTACTGATGGGAATGTTAGGGTAATATGAATACTTATACAGTACTGATGGGAATGTTAGGATAATATGAATACTTATAAAGTACTGATGGGAATGTTAGGGTAATATGAATACTTATAAAGTACTGATGGGAATGTTAGGGTAATATGAATACTTATACAGTACTGATGGGAATGTGAGGGTAATATGAATACTTATACAGTACTGATGGGAATGTTAGGGTAATATGAATACTTATACAGTACTGATGGGAATGTTAGGGTAATATGAATACTTATACAGTACTGATGGGAATGTTAGGGTAATATGAATACTTATACAGTACTGATGGGAATGTGAGGGTAATATGAATACTTATACAGTATTGATGGGAATGTTAGGGTAATATGAATACTTATACAGTACTGATGGGAATGTTAGGGTAATATGAATAATTATACAGTACTGATGGGAATGTTAGGGTAATATGAATACTTATACAGTACTGATGGGAATGTTAGGATAATATGAATACTTATACAGTACTGATGGGAATGTTAGGGTAATATGAATACTTATACAGTACTGATGGGAATGTTAGGATAATATGAATACTTATACAGTACTGATGGGAATGTTAGGGTAATATGAATACTTATAAAGTACTGATGGGAATGTTAGGGTAATATGAATACTTATACAGTATTGATGGGAATGTTAGGGTAATATGAATACTTATACAGTACTGATGGGAATGTTAGGGTAATATGAATAATTATACAGTACTGATGGGAATGTTAGGGTAATATGAATACTTATACAGTACTGATGGGAATGTTAGGATAATATGAATACTTATACAGTACTGATGGGAATGTGAGGGTAATATGAATAATTATACAGTACTGATGGGAATGTTAGGGTAATATGAATACTTATACAGTACTGATGGGAATGTTAGGGTAATATGAATACTTATATAGTACTGATGGGAATGTTAGGATAATATGAATACTTATACAGTACTGATGGGAATGTTAGGATAATATGAATACTTATACATAACTGATGGGAATGTTAGGGTAATATGAATACTTATACAGTACTGATGGGAATGTGAGGGTAATATGAATACTTATATAGTACTGATGGGAATGTTAGGGTAATATGAATACTTATACAGTACTGATGGGAATGTGAGGGTAATATGAATACTTATACAGTACTGATGGGAATGTTAGGGTAATATGAATACTTATACAGTACTGATGGGAATGTTAGGGTAATATGAATACTTATAAAGTACTGATGGGAATGTTAGGGTAATATGAATACTTATACAGTACTGATGGGAATGTTAGGGTAATATGAATACTTATACAGTACTGATGGGAATGTTAGGGTAATATGAATACTTATACAGTACTGATGGGAATGTTAGGGTAATATGAATACTTATAAAGTACTGATGGGAATGTTAGGGTAATATGAATACTTATACAGTACTGATGGGAATGTTAGGGTAATATGAATACTTATACAGTACCGATGGGAATGTTAGGGTAATATGAATACTTATACAGTATTGATGGGAATGTGAGGGTAATATGAATACTTATACAGTACTGATGGGAATGTTAGGGTAATATGAATACTTATACAGTACTGATGGGAATGTTAGGGTAATATGAATACTTATAAAGTACTGATGGGAATGTTAGGGTAATATGAATACTTATACAGTACTGATGGGAATGTTAGGGTAATATGAATACTTATACAGTACTGATGGGAATGTGAGGGTAATATGAATACTTATACAGTACTGATGGGAATGTTAGGGTAATATGAATAATTATACAGTATTGATGGGAATGTTAGGGTAATATGAATACTTACACAGTACTGATGGGAATGTTAGGGTAATATGAATACTTATACAGTACTGATGGGAATGTTAGGGTAATATGAATACTTATACAGTACTGATGGGAATGTTAGGGTAATATGAATACTTATAAAGTACTGATGGGAATGTTAGGGTAATATGAATACTTATAAAGTACTGATGGGAATGTTAGGGTAATATGAATACTTATACAGTACTGATGGGAATGTTAGGGTAATATGAATACTTATAAAGTACTGATGGGAATGTTAGGGTAATATGAATACTTATAAAGTACTGATGGGAATGTTAGGGTAATATGAATACTTATACAGTACTGATGGGAATGTGAGGGTAATATGAATACTTATACAGTACTGATGGGAATGTTAGGGTAATATGAATATTTATACAGTACTGATGGGAATGTTAGGGTAATATGAATAATTATAAAGTACTGATGGGAATGTTAGGGTAATATGAATACTTATACAGTACTGATGGGAATGTTAGGGTAATATGAATACTTATACAGTACTGATGGGAATGTTAGGGTAATATGAATACTTATACAGTACTGATGGGAATGTTAGGGTAATATGAATACTTATACAGTACTGATGGGAATGTTAGGGTAATATGAATACTTATACAGTACTGATGGGAATGTGAGGGTAATATGAATACTTATACAGTACTGATGGGAATGTTAGGGTAATATGAATATTTATACAGTACTGATGGGAATGTTAGGGTAATATGAATACTTATACAGTACTGATGGGAATGTTAGGGTAAAATGAATACTTATACAGTACTGATGGGAATGTTAGGGTAATATGAATACTTATATAGTACTGATGGGAATGTTAGGGTAATATGAATAATTATAAAGTACTGATGGGAATGTTAGGGTAATATGAATACTTATACAGTACTGATGGGAATGTTAGGGTAATATGAATACTTATAAAGTACTGATGGGAATGTTAGGGTAATATGAATACTTATAAAGTACTGATGGGAATGTTAGGGTAATATGAATACTTATACAGTACTGATGGGAATGTTAGGGTAATATGAATATTTATACAGTACTGATGGGAATGTTAGGGTAATATGAATAATTATAAAGTACTGATGGGAATGTTAGGGTAATATGAATACTTATACAGTACTGATGGGAATGTGAGGGTAATATGAATACTTATAAAGTACTGATGGGAATGTTAGGGTAATATGAATACTTATACAGTACTGATGGGAATGTTAGGGTAATATGAATACTTATACAGTACTGATGGGAATGTTAGGGTAATATGAATACTTATACAGTACTGATGGGAATGTTAGGATAATATGAATAATTATACAGTACTGATGGGAATGTTAGGGTAATATGAATACTTATAAAGTACTGATGGGAATGTTAGGGTAATATGAATACTTATACAGTACTGATGGGAATGTTAGGGTAATATGAATACTTATATAGTACTGATGGGAATGTTAGGGTAAAATGAATACTTATATAGTACTGATGGGAATGTTAGGGTAATATGAATAATTATAAAGTACTGATGGGAATGTTAGGGTAATATGAATAATTATACAGTACTGATGGGAATGTTAGGGTAATATGAATAATTATAAAGTACTGATGGGAATGTTAGGGTAATATGAATACTTATACAGTACTGATGGGAATGTTAGGGTAATATGAATACTTATACATAACTGATGGGAATGTTAGGGTAATATGAATACTTATAAAGTACTGATGGGAATGTTAGGGTAATATGAATAATTATAAAGTACTGATGGGAATGTTAGGGTAATATGAATACTTATAAAGTACTGATGGGAATGTTAGGGTAATATGAATACTTATACAGTACTGATGGGAATGTTAGGGTAATATGAATACTTATACAGTACTGATGGGAATGTTAGGGTAATATGAATACTTATACAGTACTGATGGGAATGTTAGGGTAATATGAATACTTATACAGTACTGATGGGAATGTTAGGGTAATATGAATACTTATACAGTACTGATGGGAATGTGAGGGTAATATGAATAATTATACAGTACTGATGGGAATGTTAGGGTAATATGAATACTTATACAGTACTGATGGGAATGTGAGGGTAATATGAATAATTATACAGTACTGATGGGAATGTTAGGGTAATATGAATACTTATACAGTACTGATGGGAATGTGAGGGTAATATGAATAATTATACAGTACTGATGGGAATGTTAGGGTAATATGAATACTTATACAGTACTGATGGGAATGTGAGGGTAATATGAATAATTATACAGTACTGATGGGAATGTTAGGGTAATATGAATACTTATACAGTACTGATGGGAATGTGAGGGTAATATGAATAATTATACAGTACTGATGGGAATGTTAGGGTAATATGAATACTTATACAGTACTGATGGGAATGTGAGGGTAATATGAATAATTATACAGTACTGATGGGAATGTGAGGGTAATATGAATAATTATAAAGTACTGATGGGAATGTTAGGGTAATATGAATACTTATAAAGTACTGATGGGAATGTTAGGGTAATATGAATACTTATACAGTACTGATGGGAATGTGAGGGTAATATGAATACTTATACAGTACTGATGGGAATGTTAGGGTAATATGAATACTTATACAGTACTGATGGGAATGTGAGGGTAATATGAATAATTATACAGTACTGATGGGAATGTTAGGGTAATATGAATACTTATACAGTACTGATGGGAATGTGAGGGTAATATGAATAATTATACAGTACTGATGGGAATGTTAGGGTAATATGAATACTTATACAGTACTGATGGGAATGTTAGGGTAATATGAATACTTATACAGTACTGATGGGAATGTTAGGGTAATATGAATACTTATACAGTACCGATGGGAATGTGAGGGTAATATGAATACTTATACAGTACTGATGGGAATGTTAGGGTAATATGAATACTTATACAGTACTGATGGGAATGTTAGGGTAATATGAATACTTATAAAGTACTGATGGGAATGTTAGGGTAATATGAATACTTATACAGTACTGATGGGAATGTTAGGGTAATATGAATACTTATACAGTATTGATGGGAATGTGAGGGTAATATGAATACTTATGCAGTACTGATGGGAATGTTAGGGTAATATGAATACTTATACAGTACTGATGGGAATGTTAGGGTAATATGAATACTTATACAGTACTGATGGGAATGTCAGGGTAATATGAATAATTATAAAGTACTGATGGGAATGTCAGGGTAATATGAATAATTATACAGTACTGATGGGAATGTTAGGGTAATATGAATACTTATACAGTACTGATGGGAATGTCAGGGTAAAATGAATACTTATACAGTACTGATGGGAATGTGAGGGTAATATGAATACTTATACAGTACTGATGGGAATGTTAGGGTAATATGAATACTTATACAGTATTGATGGGAATGTGAGGGTAATATGAATACTTATACAGTACTGATGGGAATGTTAGGGTAATATGAATACTTATACAGTACTGATGGGAATGTCAGGGTAATATGAATAATTATAAAGTACTGATGGGAATGTCAGGGTAATATGAATAATTATACAGTACTGATGGGAATGTTAGGGTAATATGAATACTTATACAGTATTGATGGGAATGTGAGGGTAATATGAATACTTATGCAGTACTGATGGGAATGTTAGGGTAATATGAATAATTATAAAGTACTGATGGGAATGTTAGGGTAATATGAATACTTATACAGTACTGATGGGAATGTGAGGGTAATATGAATACTTATACAGTACTGATGGGAATGTTAGGGTAATATGAATAATTATAAAGTACTGATGGGAATGTTAGGGTAATATGAATACTTATACAGTACTGATGGGAATGTTAGGGTAATATGAATACTTATACAGTACTGATGGGAATGTTAGGGTAATATGAATAATTATAAAGTACTGATGGGAATGTCAGGGTAATATGAATACTTATACAGTACTGATGGGAATGTTAGGGTAAAATGAATACTTATACAGTACTGATGGGAATGTTAGGGTAATATGAATACTTATACAGTACTGATGGGAATGTCAGGGTAATATGAATAATTATAAAGTACTGATGGGAATGTTAGGGTAATATGAATACTTATAAAGTACTGATGGGAATGTTAGGGTAATATGAATACTTATACAGTACTGATGGGAATGTCAGGGTAATATGAATACTTATAAAGTACTGATGGGAATGTTAGGGTAATATGAATACTTATACAGTACTGATGGGAATGTTAGGGTAATATGAATAATTATACAGTACTGATGGGAATGTTAGGGTAATATGAATACTTATACAGTACTGATGGGAATGTTAGGGTAATATGAATACTTATACAGTACTGATGGGAATGTTAGGGTAATATGAATACTTATACAGTACTGATGGGAATGTTAGGGTAATATGAATACTTATACAGTACTGATGGGAATGTTAGGGTAATATGAATAATTATACAGTACTGATGGGAATGTTAGGGTAATATGAATACTTATAAAGTACTGATGGGAATGTTAGGGTAATATGAATACTTATACAGTACTGATGGGAATGTTAGGGTAATATGAATACTTATACAGTACTGATGGGAATGTTAGGGTAATATGAATACTTATACAGTACTGATGGGAATGTTAGGGTAATATGAATACTTATACAGTACTGATGGGAATGTTAGGGTAATATGAATACTTATAAAGTACTGATGGGAATGTTAGGGTAATATGAATAATTATAAAGTACTGATGGGAATGTCAGGGTAATATGAATACTTATAAAGTACTGATGGGAATGTTAGGGTAATATGAATACTTATACAGTACTGATGGGAATGTTAGGGTAATATGAATACTTATAAAGTACTGATGGGAATGTTAGGGTAATATGAATACTTATACAGTACTGATGGGAATGTTAGGGTAATATGAATACTTATAAAGTACTGATGGGAATGTTAGGGTAATATGAATACTTATAAAGTACTGATGGGAATGTGAGGGTAATATGAATACTTATAAAGTACTGATGGGAATGTGAGGGTAATATGAATACTTATAAAGTACCGATGGGAATGTTAGGGTAATATGAATAATTATACAGTACTGATGGGAATGTTAGGGTAATATGAATACTTATACAGTACTGATGGGAATGTTAGGGTAATATGAATACTTATAAAGTACTGATGGGAATGTGAGGGTAATATGAATAATTATACAGTATTGATGGGAATGTGAGGGTAATATGAATACTTATACAGTATTGATGGGAATGTGAGGGTAATATGAATACTTATACAGTACTGATGGGAATGTTAGGGTAATATGAATACTTATAAAGTACTGATGGGAATGTTAGGGTAATATGAATAATTATACAGTACTGATGGGAATGTGAGGGTAATATGAATACTTATACAGTATTGATGGGAATGTCAGGGTAATATGAATACTTATACAGTACTGATGGGAATGTGAGGGTAATATGAATACTTATACAGTACTGATGGGAATGTTAGGGTAATATGAATACTTATACAGTACTGATGGGAATGTGAGGGTAATATGAATAATTATACAGTATTGATGGGAATGTTAGGGTAATATGAATACTTATACAGTACTGATGGGAATGTTAGGGTAATATGAATACTTATACAGTACCGATGGGAATGTTAGGGTAATATGAATACTTATACAGTATTGATGGGAATGTTAGGGTAATATGAATACTTATAAAGTACTGATGGGAATGTGAGGGTAATATGAATAATTATACAGTATTGATGGGAATGTGAGGGTAATATGAATAATTATAAAGTACTGATGGGAATGTTAGGGTAATATGAATACTTATACAGTACTGATGGGATTGTTAGGGTAATATGACAGGATGAGACATGAATGAGGGCAATATAAGGACATCTGATCGGACAGAAATATAATTAAATATTAAATGTCACATGTTTGAATTTGAAGCAATGGCCAATGAGATTCTAAAACATTGGTATAATAAATAAAATTAATCTATTTTAGCATCCTTTTGTTTCATTTAATTGCAACACAGAAAATGATAGTAGCATTCCAACAAGTGTAGACTTACTTTGGACTTTTTGTTCAGCAGGTCGTTCACAATAAAAGCTGACCAAAGTTTTGCAAATCTGCTTCCTTACATCAGTGCTGGGAACTCGCATCAAGTACCCTAAAGAAATGTTGTAATTGTAAGCATGATTACTTTTCATAATATGCAAAGTGAATGATGAAAATAAACTGCCATTTCATTACATATATCTGTGTTAAATGGGTATACAAAAAGTAACTGCATTAAATACATAGGACCAAATGTAACTGTTCCCAAAATTATAAGAAAAAATCAGTATTACTATACACTACCATACACGGGTACTAAAAACTCCCTACATAGTGCAACAACCACTGTTTTAGAAATCCTCTATTGTTATTCAAATGCAGTTCCAATGCACTGTAAGATCATAAGCTGAATTTGCTTAAGGGGCCAGAAAGTTCATTCATTTACTAAAAGGGATCAGAGAAGTTCATTCAAGGGGCCCAGATAACTTCATTCATTTGCTAAAAGGGGTCAGAGAAGTTCATTCAAGGGGCCCAGAGAACTTCATTCATTTGCTAAAAGGGGTCAGAGAAGTTCATTCAAGGGGCCCAGATGACTTCATTCATTTGCTAAAAGGGGTGAGAGAAGTTCATTCATTTGCTTAAGGGGCCCAAAGAAATTCATTCATTTGCTAAAGGGACCCAGAGAAGTACATTCATGGTACAAAATTTCTGCAACCAACACCGCTGTAATGGAGTTTCCCACCCATGTTATATACTGCCCCAGGTGCAACTGCTGCTGCTTTTAGAAGAAAGTTGCACAGAATAAACAACGAAATTAAATACAAGGAATATTATGAACACAATGTTTGAAAAATAATATACATTTAATTAATACCCACTATTGAATAATTGTTAACATTAATAATAAATTACTTTCCATCCTACCTAGTTGTGAAATTGATTCAATAACAATCTGTTCAAAGATGAGTTCATCCGAGGACTTCTCTTTCAGGAAAGGCATGCTCACAATCTTCAGAAGTTCCAAGATGTATTGCTCATATCTGGGCTGCTCGTTCACTCGATCAGAACAAACATTCAAAATTTTAAATGCTTGTACTAAATCCTTCATTGGCTGAGAAAGTGTTAAAGAAAAACAGTAAAACATGACACTATGTGATATTTTAATTTGAATAATTAGAATTTAGTTAAAATTAAAAATACAAAATTGTAATTTTTAAAAATGCTACTTCAGTTTCAACTTTCAAAAACCATACCATTAAAAGCCTAATATTTCTTTATATTCATAGACTTTATCATTCCTCCTTTCTTGACAAACAAAGTCAATCATCTATCACAGCTCCAATCGATATCTGTTAGGTTTTAGTTCAGCAATTATTTTAATCTGTTATCGAGATCTGAATTATTTTACAAGCTATGAATTTAGTTATTTTCATGCAGAAGTGCAGAGAAGATTCAAACTGTATGAGAATTCTGCAAATGTTTTAGATTTGGGAAGGGTGTTATTGTTACAAAAGAAGGATTTTTGGCCTTCAAATTTGTGATTTGTAGATCAAGTACCCTAGAAAAATAGTCAATTCACAGTATATCACCAGCATCATTTAAATAAATAAAAGGATGAATAACAGTGGCGACATACTCTTTATTATACTTTGTTAGCCAGATATGATAATTTTACTTTATTCCCTCTGTATTTGTACTGTGACACAAAAAGTGAATGGGGGGATGAAAACTGTCATTTGTGACATATGTTGCCTCCTCTATCTTTGCCCTTTGGGTGTACCAACTTCTGCTTTAGAACAAAAATTTAGGGAGAAGGGGACAGGTTATTTTTAATGGTCAGAGCTTTCTTGTCCCTTTTGGAACATAATCTGCAGAGTCTGATGATAAAAAATATTTATATAAACAAAAGAATTTAGCTCTTACTTTCAAAAGCTGAAGAGAGGAAGTTCTGATGTAAGATGGACTATTCACACATGTAAGATTAATAGTAATACTTTGAACTCTTTGCATCACTATGGCAGTAGAAGGTTTAGATGGGGCTATGGGGTTCATCCAAATGCCACCTTTCTAGTGACAAATTATAACAGTACAGTTTTAATCTTACACTGAGAAATTCAGTTGTAATATACAAAGTAAAGCATTCTTTTTTCACCAAAAAGTTCTCGACAGAAACAATAAACCACCCTCTTTTTCTCAGAAAATCCCCCATAGAAACAATCCTAGATTGGTGCATGTTTTGGAACAATACTTCTTCAGCTGGAATGGAACAAACATGTTTTTATTAAAACACAAAATGTTCAAGGATACAAATCCTTTGTCGTAGTGCCTGATCAGTCTCTGTAAGGCATTCATGTGCCGATCATAGAGCATCACCTGATAATACAAGAAAAAATTATTTTACCTTTACTGTGCAATATTCTTAAGTAAGTATATCGCTTACATATATCACCTGGCCTTTATTTTCTGACTATGGATATTCCACTCAACAATTTGTTTTATTACACAGACTGATAAATGGAATAGTAAAAGTAAAAATATGTAAGGAAAAAGCAATGATCAAAATATATAAGGAAAACAAGAGCAATGAGATGTGATCAAGTATATTTAAGTGTTATGAATATTTGATTTAATTTATATTTTATTTAATTTAATTGCTTATTTGTTAGTTTTAAATTTTTTAAAAATTCCATTACATGCTATTGTAATGTAACTTTATTTACTTGATTTGACATCTTCCAGAAATTAGTTTGACCTATTTTTTTTTGTAAACACCTAATCATAGAAACTTTGTATCAAATGCTGACCTAGTTCCTGACCTTGATTCAGAATCAGTAAGAGATGAAGTAAATAACTTTTTAAAATTTTTTTTATTCTTTCTTAGAGTAAAAATCATTGGTTTTAGTCGAGGCCATACTAGGAGTATGTGATGTTAGGCATATAAAAAGCTTATATGTTGTTCTAGAAATATGATCATGTGACCCTCACATGGGAATCTGTTTTGCATCTTAAATTAGTATATAACATTTTTCTATAGAGGCTTTAGTCAGTTGGGCTATAAACCATTGTTTTGTTGTGACCAATTTGAGTTGAAATTCTCTTTTATGGAATTATTAATTCTTTTTCCTGGGAATATTTACGTGCTCAAACAGATTTCTTGGACAAAGACATTTATTGAAAAAAAATTCTGAATTCAAAACTGGAATATTATTTTCTGTGTTTCAACAAGGAACTGTTGACACATCAGGACAACACTGACTAGTGCATATGTCATCCTCCCTATTCTGAGGTCAAAACTCCTAACCAAATTTGGCAAATCTTCTGATCTGTTCCAAACTGACCTCTTTTTTCTGTCACATGTATGAAATACTTACAAATACAAATAGCTGAAAATATAAATGACTTTCCTGTGGAAATATACTTACTGAATGTGGATCAGTTAGCAGTTTCACAACTCTGTTCAAGTTCATTGGCATGAGCTTAGATCCCTGAAAATGTTCAGGTAAATGGTTTATTCATCAATAATGCATGACTTCAATAATATATAATTCCATTTTTATGACTTCTATACATACTTCCATTTTTATGACTTCATTATTATTATATTAACAGATATATGACAAACCCCAGGAAACACATTATTATATGCATCATATTATTCAAACATTTTATTACCAGTTTCAAGTCTTTACTTAAATTTCTAAGTCAATTCTGAGCTATCTTAAAAAAGACAAAATGGTGCAATATCCTTGTACACAGGAAATCTTGTCTAGAAGAAGTCTAAGTGTGGGAGCAGAGAGGATTAACAAGAAAATCTTTCACACTGCACTTCCTGAAGATGCAAAACACTGTGACTACAGACACTCATTTCTGCCAGTGGAAAAAGAAATTGCTGACAAAACCCAGTGCCTTTCTATAATTTAAAAAGGTGACTATAATTCCTGTGGAAACTGTCACCTTGCTGATTCTTTTCTATTATTTTTAATCCTTTAGGCACATTCAGTCAATGATTAGGCAAAACTAATATGTTTCTGGATGGCCAAACATCCCTATTTTTCATTGCTGACCCTAGTACTTTTTCCCCCTGGGGTAAAAAAAATATTCCAAACATTAATTAAAAAATATTCCAAAAATTAATTTAAAAACAATTCCCAAAGTCAGTTTTTTTTAAATCTAGTTCAGCCCAGTAATGGAAGCACCTACTACATTATTTATTTATGCTAATCATTATCAAATATATAATGATTTAAAACAAAATTCCAACCTACAAACCCTAATTTTAAAACCAGTGCCATAGGAAACATATTTTTTTGTTGACCTTACACACACACACACACAAACACACACACACACACATATATACATACATATATAATAATAATAATGAGGACTTTGTATAGCGCCTAATCTTTAGAAGCTCTAAGCGCTTTACAACATTAGACAACACCTATAAGATAAAAAATCATATATAATAATATGATTACAAACACAAACACCATGAAATTAGAAAACATAGAAGAAGAAAAAAAAATGCTGAGAATATTTAAGGTAGGAAACATTATTAGGTCTTTAAGTTTGTTCTTGCAGTCAAAATAAGTGAGTTTTGAGATCACTCTTGAATGGGATCATTGTGTCTTTGTGTCTAAGTTCAATGGGCAATTCATTCCACGTTGCTGGGCCCTGGTATGCAAAAGAATGCTGTCCATATGACTTTGTTTACATAGTGGGAATAATGAGTATATGATTGTCAGAAGAGGAGCGTAAGTATCTTGCTGGTGTGTACACATGGGTGAGGTCGGATAGGCATGTTGGACTAGAGTCCGTCAGTGAAACGTAGCACAAAGAACAAATTTTGTGTTTAATTCTGGATCGAATGGATAGCCAGTGTAGGGTACAGAGCAGTAGGGAGGTGTGCTCAGATCGTGGTACATGTACTTTACGTATGATCCGAGCAGCTGTGTTTTGAACTTTTTGGAGTAGATTTTGAGATGAACCAGTCAGAATTGAGTTACAATAGTCCAGTCTTGAAAGTAATAATGAACACAAAAGTGTTTTAGTGGCATATATATATATATATATATATATATATATATATATATATATATATATATATATATATATATATATAAATAAGCATAAATGAAGATATCACAAACTTGTTCACATGTATGATTTAAGTACTTAACTGATCATTTAATAGTTTTTTTGTATGGAAACTAATCTTATTAGGATATTTGGATGCAAATACTTCCAGTGCACCATCTAATGAATATGCCATAGTTACTTCTGACAGGTAATTATTGTTTTAATCTGGACTTGAACAAACAATAACTACCAATCTAAACTGAATATGACACGTTTATGTGTGTGACAGATTGGATGTATAGCCTTTCAATCCGACGTAAGCATACATGTGAAGCAACTGACAAACTTGCTGTACTATGGTTATTAAATGATAAAAAAAATCATATAAATCATTACATGGAGAACAAAGCCAAATGTCCAAGTTCTTTATATTGATATATATTATCGGTGGCAGCAAGTTGATGAGACAAAATAATTAGCATAAAATTGGTGGGGCTGAGATATGGGGCATATTTAAAACCATGTGAGTTAGCCACTTTGTTAATTTGCAGAAGATGAGTAAGAGGTGTAAATATTTGTTTCTTACTGGCAGAAATGAGCACATGTTTCACCTTCATCTTAAATAAATTCTCGATTTAAAGAATGAAAAGGAAAATGACAATACGTCCACGTCTTGTAATGTTTGGAGCTGTCCGTGAGAGATTGGTTTACTTTTGAGTGTGTATATATATATATATATATATATATATATATATATATATATATATATATATATATATATATCATATGTACTGTATATGTTGTAGGTCTTTTGGTGATTTCTTTTTCTTCTTCATCACCACAACCGATTAAATCGCAAGAACCAACGGAGGCGTAACGTTTCTATTTGCTACCATAAGTATTACGGTTGCATTTGCGAAGAAAAGTAGAAACTCTTTAATTCAACGTAACTTTCATTTTGTCGAGATTATTGGGCGATAATATTCATTTATTATTTAACATATAGCCACTAATCAGTTCTCACCTGTAAAATCCCAATGTCGTCATCTGTGATGACATGGGCAACTACGGGAATCCTCCCTGTATCAGGTGCTATTTGAGATGGCATGCTTGAAGAGAATTTCTCCTTTTGCAAAGTTGTTGCTGCGGCTGCCATTGCGTCTATTTGATAATTACCCTTGCCTGGGAAGTCAGAATTTATATTAAGTATTTTTTTTCAATTTAAGAATATGCTAGAATTAACTAAAAAAGGAAGGTCTACATTCCATTTTGAGTATAAATTAGACATTTAGCCAAACGGAGTGAGACAACATCATCCATCTTGTTGTCGTTGCTAGGACCTCGCGGTGCATTGTGGGTATTTCTGGCTATGGAAGTTCCCTACTAAAATTTGAATTTTACCCGGAACAGGTGTCACGCTAATGAGAAATTATCGGAGGGAGGGAGGGGGGCATTTTACGCTACATAGTTTTAACAACGCATGTCATCTGACTAAGGTGCAAGCTTTACGGTTAAACCCGTCAAAACGTGGATTTATTTTTCTTCTCCTGTGATCCAAAATAAAATTCCCTACATGTGTAGCTGGTGATTTTATTGTATTTAAAGTCAGACATTATACATGTATTTGATTCTAGCTTGTGAACTAGCAAAACTGACTCAAATTAACCTAAATTAGGTATTTTTGCTCTGCCCGTATTCTAACAAACGAATTTTCCTACAACTATATTCGTATGTAGATTTAACTAACATAATTTGCCTTTCACTAGACAAAAGACGACTGCTGAACGTTTATCCACATAGTTTCACCTTCAAAACCTTGATCAAGCTAGATACCCGACTGTATCTCCAGGTTTACGCTGAATAGTTAATTAAAACTGACTCACACAAACAAAATCATTCCCAGACTATGTTTTATATTATATTATTCTGTCGATCAAATGTCGGAATAACCTTTCTTTAGAAATTCCAGTGTGCAACGTGTGAAAAACTGGGTGGAACCTTGACAATTTAAAGAAAAATGCACACACGCTCGCGTTTTATACGTAAATATCATTGGAGCTTTTAATGACTTCAAAGCATCTCGCGTATCAGTATTTGTTAAAATATAATTTATGAGAGACAGAGAGAGAGAGAGAGAGAATAAAAAAAAAAAAATATCAAAGGAACAAAGAACCAATTGGGTCTTGAGTTTACTCACCAAGGTGATACCTGCCTAAGAGCCTATCGCAATAGCAATTGACCAACATATCTAGGTCAGATGGATGCTCTCTGTAGAGATTTTTTTTCAATACTGTTGATTGCATTTGTAATAAACAAAAGTTTAAATACTTTATGCCAGGATGTTTTCATCAAATTCAAATGGTTAAATTATGTTAAGCTTCATATTTTCCGTTTACGTCAAGTTATGTTTAACTAAGTTTGGTAATAGTAGCCATATTTGACTGATTTATAGAAATCTTAAATGCCTTCAGGTAAGACACTTTCTATTAGCTTTGGTAATATTTTGTTGAGCGATATTTTATATATTAGAAAAGTTGTTATGAAATTATTTTTCTTCTATTTTCTTGCAACAGCAAGAGTAGTATAGGAAGCAGAGATAGCGTCAATGGAAAATTAACACTAGACCGCCATCTTTGTGGGTTTATATCCACTAACAGAAATTAGATTTATAGAAATTGTACACTATGCCACCAGTATGAAGATTTAAAGGAACAAGGGTCTGATATGAGCTTTTTCTTTTGTTGTTGTTGTTGTAGGGTTTAACGACATTTTTCAGCACAAGATAGGCTAAATATGGCGGCTAGTATAAATGGTGGAGGAAGAACCTGGCAAAACCCTGAAGAGAACCACCGACCCACAAGTAGCTACTGGCAGGCTTTCTCCCATACCCACATTGGCCGAACCCGAGACTCAAACGCACGCAGACAGGGGTGAGATGGCAGTGATTCGTAATGGTGAGCGCTTTAGACCACTCGGGGCCCATATTGTTTTCTTTTGGCCGTTTTGATACACGTAACAGCCTCTATCCCCAATGACATGGCAAGAGAACTGTAACCTATGGATGATTAGCGTTTATAATCTACGAAAGTTAACAGTCATGGGGTGTAGAGGATTATGACATGTATCAATGCCCAAAATGTCAGAGCCGGCCAGATTAACACTACTCATACTATATACAACCCATGGAATGATTAGCACGCTTTGGAGACTGTATACGGTGTCTGCACTCATCAGTCAGATCACTAGGTCGACAGTACTGGATCAATCAATACTTGCCAGACTATATAAAGCTTGCCGTGAGATTGCAACAAAGGCAGATCGTATTAAAATGGTCGATCTTACTCAGCTTTTATTGTTGGTATATCCGCAACCACACGATGTCTTCTAACGATTGCTCGGAGTTGTTGGTGATTTTCGATTTCCGCCAGTACAATCTTGAATTCAACTGTGCTAATGACTTTATCCTCAATATCCACTTTATCCTCGATCGTGTTGAGACAACTTTGTACCGCTGCAAGCAGGTCTGAATAAACACGTACTCATGAATGTAATCGTATCAAAATTAATTTGCTAGCACCATCAGCGACACCGGTTACTGTCGATATAGCGTCAACAATAGTTCCAATTGATGCATCTACGATGGTTGTCTCTGTTGTGATTCCAGCCACAGCAAGACCAACATGCGCGTTTGCATTTTATGATCAACGCAGTTCTATGAGTGGTTTTTTCATCAAGTAGATGTTGTTTGCCTCGATTAATTTTTCACGTCGGTAACACTGAATGTCTATCATAGTTCTTCTATTAATATTACAATCACATATGTCAATTGTATGGCAGGCAGACTCTGTCCAGACCCATCACGTTCAGATGCACATGTACTTCCAACCAGTTACTGGGACCCTTTTTGCTGGCATAATTGTCATACAATTATAGGAAACTGCTGCATCAGGCATATTTAAATCTCCAGCGATTATGCTTTCTGTGTGTTTAGCACCCCAATCATTTAAATGCACACTGATTACACCAACACCTTTTAATCTAATGCTCATCTTTGCCCAATAACTGTAACCCGAACAAGTGCGTTGTTGTTGAATAACAGTTGGGATCTTTCTTTTCTCAATTCAGTCAATGTGGGCGTAAAGTATTAATCGATGAACTTAACTGGGGTAGATACACCAGTGAATACCATTTCGCCATTGTAGAAACAATACCTGGGTGTTTTTGCACCAGGTGCTGCAATTAACTATTGGGCGTTGGCTGTGTGATGATTCCAAGCTGACCTCAAGTTGGTTGTGATACATTAGGGTGATTCCAACAGTTGATTTCTATTTGACCCTTAACAAGATTTTATTTTAGTGTATATGGGGGTCTGCAGTAAAAACATTTTGAAGCAGATATTCATTGACAAAAATGGGACAAAATTATTATGGACATTAATATCCGTTGCCATTCTGTATTTTTTGCAACCTCATCACTGCGGTCAGACTCCTTCACTTATATTATGAAAAATGTAATCTTACAAATAAATGCCAAACATGTCTGAAGTACTGACTGGAACAAAGGTAAGCCCTTTGAGCTGTATTTAATTTCTGGCTATCAATGATACCAACATCATATGTGCAAAATTCTTTGAAACTAAATGGCTGTCTGGTGGATCACAAATTATAAATTCTTCACACTGGATATCATTTTTCACTGCTGCTATTTAAACCCACCCACCAGGAAAACCAGATAAAAAACATAGAGTCCAGACTGGTGCACCTCTAAGATATTAGCTTTAGGTTTATCAAAACCATTTACGTCAGGGAAAATAAGTTATGACACCAGTTTTTTCTTCCATTCCTTCGCTGGTTAAAATTCCTATGTATTCTCCAGAAGAAAGTATTACGCATGATGGTGCAGGCACATCTACGATTTCTTTTTGTATGTATTGTCTTATTGCAATATTAGTCATATCAACACAGTTTTGGATAAACACAAAAGGCATGCAAGAATATCAGATTCCACTTTTTCAGTTATATCAGCAAGTTCCTTGTGACAGCATCTTTAAAACTAACAATAATATCTTGAATGTCAACATCAGAAGTTTGCAGTTTACTGGTTTGATCTTGAAAAATAACAAGCTTAACTGGATCAACGCAAACAACAACATGGCTAGTAAATCCGCTTTGGTGGCTCAGATCCACATCAGTAGTGTTGTCAAGCTGTGTAACATCCATAAATGTTAATAAACATTTTGTATAGTATTATACACTCTTAAATGTGAAATCAATAGATGTTTATGGGGTCAGTGAATGTAATGCTTCAATGACAAGATGATCGCATATAGGACCATCCAACCATTTTTATGCTGGTATAGTCGAATAAAACAGTGATTGTCATCAGTGCCTGGTTAAATAATTAACAATTCAACTGGCGGTGCAAGTCCATATCAGTGAAAATACAGATAAGGTGTCACCATGTATGCAACCCAATAAGTGCTATGTCCTGTGGTCAAATCCAGGTTCACAAAATATCAGTTCCACGTGAGCATGACACCATCAATGGAAGTTCATTTCACACAAAAACACCATGAAAACGTTTGATTGACTTTGCGATAGCGTGTAAATAAAAAATGGTCAATAGATGGGTCAACATGATCTTCAGTGACCTTCGATCAAAGACCTCTGCCTGATGGTGTTTGATGACTTGTTCCTGGTAATCAAAGGCCTCTTCCATTTTTATATGACCACCGACTGCCTTTTTCAGCACCGTCCCATATGCAGTTCCAACAGCGCATAATGCTGCAGCTTTTGCGATCACTGGATCTGCAACTGCCAACAGTGCTGGAATTGTTGCAAGAAATGGAAATATTCCACCAGTCTTTTGCATTTGTGCCACCTCTGACTTGGATAATCATTATGTCACTGAGGTATTGTTTTCTTTGGCCACATTAAGATGAGAAAATTTTATTTGGGTCAACCACACAGGACATTTCTGGTAAATTTTGCTGGAGAACATTTTACTGTGACCCCTCAAGTATGTTTAATTGTGTTCATTTTTCAATATATTTTCATGTTGATTTTCACTAAGCTACCAAGAATGCCTCACATGTAAGGAAGTACCAAGACGCACCCTGCACTTGTATTTCTGTTTTTAATTGATTGTGGTCTCTGGCCGGGTAGGAGTTATACTGGAAATCTCTTTTACTTTGACCCACTAACACAGGTGTGCCCATGTAACACATGGCTTGGCATGCAAATTCAGTTCCCACCATCAGATTTGCAATTATTGAATCTGACAACCATTGCTGAGCAGCTTCATTAATAATTTTATTAATCGCATTCAATATTATTTCTGTTGATAGTGGTGCAACCACTTCTGCTGGTCCTCGACTTACTAATCATCATAGTCGATCTCGAATCAATCAAGCTGCCTTCAACCCCAGTTGTTTCATCTGACCAACAGCAGCAACATTGTAAATGTTCAGAGTAGTCTAGATCAACATCATGGTCATTGTTGATGTTGTAATTGCACACATTTTTGCATGTCAACGTGTGTGTGGTCAATCCAGTGAAACTCGCCAACCAGCAATGTTTGCATCCTTACCCCACCATAAATGTTAATCGTATCTAGATACATGATGTGGCTGTTTACCACAGAAGTTCTGCCATGAAGTGATCACTCAGTAAAAAGATGCATATCAGTGTCAGTGAGCAATTCCAACACAACTTTGGTTTTTGGACAATAATGCATTCCAATCCATACATGGTGCTGAGAAGTAATGTGCACATCTACATTGTATGCGTGCATGTCAGTGTCACAAAATTTCTCAAATACAGCAACGAGCAACTGCAGATCAGTAAGCAGATACAGATGATAATTAAGTTTTGCACTCGAATGCAGACCAAACCTTGTTTGTGTGCTTGTAGTTTTTGTGTGAAATGTGACAGAGATGAATAAAGTTTTGATTGGTGGCAATTGAATTTCGGCAAACTTGTTCCAATCACTCATGTTCAGTGTGGCCTTAGTAGCATTGGTATATTTCTCCAATGTCTTTAGAAACTTTGTCAATTTCATCATTGATGGAACTGGTATAGTTACAGTTCAGGATTTTATGGACACCACTGTGAATTTACAGTTTTGTCATTTTAAATTCATCCATGTCATGGCTAAATGGCATAATCAAATCTGTATTAAGAACAATATCTGCTTTAATTGCATAGTGGCCAAAGTTTTTTAACACCGATATAATTCCAGGAATAATATTTGTTAACAGCTATGTTGCATCTTTTCCTGGTTCGTAAGTGGGTGAAATAATTGCCAAATGATTTTCTAACTCAACACTTGAATTTATGTACTTGTGCATGAACATGCCAAGCAGCTTCAGTAGTTATAGCAGATGCAAGACATTTTGGTTCATCCTTAATATGGCTTTGTTGATCATAGCATTTTTCATTCTCAATATGACAGGGGTTTTGTTCAAATGTGTCTACTATCTCAAATATGTCAGCTTATTGTTTTAGTTGTTATACCGTTGCTTTTGTATTAACAACTGATGGTGGATTAGTGATCGGTGGTGGATTCTGTTCAAGTATGGTTCTCAATTATTCTTGTACGTCAGCTGTTCAGATAAGATATGGTATTTTTCTTCCATACTGTTGTGCAGTGTTTTGTTTAGCTGAAGCATGGTAGAAATGCTTATATAAGGGGAATTCTTTTCTAATTAAGAAATCTGTCAAAGCTTGTTTTAGTTTTTGTATTTTACCAGAAATGGTAATTGCTTTTATCCTGGCTATATAATTATTTATTTCTCCATCTGTGTGCAGTCACTGGAGTCTGTGCAATCATAGGTATTTTTCCGTTCAAGCTGTATTTTTGAAATAGTTGTTTGAAATTTTTGGCACATGACTAATTGTAAGCTTGTGAAGTTTTAAGTCAACTAATTTGCACAGTACAAATCAGTTTCAGATACATTGCCAAAATTATTTGTGCCATTTATCCATTACTGAAATTGACTTTACAATTATCCGATTTGACCTTCATTTTCACATCAAACTCGCTAGTATCCTTACTTATGAAGAAATTTTTGTCTCAAACTTACGTTTTTTTGGCCTCTGATGGGAAATGTATTGTTAAAAATGTCCATATGATTAACATTATGGGCCTGTATGGGTTCCAAAAGGACTTTAACATTATGCCTTTAGCCCATCAATTAACATTATGGGCCTGTATGGGTTCCAACAGGACTTTAACATTATGTCTTTAGTCCATCAATTAACATTTCTCCTGTATGGGTTCCAACAGGACTTTAACATTATGCCTTTAGTCCATCAGTTAACATTATGGGCCTGTATGGGTTCCAACAGGACTTTAACATTATGCCTATAGTACATGGGTTTAACATTATGGTCCAACAGGAATTTAACATTAGAATGGTTATCTGGGGTCTAAAAGGAATTTAACATGAGAATGGTTATCTGGGGTCTAAAAGGAAATGCAATGTTGTAACTTCACTTCCCTTACTGACCAATATCTACTGACATACAATATATTAACCCCACATATACTATCCAATATCCTTATACCTGTTAACCCCCACACTGTTAACTGACCAGTACTCAGTTATTCATTAAGGCAGGGCAAGGATAGGATATGCGTGTGTGTGTATGTTTTAGGTTTTTAACATAGCTTTAACATTTTTTCAGTCATATCGCTATGATGTCTGCAGTGTGGCAGTTTATAGTGATGTCTAGCACTGGGGCATCATGCCACAGATATGTAGCATGATATCCCACCCAGTCACATTATCCTGACACCAGGCCGACCAGTCCCAACACCAACCTCTTAATGCTGAGCGCCAAGCGAGGCAGCTGTTAGTACCATTTTTGCAAGTCTTTGGTATGACTTGGCTGGGGATCGAATCCACGACCTCCCACATCCGAGGTGGATGCTCTAACCACTAGGCCACTGGAGCGGTTAAGGATATGATGTATAAAAGAAAGAGGATAAAATATATACACACGTTAACAAAAACTTACACAGAAACACACTATTGGAGTGGGATGTAAATGAAGAGTTATAACATAGAATTTAAATAAAAAGCCTTTACTGTTAACTAATGTGCACAGTCTAAATCAGTTTCAGATATGATTCAAAGAGTATGCCTGCCACATATCCATTATTTAAATCAACCTCACAATTAATAATAATAATGAGGACTTTGTATAGCGCCTAATCTTTAGAAGTTCTAAGCGCTTTACAACATTAGACAACACCTATAAGATAAAAAACATATAATAATATTATTACAAAAACAAACACCATGAAATTAGAAAAAACATTAAAAAATAAAAAACATGCTGAGAATATTTCAGGTAGGAAACATTATTAGATCTTTAAGTTTGTTCTTGCAGTCGAAATAAGTGAGTTTTGAGAGCCCTCTTGAATGTGATCACCGTGTCTTTGTGTCTAAGTTTAGTGGGCAATTCATTCCACGTTGCTGGGTCCTGGTATGCAAAAGAATGCTGTCCATATGGCTTTGTTTTCATAGTGGGAATAATGAGTACACGATTATCAGACGAGGAGTGTAAGTATATTGCTGGTGTGTACACATGGGTGAGATCGGATAGATATGTTGGACTAGAGTCCGACAGTGAAACGTAGCACAGAGAACAAATTTTGTGTTTGCTTCTGGATCGAATGGATAGCCATTGTAGGGTACAGAGCAGCGGGGAGGTGTGCTCTGATCGTGGTACTCTATGTATGATCCGAGCAGCTGTGTTTTGAACTTTTTTAAGTTTCTGGAGTAGATATTGAGATGAACCAGACAGAATTGAGTTACAATAGTCCAGTCTTGAAAGTACTAATGAACACACAAGTGTTTTAGTGGCATCAACTGAAAGATATTTGCGAATTGAGCTGATGCGTCTCAGCTCAAGATATACAGCCTTGCATATGTTCATGACATGTTGGTGCAATGTGAGAGTACTGTCCAGAGTAACACCTAGGTTTTGTACTGATTGTGTGAATTTAATGTTGGTGTTGCTGATATTTATTGTTTGAGGTAAAGGATGTGAATGAGAAAGTCTTTGTGTTGTGATCAGAATGGGCTCAGTTTTATCATCATTCATCTGTAGCTTGTTACATGTCATCCATGATTTCACATCAGAAATGCACCTCTCTACACCTTGGATGGTAGCATCAACTTCAGTTGGGTGGCTAGATTTGTATATTTGGGTGTCATCAGCATACAATTGGTGAGACTCTGGATGATGATCTATGACACTTGAGAATGGCTGAGTGTACAGAATGAAGAGAACAGGTCCAAGAACAGACCCCTGTGGAACACCACAACATAGATCAACTGGGCTGGAGTGTATTCCATTTGCAGATACAATTTGTGTCCTGTTGACCAAGTAGGGCTTGAACCACAGTAAGGCTGTATCATGAATGCCAAATACATGCTGGAGACAGTGAAGTAATATATCAGATTTGACCTTCAGTTTCACCAGCCAGACTTGGTAGTCTCCCTACTTTTAAAGAAAAAATTTGTCTGAAACTTAGATTCAAGCAATTGATCCTTTATTCACAGTACAGCGCATTGGTTCTCATGGCTATCGCTTGTGTTGAGAGAGTAAATGAAAATGATGTATTAGCATGGGGAAATCATTTGGAAAACATATGATGGTTTCCTCCATTTATGAGCTAATATCGAAAAATAAACCATTACTATTTATGTCTCGTGTAATAGATAGTAATTATAGGCAAACTGGATATTTACAACACCTTTGCTCAAAATATTAAGTTATTTTTTATAGCAGCAACCTGTCTAACCTGGTGCAGATTTTAAATCAAAATAACTTTTCTCTTTGAATTTAAACACATGCAAGATTGGCTGTTTTGATACAATCTGCCTCAGCTGTAATTGCATAGCAAGCTTTGTATATAGTCTGGGAAAGTATCGATCGATCTGGCTGCCTGGTGACCTGACTGATGTGTTCAGATAACATACACTGTAAAAAAAAAAAAAAAAAATTATTTCTTGGGTTGTACATAGTATAAGTGTGTTATTCTGGCTGGGCTTGGCATTTTTGCCTTTTTGGGCTGTGATACATTGTAAGCCTCTATCCCCTATGACTGTTCACTTTCGTGGATCATTAATGCTACTGAGCTATAGATTGCACATTGCATAGAGCATGCTGACAAGTCATGGGGGACATAGACTGTGTTATGTATCAGCAGGATTATGACATGTATCAACTCCCAAAGGGCAAAAAATGTCAAAACCAGCACAATGATACTACTAGGTCCATTGTAATGTCATAAAGGTCTTAAGTTTAAATATGTATGAGTGATTACAGTGAGAATGGGAGGTTAACATTAGGCCACCATTGTGAAAATTTATAATGACAAGAGGCAATGTAATAAAATTTTTTATATATGTTTAACATGATGGTGCAGTTTGGCTACAAGATGGGAAATCCTGTTTGAAAATTGTCCAAAGATTTAACAATATGGGTACAATAGAGCTTCAAGATGGGACATTTCGTGTTAAAAATGTCCATATACTATTGATTAAAATGTGGTGGTGGGATATGGGGACAAGATGGGAAATCTCATGCTCAAAAATATTCATAGAATTAATGGAGGGCTTGATGGAAAATACTGTATTAAAAGCACATATGTTTAACATTAATATGGTTCTTTGGGATCATGGCAGGAAATGTAGCATTGTGTTATTATGGGTTTATCTAGCCTCTAAATATCCATAGGTTTAAGAATGTGAGGTTCTTTGGCTTCTAATGGGAAATGTATGGCTAGGAATGTCCATCATTTAACATTACGGGCCTGTATGGGTTCTAAGAGGACTTTAACATTATGTCTTTAGTCCATCAATTAACATTATGGGCCTGTATGGGTTCTAAGAGGACTTTAACATTATGTCTTTAGTCCATCAGTTAACATTATGGGCCTGTATGGGTTCTATGAGGACTTTAACATTATGTCTTTAGTCCATCAATTAACATTATGTACCTGTATGGGTTCTAACAGGACTTTAACATTATGCCTATAGGGTTGAACATTTATGAGGCTATCTATGGTCTAATGTGAATGACAATAGTTATCTGTAGTCTTAATGGAATCCCCTATAAAATTTCACTCCCCTACTTCTTAATAATTGCCCTTTACTCGCCTTATAAACAAAGAGTAATACCTACCTGCTTCCCTACAATCCCCCATTTAAACAAAACTACTATCCACTACCACTTTCGTAATACGTACAAACCTAGCAATGCTATCACACAGGGAGTGAAATAAGAGAGCAACGGGGAGCCTTCTATAGTCATTTAACAGGCTGGAAAGCACACACACACAGGCACACTTCAAATGAGGGAACTGATTTACTTTTATGAATTCGAACACAAAATATATCCAACATCATTATTAATCATGTATGAAATCCAGTAATAATAATAATAATGATAATAATAATAATAATAATAATAATGATAATAATAATAATAATAATGAGCATCAAACTAACCAGAGTTGGTTTTTCAGCCTGGTTAAATATTGTATGATTTACCCCAATTTATGTATCACGTCCTTATTTCATTTGCCGAGTGAAAATGTTGCTGTTTGATGAGAGTTATATTTACTACATTTTCTGGTGAAGTTAGAATTTTGATCTGCATGAAGCCAAGAAAAGTTAAAAATTCACAATCCGGTTGTTTGATTTTGCCAACTCAATGGCAGCAAGTTTTGTTCCAATAGAAAATATTGCATGTCAAGCCAGTCAGATTTGATTCTGAAGTTTTTTTGCTACAATTTTAACATTTTCCCGATTTCCTAGAGCCTGACTCACAACCATCAAACCAGGCTGGATCAGCTACTGTGGTGTGTTTTAGGTAAGACATCCTACTCCAATTGCCTTGGTACTAAGTAAGCTACTGTGGTGTGTTTTAGGTAAAGCATCCTTCTCCAATTGCCTTGGCACTAAAAAGGCTAATGTGGTGTGTTTTAGGTAAGACATCGTACTCCAATTGCCTTGGCACTAAATAAGTTACAGTGGTGTGTTTTAGGTAAGACATCCTACTCCAAACGCCTTGGCACTAAATAAGCTACAGTGGTGTGTTTTAGGTAAGGCATCCTACTCCATTTGCCTTGGCACTAAATAAGCTACTGTGGTGTGTTTTAGGTAAGACATCCTACTCCAATTGCCTTGGCACTAAATAAGCTACTGTGGTGTGTTTTAAGTAAGGCATCCTACTACAATTGCCTTGGCACTAAATAAGCTACAGTGGTGTGTTTTAGGTAAGACATTCTACTCCAAACGCCTTGGCACTAAATAAGCTACTGTGGTGTGTTTTATAGGTAAGGCATCCTACTTCAATTGCCTTGGCACTAAAAAAGCTACTACTGTGTGTTTTAGGTAAGGCATCATACTCCAATTGCCTTGGCACTCAATAAGCTACTGTGGTGTGTTTTAGGTAAGACATCCTACTCCAATTGCCTTGGCACCAAATAAGCTACTGTGTTGTGTTTTAGATATGGCATCAAACTCCAATTGCCTTGGCACCAAATAAGCTACTGTGGTGTGTTTTAGGTAAGGCATCCTACTCCAATTGCCTTGATACTAAATAAGCTACTGTGGTGTGTTTTAGGTAAGACATCCTACTCCAATTGCCTTGGCACTAAATAAGTTACAGTGGTGTGTTTTAGGTAAGACATCCTACTCCATTTGGCTTGGCACTAAATAAGCTACAGTGGTGTGTTTTAGGTAAGACATCCTACTCCAATTGCCTTGGCACTAAATAAGCTACAGTGGTGTGTTTTAGGTAAGGCATCCTACTCCATTTGCCTTGGCACTAAATAAGCTACAGTGGTGTGTTTTAGGTAAGACATCCTACTCTAATTGCCTTGGCACTAAATAAGCTACAGTGATGTGTTTTAGGTAAGGCATCAAACTCCAATTGCCTTGGCACTAAATAAGCTACAGTGGTGTGTTTTAGGTAAGGCATCATACTCCAATTGCCTTGGCACCAAATAAGCTAATGTGGTGTGTTTTAGGTAAGGCATCATACTCCAATTGCCTTGGAACCAAATAAGCTACAGTGTGTTTTGCCAGAGCTAAATAAGCTCTGCTGTAAAGCACTTAACCAAATTCTAGAATTTTAGTGCACTCTGACCTTCACTTATCCATTTCATTACACAATTGACTTTGGATTGAAGTTTTTGTTACTAAATCAGAGAGAGAAGGGAGGATGACTGGGGGATTTCACTTTCTTAAGGCTCTCTGTAGACCAGGCATGAGCATAATATTATTTACATTAATCACTTTTCTGGCCTGAACCCTTAACAAAGCTGCACATGCCTGCTGTAGGTCAATGTTCTTTACTTGTATCTTTCCATTTGTCTCTCATTTCCCATATCCCTGACATTGTGGACATTCTGGAATCCAATTTTTTCTTGACAGAGATGACACATATCTTACACCCAGTCAATCCCATCAAGTTAAACCTATGGATATTTTTAAAAATAGGATTTCCCATATTGTTCCCAGACTGCACCTTCAATGTTTAACCTATGGGTCTTTTTAACGTTACATTTCCACTTGTCACTATAAATGCTAAAAATGGAAGCCAAATGTTAATTTACCATTGTCCATATAAATCATTTATCATGTTAAACCTCTATACATTTTTATTATTATTACATTTACCCATGTCCCTGTAAAACATTAAAATGGCAGCCTAGTGTTATGTTCTTGCTAGAAGAGCCCTGGGTGGCTGATTGATCTAAAGTGTCTGCCTTTATTGGTCACTACCATCTCACCTCTGTCCATGTGTGTTCAAGTCAACAATGCTATATTTAATTAAATCTCTAGGTAACATTCCTGGGAGGAAAACAAAGTAATCTTAACATTCAATGTATTCTTCATGTATATACACCATTCAGTCACTGAATGCCATTCAGGCCCTTTGTGTGGAAATACTTATACACCATTCAGTCACTGAATGCCATTCAGGCCCTTTGTGTGGAAATACTTATACACCATTCAGTCACTGAATGCCATTCGGGCCCTTTGTGTGGAAATACTTATACACCATTCAGTCACTGAATGCCATTCAGGCCCTTTGTGTGGAAATACTTATACACCATTCAGTCACTGAATGCCATTCAGGCCCTTTGTGTGGAAATACTTATACACCATTCAGTCACTGAATGCCATTCAGGCCCTTTGTGTGGAAATACTTATACACCATTCAGTCACTGAATGCCATTCAGGCCCTTTGTGTGGAAATACTTATACACCATTCAGTCACTGAATGCCATTCAGGCCCTTTGTGTGGAAATACTTATACACCATTCAGTCACTGAATGCCATTCAGGCCCTTTGTGTGGAAATACTTATACACCATTCAGACACTGAATGCCATTCAGGCCCTTTGTGTGGAAATACTTAATATCAACATTCATTTCTTCCTTCTACAATTCAGATACTGAAAATGTTACCAATAGCAATAATATCCAAATTTCAAAACTTTCCTGAATCCGGATAAGCATAACTCCTTCACATCATATGCTGGTGATTGGATGATTCAAGCCTATCAAATGCTGGTGATTAGATGATTCAAGCCCATCATATGCTGGTGATTAGATGATTCAAGCCCATCATTATGCTGGTGATTGGACGATTCAAGCCCATCATTATGCTGGTGATTGGATGATTCAAGCCCATCATATGCTGGTGATTAGATGATTCAAGCCCATCATATGCTGGTGATTAGATGATTCAAGCCCATCATTATGCTGGTGATTGGATGATTCAAGCCCATCAATATGCTGGTGATTGGATGATTCAAGCCCATCATTATGCTGGTGATTGGATGATTCAAGCCCATCATTATGCTGGTGATTGGACGATTCAAGCCCATCATTATGCTGGTAATTGGATGATTCAAGCCCATCATATACTGGTGATTAGATGATTCAAGCCCATCATTATGCTGGTGATTGGACGATTCAAGCCCATCATATGCTGGTGATTGGATGATTCAAGCCCATCATATACTGGTGATTAGATGATTCAAGCCCATCATATGCTGGTGATTGGATGATTCAAGCCCATCATATGCTGGTGATTGGATGATTCAAACCCATCATTATGCTGGTGATTGGATGATTCAAACCCATCATTATGCTGGTGATTGGATGATTCAAGCCCATCATATACTGGTGATTGGATGATTCAAGCCCATCATATGCTGGTGACTGGATGATTCAAACCCATCATTATGCTGGTGATTGGATGATTCAAGCCCATCATATGATATTGAGAAGCAAATGTAGCAGTTTATATAAGTTATTCTTAACTCATGTTTCCTACAATTGGTACTGTACAAGTAGAAAGGCTGAAAGAATTATTCTGTTGACACTTCTGTTGTGGTCATTTACCTCCTCAAATGAGGAGTATCAACTCAGCTGACTTACACATCCTTGCATGGGAGTTCCTATACTGGTGTTCCTAGCACAAGCTTATTGTCCAGATCAGACATATTACTGGCAGACACAGTGTTATGGTTGATTCTCAGTCAAAAAATGGATGGATGCTTTACAAAGTGGTACCCTCACCTGATCTTTTAGCAGATTTGTGCACTTTGCAGGAATCTGATGACAGAACTGTACGAGATAAGGTGGAATCAGCCCCCCCCCTTGCATCTCAACAGTCCCAGATCCAGAGGCTTGGGCTCTGGCAGCCATTTGGAAGGGGCTTTGGGGTTATAAATTCCCTCCAATTGTTTAGTTTTATTAAAAACATAAGGGACCACATATACAAAGTGATTCTGGTAGCCTCCCTTAGATTGGACAAGTTCCAGGTGAACAATCTGCAAGATATAGTGATGTCCCTAGGAAGTGGTGGGTTTATCTGAGCTAGGTAATTTGTTTTCTCTGGCTTTCCAAGGCTTAAAGGTTGGCCCATTTACTATCTGGAAATACTGCTCCATGATTTATGACACATCCAGAGATCACGGAACAGCAAACATAGGCCACATGAAGGACCTATAAGATTTCCTGTCCAACTTTGACCTAGATAGGCCTAAATCAAATATTTTGTTTCCTAAGCAGTCTTTCATGAGTTTTGACATGGCTCAACTCAGAAAAGTTTGGGCCCATATTCAGAACTTCTTACAATTAACGCTTTCTGATAGCACTAGCTTCAGGGTGAAAGAGCTGCATGCCCTTTCAAAGGATCTGAATTATCTCCAGTTTGTGTAAGATGGTTCTGTGGTCCTAATGATGCAACAGACTTTCATAGCTAAAATCTCGTTGCTGCCTGCAAGCATTCAAAAAGTGGTCATCTGCTTTCTCTCCTCCATCCACATGTCAATAGGAACAACAATGCAAGACCCGGCCCATGCTCTTGAGCCTTGTTTAAAAGAGAGAGACAGAGCAGTAGTTTTCTTCCAGTTATGGCTTGAAAAAGTGATGTAACTACACAGGCACTGTAGCTTAAGCACGTAATATGTCAGGTCTATTATGAAAGATCACAAGATCAGATGCACCTCATAAATATTTCAGCTCATGAGAATATAGCCATCTCTGTAAGTCTTGTCTAAATACAATGTTTCAATCATAGACATAAAGGAAGCAGATGACTGGCATACAGTCAGTTTAGGATGCAGATGACTGGCATGCAGCCAGTTTAGGATGCAGATGACTGGCATGCGGCCAGTTTAGGATGCAGAAGACTGGCATGCAGTCAGTTTAGGATGCAGAAGACTGGCATGCAGTCAGTTTAGGATGCAGAAGACTGGCATGCAGTCAGTTTAGGATGCAGATGACTGGCATGCAGCCAGTTTAGGATGCAGATGACTGGCATGCAGTCAGTTTTCTTGAGCCTTCATCTCCAATATCTAGCAGTGGAGAGAAATGAATCTTGCAGGGCCAGCATCTGCAGCCGAGATGTTCACCAGACCCATTTGACATCAGCACGACCTCTTCTTCTGTGTGGGTTTAGCACTTTAAGCTGAATTTACCTGCATTTTCACTGGTAAGATAGTCATTTGTTTCTTTTCATCAAGATATCATCATCATGCGATACATGACCGTCAACTCAACCGTCTTCATGTTAAAGAGAGCAGTTTATTCCTTTTATAGGGAATCCAACCCTTCTTCTCTGATGCTCATGCATTTCATCTTCTTATACAGTCTCATAATATAAATGTGACTTGGGAATGTATTTGATGAAATGGTAAATTTTTTTGCAAGTGATGTTTTTTGAGACTACATGCCTTATCATGTTAATATTAAATGATCCCAACCTTCCATGTATATGTGAGCTTCCTTATTTATGCAACCAGTTGATGAGTAGACATCTAGTGTTGGTAAGATGAGATAATGGGTACAAGTTCTTTCCAGTTGTATGATATACAGACCTGAAACACAAAAATGTTGACGAGTGGCCGAGTGGTCTAAAGTGCTGTTACGGATCACTGCCATCTCACCTCTGTCTGCGTGGGTTTGAGTCTCGTATTCAGCCAAAGTGGGTATGTGAGAAAGCTTGCCAGTAGCTTCTTGTGGGCCAGTGGTTCTTTACGGGGTTTTCCCAGGTTCTTCCTCCACTATTAATACTGGCTGCCATGTATAGCCTGTCGTGTGCTGAAAAATGGCATTAAGCCCTACAATAACAACAACAAAAATGTTGACTTTCCTGGAAGAGTGGTTTCAAGAGGTAGAGGGGTTTTCCAAATGTTATTATGATCAGTTAAATATTCTCAGACAAACATATTTACCAAAAATTACTTATTTTCCTTACCCTAAGAGCAAGCCAACCACATAGTTTGGTCAAGTAATTGATCTAGTACAACAGTTACTATGCAAAACCCATTTTAGTCACAACAACCAAGACCTCTGACCCCAAAATCGAAAGGCTTTTTCTTTACCTTTGGTTCAAGTCTTCCACAACCCCTGGTCAAGGTATGCAGCCTTGAACTAAAGTTATTGTGCAAAACACTTTTTCTTCTTCCAGTCAGTGACATTGATCTTTGATATTTTGACACAAGATCAATATGTTCTTTTTACTCAAACTGTGAGTCAGCCACAAACTTGGTACATAGTTGAGAACCCTTTTGTTATAATGTAGAAACCATTTTTCATGTTTTTGCCTGTGACCCTTATTGTTTTACCTTTTGATCTCAAAATCAATAGGCTAATCACTCCAATGTAAGCCATCATCAATAGGCTAATCACTTTAATGTAAGCCATCATCAATAGGCTAATCGTTCCAATGTAAGCCATCATCAATAGGCTAATCATTCCAATGTAAGTCATCATCAATAGGCTAATCACTCCAATGTAAGCCATCAATAGGCTAATCATTCCAATGTAAGCCATCATCAATAGGCTAATCACTCCAATGTAAGCCATCATCAATAGGCTAATCATTCCAATGTAAGCCATCATCAATAGGCCAATCCCTCCAATGTAAGTAAAATCAATAAGCTAATCACTCCAATGTAAGCCATCATCAATAGGCTAATCATTCCAATGTAAGTCATCATCAATAGGCTAATCACTCCAATGTAAGCCATCAATAGGCTAATCATTCCAATGTAAGCCATCATCAATAGGCTAATCACTCCAATGTAAGCCATCATCAATAGGCTAATCATTCCAATGTAAGCCATCATCAATAGGCCAATCCCTCCAATGTAAGTAAAATCAATAAGCTAATCACTCCAATGTAAGCCATCATCAATAGGCCAATCACTCCAATGTAAGCCATCATCAATAGGCTAATCACTCCAGCGTAAGTAAAATCAATAAGCTAATCACTCCAATGTAAGCCATCATCAATAGGCTAATCACTCCAACGTAAGTAAAATCAATAGGCTAATCACTCCAATGTAAGCCATCATCAATAGGCTAATCACTCCAACTTAAGTAAAATCAATAAGCTAATCACTCCAATGTAAGCCATCAGCAATAGGCTAATCACTCCAATGTAAGCCATCAATAGGCTAATCACTCCAATGTAAGCCATCAAGAAAGGTTAGTCAAGATTTGCAATGTAAAACTAATTTTTTTTGTGCAGAAATTATGTTTTTACTTTTGGTCACTGAGAAAACCTTTGAAATTTTGACCCCCATGATAATAAATGTCTTACTAACCATAAGTCATCAACAAAGGTTTTCTCCAGGTCTATGACATAAAACTAAAGTAACTGTGCAGAAAACATGTTTCTACTTTCAGTCATGATGACTTGACCTTTAGACCACAAATCAGTAAGCTTCTTCTTCATTCCAAGATGGTGCAGACAATATATAAAAAATATATGCCCAGTCATTAGATGGGATTATAAAAACAAAACATTTTTACATTCAGATAAATACCAAATATTTATTTTTAAGGCAATTTAAAAGTTCACAACATAATAATTCATTTGCTAGATTCAGTCTGCAATTTTTTCCTGGAGACTTTAGCCTTGAAGCGCTTCCTCATGGCAATGACAAATGACTTAAGGTTGTTGGTTTGATTCAGTTTCTCTGTCAACTGTGCCAAGTCATCAATCTCTGGGTCACAGTCCTGAACTGTAAAAATCAAGAAACAATATCATAGCATGTGTTTTTGTTTTTTTTTTACAAATGAGCACTTGAAAGAGTCCTACTCAAGTAATTTATCCCTTGGAAATTTTCTGTCCAGATACAGTTGCCAAAACTACCATGATTCCTGTTTGCCACTGGCAATCAGTGAGTGCATAACTGTTATTTTCAGGAGTTCTTGTTACCATATATATATATATATATATATATATATATAAAAGTCGGTTCCAACTGCAAACACACAGTGTAGCCAATGATCTGCCATCACTTAATATGCCTGTAGATTGGTTTTCTGCAGTTGACAGCTAGATCCAACTTATATGTGATTATATATGGCAAGTGTTTGCTTTGTATTTATTTGCCCTAGCATATGATCAGTTTTGGTGTGTGATCTATATTTGTTCCAAATTGCACCGAGGGTACGAGTTTGATGTTTGCAGGTGAATACAGAAATTATAACTTGGAGAGTGAGGATGGACAGACAGACAGATGGATTAAATAAATCTTATATGCATTGAATGCATCCCCTTTCAAATCAGGTAATATCTGGATGTTAGTAAAACATGTTAGTAAAACATAATGCTAAGTCCACAAATGCAAAAATGTAGAAACATTTAAAAACCTGCAACAATTACAAGACATCTAATCATGTTATTTACATAAGCATACAAACATGTATACCAACTTTAATTTGTCTGCCTTAAGCGTTTTTTTTAAAGTGCTTGATTCTGAAAAAAATTACAAAAGTTCAGAAATGCATACATATACAATAAAACCAATTTCTTCTGGTAAAATGTTTCTTTGATAATACTTGCCCAATCATTATCCCTTAGGAGAACTACTATTACTTCACAAATATTATGACACCATTGCGACCCATTGGTATAAAGTGCTTGGTGTGCTCCACTGAGATTATATTCCATTGCCTTTATTCACCTCTTAAGGTCAGTGGCCATCTCACATGAGGGATTCTCTACCACTTGTTGTGAGAACTATTTGTTCATACAGGCATATTTAATAAGATCCTGATGTGTAGGGATGGGACGAAGCACCTGCCATTGTGGATGAATAACACAGATGAGGGAATATCACGATTGCTGGTGATCCTGTTGCAAGATTGATAAGGTTGGTTCTAGATTTGAATGGAGTAATCAGGATGAGACATTCAGATTCTTTTGATTCCTATATCAAATTTAGAATCCGAGGTGTTGGAGAAGTGCATATATTTATCCACTCCAATCTACAGAAAGAGCATTGATTATCCAGGCATTTGGGTCCGGGACTGGTGAGATAAAGGTTGGAGTTTTGGAATTCCACCTTGTCACCAGGTTCATTATAGGTCAATCCCATCAAGTATCTATTAAGTGAAACAAGTGATGAAGAGAACCATTCCATGTGTATTAGTTCCTTCTTGCAGAACAATGAATCTGCCAAATACATTAGCCATACTTGGATATGTTGAACATAAACCTGGATTGTTGTTGATAACACCACTTTAGAAAATCCCCAGCAAATATTTAAAGGCCTGATTACTTGTTTCTGCTTTGTTGTTTGGGATAAGTCACCACACTGAAGTCATCAGACAGAACAGAACTCCATTCCCATGTGGGTTCACGAGCCACCAATGAATAGCTTTCAAAATGGTTTCTATCTTGAGGAAGTTGATGTGTAAATAATGGTCCTGAGGGCCATGCTTCAACTGCATTCTGAAATGGTAGGAGACTTGCTACCTCAGTTATCTGTGTTCACATCAGTACTCATCGTGAGTGCTTGCAGATTCATCCCCAAAAAGAGTCCAGAATGGTTTCCCTGCCTTTGAATGCAACATCATATTGCTGCAGATTGTGAAAGTTGGTTCAATGGCCAAAGGTTTGGTCTCCATAATCATTGCCCAATAATGTGACCAAGGAATAAGATGTACGCTGTTGCATTGAACAAAACTTGGCCAGCTAAGGAATTTCTCTAGCTGATAAATTGCTCCATATAGGCATGGAATCTACTATTGCATGAATTCAATTCTCATTCCTGAAGGGAACATTCATTTTGCTTGAACACTAATCCGAGACCTAGTTGACTGAATCTTGAAAGTGTATGAAGACTGTTATGGCCTTGCTGACAAGGAGATTGAGAATGAAGGGAGGTAACACATGAAATCATGTCTTGCTCCAAAATTTAACCTGTCTGCTGCTTTGTACCCTCTTGTAGGCAAATTACAGAACTTCTGGAAGCTGTTTGAGTGGGGATGTGAAATCACACCTCTTTTAAGTCCACACTGATTTTGCCGTCTTCACAACAGACAGCATCAGAACCAGTTGTTGCATTCCATCACAAACCCAAGAGTGTAATAGAGTTGATTAAATATGTGCTTAGGTTGATGACCAAGTGATAAGTGCTGTGTTGTAGCTGAAAGAATTCTGGCCAAAGGCTTAGTAGGTGCACTGAATGTGATACTTAGTCCCCAGGAAACTACTGTCAGATCTCCATCTCATAATGGTAAATCTTTCCCCTTCAGCAATGAAAGATTGCAGCCATCTCCCAACTGGGACATGTGATAAGAGGGGAGGGCATGTATATCATTTGAGATAGGGAGTGTCTTGTAAAATGCTGGTGAAAATGATCACCTTCCATTGACTCTTCCACTTAGTTCAGGACGGTGGCTTGTTGCAAATTCCATTAACATGATCATTAAAGAACCGAAAAGATCATGAAGGTTGCAAGCGTAGCCTGGCCCATGGTGGTCTTTAAGGTGCAGGCAGAGAGCATTGCATTTTATTGTAAGTTCATAGCAGCTATTACAGCCATGTTCATAGTAGTGCCTCTATATTATAATGTGAACCATTCTATAAACATGCTACCACATATTTCAGGTGCGATTCGGTGTGGGACAATGTAAGCTGTGTTCCACCAATTGATAATCATCATAGATATTAGATGCAACACTGATCCCATAGTCACAATGTTATGAATCAAATCATGGTTATCCAAATGGAAAACAGAGAAGGCGTTTGTGAAAAAAGTCCATAGATGCCTGGAACTTGTAACTGATGATGTAAGCAGTCCCAAAGTATCATTAACTTGTCAGATTGTGGAAGCGATTGAAAGCAGACTCTTATGTAGACAACACTGACCTGATATCAAAATTGCAGACCTGGCAAGTGATGTAGTGGAATGACAATGATAAAGATCTAATAACAATGAGGAAACTTGAATACCAGTTTCGTTGGTTATAGATAAAGGCAGTTAAGTTGATGTCTCCTGTGCTAACTATGAGGTAGTTGGTAAAGAATGTCCAGGTTAGCAGCCCACCACTTATAAGTCAGATCCTGCTACTTTTAAGGTGTTGTTAAGTACAGTATTTCAGGTGAGGAGACATCTCATGAAAATTGAGGCCCCAAGATGGACATCATATACTAGAAGTGTCTTGAGGTACTATGCAGGTAAGATTGACCCAAGCAGGTGTTTATATAACCTGTATGTCTTCCACAGGAAGTGCCTAGCAGAAAAATGTGAGTTGAACTGATCCATGAGAGTGCCTGAATAGACTGGGTGTCACCCACAGGAAGTGCCTAGCAGAACAATGAGGGATAGTCTGCTGTATAACTGGTTTCATGAATTGGGTTCTTGGGTATTACAGCACTAAACTGGGCATTGTACACAAGAAGTGCTTAGCATCACTATGTGAGTCATGGACATGGACAAGTTTGTTTTCTGGTGGCTGATACTGTATGATTGTTTCTGGTTGTGGCCCATTGCAATCAGAGTTGCATTGCTGAGTCTGGTCATGAAGGAACATGGCCATCTTGGTTGGCATGATGTGGTCCAATTCTTGAGGTTGAGACGGGGTATGGGATATTGATCCATGTATCTTGTTCATAATTCTGATATGCAAGACTGTAACCAATGCTGTTGCTGCATTTTATCTCGCTGCCCAGTAAATGATATGGTTTCAAACCCTAGGTTGCAAGCTGATGTTTTTGTCTCTCAAGCTATGGTTGATATCTGCCCTATATATGTAAGTCTGACATGTATTCAAGAAATGACAACCAGAGTAAACTATACATATTGAGTGTTTGCCAGACTGGTCTCACTCATTGTCTAAATATGTAAGACAAAACAGAGCAGACCCTATATACATGTAGTGTAGTGAGTGTTCTGCTTTATGACCTTGTTTATGAACCTACACTTATTAATCTGGTTATAGCAATGTGAGGGGATGCCATTGTGACCATTGCAGGTATTAACAAAGGCACCTAATTGTGCTTAGAGAGCAAAGTGATAACATAGGAAGTTAGGAAACTTTGTCATAGGCAAAAGGAAGAACAGAAAAGTTTATTTATTGATAGAGTATACTTTCCTTTGAAGATGAAACTTCTTCCAGCTTGTTTTTGAGATAGAAAACTCCCAAACAGCTTATATAGATTTGGCAAGGCCTGTCTGTGGAGACTGTGCTATTTGGCAGGAGCATAAGTAGTAACTGGCAATTTCATGGGATTTGGAGCCAATCCCAGTATCAAGGCAGATCACTATATCTAACTGCCACCTAGTGGGCAGATAACTTTTAGCTTTTTAGCTAAATGTTTTTAGCCTGGGAGGGCTAGATTTGTAAGGTAGTAGTAGTTCTCCTAAGGTATTATGAATGGATAACCTACTTTGAAGAACAAACTGATAAACTGCTTCTGTGGCTGAAATTGAATCAGGTCTTCTACATAAACATGCCTCCAAAATTTCATTTTAAAGTAGGTCTCTAAATTTATTGTGCCATCACTCTAAAACAGATTTGGGTTACAGATATGGTACAGCAGCAAAAGACTATTATCCTTTCACAGTGGTGACATATTAACTGATAATTTGCCCCTCAGTCAAATGAAAAGAATTACTGAATAGAGTGTATGGCTCCATTAATAATTCATTCAATCATTTTTTCATATGCCTTACAAAATTGTGTGTGTGTGTGTGATTTGGATTTTTAATGTAGCTTTAAAAAAAATTCAGTCAAATCGCTACGACGTCTGCAGTGTGATGCTTTGGTGACAAGTAACCTGGCATTCTGCTCCATGGCTTCAATTGTTTTGTTTGGAAAGTGTACCCAGGCTCATGTTGAAATCATCATTTTGGATGAACCAGCATATACCTGTCAAGGTTTAGTAGGCCACTTTAGGGAATATATCAGGGGCCTCAACACTGAATAAGAGACTGACATGTATATAGTGATGTCTAGCACTGGAGCATCATGCCACAGACATGTAGCATGATGTCCCACCCAGTCACATTATCCTGACACCAGGCCAACCAGTCCTAACACTAACCTCTTGATGCTGAGCGCCAAGTGAGGCAGCTGTTAGTACCATTTTTGTAAGTCTTTGGTCTGATTCAGCTGGGGATCAAACCCATGACCTCCCACATCCGCAGTTCTTCCTTCACCATTTATACTGGCTGCCATGTATAGCCTATCGTGTTGAAAATGGCGTTAAACCTTACAAAAACAATCACAGGATCCATGTATTTGGTTTCTGTGTTTAAACTTTATATATAATGTAAAATAGCATGTATGCAATATTAATGTAACCATTTAAATTAAATAATGTGCTTTCAGCCTTTTTCCTTCACTTCTTCTGTGTTTTGGTTTCTTTTGTCTGGTCTTGGAACATGCAGATGTCATAAATTTGTTGCTTGTTTCAGAAAAGAAATTTGAAATAGGATAAACATGGTCGAGTCACAATAAATGATACTTGTGTTTTTCCATGTCTACTATTAATCGATGCCATGAAGCAAATAACATACTGAAGTCTTTATTTTCTCTTATTTGTTGGGGTCTACATCTCCCATGAAGAGCCTACCAGTTACATTTGCTTTAGGTAATTCTGACAAACTTAAATTTTAGCTAATTTTCGACACTGGGTAGAATGTGAGATCCTATTGGCTTTCCAATGAGCCAATGAAAAACAAGTAAGAAACTACTACCTACTTACACTTGAAACAACAGTGTTATGACAGAGGATAAAGGGAAATATCGCCATAGTCATAACATTTGTTGTCAACCTTCTCATAAGCTGGGATTAGCAGTAAGCCAGAATTGCAATTTTTTATTGATCAAAGGATGGATAAGAGTCATAGGCAGGTGTTAAATAGGTGAGAAATAAGGATTACAGATCTGCATCAAGATATTTTACTTATGAATTATCACCTGGTTTGCAGTTCAAATGAATCATATGATACTGAAACATATCAAAGAAATAACCACTTGTTATACTAATGAAAAAATTACTTGCCTGGCTTGGGGTAACTATGACAACAAGCACTTTTCTGCAACATGAAAAATTTGTGCTGGGTGTCCAAATCTGTATAAATATTCATGGCAATAGATTTACCTAGATATTTTCTATCTGCCCCTTCCAGTTTTAGGAAGAAGCAGAATATTCTGTCCTCTTCTTCTGGGTCAATTTTGTCGAACACGAATTGCAAACGGCCTCCTGAAATTGGTAATCAAGAAATACAGCTGTCTGAAAAAATGTCAAAAGCCTTCCTGTAAACAACCTCTAAAAAACATGAACAGGATAGGTGGGGCAGAGAGTAGGTATATGTAAATTACTTTTGATCCACTGGCATAATAATTATCATGAAGCAAACAAAGTTTCTCAACAGCAAATGCAAGAGCCTGGTAGATATGTTTCTTAAGGCTAAGCAATGCAAGATAGTCACAGCAAAAAAAGTAAACTATACACTGGTTGAGTTCCAAGCATGATGAAAGATAGTCACAGCAGTGTGTAAAAAGTAAACTATACACTGGTTGAGTTCCAAGCATGATGCACAGAAACACCATGTTTCATTGCAAACAATAAGTAACAATATAACAAGCCAAAATGGCAACAACAACAACAACAAGCACCTGGCCAGGGTAGTATATAAACTCTCCTGCACTTACATGTAGATAACCTAATAAATTGACATATGTACTTGGAAATTATTCTATGGTCTGCTTTCATTCCTGTGAGACAGCTGATATTTTCATTTACCATCAGTCTGATTAAATGTGTTTTAATATCAACGATATATATTGTATTTTAATATCAATGATACATGTTGTATTTTAATATCAATGATACATGTTGTATCTTAATATCAATGATACATGTTGTATACAAATATAAATGATACATGTTGTATCTTAATATCAATGATACATGTTGTATCTTAATATCAATGATACATGTTGTATTTTAATATCAATGATGCATGTTGTATTTTAATATCAATGATACATGTTGTATTTTAATATCAATGATGCATGTTGTATTTTAATATCAATGATGCATGTTGTATTTTAATATCAATGATACATGTTGTATTTTAATATCAATGATGCATGTTGTATCTTAATATAAATGATGCATGTTGTATCTTAATATCAATGATACATGTTGTATCTTAATATCAATGATGCATGTTGTATTTTAATATCAATGATGCATGTTGTATTTTAATATCAATGATGCATGTTGTATTTTAATATCAATGATACATGTTGTATTTTAATATCAATGATACATGTTGTATTTTAATATCAATGATACATGTTGTATCTTAATATCAATGATACATGTTGTATCTTAATATCAATGATACATGTTGTATCTTAATATCAATGATGCATGTTGTATTTTAATATCAATGATGCATGTTGTATTTTAATATCAATGATACATGTTGTATTTTAATATCAATGATACATGTTGTATCTTAATATCAATGATACATGTTGTATCTTAATATCAATGATACATGTTGTATTTTAATATCAATGATACATGTTGTATCTTAATATCAATGATACATGTTGTATCTTAATATCAATGATACATGTTGTATCTTAATATCAATGATACATGTATTTTAAATTGAATTGTAGTATTATCAATAACTTCAATCAGTATGTCAACGATAACAATGGCACAACAAAAAAGAAATGCTTTTATAGGTTACAAAATTGATGCCTTTGAAAATCTTGACATAAATTCACACCAAAGCCTAATGGTACAATATGCTAATCGAACAATTTCATTTCTTTTAACTAATTATGAGTTCACTTTTATTCCTGGAATATAAATTCTCATGGATTTGAGTTCCATAAATTAAAGACCCTCCCCAAAAAATGATACTTCAGTACAAAGTAGAGAACACACTTCCCATTCAGAAGATCACCCATCAATTTAAATATCTAAGAAAATGCATTGTTTGTACAAAACCACCAAAGTTGATACAACAAAAATTAATTACAAATTCAAAACATTTAAACAGGAAAAGAAAATGATTATGTGAGACTAATAGAATCTATGATGGAGACTGAACAAGACAAGGAAATCCCAGTCTAGGGGTTATAATAATTGTCTTCCAACAAGGCTATGTCAAGAGAGGAGACAAATAATGGATTTCCTTGTCTTGGTAAAAACATCGACATAGTTTATATTTCTCACCCAATTTTTTTCCAAGTCAATTAAATTAACCCTGCATTTTTGCAATGTAGTCATCAGATTCAAAAGCTATACTATTAATGAGCTACTATTATTGCTCTTACGTTACATCAGGTCTAATACTCTTTTATGAAAATATGGGTAATCTAGCTACTCCGCTCTTAGAAACAGAAGAAAGAAAAAAATAAAGAAAAGAATTATACTGTTATATGTTGGAAGTATTGCATAATGAGTGGCTTGGAGCAATGTGCAAATTGTTTACATAAATACTGCTCACTAATCCGAATATGTTAATGAGGGCAATGAGGTGAATTGTCGACCTTAAGTATACAAGTTCTACGTATGAGAAAATGGAAACATAAAAATATTTGATATTATTACAGTATTATGACATTTAATCAATGGATATCATATGAAATTAACAATGAGTAATTAATATCTCTTATATGGTTAAATTTTAACTTTCATCAGTTCTAATTTGGAAAATGTTCTCTGGTAGGCACAAGTACAATACTGTGCAGGACAACAGGCTTACTGGGAACAGTTATAAGGAAATTTAGCGACTGAAGAAATTTCTACTCCATGACTTTCTTGGAAATTTATATTTCTCTCCTGGAAATATGGCAAGTGTTGCTGTCACTAGTGCAATGATACGTTACATGGAAATCTTGTATGAACCACTCTGATTGGTAAGTGCAGTAGTTTTCATTTGCAATTGCATTATTATGGTTGATTCAACTGGGACAAATTGTGTGTGTTTGACAAAGATAGAGGAATCTGGTTTGAGCTAACACATTTCTGGTTTTTACCAGCTTTGCAGTAATTCTTGTGAGTTTGGATTTGTGTAGCCACTGATGTGAATAAGCCTGTGTGTCTGGAGCTCTACCAAACAGCTTGACGTGTGTGTGTGTGTGTTTGTGTGTGTCAAAATGTTTTATATGGTGTGTTATCACACTTGGAGAGACCTAAAGTTGCTTTAGGAGTGAATTTTGTTTATTAAATATCTGTTGTTGTTATCATTGTTTTTTGGATTTTATAACAACTCCATCAAGCACCACAGCAGACAACAAGGGATTCTTCTTTTTAAAAATAGTTCCCAGTGCAAGGACACCATGACTGAGAAAACCAGACTGAGAAAGGAAAATTGAGGTTAGCAAAACAGGTAGATTTATCTGATGCATGGGTGTGACTGTATTAGCACAAGCAGAAACATGCATATTGATGAAATCAATACAACTAATCTAACAGCAATAGATAAAATCATTAAAAAATTAAACTTATGAAAAGGAAAATTTTATTTTTCTACACAATTACTGGGTTACCTCTTGTTTTCCTTAACTTCAGTCCAAGCCTGTTTTCAAACACAGCAGCAGCTTTTCGAAGGTAGTCTAGTTTCTTTTGGCACTCCTTGTCCTGGGATGCAATAGCTGAAATGAGCCAAATAAAAGGATACAAAGTTTGATAGAACAAAACATCAATTGAGGACGGTGGAAAAAAGAACAGTTTCACAAAACCTGTGTTTTCATCTCTGTGAAATCTGTTGGAGTTCTCACACATCACTGCTTTTCAAGTGTGCAAAAAAAGTTATAATTTTTGCATGATTTGCAAACTCATGCACACTGCCAGCATCTCTGGATATGTGAAGGCATCAATGCAGATACACTGCTACTAGTACTTCTACTAGAATCCTTTATTTATCAAGGGGGACATAATTAGCTAACAGCTATTTTACATTAAGGCCCTGCATATAAAACAAACATGCATTTAATTAATAAAAAATGTACAAGGTCAACATCTAGTTTACTAAATAACACAAGTTAATACAAATTATGCAAGATTAACATACTGTTATTACATAACAGCTACCATATACATCTAAATATTTGTGAAAGTATAACTTCTTAAAAACTGAAACTTTAGGTGCATGCAGCAAATTGTTCCATAAAACTCTACCAGTGAATACAAAATATTTTTTCCAAACTTTTGGTATACATAGATCATTTAAATATTCTGGTGCTAAAATATTTAAGACCTTGAAAAGTAAGAACATCTTTTGTAAAAAATAGTGTACTCTTTAATTGGCATCCATTTGCTAACATTAAAAAGAAATGATATAGATGATAAAATATATCTGACATTCAAAACTACTTTAGCTGCTCTTACCATCTTTGTGCACTTTTTAGATCAACAGATCTGACATGAAACCTCTAACCCTGTTTATAATTCTAACTTTATAAGATAATTTTATGAGGAGTGCTTTGAAGTTCTTGGTCCAGGATAATGCTGTATCAATAATGATAGCTGAAAGTTTGGCATATTTAACAGTTTAAGTTTTCTGTACCGTCTACTTCTCAGTACAATTCTCTATGTTTGGCTGCTTGTTGTGTTGAGTAGATATCCATTAAGTGTTTTCTTTTTTTGTAATTTAGGTTAATTTACTTTGATCGATTCATTTCATAGCACACTGTAAATCTTCATTTAGTTTGCTTTCAACAATGCAGTGAAGACTATTTCCAAACTCTGGAAAATTATTTATATATAAAATGAAAACAATGGGGTCTAGAACTGATCCCTGTGATAATCCAATGGAAGTTTCCTTAAAATCCGATACAGTACCTCTCTGACTCGTAGCTTGTGATTTACTACTCGGTTTTGTGGGTTTTGTAACCCAATGGTATCGGGGCCCCAAGTGGCAGAGTGGTCTAAAGTGCTTACCGTTCTGGATCACTGCCATCTCACCTCTGTCTGCGTGGGTTCGAGCCTCAGGCTCGGCTAAGGTGGTTATGTGAGAAAGCCTGCCAGTAGCGTCTCGTGGGTCAGTGGTTCTTTCCCCACCAGTTGTACTGACTGCCATGTATAGCCTATCTTGTGCTGAAAAATGTCATTAAACCCTACAACAACAAGCTAATGGTATCATAAGCTGTAAGTAGACCTAAAAATAAAATCCAGTTATATATCAATAATATTCTTTAACCTATTATCAATCAAACCACCAGGTGCTATCTTGCAGAACTGATTTGAACGGAAGCCTGAATGACATATTTTGATAACAAGATGAACTGAAAATATGTGGTAACAGTAGAACAGGTACATGACTATAATTATTGAAACTCAGTAAATTTCCTAATCTAAAATGGGTGGCAACTCTAGAATTTAAAATGATATGAGAAGAACTCATTCTTTTGTCAAAATGATCTTTGGCATTCAGTAATGGATGACATGGAGCCGTGAAGGATGGCAACACTAAAATAGTGATAGACCCATTAAAAAGCAAGCATCCCCTGCCCAAAAAATTAAGCGGAGATGTAACATACCTTCCTTTTGCTTTGCAATTTGCTTGATGGCAACCTCCAGATCTGATTCCAACTTTTCCCGAGAATCAAGCATTGCATCTGTCTGTGTGTCAATCTCTTCCAACTTTTGCTTTAGCTTTTCTAGCTTCTCAGACTTTGTCTTTAAAGCTGTGGATATAATTATTATCTATCAATAAAGTATATTAAAAAAAATAATGGAAGACATTTGACCAATGAAATGTTACAGTATGAAATTTTGGAAGAATATCAATGTGAATATACAGTGGTTCCCCTCTTATGAAGCCCCTATCTTCTAATGCCACCCCCTTTAATGAAGCCACTCTCTTGATACCATCCCCTCTCTTTTGTGACCATCCCCTCTCTTTTGTGACCATCCCCTCTTATAAAGCCTTTCTTGAGACCATCCCCTCTTATGAAGCAGCTCTCTCTTTAGAACATTCCCTTAGTCACCACTTGCTACATTAAAGAAATTCTTCTTTACCATTCTTCCACCCTCATGGTATCCTGCTCCACTCATAAGGCCACCTTTACAATTTCAAAAGGGAGATCTCAATAAAGACAGAAAACTGTATTTACATTTCCACCCTTAAATACATTTCAGCTTCATTTCCATTTCCCTTGCATTTCAATGTATATTTACACTTCCATGTATTTACATTTCAGCTGTGTTTACATCTTGCCTGCATTTCAGTGCTCCTGTATTTACATGTTTAAGATCAATTTATTTTCTGTTACTGTATGTAAAGAATATACAATCAAATATACAACAGGCATTACATTTCAGCAAGTTTTATGAGGCTTACAAATTGTTGACACTTCAATATTTTTAAGATATGTGGAATTGGGTTAACAAGCTTTCATTCAAAATTGCTGCCAAAGCTCAAAGAATAAAAATTCTAAAACAGTTTGTGGTTCCACTTACCCTGACTCTGACTCTTTGCATCCTCTTTTATTTTTTTTATTTTTTCAGTGACCAGAATTTTCTCTTCTGAAAATTAAAAAAAATAGTTTTATTCAAATATACTCCATGGATTGTGTGCACAGGAAAAACAACAAACCATATAAATCATTCCTGTTACTAATTTTAACAATATGATGAAAATTCATAACAACCCTCAGACTTAGATACAACTGTTACTAAGACAGATATCTCAGGCTTGTTTACACAGGATTTAATGACCAGTCTTTCACCCATACGTAAAAATGTTCGCATAAAGTAGGGCTACTAAAAGAAGTAGAGGAAAAAACCCAGCCGAGTAGGGCTGAGTCATATGACTGACGTGCCATTTTTAGTTGAACCAAGAATATCTCTAGTCACACCTGTATTCACATATATGCTATTCCAATCTAGCAAACTTCTTTTTCCAGGAATAAACAAGTTTCACTCTGCAGCAGTCAACCTTTATCTGAAACTGCAGTTTTGACAAGGTTGAAAATCTGTCTCTATTACTCATGAAGCACAACAAATAGTTGGACCATGTCAAGACAAATTCACCAGAGCACCAGATATTTCTTTAAAAATGCATACATTACTGAAAAGCACTGACAGGCAAAGTGTTAGTACATATTAAATGGATTAACAAAATTTCCAGAAGTTTAAAAAGTAGGCACAACAGGGCTAATTTAAAAAAAATTAAGTATGGAAAAATAATGATTAAAAGGTCCAGAAGGTTGCTGAACAACAATCGCTGGGGCCACCATGGGGCAATATTGTAGATTTAATGTTGTGAAGGCTAACCACACTCCCAATATGAGACAGGAGATAAATTAAAAGGAAGCCTGTTATTGAGCCTCATTTCAAACAGGTCAACTAGAGGTCTTCTCCATAGTGTGAATAGGGACTGTGTAATGAAGTGGTGAAGACAACATTCCCTTAAGAAGGCTCTGCCATTCCTGGAAAGGATGTCCACTAAAATGTTCCTCCATAAAATGTGGCAGACTTCAATGGTAATGTTCTAAAAGTTGGTACAGCAGAGGAGGTTCCAGAATTCCTTGCAAACAGGAGCATGTGTGCCTCCCTGATGTCAGATATACACTGTGAGGAATGTATTGTCTGAGGAGACCATGACACATCGATCACTTACTCTTTCGATACAGCCATGCAAAGCTAGAGATGCTGCTTTCACTTCCAGGTTGCTGATGTAAAGGGACAATTCGGCCAGAGTTCAAAGACCCTGGAGAATTATGCCCTCTGGCTCTGAAAGAGCACCCCAACTGGAATCTGATGCACTGGCAAACAGGAAGGAGTTGGGTTCGGGTACATGAATGGGGACCCCAGTCAAGAATCTGTCCCAATTCATTGACCAGTGCAAATAATGATGAAACATTGGTCCTAGAGTTGGGTTGATAGAGAATCTCTGTGGCTTCCACCCTGCAAGAAGGAGGAACTGTAGAGGTTTCATATGTAGCCATCCTAGGGAAACAAAGTCAGCAGTGGCATTCAAGGTTACCAAACTGGGATAAGTAAAGATAAGCAGATAAAGATGTTTCTGCTTGCAGTGCCTCTAAGACTGCCATAATTCAATCTATCTGATACAGTGGAACCTATAATAAGTTCTGGTACATTAGGAAATTCATCACCATGTAAATAAAGTGGAACCTATAATAAATTCTGGTACATTAGGAAATTCATCCCCATGTACATAAAGTGGAACCATTAATAAGTTCTGGTACATTAGAAAATTCATCCCCATGTAAATAAAGTCCTCAGATGAAAAAAGTTCCATCTTTTCGAAGTTGGGCAGACAACCCCATTGAGTTACCACAGACCAACAATGGAAAAAATCCTGATGAAAGGACTGAACCCAAATATTCTTGATCAACCAATCATCAAAATATTGGAGAATTGGTGTTCCCAGTAATTGGAGGTATACTGCCACAACTCCCATAATACAAGTTAAAACTCTGGGTGCGGAAGAGAACCCATAATTGAAAAACTTCCTGGTCTAAGCAAAACTGGAGGTATTTGTGGTGTGGAGGAAATATCGGATGCACAAAAAGGCATCCTGAAGATTGATGAAGAGCTTTCTGGATTGAGGAAGTGATTTCCATCTTGAAAGGTTCCTCTAGAAGAAATTAATTTAAAGGGGAGAGATCAATTATAATACGAAACTTTCCACCATTTTTATAACCAAGAGGATTTGGGAATGCACAGTGAGAGACTGATCATTTATGACTTTCTCTACTGACCCCTTTTGCAAAAGGGTGCGCATTTCCTCTGTCAGTTTCACCAGATTGGACTGATATAAGAACATGGAGGGGGACCTTAACAGAGTGGGTTATTCCCAAAACTAGAGTCAATAACCCTTGCTCATGATAGAAAAGACCCAACCATCATCCGCCATACCTGACAATGGAATAAAGGCCTAGACAAGCACCTACAGGGATGCTTGGAAGAGGGAGTTTGGGTCCCTAGGGATGTTCTCCTCCTTCCTTCAATAGAGCAGGAAGGTGGGTTAGAGAAATTCCTTTGGGGGTCTGTGGTATCTTCACAAGTGCTGTGAACCTGACTGATGAGAAGGTCTAATTTAAGGTTATGCATTAGAGTGGGGCTGCATTTGTTTGAAAAACTTGGTGGACAGACCTTGAGGATGATTCACATTTCCACATTTTATTTTGATCTGATGGGCCAGGAGCAGTTGAGAAGGACTAATTTTGAGAGTCTACTAAGTCTTGGGAAGCCACTGTAAGGATTAGTGGTCAAAAGAGGATCTTGGCTTCAAAAGAGCAGGCCTTAAAAGGTCTTTACCATGGCTAAGCAAGACCTTTGAAGAATCCAGAGCAAAGTCATGGCATATATGCAGAAATTCCACTGAAAATGCATTGCAAGATAAAGTGCATGTCAAGACATCTTGGCATACTAAATGATGTAGCTGAGATGTCAGCATGTGATGCTTTGGTGACAAGTAACCTGGCATTCTGTTTCACGGCTTCAATTGTTTTAATTGGAAGGTGTGCCCAGGCTCCTGTTGAAATCATCATTTTGGATGAACCATCATACACCTGTCATGGTTTAGTAGGCCACTTTAGGGAATACACTCGATATTAGGGGCCTCAACACTGAAGAAGAGACTGACATGTATATAGTGATGTCTAGCACTGAGGCATCATGCCGCAGACATGTAGCATGATGTCCCACCAAGTCACATTATTATGACACCAAGCCAACCAGTCCTAACACTAACCTTTTAATGATGAGCGCCAAGTGAGGCAGCTGTTAGTACCATTTTTATAAATCTCTGGTATGACTCAGCTAGGGATTAAACCCATGACCTTCCACATCCGAGGCAGATGCTCTAACCACTAGGCCACCAGAGCGGTCTTGGAGGAATCAGGAAGAATTATAGAAGATTATTTTCTGCAAAATGGAGAATATTTTCTTGGACTGTGTTCTTGATTCCAGGAATAATAGGCACTATATATCATTTACTGCTTTACCATAGGATAAGAATTAATCCTCTTCAACCAACTGAGAGGAGGGCGTGGGCATAATAGGAGGTGTCAATGGACATGCTTCTGTCTCAAACTCGTTGAGTCAATAAGGACAGATAAGACATCAACTCTGAACTGCAGGTCGGCTAGACATCAGTGCACTAACTATGTAAACAAAGACTGGCTCTAGACATTTCAACCCCTGCATGATCTGCTACAGCTGGTTGTTAATGGACTACTGGCTGAGATTTATGATCCCATTCAAGCCATCAACAAATGGTACTTCACGGCTCCATGCAAATGTCACATGGGTGGACATAAATGCAAGCTTGCAGTGGCTGATTTATAGATTAGGTAAAATGTTTTTATAAAAACTGCAATTATGTTAAAAAAAGAAGTAATAAAACCAAAGTGTTTATTATTATTAAAACAAAGACAAATATGCAATGTCAGGTTTTTTTGTTTACCTGAACCTATTATATATTTGATGTTGACAGTTGTCATTTTCCTACCCTGTCCCTGCCCCCCCCACCTCTTGGCTTTCTTTGGCTACCGTGTTGTCATAACAAAATGCAAGTTACTGATGGCTACATTTTTTGAGGGTTGTAATATAAAGAACTGAATTGTATCATTCTTCACAGAAATCAATGAACATAATATTATTGCTAGTTTCATCCCATTATTACCGAGTTCTTTGTTCTAGTCATACAGACAATGCCCAAGTCAACTTTTGTGCCAGGCATACACTTAATAATGTGCAAAGAATGCAATAGAAATAACAACACTGATGATTCAAAAATAATTTTATATAGAAACCACCATATTATACTTTAAATCTTGAGCAAGAGTAAAAAATCAATGAAGTAATATGCAAACTTTACTCTGATACTTGGGAATGCTAAAAGAAAATAGTCACAAAAAGAAATAATCAATAAATTTACATTAAACATCACCAATTAAAACTTTGGTGACATTCTTTTTATGCCCCCAACATATCTATGGAAGGGTCATATAGTGCTATCACTGTCAAATTGTCCCATTTTGTCCCAAATTGTCCCATTTTTTGCAAATTTCATTTCTGCTCAATAAGTTTGAAGGATTTCATTGACTGAAACCAAATTGGGTACAAGGTTTAAGAAAATCAAGGTCAAGTTATAAATTTACCATTTGACAACAAAATGTAACAGTTTATGGCCTCTGAGTTAAATGTATGTGCAATTAGGATTTTTAATGTAGCTTTAACAATTTTTCAGTCATATCGCTACAATGTCTGCAGTGTGGAAGTTTATAGTTTATTGGGGCATCATGCTGTAGACATGTAGCATGATGTCCCACCCAGTCACATTATCCTGACACCAGGCTGACCAGTCCTAACACTAACCTCTTAATGCTGAGCACCAAGAGAGGCAGCTGTTAATGCCATCTTTGTAAGTCTTTGGTATGACTTGGCCAGGGATTGAACCCATGACCTCCCGCTTCTGAGACGGACGCTCTAACCACTAGGCCACTATAGCGGTTTGAGTTAAATCTTTGCCTTTCATTCTCATCATACAGTAGCAGATTGACTTTTGTTTTATGGTGTTTAAATATGTATGTGATAATTGAAGAGAGAAAACTTCACCAGACAGAAAAGCACATACTAAAAGCTGATTCTTGTTTTAAACTTAATGGACACCCATAGCAAGCACACACTAAAAGCTACGTCTTGTTTTAAACTTTCACACTTAAAAGACATACAGCAAGTACACAGCTGCTGCATCATCATGGATGCTGACTAATAATTTTAAATCAGTGCATCTATTAGCAATAATTAGGAGCCAGTGCAGTGGGGGCATAACTCGCATTGTTCTTTCCTGGTCCTGTGCTCAGTCCCTAGGGCTGGCCTCTGCAAAAGTTAGTGACCAGCGTTAAACTGATGGCATTCTCATAACACTGCCATCAGGGATGCAATGATTACTTCTTACAAATTGTTAAAACCTGGTGTGTGTTGTTTTTGAATATTTAACATAGCTTTAACAATTTGAGTCACATCGCTATGATGTCTGCAGTGTCACAGTTTATAGTGATGTCTAGCACTGGGGCATCATGTTGCAGACATGTGGCTCATGTCCCACCAAGTCACATTATCCTGACACCAGGCAGACCTGATAAAAGCTAATTCTTGTTTCAAACTTAAATGACATCCTCAGCAAGTACACTTTAGATGCTAATTCTTGTTTTAAACTTAGAAGGCATCTACAGAGTAAAATATTTTTTTAAAAACCTGTCAACAGCAAATGATATCATAAATATATTATGTATACTATTTGATGAGTTCAACACAGACTTGAAAAAAATACAAAAGGTAGTGAAAGTAAACCAAGACAAATTGTTTTTAGATAATTTCTGACAGCTCAGAACCTTTGCTTTTCTGCAGTAATTGGTCCTCTTTTAATTTTAATCCTTTCTCTAACTTGAGAAATTCCTCTCCCATCCAGCTTTCCATTTTCTCTTGAGTTTGGCTAAGCATGTTTTTAAAGTTCCGCAACTCTGCATCTTGATCCGTCTCCATTTGTTATTGTTTTCTGTCAAACACAATGAAATCATTGAAAAAATAACTGTACATATGACAATCATGTGAAATTTGTATTTCTTTTTATCTGTAAGTACAAAATTTAGTCCTACAATATAAGATATTGACTGTGATATTTGTGTTAGGTACTGGTGAAAGACTTAATGCTTGAATGAGTGGTACAGTGTTTACTGGTCTGTCAACCCTGAAACTAGAGGCCAAAGTTTCAAGAATATGTCCCATAGTTAGCAAAAACATACTGACATTGTCACAAATACCAAATATCCAAGGGAGGTAACTATACTTACTGCAATGCCTTTATCCTTACTGAAACTAATGCAATGACTTTTTCAAACTCATTTTTTCCCATTTTAGTTGATTGAAGAGCACTGGTAGCCAAGGAAAGCTGAAGTTGGTTAACATGTGGTTACTTTTCTTTAATGACATGAATGTGTCTGATCACATTTGACCAGATATTCTCCGATTTTATTTTGTACTTCATTACAAACAAGATTTAGTAACGCTCTAATTCTTTTGTTGAAAGTTGAAGAATCTATATTTTTAAGAAGACAAAATAGTATACAGTAACAATATATATATATATCTGAAACAGACTAAACTGTACACTATACAGGGCTGATCAAATTTTGTTTTCATCCACTTGTCCAGGACAAGTGGTTTTTGGAAAAGTCACATATCCCCCTTACCTTTCACTTGTCCCAAAACTGTAATCACTTGCAAAAATTTGATGAGATGTATGTACTTTAATCTATAGCAAAAACAAACAAAATAATGTACAATTAAAACAATTTACATTTTTCAAATATAATGGTTGGTATTACACGTTTGGCAAGTTCAGATGTAAACGTTTTAGTTGCAAGACTTGAGAAAATGTCCATGTACATGTCTAGCAGTAAGGGAACAGCTGATAGCTGTTGCCGGGTTGAAGTCCTCATACTCGGGCCCATTTGCTGAAATATTCATTAGAATTTGTCGTCTTTTGGTTTAATAATTCCTTAATGAAGTACAATTTGTGTCGTATTCTGTTTGGTTAATTGCCTTTATGGCAGCACTTTTGAAAATAGTCCACCACCATTTGTAGCTTTATTAATTTTGGTAACGGTTTCCTTGCTTATTTATATAAAGGGATTAGGTAATAGCAAATGCTTTGTCTGTAGGCGTTCTGAAACTGGATTGTCCAGTTTTTTTCTTTTTTTTGTTATTGTTCACATCTCTTCTAATCACTGTGGATGTGTAGGAGCTGGATAGAACTACAAGACTCATCAGGGTTTTGGTGGATTTGGCATCACCTTTTTCTCATAATTACACAAATTTTTTGATGTGCTTAGAGTGTTTATTTATTTTTCTGAACCTTTTACCACCTAACAATTTTTCCAATCAACATGGTTTCAATGCTGTGTTAAGCAGAAATGTATATCCACTTCAAGACATGGATAACAAAATCTTTTTGTGGGCTACCATAGTTCCCATTTTTGGTAGCCCATCAAACTACCACAAACATTAGTGATTTGTCTACCCCTGATATATTGTATGTAGAGATTTTTTATAAGTAACATCTGAAGGAACAGAGTACTTCAGCATTTACAAAATACTGTTATGACTTATGAGACATATTCCGTGAAAAGAGGTAACAATATACTGTATGACTTAGAAGGCCTGTTCAGAGAAAAGAGGTCAACGCATACAAAATACTTTATGACTTACAAGACATATTGCACCAAAAAGAGGTCAACACATACAATATACTGTATGACTTACAAGACATTTTGTGAAGAGGTCAATAAATACAATATACTGTGTGATTTACAAGACATATTCTATAAAATGAGGTCACTCAGGTGATATAACAAAACTAAATAGCTGGAAACCTTTCTCCAGGTCATCAAACAGACAGCTGAACTTGACCAAAGCTTTTAATAGATAAGTCACATAAACTACTTTATAAATGACACCAACATAGCATCAGAAATAACTGCTAAACTAGACTAAAGGTTTCCTGATAGGATGGTGTTAGTAATACTCAAGGTACTAGTCTCATCAGTAGTACCACAACGTTCTGTTCAAGGTTCCATCCTTTTCCTGCTATACAACAATGATCCAACTAAAACAGTAAAACTATTTGCAGATGATCCAGCCCTATACCTCAATGCTAGTAATAAATCATAACATAATAAACTTCAACAAGACATTCCTACACTTTAAAAATTAAAGGAACCATGGGAAATAGATTTTAACTACAGTAAATGTCAAGATCATTATTTTTTGGCAGAAGATGCGGTCTTTAAAGACGGATTCTAATAAATACACTTTACCTGGTGAGAAATGATCAACACTGGATCGTGTTAAATACCTTCATATAGACATTACTCCTGACTTAAACTGAAACAATCACATGTAAAAACAATAACTTGTGCCAAAAATAAAACTTATTTGAAAAAAAAACATAAAAAATCCAACATGAAGGAATATATATTCAAAACTGCTTATAATCCTTTCTTGATACTGCAACATGAATATGCCTCATCTGTCCATACACAAAATGGAATCCAAATACAAATACAAATAAGAGCAGGTTGACAGGTAAAAAATATACCATATTTTCCGGCCTACAAGTCGATGCGGAGTATAAGTCGAATTGACCAATTTTGTAAATTTTCCATCCTTCGTCCATATATAAGTCGATTCGGAGTATAAGATGAGGCCAGGTCAATAATTTGGCTTTGTATTCTATCCTAGTAACTTCCGGTTGCATGAATATTGATGGTATCGTTGTATGATATTCCATATTACTGGCAATCGTGAAATTGCATTACCGATGCTAACATGCTTGTGATTTTACTTCTGAACTGCTATATTTTGTTATCAATTGACACAGCTGAATAAACAGTCCATGCTTGTTTTATTATAATTGAAAGCACATCCATGTTGTAGTTCATTTTATTACCTGTAGTTACGAACGTAACTTATACAAACTTGTCATTTTCTATCGTAAGTTTGAAAGTCACGGACTCCGTTAAATCGATTCGTATATATATATATATATATATATATATATATATATATATATATATATATATACTATTTTTTAAGTGTTTATTATGTTTGGACTTGGATATAATTAACATTTTATTACTAATCTATTCAATGATATACCCCACTATTATCTTTATCGGCGAGTTTGAATACAAAGTAATGGGTATGATCTCTTGTCCTTATAACAAATTTTGTATGGACAATGACTTCAATAAAATGTTGACAGATTTTCATTTCCCTAAAAAAGCCTCATTTCCCTACTGGCAGCCTTGCTGATTTGACCTATTCTGTCGATTCTTGCCCTCAATCTGGTTTCAATTATAGCCAAAGCGCTAAGCATGTTTAATTACCGTGTAAATAACACTGCATAGCCATGTGGTTGTTGTGACAATGTACATCGTAATTAAAACAAGAATGAATTGTTGATTTAGAGGTGTTTATTGATAAAGGAATATAGTAGGCTCGTAATACATGAGGATTATCCCAATTGTCAGGTAACTCAAAATACCGTCTTTTTTCTCTTTGCAAAAGCTACAAATAAAAACTGCCCTGAATAAAAGAACGATCTTGTACACGGACAATTTTTTTCATCTCTCATTCTCTCTCTCTCGTGCGCACACACACAAGCACGCATGCGCTCACAATATATCTGATTTTAGTTTAGTTTAAACCATATTTGTTTTAATTATGATATCCATTGCAACAAGAGCCACATGGCTGTGCATGCTATAATTATTACTTCCAGTTAAAACCAGTCTTGAGTGCAAGATTGAACAGATGAGATAAACTCAGTGAGGCTAACAATAGGGAAATAAGGCAATTCATAGGGAAATCAGAAATGTGAAGAAAATGAGGAGACAGAAAACAAAAGTTGCAAACAAAAAATAAATAAAAATACTTTTTATTATACTTTAACATATCTGTGAAATCCCACCTTTCTCTTCAGCGAACTTTACAACTTCCATCTTAAAAGACGCATTGTAAGACTTGCGTGATTTGATGGGAGGCATTGTGAGATAAGTTGTATGATTTGTACGGGGATATTTATATGAATGATTATGACTGAAAAGATTGATCAAAATATACCGAACTCATTAAAATGTGCCTGTACTATAGCAATGAAAACAATGCCAATGGCTAAATTCATTATTTACATCTAGAGAAGGGAGTGGACATCATTTCCTGTTGTACTTAATCCCATTGATATTAAAAACGGGTAGCGTAATTGATGCGGATTAATGATAAAGAGCAATGGGGTACCGGCAATATGGTAACTAGTATCGGTAGCTAAAGCCAATATCAAGGTCTAAAAAATTGCGGCAACTGGCTTTGATTGTTGTTGGAAACCAAAGACCAATTTATCAACAACCGGTATAATCAAAGAGAGACACCGAATCGTCAGCTGGTTAAGAATGAATATAGGTGAAGTGTTGACATTACAATTTGCATTAAACTGAATTGCAAAACTAAAAATCAAGGATCACTGATGATCTATGAGTACTGGTAGTCCATCTATATATCTGATTTTAGTGTAGTTTAAACCTAATTTATTTGAGAAACTTTGTCAAATACAATTAGAAACATATGATTTGGGGGATTCAGTAGAATGCATGATCTACATTATTTTATAAATAATCATAGAACGCTCGAGTTAATATGGATTACATCCCTTTGTAGGATCAATTGGATCAATCAAAAAGCTATGCCGGTAGTTGCTCACGTGTGTCCAGCATTATACTGGAAAATCAAATATTAATGGACCAGTTATTTCATATCTTCTTTTTTAGGAACAAACAATATGCTTTGAATTAGTACAGTACACTATAGAGTATAGACCGTAAGTGTGCTATGCGGCCCGGTAAATTGTTTTCTTTTATTTTATGTTGGAGAAATAAGAAAAAACATGCAGAATGCAAAATAAATAATGACAAAACTTACAAATATAAACGCAGTCATATTAGTTTATGACAATTTATTGACAAAGTAATTTAACATGAATTTGTACTTCTATGTGACCTGTTTTCGTTTATGCCGATTATAGAGCAATGTCAATAGCATACCGGATACTGTAATCCATATATAAGTCGATGCAAATTCAATGACACAATCCATATATAAGTCAATTTGGAATATAAGATGAAGACCGAACTTTCAAGTCAAAAAGTATCGACTTATACGCCGGAAAATACGGTACTCACAAACTGCTAGAGTAACCAATATGCAAAACAAATTAAGTTGGTAGGCATTTCAAGACTGATGCACAATTGGTCATGTTCAACAAAATCGTACACACAAAAAAATGTGTGGATTTTCTCTAACTACCTTATAGAAGACAATTGACCAGAATGATCAGACACATGCACCTTTTTTCTCCATACATAAGTTTACAGTCTATTGTCCCCTCCCCTTGAAATGTTTCCTCTTAATTTCTGATCTCTTACCTATTTGTAACATTTAACAATGTAATACTTTTGCCTTTACCAGTCTGCCTTTCCCACTTCCTTCTCTTGCTAATATGCACAGATGTACATAATCCTTCAGAATGCATGTGGCAGATCAAAATCATGTACTTTAAAACCCAAATTTGTGATGAACAAATACTACATATGCATGCTGATTTACAGTTGTATAGTTATAACTAACATACCGAATGCCAAACTACCATCCTCTCTAAATAAATAAAACCCAGATCTTTGCTGTAGACGAGTACTTTTGCTGAAAGTTTTATGTAGCATTGTGGGTGTCTATCATCTGAATCATACACACACAGTCCAAAAAACCCTATGGTCAGTAACTAGCGGATATGTAATCATAAAATAATTGATATCATGCACTCCCTTTTGGTATTAAAGAAGATTCAACATAAGGGTATATGGAGAACTCGCCCCAATGTATCTGGAGAAGTCGCCCCAAATGGTTGGAGAAGTCACCCCAAAACATGTCATCCAGAAAACCTGTTTAATATTTATCTTTGAAATAAATAAATTATTTAAAAGATAGAAAGTGTACCCTAGAACAATACTGTTAGCAACAAAGATGTCGCCACATGGTGGTTACTGCATTATTTTAATAAACTAATGATGTATCTTATTATCTGGTATTGACTCTCCTGTACAAGGAAGCAAACTCCATACCTATGCAACTCAAGATGGTTTTGGAAGGAAAACCGAAACAAAGTCAGACCCGGAAAGCAAAAGAAAAACAAGTTAGAATATTTCACTTGTGGGATATGTTCAAAAATGAAGAACTAAATGTCAGTGCATTGTTGATTAAATGTTCTAGACTCTTTGCTGCACCAGTATCCTAATTCTATTTTGTTATGTTTGTCATTCCAAAGTAATGGTGCAAATGTCATCATGGCAAAGTGTATATTCCTTTTTGGCCATTTGGTAAATTTCGGTAAGTTCATAGATATATGAAGTGATATCAAAATCATTGTCAAATTTGCTGAGATCCTACTTTTACTAAAACAACAGGAACACTTGTTTAAAAATGCAAAAAGGATGAGTCGTCATTGTTTTTAACTCGGATATAAACATTTTTGTTCTTAATCCATTTTGATAGAATATATGTAAGTGCTGTGTGCAGCTTATTTAAATTGATGTTCAAATAAATGTAATTATTTTATCAAACGTTCTATTAAGTAGTCACAGTCATTTTTTTAGAGTTTTCAGATTGTGAAATAGATTGTTGAATACCTTTTCCTTGATTGAACATGTTCAGCATGGATCCAAAGTTTTTTTTTCATCCTCTTAGATGATCATATGCTTGGTACTGAATAATATGGGAAATATTGCCATTGTTTTCCATCAGTGCTCATCTCTGACAGTTATACGGCAAAACTGTTTCAATATCGGTAGCAAAAAGTATTCATTTTGAAATCCTTACTTTAAAGCACTGCTGAACTCGGCTCGTTAGATTTCTTATAACAACACACACAGGAACACCACAAGGAAAAATTGTAAACAAATTTTACTGTTAACTTTCTTGACTGATACATCTATTATACTAACAATATTCATTAATGTGGTAATTACTCTCAAACTCGGACCAGGCTGATTTGGTACAAATTACTGATTAGGCCCAGATTTCTGGCTGATTCTCCAAACTTCCAAGCTGATTCAGACCATGTGAAATATTCAGTTTAGTCCAGGATTTAAATGTGACATTTAAATTTGTTTTTAAAGATAATCTTCTCATGTCCAAAGTTCGTCGAGCAGTTCAAATATGCATTTAAGGTAACAAAATCCCATTAATACGCGTGATCATGGTGTTGTTATATATAATAAAATAACGTAATCCTGTTTATTTTCCATCGACAATTTAGTAGTGAAATATTTTTTTAAACTTCTCGTTCAACTTTAAATAGTTTGTTTTATGGAGAAATGATAAAATTACGAACACTGACAAAAAAGAAATAAACTAAATGATGGGCATAGTACATGTGAGCTTTGAGAAACTGCCTGAATTATGTGCATTAGCCATGATGTTGAACTCAGTAGCTACCGCATTTCCTGGGTAGGCATCTATGATGCTGTTTATCAAGTTCAAGTACCAGTCGTCAATGGTAAGCGAATCTCAATGATGAATCAGATTAAATTGTTCAGTTATAGAGATGCTACTATAACCCTTTCGCTTATTGACGGTCAGCACTAATTCAGTCGATTTTGAGTTATAGAGGTCCATGCTCTCAGGATGACTTGGTTATTAGGTTGGAACCCTTTCATATGTAAAACTGCAGACGTCACATCATGCTTACACCCACTCTATTTTTCCAAATAAAATGCATATAATGATTTGAAGAGCAGATCAAATGGGACAAATAACACTTCTTTTTTGTTAAGTACAGAAGAGGAGTTGATCACATGGAAAAGTTGCAAAGTTGCACATTTGATAGATTTCATAAGTTATTAAGTTGAAGAAAAACAACAATAAATAAAGCCTTAACAACCATGTGGCGACATCTCAGAATTAGTATATATGATCCTTGGGGCGACTTCTCCAGGAGCAGAGGGGCGACTTTTCCTGACGTCTGGGATGAGTTTCAGGGCGAGTTCTCCATAATTCCAACATAAGCGGGGGGGGGGGAGTTGAATGAATCTCTTTGGAATGATAATTATAATATAACTGAAATTAAATCGATGCTATTTTTTGTTTAGCTCTTTCTCGGTTGTTGTCAGGCCGTCCTGCAATGATTACACTTTGAACTTTCAAATTCCAGTATACGTCACGATGAAAACATTGAAAGTACCGCTCTCAGCTCTGTTTGCATAAAAATTGCCGGAAGTATAGCTGTTTATCAATGAACCAATCGAAGCACTAGATTGGGAGAATCCCCGCAAAATTTGATGACGTCAACAGTTTTGTGGTGGATTACGCCATTTTCTTGCTAAATGAGACTGAAATGACAACAAACCCTTTTACGCAGTGTTTAATTAGTTTTTGACATAACAATGAGCGACCACTCAGTACTGACCACTCTGAAAATCTTAATAATCGGAGAAAGTGGTGTTGGTAAATCAAGGTAATGAGATACACTTTGTTTCTAGGAGAAATTACTCAACTTTCTTAACATAAATATAAATACTGTAGACGTTACTGGTATAGTTGTTATCTTGGGCCATATTCCACCTTGATTCGGAACTTGAAACTGACTTTCGATGGAAAGGAGTCCGAGAAATAAACTTGACCAACACAAATTGTGATATTTTGCATTCAGGTTCACAAGGTGTGCATAAAAGGGCAGTTCTAAATTGAAGTTTAGGGAAATGTAAAGAGTGATTATTATTTCAGGGCGATTGGCAGTGCAGTGCACATTACAGTAATGGTGGGTGGGGGGATGGTACACGGACAGCGAAGAAATAGCTGACAGTTATGGAAAGATTGATGCCTCATTTCTCTTGGTTAAGTATCCTACAACATTTAGTAGGAAGGAATAACTCATAAGAAAAGAAAATACCACACCTTTTGTCCATTGACTTTGATGCAGTACAGGAGCCAGTATGTACTGATAATGTTGTGGTTGTTCTAGGGTTTAACGCCATTTTTCAGCACAGGATAGGCTATACATGGCGGCCAGTATAACTGGTGGAGGAAGAATCTTGGAAAACCCAGGGAAGAACCACCGACCCACGAGAAGCTGCTGGCAATATGTAGTGATAAGGAAGTGTTACTGACACTTACGAATAATCCATTTAGCGGCAAGGAGAAGTAGATTTTGTATAGAACTTGAAGAAATTCAACATGAGCAATTTTTCTGTAGATATGTTTGCAAATAAAATTGATTTTTCTCACACAAGAACTACATTGACATTAGTTCCTAAAACAAGGCAATAAGCAGCTTTTTTATGATGAAGACAATTATATATGTAGTTTGGTAATAATAATAATGATGATGACAATTTTTAGTGAAAAACTTTAACAGTCTTGAATTTGTTGATATTTTGTGCTCACATATCTTTCTGTACATGCTGTACATCTATCTATTCCACTACAGTTGGTAGTTTACTTTTCTATAGTCTTTTAGTTACTGAGGCTTGACTTTAAACCTCTCAACCATTTCTTGGTATCCTTTTGTTATGATTGTAAGCCAAAATGTACAAAAGGGTAAAACTTTGATGTAATATTTTTACCTTTTATGTATCCTGTTTTCTGTTAGTATTACACCCATGTCTTGGCAATTGACTACAGTGTACAAAAATAATATTAATAACTTTATTAAAAATATCAAAAAATGTCATTAAATCAAAACAAATATGTAATTAATTGTACAAATAAATGTTTCCCTATTTGATGCACCATAGAATCCACTGTAGAGAAGTAAATGTATATATATATATATATATATATATATATATATATATATATATATATATATATATATATATATATAATATTTACCATAACTAGGCATGTTGCACAATACTTAGTTTAGTAGTCATGATTAGTGATGATCATTCCATCCAACAGAACTGAATGAAATAATAAAATCTGCAACTGCTCATATATCATACCTGATCAATTTGTAATTTTTTTAAAAGTTGTCTTATTCTTAATTTGAATAACACTCATGAAGTACCTTCTCACACTCATACAAGCAAATTCAATATATGCATAGACATAAATGTTATATAGAACAGTTAGCTAATATCAAATTTTGATGGGTATGAAGAACAGATTTTGCATCAGATATTCCAACAAAGTTGTAATGCCATGTGTATTTGACTCCATAGTTAGCACTTATGGGTGGGGGATCATTCGATTTTCATACAGTATTTTCTGATCAGTGTAAAACACAGACCTATGATAACAGATGGATTTTCACCAACAAGATGTTTATGTTTGAAAATGCATCAAAAAGTTTAATAACCAAAATTAGGTCAGGTACTGTGATTTCCAATGTACACAGAATATGAAAGGCTTGTCCTTGTCACTTGATGCAGTGCGATCAAATTCTCCAAACTCAAACAGGAGAGAAATATATGGACAATTTTGGCTTAAAAGCTTAAAATTGCAGTCTTAAACAATTTTTTTATATGTATTTTTTCTTGCACAGAATATGCAGATATGGCGCATATTTAGATCTCCGTTCCATTTTACCATATGATTAGATTTCCTTTCTCATTTTAGTCTTCATTTTTGATTTGCACTTATATTTTCAATTTACAGTCTTCTACTACGGTTCACAGATGACACTTTCGATCCCGAACAAACAGCCACAATAGGTAAGAACCCGATAAGATTGTTCTTTGGTAAAATGTAAGATATCCACTGAAAATGCATATGTGTTGTGAAAGCCACTGTTTGTAACTAATTTTGCAGCTATAATCGTATCCTAAAAACACCAAATTTAATAATTGTTAACAGTAATTAAGCCTGCCTGTATTTTTGCCTAACATTGCTCTTCACAAGACCAAATAGATTCTAGAAATTTAAATATTTTTTCCATTAACTTTTCTACAAAAATAGCAAATACTTGCAATAAGTTCACATTGAATGTATGTTTTTCATAAGGCACAATAATTAACACTGGTACTTTGCAGTGCTAATGAAGTTGGGGTGGGGTAGCTAGTTTTCATTTTGCCAGTTCAAATTATGCTTCTCAGTTCACATGTATTGACCCCAGTCGAGTCATACCAAAGACTTCTAAAAATGGTACTTACAGCTGCCTTGATAGGCGCTCAGCATTAAGAAGTTAGTATTAGGACTGGTCAGCATGGTGTCAGGATAATGTGACTGGGTAGGACATCATGCAACATGTCTGTGGCATGATGCCCCAGTGTTAGAGACAGCTCTATCTACCACACTGCAGACATCATAGCAATATGGCTGAAAACAGGGTCCATAGGGGACCTTGAAAAGCCTTGAAAAATGAATTGTTTCCTCAAGGCCTTGAAACACCTTGAAAATTCAAAATATTTTCTTGGTACATGTACTTTGAAAAGCCTTGATTTTCATGAAACCAAAAGGAATTAATAAATAGTTTTCATTTTACAGAATTAGATAAAATGAAAAGGGTGAAAAAACAACAAAAAACAATCTCGCTAAGTTTTTCCACAACTGGCCACTGTCTAATTGTACAGTTTGAACTTTCGATTGTACAAAGCACGGATGTAGCAGTGGTTTAAATTTGAATCGTTCGCTTTGAAATGGCTGGCTGCTGATTCCCACTTCGGTGGCATGATGAAGAAAAATATAAAGTTTGGATTATGAGATCTTTCTCAGAAGAGCATTGCAAAATGCAAATTATACCATAAGGCTATTGATTTGCATGCAATGGGAGAGAGTGCTCCACTGTCACATGCAGCTGGGGGAAAAAAACAAGCTTTTGTGATGGCGCTTAATACAGGCAAAACAAGAAGCCTTCAGCATGAAATCAGTTTTGATGAATGAGGCATGTCTTTGAACAAAGAGATTCAAGTTTTAAAATAGAAACTGTATATAGTCTTAATTTGGGATTGAATGGGAATAGGACAGACGATAATTGCAATGAACAAGATAAATCTAAAAATATAGAATACAGCTAAGCTGAGAGAAATATCAATATATCTAATATGAAATAGTTTACAATATCCATATGCTTTTTTAAATAAGCAGTAACATAAACAACAAATATATTTACTTTTTTGTTTATGGGGATGAGTGAAGAAGAAATGAAGGTACTGAAAAAGACATTAAGACAACAACAGCTGCTGCTGATGACTATGTGTTGAAAGCAAAGATCCATAGGAAAATTTCCTTTATCATGACATCAAAATGATTTGAGGAAAAAGGAAAAGGACAAAATCGCTAAACTTGGAGCTCTTGAAAAACAGCTTAATGACAAGCTACAAGAACTGAAATATTCACTCTAAAATATTTTGGACTTTGTAAATAGTGTAATGTAGACAGAGTAAAATGAACTTTGTTCAGTGACTACATTATTCAAATCCCAAGATGTAGGATGTTTAATATTAATGGGAAATATATCAATGACCATACTACTGACTTTTTGTTTTATTTTTTATTTAAAAAATAAATAAGTTTGCAAGAAATGTTCCTCATAAGGAGTAATAGTAAATATTAACTTGTGTTTACACACAGTTTCATTTATGTAACCTTTAATATAATGTAATAATTCACCTTGACAAACATGATTTTGAACCTTGAAAATTTTGAAAGAAATATGCCTGCTAACCCTGTGAAAAATTGCTAAAGCTACATTAAAAATCCTAATCATACACACGTACACTGTTCACACGTATCATATCATGTATTTGCATTTGTCAGCAATTCTATCTTAAGCCCAGAGAAATATATTATGTTTCTAACAGTGTCATTTGCAGTAACAACATTAGTGGTAAAATTCTAGTTAAAGTTTTGAAAGTCAAGCGACTAAGCTTAGGAATGGTATTACTGTCTGTCTTTGTGTCTGAAGTTTATTTGCTGGATTCTTGTCTTGATAGTAATAACATTTAGCAGCTTTAACATTTTGCCATATACAGGTTAGATATGGCATGGTGTAGAACTAGTGATCTTATCATTTACAGTAGAATCTGTCTTGAAAGGCCACTGCTATGAGAGAACACTTGTCTTGGAAGACCAGATTCTCAGTGCATTGATGCAATGATTATTTAGTGTTATGACTGATCTTGGGAGACCATGAGTTTTTGGCAGAGGTGGTGGTCTTTCAATACAGCGCAATATATCCTGATGTCAGATAAACATAATCATATTGGCCAAACAAATAAAAATCAGCGATATCATATAGATTGAAGATTAATAGCCCAGCCTGCATACCATGTTTACCATTTTATGATGCTGTATTTGTTGGGACACCATAAAGTTATTTAAGTAATTTTTTATGCATTTTATGATCTGGGACACATCGTTTTTTCAAGTCATAAGTTGTGGAACACCTTTTAAATCATTCAAAAATTGTATGTCAGAAAATGCACTCAAACTTAAATTTTATTTAAAAAATATATTAAATTGAGTACTTGAGATAAAACATTTTAATCCACTGCAGCATCATCTCATCAACCCAACCCTTCTCCTGCACACATAATCCATACTTTCGGTGCATGAATATATTTTATCTTCCTCTTGCCATGAAAAATTATCGCTGCTGACAACATATCTCCTGGAACGGAAACTACAAGGACTAAAGTAAGAATTTTGTGTCTGCACCAGTTGCACAAATTCTCACGCTCTCAACCCACATCTTATTGACAGTCCATCCAGAAAAGAGGTCAAAGTACACAAGAGTTTTATCCATGTTAATGATCATATTGTCGGCAAAAATAAAATTTTCTTCTTGCTTTCATAACTTCATAGAATGATTTTTTAAAATTTTCTTGTCCAAATCTTTTGGGAAATGCTGGGTCATCAATGTCCATGCACGAAGCATAATATTGTTTTGCTTTAAAAACTGTTCCAGTGTCTCAATTTATTTTCAAAATTCCTGTGAATACTGGTAAAAATGAACCAAAGTTGGATTTCATATGTTGGCACGCTTAAAAGAATCCAAAGTTGTCTTCGAAGGTCAGATTGCTTTATGACAAAATAACCTTTGTATTTGATATACTGAGTTCAAAAAATGAGTTTATTGCATCTCTGCCAGTTGTGTTTATTCACCACCTTTGCTTTTATTTGCTTGTCATCTGTAATCCTAATTGATACAAACGGGCATTGATGTTTGCAGGTTAACTGTATATGCAGCACTAACTTGCTTTAATAATATTTTGTTTTAACCCATGCTAGTGAAAAGAATGTCATGTGCACTTACAGTAAAGGTATTTTCAAATAATGATTTTTATTTGCGAGATACTGTCATTTAGTTAACCTGGATGTAGTGCAGACATGGTTATTTTGCACCTTACACCATGCCATGCATGAATGTTATGTGTCTGAAGCAATCATTTGATCGTCCCACCTCATTTTTGATTTTGTTGGATCCAGTTTTCATTTTGATAACATATTCAAACATTGGAGTACAACCAAACAATATTCATTTCTCTATATTCACATCAATGAACAATCACTGTTATGTCTAAAATCACTGTATTGAACCCTTTTTGAATTAACTGGATTGGTTTATATTGTTGGTTCAGAATGCAATGACATGGGTTGTGTTTTTATTTTACAATTAGTTACAGGAAATATTTCTTTATCACTGTTTAATCTGTTGCAGGTGTAGACTTTAAGGTAAAGACTTTGACAGTTGATGGCAATGGAGCAAAATTGGCAATATGGGTATGTATACAATTATTTGGGTTATAGACCAGAAGAGCTTATGGGATGGCCTGTGGTCCATCCATCCATTGGTATAAGTTTGTTATTGCTACTCCTCATAAGCTGCTTAGGAGAATGCCATGAAACTTTTCATCCCAAGTTAGTCATAAATGAAAATGGTGCTGTTCTGATATCAGTTATTGCCACCAAAGCAGCCATCTTGAAATTCTTCTTATTGTTACACCTCCTAACAGAAAGTCATATCAACATTAAGTTTTCACTTGATGACTTTTTAGGGTATCTGGTTGATCTCATCTGGCATTCATGAAAATCTTATCGTTTCTCTACCTAGTTATAAAGATATAGCGACATTGGATTTTAAACAGAAGACTCTTACGATGTCTAGATGGCTGTAAATAAAAATGGTGCTGATCTGACAACCATTATGGTCACCAAGGCAGCCTTCTTGAAAATCTGGTCATCACAGTTCATTTTAAAAAGGAAGTTTTCTTTGTAGTTTTGCAGTGACTAAGGCTGAGCAAATGTTTTTTCCTTCATCCACTTGTCCAGGAGAAATGTTTCAGAAAATTCATTTATCCCACTACCTTTACACTTCTTCCTAGATTTAAATAACTTGTCAGGATTTGATGCAATGCATGCATTTTAATCAATATAAGAAACAGAATAATTAACAACATATTTATTTGTTAAAAGAATTTAATTTTTCTGAAACATTGGTTGATATTATACAGGTTATTACATCGGAGGTTTTTAGTTTACAATTGTTCAGGTATCTTATATGCATTATCAGTACTTCCATAAGCGAGAATGGAAAGGAATTTATTGGAATTAAGACTTAACTTGTTCTCTCAAGAATTGATAGATTGATAAATCTTGCCCTGAATCTCTTCTTATAATTAACACCAAGCTCATCACCATTCTTATCCTGGAGTGTACTTAGCATTTCTGTATCAAAAAATGGTTTTCTTTAATCAACTAGTCTGTAGGATGAGTTAAAGAAGGCACACAATTTTGTTCATTTTAGTTTTGTTTAGTTTGAAAGGGCCAATCCTACTGGAAATGCCTGCAGCTGTAACTTCACAGATCCAATTCTGCACATGCTGGCTAATATCATGCATATAATGTGCTACACATGCTGGCTAAAAAATATGTCATGCATATACTGTGCTGCACATGCTGGCTAGTGTCATGCATATACTGTGCTGCACATGCTGGCTAATATCATGCATATACTGTGCTGCACATGCTGGCTAGTGTCATGCATATACTGTGCTGCACATGCTGGCTAATGTCATGCATATACTGTGCTGCACTTGCTGGCTAATGTCATGCATATACTGTGCTACACATGCTGGCTAAAAGAAATGTCATGCATATACTGTGCTGCACATGCTGGCTAATGTCATGCATATACTGTGCTGCACATGCTGGCTAATGTCATGCATACACTGTGCTGCACATGCTGGCTAATGTCATGCATATACTGTGCTGCACTTGCTGGCTAATGTCATGCATATACTGTGCTACACATGCTGGCTAATGTCATGCATATACTGTGCTGCACATGCTGGCTAATATCATGCATATACTGTGCTGCACATGCTGGCTAATGTCATGCATATACTGTGCTGCACATGCTGGCTAGTATCATGCATATATATTGTGCTACACATGCTGGCTAGTATCATACATATACTGTGCTGCACATGCTGGCTAATGTCATGCATATAATGTGTTGCACATGCTGGCTAATGCCATGCATATACTGTGCTGCACATGCTGGCTAGTATCATGCATATACTGTGCTGCACATGCTGGCTAATGTCATGCATATACTGTGCTGCACATGCTGGCTAATGTCATGCATATACTGTGTTGCACATGCTGGCTAGTATCATGCATATACTGTGCTGCACATGCTGGCTAATGTCATGCATATACTGTGCTGCACATGCTGGCTAGTATCATGCATATACTGTGCTGCACATGCTGGCTAGTATCATGCATATACTGTGCTGCACATGCTAGCTAATGTCATGTATATACTGTGCTGCACAGACTTTGTGCAGTTTAGAACTGTCATGAGACTTGATTGGTCTCATCCTGAATTTTTATTAATTCCATTGACAAATATACTGATTGAATTTCCAGTCGGTCCCAGTTTGGAATATTATTTGTGTGGCATGACAGGTTGTTTAGCCATCACTATGGTAGGTGTGGGGTGTGGTGTAATTCCTATATTTATTTAAATTATTATAGAAGTCACACCCAGGCTTGATTTGGTTGGAAGTTAAATAGTGAAAGATAGATGTAAAGATCCAAGCCACCAGTCAGCAATGCTGATGGTTAAATGATTAAGTATGCAAAAAAGTGAAATTCAGCTAATAACAATTTAATGACAGTTCAGTAATCAAGTACTCCTTCCGCTTGACCCTGTGATAGCCTTTAGCATTTTTTGATTTGTAATGTGAGATAGTTTAACATCTTGCCCTTGCATTCTACATGTCTGTGTATTCTTCTCTCCTATTTCTACAATTCCTTCTCTTCCTCCGACTTCTTCCAAATTCCTTCTATCCACCAACTACTCGATAGTCCTCCTCCTCCTCCAATTTCTTCTTGATTTTTTCCCCTCCTCCTTCTCAACTCTATACCTGCTAGTCTTACTTCCATTTCCCCTCTTAGAGACTCGAGACTCACTGAACTGGAAGTTCTGTCCACCAAAATGCTTCCTGTGAAAACACATGGACGGTACAATCTTTTCCTAAGCCCTCTCATCTCTTACTACACCCAGTTTTTCATCAGATAACAGCTACTAAATTTCTTCGGTCACACATTCATTCACATCAAAATACTCATACGTCCTTGTATGGTAAAACAATGTCATAATAAAAGCACGGTATCAGTTACTTCTCATACATAACATCAATAAATTGCATCACATCAGAACATATTCCTAGTCCCATTCTTTCAGTTGATGCCACTACAACACTTGTGTGTTCATTTAGTACTTTCAAGACTGGAATATTGTAACTCAATTCTGTCTGGTTCATCTCAATATCTGCTCCAGAAACTTCAAAAAGTTCGAAACACAGCTGGTTGGATCATACTTAGAGTACCACGATTAGAGCACACCTCCCCGCTGCTCTGTACCCTACACTGGCTATCCATTTGATCCAGAATCAAACACAAAATTTGTTCTCTGTGCTACGTTTCACTGTCAGACTCTAGTCCAACATACCTATCCGACCTCACCAATGTGTACACACCAGCAAGATACTTATGCTCCTCTTCTGACAGTCGTATACTCATTATTCCAAGTATGAAAACAAAGTCATATTGACAGGGTTCTTTTGCATACCAGGGCCCAGCAACGTGGAGTGAATTGCCCACTGAACTTAGACACAAAGACACAGTGATCACATTCAAATCTGCAGTCACAAGTTACCATACATGGGGCAACTGTTTATCCCGTGTTTTATATCCCACCTTATTTCCTTAGGTTTAACTCTTTAGGAATGTAACACTGTTTACTGAATAAAATATTCACTCTGAATTAGTTCTTTGGGGGAACATATACTGCGTGGTATATTTTGTTTTTATTACTTTTAATTTAATCATGGTAATTAAAGTTTACATGTACAGTAGAGGAATGCCAGGTGTTTGCTGGCACAGTTTCTTTGTGGAAATGGAGATGCAATTTTGCTTGCAGAGAAAATTACACAGCATTCATTGAGTATTCATGGGATTGAAACTAATTTGTGACAATTTGTATTTAATTTTTTTTTTTAACTATAGTATTGTTGTAGGGGTTTCAAAAATCTTAAATTTATGTGAATAATGTTTAATCTTAACATAATATTTACTGAAGAAAAAAAACTTTGTAGTGTGATATTAATTATTTCGTTACTGCAGTATTCACGTGATAAAACTATATGGCATCTGTGGATTGCATACAATATATCTATTTATGTGTTGGTTTTTTTGAGAAATAAAAATGTACAGACATAATTTAATATTTAGGAGTTCTGCCAAAAATTGGGAGGTTTTTCTCCCAGCTTGAGAGTCGACAGATATGAACTGTCAGGGCTTGTGGAACTTCAGTAAGGGCTTGACATACATATTGTAAAACTTGTTTCCAGAGAATACAAAGTGAAACTTTTATAGGAATTTTCAGTAATGAGAATGAATTTCCAAAAAATCCTAAATTTTCTATTACAAGTCAAAAAGTATAGTGTTCCAAATGAGTTCTAATCTTGAATGTGCTGAAGTACAAATAGTCATGATTAGTTTTATGTATCATTGATCTTGATTTATCACAATGATATTATCTGGAATGTCTTTGAATGAGTTTGTAATAATCCGTAAACAGTGTTTTAGTCTGAAAGTCAATGAGCACTTTGTAACTCCAAAGAATAATTTAAATGATTCTTCTTAAATTATATCTGAACACAACAGTAAATAACTCCTCAGACTTAAAGCATTAATGAATAATGGTGTTGATTGCAACATTCTATACATGCCCACTTAGTCTATATTGCATTAGCATATATATGTATGATAGCAATTACTGTATATAGCATTAGCATATATATGTATGATAGCAATTACTGTATATAACATTAGCATATATATGTGTGATAGCAATTACTGTATATAGCATTAGCATATATATATGTATGATAGCAGTTACTGTATATAGCATTAGCATATATATGTATGATAGCATTTACTGTATATAGCATTAGCATGCATATATATATATATATATATATATATATATATATATGTTAGCAATTACTGTATATAGTATTAGCATATATATGTATGATAGCAATTACTGTATATAGCATTAGCATATATATGTATGATGGCAATTAGTTTATCAGCTGCAGAAGCAGATACTGATGGTAGCATTTTCACCAATGTGAAGGTACAGTATGTAAGTTTTTGAACATCATATATGTTCCATATTACTTGTTGTAGTCAACTAACCCTTTGAGATTAATTTAGTCATTTGTTCCCTGCTATGCTAGGAGTTTCTAATTCATCTCTTTCAGGAGATATTCATCAGAAAGCAGCATCATAATATTGCCTTTCAGCTGTTCTTTGGTAACTTTGTAAATTTATCAACTTTATCTGCATATAGCCTTACTTTTATTTTCTTGTAGGACACAGCTGGACAAGAGAGGTTCCGTACCCTAACTCCCAGCTACTACAGAGGTGCCCAGGGAGTTATATTAGGTAATTGTTGTACTTGGGTATTTTTCTTTGTAAAGAGTGAGACGACTTTGAATATTTTCACACTTAAGATGCCGAATGCTATGCATACTCTAGTCATACAAAAAGACTTAAGCGTTCATTACTTTCTTTTTTAAAGATTTTTATTTATTATAAAACTTTCTTTTAAGCATAACATGCAGATAAACTTATAATGTCATAACAATGATCTGGGCTTAATAAATATTTTACCATGCATATTAAAGTAATTCCTCCATAGAGTTCTTGTCATTTCCCCATTTTGTAGTGTAATAGTAGATCACAGTATTTTTGGAGACAGAAGTTTGTTTCACTGTAAAGTATAGGTAAGACTTAGAAAACAATTTGTCAAGTGGTATTATCATGACTGTCGTCAAATTTTTGCATTGATCTCAGTTTTGCTGACACTTGTATGTCTAGTCACAATGCTTAATGGGTGTATTCATTATGGAGGGCACTGCTTACTGCCAGCAAATGTAGTCATAGTGACCTACTTTCTTGTTCTATGGATTTTGCAAGGTTCTTGGATTATGCCTTGATGGAGCAGATGAGACATAGCATGTGACAAAATATTTGTCCTTTCAGAAAGCTGTTGGGTCTTTGAGTGTGAAGCATATTGTGTGTTCCATTGTAAAGCTTATATTGGGTGTTCCACTGTAAAGCATATATTGGGTGTTCCACTGTAAAGCATATATTGGGTGTTCCATTGTAAAGCATATATTGGGTGTTTCATTGTAATGTAAAGCATATATTGGCTGTTCCATTGTAAAGCATATATTGGGTGTTCCATTGTAAAGCATATATTGGGTGTTCCACTGTAAAGCATATATTGGGTGTTCCATTGTAAAGCATATATTGGGTGTTCCACTGTAAAGCATATATTGGGTGTTCCATTGTAAAGCATATATTGGGTGTTCCATTGTAAAGAATATATAGGGTGTTCCACTGTAAAGCATATATTGGGTGTACCATTGTAAAGCATATATTGGGTGTTCCATTGTAAAGCATGTATTGGGTGTTCCATTGTAAAGCATATATTGGGTGTTCCATTGTAAAGCATATATTGGGTGTTCCATTGTAAAGCATGTATTGGGTGTTCCATTGTAAAGCATATATTGGGTGTTCCATTGTAAAGCATATATTGGGTGTTCCATTGTAAAGCATATATTGGGTGTTCCATTGTAAAGCATATTCTGCTAATAGTGTCTTAATGTTTTTCTTTATGAAAATGACATGTGTAATATACACTGTCAGATGGAAATTTAGAGTTTAATGTCAGTCATCTTGATTGTAAATATTGAAACATTTTAATCATATGAACTAAACAACTTTGGACTTGTGGGCCTAAATTTTTATGCATACTATTGTCAATCACCATTTGTCAGGATAGCTGTCTGGTCATGCACTTGCCCTTTTTTAAAGATGCATCAGCTTTAAAATTAAACTGCTTCTGAAAGGAACATTGGGAAACACATGAGGTAAATAGAAACAGTGTTGTGTTTAAGTGTAGTTTTTATTTGAGCAAATGTAACATCTAAATGGTCAGTTTGTTCGACCAGGCCTCAGTTCAGACAACATATATATCGTGAAGTATATCATCCATCCAAAATCTTTTGATGAGGCAGAGTGCTTTGTACATATTAACAGAAAAGTAGAATTAATAATGGATAACTGCTGTCAAGGATTAGTCTTGGTATCTGGTACACTTCAGTCAAATATATATAGAACCAGGTTACCACATGATGACCTATTAATCAGCTGTAATGTGACTTCCTGCCTTTAATACTTTTTGTCCCAGGAGCATTTCTAGACTGCTGCTGTGCTGGCTCCTTTTTGTGTTTCCCATACTGAAGCATCAGGATATATTGATACCCACTGTCATGACAGTGAGGTAAATAATGTCACAGATTTTGGGGTAGGCCCAAGGTTGTGGCAACATGGGGTAATATGTATAATAAGAACATGCCGATTTGCAGTGGTCATACATGGAAGAAGTTCTGGTTATAATGGAATGGAGTGTGTCTTGCCCATTATTGTTGCACCACAGAGGCATATTTCAGCCATTAGGTAAATCTTGGTAAAATTCAGGGTTTAATCTTAGTCAGAGGGAATATGTTGATGATTATGGCTGATAGAACCATACACTGTCCAATGTAGATCGCTGTGATCTTAGTGGTATTTATGCACAGCTAGGTTTGATTTTTAGCTGTCACTTTACATGTTTCATTATCGTAGCTGTTATATCTTGTTATTGCAGTGTATGATGTCACCAGTCGACAGTCTTTCAGCAAGTTGGATGCCTGGTTGAATGAGCTAGAAACATTTTCAACAAAACATGAAGTCATCAAAATGCTGGTTGGAAACAAAATTGACATGGTAAGACCATTGTTCATGGTTGTTCCATTAAAATGTACATGGGACCCAGGGAAGGCACTTTTAAAGTAGGGTACCCCCCCCCCAAAGTTGCAACTAAAAATTATCTTATCATTTTAATATGAACTCTGTCAAATCAAAGTACACTGGCATTAGGGGGAAACGATACACCTATGCCACATATTGATACAATTAATGATATGCAGCCTGCGATACAATACATATTGATACACATAAGAACTTCATGATCTCTCTATTTTTGGAAGGTTGATGGTGCCCTTTTGTGTATAGTAACATTCTGGTCCTATTTCCAGTATGCAGACTACAGACAAATATATAGTTATCATATATTTACATGCAATTCTCATTGATGAGAAGATAACAGTACTTTCACACAGACTGCCTGTTGGTTGCAGTGAGTTTTATCCAACGTTTTAAGCCATTTAATGGTGGCTTCATTTAACTCCCTTTGTTTTGTAGAACATGAATGATTTGAAAACATATTATTACCAGTTTTATTTCTCAGCTCCACGTGGAAGACATTATGATGTTATCTTCAAAACAGAAGAAATAATGCAATTTTCTCAAGCAATGAAAATCTCATCTTGAACAAATTCGGGCATGGGAATAAGTTGAATACCAACAAAATCTATCACATGTACTTCCAGCAGATGCAAAAGACTGCTGCAGCCACAGATACTTGTATTTGTTAGTGAAGAAGGAAAGCTGTTGACTACACCCAGTCCTATTCTACAGTTTTTTAAAACTTACACAGGGTGATGAACTTGGGCAGTTTGAAATCTGCCCCATAGCTCATTCTATGCTAATTTCATTTATTCCATCAGCAACTTCATTCACTGGTTAAATATCTCTGCATAAAAAAGAGAAATTCCATATTTGTTCCCATGTACAATTTAAGGAGAGATGATGACAGGATTTTATCTTAAGGGAGACCTCCTTCTTTATCAAAGAAAAAAGGAGGGGTGGAAGAAACAGTCATAGGTCAGTATTTATCTAAATTTCAATATATGTCTCCCTTCCTGCTCCACTTTCTTATAGCTCTGTTGAAATCAACATCTTTGACAGATGTCACAGCTAGTTGTATAAGCATTAATCTGTTAATTATTTCTGAGCATACTCTGCTCCTGTTCTTGTATCAATATTGTTCTATGCTTCTTTCTGAAGGGGCATATACATAGCTAGCTTTGTCAGCTTGAATATGTTGGGAAACTGATCTTTGTGACTGTTATGTACAATTTTCCAGAGCTCACAGATATTATCTTTTGGATACATCTGCTCCACTAACATAAACTTACTTTGTTAAATCAGAAGTTTACTGACTATTATGCTAAATTTCTGATCTGTTCCATAATGCTGTATATGGGTATTTAGTCCATCAATGCTTATGCAGACAGAGGTATTAAAATAAATATCTTTACTTGTTAATTTCATTTTTTCACCCATATTTTATTCAGTTTATCTTAACCCTGAAATGGGAACACGTATATGGCTTTGTAGCATATGATCGGCAGGGCAAAATTGATTAATTAAAGAAACGAAAATTGCATTATACTTTTAAACTGTCTGTATTTTAATTAGGCTCAGTATTCTGCCCTTTGTACATTTAATTTTGAAATACCACTGAAAGGGTCATGCCGTCTGTTTTGTCCATCCAGCATGTACATCTGACTTGTATTTAACACCATTTCGGGCTCAAAATCACTTACTGGTATTTCCATTAACACTTTTCCAGCTCCAGTAATCTGATATACTTCATAACTTTAAAAATTATTGTCATCACCATTATCATCAGGAAGTATCTGCCGAATGAAATCATAATGATGAACCATCCTGGAAAGCAGACATTTTGGGTTTACTAGGTAGCCTGTATTTGAAACATGCATTTGTAAAACTTTCACCATAATGCTTATTCCTGGCTACATTCATGTTGTGCTCGAAGAACCCAGCTGTGGAAAAGTTGCTATCCAAAAATTAGATGTCACAACAATAATGGTTAAATCAAAATTGTATACTTCGCCGAGTACATTTTCATTTGTAAGACTTCAACGAATTTGCAGTAGTTATCATGTTTTACTGTTTTCCAAGTGCACGAATTTGTACAAATTTTGCAAGATTCGCGCAATGATACTTCCTGACAGCATCTCCGCTTAAGTACTTGACATATCTAATGACTTTCCTGCGAAGACTCTGTTGCTGTGCCAGTTACTACTTCCTGTGTGTCACGCAGAGAATATGCTACGTTGATTTCTGATATTTAACCTTGACTGGAACAATAATTCAGTGTAACATATTTCACCATGCAACAAACTGGTTGCATAACTTTAAGATCGGCCAAAGGAGTCAAGATGCAATTCAGAGTAGAAATGTTGCGTGAAAGTGGTTATTAAATGATGAGTTAAGTATTTCATTATACACGTGGAACATGTTTGAAATGTATGCTGAACATACTGCTGGGTTTAGATAATTAGCATGAAATGGGTGGGCCAGATTACGAAACATGTCATTTTGTGTTAACTTGTAGATGGCAAATGGGTATTCTCAAATAGTCTTTTTCATTTTATCTAATAAATATGAGGGCCTGTGACTGCAAATGATGTTTCAGGTGGATTATAATTTTACAGAATAACAAAGCAACTAATAATTATTCATCACTGCTCAGGACTTTAATAACATGCATACAGTAAGTATTGTTTTGTATTGATTCTCCGTCTCTTTTATTGACATGTGTATCATTTCAGCAAAAGTATCAATGCATTGTTATATAGATGAATTGTTTCACCCCTAACTGGCATATATTTTTTTAAAACTGCCTTCCCTGTGTACCATGTATGTCTAAATGGAACAGCCCTTAGAATAAATATGATGAAATAGTGATTAGAATGTATGAATATATTGGACAGAGATAGTTGAGTTGTAGTTTACTATTGAGTCTGAAGTATACTCTCACTTATTCAGCAAAGTAAGTTACACAGATCATCAAATAAATGTGATTTAAGATCATGTACACTTCATTTACATATGTATTAAGAATGCATCACAGAAAACCTAATATAATTAAACCTACCATATTGACCTTTTGCAAGTGAGGAAGTCAGTTGTTTTAAAAATTAACAGGGTGGTGGTGGTGTCCTAGCTACATTCATTGATATTTGAAATTTATAAATTCATTTTTCCAGCACAAATATTTATATAATCATCAAAAGTAATAAATTGGTGATATTTAAAATAGGTATAATTTCTTAAGCATTCATGCATCAGTAAAGTTTGAGTTGTCTCCCTTTCTGTAATTGAACCGTGTATATTGAATTACACCAGTGAAACAGTAAGCTCGATCCTTCAATTCCTCAAGGTAGTGATTTTGAATGTCACCATATGTTTCTTCATTGAATGTTTGTGCTAATCACAGTTGGTGTGTGGCATTTGAACTGTCTTGGAACACTATATCAAGATGGAGAAAACATAAGTATATTATTATAGGTTTTATTCGAACATGAAAGTTATTTTCAAATGTAATCATAACAAATGTTGCAGAACAATCCACAGATGAGACAAAGGCAAACCTTTGGTGTTGTCTATGGTTTGTGATCTAACACCTGGATTTTACTGTGATGCCAGCAACTTTCATTATTGTAATTTTGTTAGAGAACCAATATATTTTCCACAGTTGTCACAATAAAGGCAACTTGCTCCTGAGTCGGCACTTAAAAAGGTTCTTATGGAAGTGCTCATTGTTCTGATGATCGACTGACTCATTTCACATTAAAATAGAAAAAGTCATATCACATACATGATGCTTACATTGAAACTGAACTAAGAAAAAGCCATTCGACAAGATTTGTTTAAACATGTATAACTAACATATATAAGTTTGAAACTATTGCCAATTTATATATACTATCAAATGTGCGTGAGTTTTTGTTGAGTTCTGTGTTCTTGCAGAATTAGGCATAACATTCCTTGAAAATTTGGAAGAACTGGAATATCTTACATGAAACAGTGACTGTAATATTGACCTGTTCTTGAATTTAAAAGAGTAATGTAATGAATAAATGCCTCTTAACATTTGCATCTCAGACTTGGATGTATATTTATTGACAGTCTGGTATGTACATTGGGATTACTTGGGTTTTTTTTTTTTTTGTTTTCAGACCACTATGTATCTATCCCAACAATGAATTTCTAAGCAGTATTGTGGCTTTATTAAGAGTTTTGATATAACAATGGAAATATTGCCCTGTTTGAAGTTGCCCTGTTTGAAGTTAGACCGATTGAAGAGCATGATGAATATTAAGAAGATATGGCATTTTTATGTGTAAATTTACACGACATATCTTTACATGGGCAGTGCATTTCTTGGGAAGACAAATACTTCATTTATATGATTGATATGCCTGTGTGACTGCTTTAAGCAGCAAGAAACTACTATTTAATTAGGAAAAACCCTGGACATTCATAAACGGAATCTGCCTGATCCATTGCCAAGGTGATAAATAGAGCAGTGCACTGTACCATTGCCGGTGCTCTAATGGTATGCATACATGCTAACCATTATACTTTTGGTGTAATCATTACACTTTTTTTCACTAAATTACGCCTTATGCGTAACTGTATTTGGATTATGCGTTTTCAAGATATCCCCTTCAAAAAAATTAATTTGTTTTCTCATTTTTTTAAAAATCCCATTAATCCCACAGACCGTATTCTAGAACAGATGGCTTCTCTGTAACTACGAAAATAAGAGTACGCTAGTCCGATAAATCAACCGCAGATATCTGTGTTGATACTGATGGACAAAGACTTGCATGCACTTTCCTAACAGTATTATGTTCTTTTTATAGCATTTGCCCTATTTCCAAGAAACATGCTGGTTTCTACTTTCAATTTTTGACCTCACTTTCTATTTATAGCAGCTGTATGGCTTAGTTAGGAGAGAACAGACTGGTTTCCTAACTTTTAATCTTTCTCGCAGATTCTTTGTTCTAATTCATATCTGGTACAGAACCAGTCTGTAGGTATTTGGCGCTAAAAGTCAAGTCATATTTATTCTAGTTGATTACTTTTTTTGTCCACATGGATTACACTTTTTCCTAGCATGGGGTTGGCATGTATGGGCATGCAGCTTTGACCTAGTGAGATGACATGTTTTCCACTCACTCTGTGTTACTTAATCCATGCTATTCTATTAGCATTTGACTCCCCTTTGGAGGCCACTTCAAGGATGTTAAAAAGCTGGTTGCACAAGAACTTCCTCTTCAGGTGTGCCTTCAGGTATTGCCTTCTTTCATCTTTTGTCATGTGAGCCCCAGCCCCAGTGGAGATTATAGATAGAAGGAAAAGAGACCAGAGCCTGATCAGCCAACAGTTACTTCACTGTCATTGAAACTATAGGTGGCAACATGCCCCACATTTTCACAGATAAGCTTTTAAAAGGAAGAGGAAGTCCAGTTTATGCTCCCCCTATACTCCTTATCACTGCCAGTGACTCTCTGTACTTGCCACACTCTGACTGTCTGCCATAGGTACCAGAATTCCTTACAATAATTTATAACAGTTCCAGAATAATATTATAGTCCAAAGCTTTAATCTAGCTTCTACAGGCTTGACTTGACCATGTCCCATAGTATGTCCTACAAATATGACACAAGCTCTGCAAAATTCACTTTTACATAGATTAACTGTCATATTTGCCTCACTCAAGTGAACAAAGAATTTCCAAGTAGTTTCCTGGTGATCCTTCCAGGAATCATTGTAAATAATGATGTCATCAATATATGCATCACAGCCATCTATACCATATGTTACTATGTTTATTACGCACTGGAAAATTCTTCATACCAAATGGCATCACTTCGTATTAAGTCCATTTGGAGTTGCAAAAGCCAAAATTTCTTTTGCTCCATCCCTAAGTGGAATCTGCCAGAATCATTGTAACAGATCAAACTTTGTGACATATTTTGCATTTCCAATCCTGTCAATACAGTCATCAATTCTTGGTATTGTAAAAGAGTTTTGGTGACACTGTTCACTTTTCAGTAGTTTGTGCACATTCAGAAATAATTATCTCGTTTTGGCACAAGAATACATGGTGAACTCCAGTTACTTTTGCTTGGTTCAATAAAGTCACTCTCCAGCAAATACTCAACTTCTTGTAAGGGTGCTGTTTTACAGGTTTAGAATGTACAATTTCAACATTGTGGTAGATTTTGTTTGTTCGAGTTGGAACATCTGGGAACAAGTGCTCATTTTCACATATTAGCTGCTTTAACTCATTCTTTTCCTGTGGCTGTAGATGTGAAGGTTTATTGTCCCGATTTTTTAATATTTCTGAATTTTGAAGACTGGTTGAAGCAAAGTCATTACATTCAGGTTGTATGTCATTGTTTAAATCATCATTAATATTATCGAATGATTTGCAGAGCTATCTTGATCAACATACAAAAATACTTATACAGTTTACAATCACAAATAAAAATTACAGAAATAAAATCATGCACCAGGAGTTACAAAAATATAGATACACATAGCAGACACTGTTATATCTATTGAAACTTTATGGATGCAGTATCTCCTTCATCCATTTGCTTACTCTGTCATATCTAGAGTTTAACCAGACTGTCTGATTTCAACTGCATCAAAATTTGCTCCCATTCATGAGTATCATTTTCACAATTAAACACTGTTTTGTAGAAAAAAATTGCTTGAAAACATTTTATCAATGACTGTTACTTTAAATGATCATAACTAAGTTGAAACTTGTTTTAATTAGGACAAACGAGAAGTGAGCAAGGAGGATGGACTCAAATTTGCCAGGAAACACCAGATGTTGTTTATTGAGGCCAGTGCGAAGACCAAGGAAGGTGTTCAGTGTGCCTTTGAAGAGCTAGTAGAAAAAGTAAGAAATCTTGGAGATATTTTACTTTTTTCTGGTTTCATTTTAACTTTAATAAAATTTGATGAAGATGAAGTAAACTTTATGAGGCACAAGGAAGGTTTTGATATGGTCACATATTAATTGTCAGTAATGCATCCTTTATAAATAGCCATATCTGTGTTAATTGTCAGTAATACATCCTTTATAAATAGCCATATCTGTGTTAATTGTCAGTAATACATCCTTTATAAATTGCTATATCTGTGTTAATTATCAGTAATACATCCTTTATAAATAGCCATATCTGTGTTAATTGTCAGTAATACATCCTTTATAAATAGCCATATCTGTGTTAATTGTCAGTAATACATCCTTTATAAATAGCTAAACCTGTGTTAATTTTCAGTAATACATCCTTTATAAATAGCCATACCTGTGTTAATTGTCAGTAATACATCCTTTATAAATAGCCATACCTGTGTTAATGCTCAAGATCTGGAAAATAGATCAAATGATGTCCTGAGATAAAAGGTTGTAATAATAGGTTAACTGCTGAAAATTGGGGATAAAAGATTTTATGTAAGTGTTGGTACCAAGATAAGGAAATCCTGGTTGAGTGGTTATACTATTTGTCTGCATAACACATACAATTTCAAATCTAATTTAAGACTGTGATTTCCTTGTCATGGTGCCAACCTTGAATTTATTATTTTTTCAACCATTTGCTTGTCCATTTTGTGAATTATTCATATAATTTAGATTTATTCTATTATGCTTAATTGTTAATATGCAGTGAACATTATTTGTCATGAAATTGATGTGATCCAGCTTTCAGACTGAGGGTGGTCATTTACAAATGTAGCAGAGTGTTTAAAATCAATTAGCATGTGCTTATTGCAAGAAGACAGGACCACTCCAATGGCCCAAGTCATTAGAGCATCAGCCATGGATGACAGAGGTCCTAGGTTTGATCCCCAGCTGAGTCATACCAAAGACTTCAAAAATGGTACCAGCAGCTGCCTTGCTAGGCGTTCATCATTAAGAGGCTAGTTTTAGGACTGGTCAGCCTGGTATCAGGATAATTTGACTGGGTCGGACATTATGCTACATGTCTGTGGCATGATGCCTAACTTCTAGACATCACTATAAACTGTCACAGCGGGCATCATAGTGACATAACTGGGAAATTGTTAAAGCTGTGTTAAAAATCCAGATCACTCACACAAGAAGACAAACAAGTGACCAGAGACAAAAAAGTAAGGACTCCAGTTTTGTGATATTCTTCTTTTTTCATTGATGTGTAAAGGGGATCTAGGAAGTGTAGCTGCTTATGCCAACTGATTGCAGAGTTGAGCTCTCTGATGTAGTTGATTTTAATAGTGCTGTCAAAAGGATAACATAACATGTGACTATAGTTTTTTACTTTGCTGTGTGAGATAGCAAACAAGGCATACATTTCTGATCATGATGGCAGAGGTAGTGATAGCTGTTATATTTTGTGTGAAAGTTTTTAAAAATCATAGACAGGAAACCACGAGGGAGATACATCAAAGTACAGTTTGCATGCATTACTTTAAGGTCTGTGGAACTATTGTTTTTCTTCTTTCAGACATTAAGTTTCTGGCATGATTTTAAGTAATGATTATGAAGGGATAAATAAGTCTTATTTTATAGTCATGCATGAATTTGTCACATATCATTATGGAATAATAAATGTATGGAACTATCATAACATTTAGCTATTTTGCAGTATTTTTATGTCGTAAATTTTTGGTGTCCGATTGTCTTGTAACTTACCTGTACATGTTGAATTGACCCCGTTAATTTGGCAAGGACATCAGTGTTGTGGACACATTTCAAACTATATCATATGTTTGAAGATTCTCCTGTTCATAGAAGTATAGGTTATGTGTATGCGTTGTTTGGGTCTCACTAACAAGGAACTGACTCTCACAGCATCATCTGCTATACAATTTGCAGGCCTTAAGTTGTCATTAATATTGAAAATAGGCCAGCATTGTGTATACTACAGTATATATGCTATACAATTTGCCAGGCCTTAAGTTGTCATTAATATTAAAAATAGGCCTGCATTGTGTATACTACAGTATATATGCTATACAGTTTGCCAGGCCTTAAGTTGTCATTGAAAATAGGCCTGCATCGTGTATACTGCAGTATATATGCTATACAATTTGCCAGGCCTTAAGTTGTCATTAATACTGAAAGTAGGCCTGCATCATGTATACTACAGTATATATGCTATACAATTTGCCAGGCCTTAAGTTGTCATTAATACTGAAAGTAGGCCTGCATCATGTATACTACAGTATATATGCTATACCATTTGCCGGGCCTTAAGTTGTCATTAATATTGAAAATAGGCCTGCATTGTGTATACTACAGTATATATGCTATACAATTTGCCAGGCCTTAAGTTGTCATTAATATTGAAAATAGGCCAGCATTGTGTATACTATGGTATATATGCTATACAATTTGCCAGGCCTTAAGTTGTCATTAATATTGAAAATAGGCCTGCATTGTGTATACTACAGTATATATGCTGTACAATTTGACAGGCCTTAAGTTGTCATTAATGCTGAAAATAGGCCAGCATCATGTATACTACAGTATATATGCTGTACAATTTGCTAGGCCTTAAGTTGTCATTAATACTGAAAATAGACCTGCATTGTGTATACTATAGTATATATGCTATACAATTTGCCAGGCCTTAAGTTGTCATTAATATTGAAAATAGGCCAGCATCGTGTATACTACAGTATATATGCTATACAATTTGCCAGGCCTTAAGTTGTCATTAATATTGAAAATAGGCCAGCATTGTGTATACTATGGTATATATGCTATACAATTTGCCAGGCCTTAAGTTGTCATTGAAAATAGGCCTGCATCATGTATACTACAGTATATATGCTGTACAATTTGACAGGCCTTAAGTTGTCATTAATGCTGAAAATAGGCCAGCATCGTGTATACTACGGTATATATGCGATACAATTTGCCAGGCCTTAAGTTGTCATTAATACTGAAAATAGCCAGCATCATGTATACTACAGTATATATGCGATACAATTTGCTAGGCCTTAAGTTGTCATTAATACTGAAAATAGGCCTGCATTGTGTATACTACAGTATATATGCTATACAATTTGCCAGGCCTTAAGTTGTCATTAATGCTGAAAATAGGCCAGCATTGTGTATACTACAGTATATATGCGATACAATTTGCCAGGCCTTAAGTTGTCATTAATACTGAAAATAGCCAGCGTCATGTATGCTACAGTATATGATGTGTACTGCATGCAACCTGTGATGATTTCTTAAAAGTTTAGTTTATTTCTCTGGTTGTAGATTATACAGACTCCAGGCTTGTGGGAGACAGAGAAACAGGGAGGAATGACTTTAATAGGCAGTAGAGGTACTTCACAAGGATATTGTGGTGGTTACTGTGTTATATGACATTAACAAATTTGCCTGAATAAACTGACTAAAATTTGCATTAGGTTGTATATCTGTTTGTGTTGTATCAAGGAATTTGTGTCATCATGTTAAGTCTTACTGACTTCTTAAACTGTTTTATTACATATACAATATCCAAGTAATTTTTTTGAAAGACATCATGGATTGAAATTGAAATGAGTCAGTCTAAAATGGGGATCTAGGTAACTTTGCCCTTACAGTCTAAAATGGGGATATAGGTAACCTTGCCCTTACCTACTGAGCCAATCAAGTTTTTAAAGATATATGACAGCATTATCCCAAACAGGGTAAGGACATACAGTTGAAAGTGTATAAACAATATTACTCTTATAAATGATTTTTTTAAAAAAATTAATAAAACTGTATTTTGTCATATTATAATTAAATTCTTACATTCATGCTGTTTAAATATGAAAGAATTTTGATGAATAATTTCAATGTTTAATTTTCCAAGGTTTGCTTATCAAGAACATTGTTGAATGCCTTTTGAACTGAAATTAATACTAATATATGGCCAGTATCAAATAATACATATTTATCTTGTTTTAGAAGAGTGTCTCTTTAGAATTTTGGAAAGTAAAACAAATAATTAGACATCAAGTATGTATAAGGTAGAAAAATATGTTAAGCAAATGAATACATTGTCATGGAAAATAAATGCATTGCAGATTTATTTCAATAGATTTAGAAAAGAAGACTAGATCATGTAATACTGTAATTATTACAATAAAGCAGAATGTGCATAGGAAAATAAATTCCATTCATTCTGCCATGCGTATCATAGCATAACTATTAAACAAAACATAACGAAAGGTTTCACTTCATAATATTCAAAATTTTGTATTTTTCAAAATTATTTTTCATTTACCATTTGGTGTGTATGCTGATTTTGTCATTGATCAAATTGCTGTTTAAACCAATTAAGCATTTTGCTCATAAATAGCAATAATACAATATGAGTGTATTTATTCATATTTCTTGCATTGTAACTGGAGAAAGCCAGAGATTATCTATGATCTCAATATCATAATCTGGTAGATAAGAAAGCAATTTCCAACATTATCAAGGTCCTTGTCTGGTGATATAGTGTATCCTTTGAGTGATTATGATTGTATTGCATAATGTTTCTTTATGGACAATATGCTTGACTGGTTTGAACAAACATTTACCCACAACACGTTATCAAGGGCCTTGTCTACTTATGAAGTTTATGCGGTACCCAGCTATGATTGTATCGCATAATTGTTTTGAACAGGTGATACACCCAATTGGTTTCAACAATCATTTGCCAACTAAAGTATCAACATGCAAAACGAAGAGGCAATACAAATAATTTCACAAGCACGTGAAATTTTTAATGTTGTTAATTGATCCATTTTTTTGTTGAGCATTCTTAAAAACAGCAAAAGTTACCTGCAAGGAGTTTATGACTAAACATCTGGCTTATAGAATATTTTATAACAAACACCAAGCCAGGCTGCTTAGTTTTGAAACTCCATGAGTACAAAATTAAACTCATGCTTTAGTTCATATTCAGTAACTTTGCTATGAGATTTTTAATTTTCTTGACTATGGTGCTTAGAAGTAAACATTTTTTTAATGAAAACAGTGGGTGGATTTACAAAGATTAGGCATATAGATTTTAGTCTCATTGTGAAGGTGTATGCAAGAATTCGTCTTACCCTTGTCTAATTAACGCTTTATTTACTTTTCTTTATATTAGAGTAGCAGTTTCTGAATAATATCTTGTATATGCATATTGTTGTATATTTGTTTATAACATAAGCCTGAATGATTTATACCAAAACTTATGTTTGCTGCATTTACACAGATTTGTGGAAATAAGTAAACTCAGTAATGGGGGGGGGAGATAGAGAGATTTTCTGTAAAAGTCACATATATGTATCACATACACAATAAAATATATGGCTGATGTAATCACAATATTCTTCTCTCTTTTGTTATTCAAACCGTTAATTGATGATGTCATATTTTGTTCATGTATCAAGCTTTTTGTGAGGGTTTCATTTTGTATATCAGGCTTTTTGCCATCTTTTAAAAAGTTATTGCAGCAGTGTAACATTGACACCTATGCTAATATTTACATGCTGAATTTCATCCAAATAAAATTGAAATTGAAAGGTAGCTGTGATTTTTTTGCAAGCAGAATTCTATGGCAACAGGTTTCCAAAAAGTAAGGATCCAGCTTAGAGAAAAAACAACAGACAATCCCCAAAGAAGACAGCACATGATAGAGACCAGTTTCAAAAACAAGAACTTTTACTGCACATATCCTTATCACATCAAACAGCAAATGTTCCTTGATATGGATTGTGCCACATATTGGGACAAGTTAACTACTAATACACAGCCTAAAAAATTCCCCAATATTTTTAAAAGTTCAGTAATATTTAATAACTGCATCAGTAATACTGCTTTCAGAAATTTCCACAACAAGTTACATGTATGATTTAAAATTTTAAAATTGGAAGTACCCTGTGTAATATTGTAACCATTCGATAATATAATGAATGATATTTGTTTATAAAATGTGTCACCATTTTTTAAATAGAAAACCATTAAATTTGAGGTCTTTATCTCTGCATTTTGTTACAACACTTCATTTTAGGATCCTGGATGGCTAAGGCATTTGTCATTACTACTCGTATCTCAGTTCAAGTCTTGGCTTGACCACTGTGGGTTTGTGAGAAAGCTTGCCATTAGATTCTTGTGGGTTGGTGGTTCTTCCTGTGGTCTTCCTGGGCTCTTCCTCGACCAAATGGCACCAAATATACTATCTGCCATGTATTGCTATCATGTGCCAAATTTGGCATTAAACCCTGAAAATTGCAAAAATAACAAATCCGTTGTGGATAATTCTGAAATGTGCACCCAATCACATACCTGTTGCATAAATAGGAATTAATTTCAGTGGATAATAACGTATTTAAAATAAAAACATTTCAAAAAAGATCATTATTTTGTGTGTTTTTTGTAGTGTTGTGATATATATAGGCATTTGAATGTAATTTAATTTGCTAGTTAAGTCTAATACAGGATTCAGTACCAGGCAACAAAAATGGGTATTCATTTTTTTTTTCTGTTTGTAACATCTGGATTTACCTTCTCATCTTCTACCACTACCAAAATAGAGTACTGCTTTGACTGTCTGGAAAATTAGTTGCAATTTATCCTGTCGTGTCTACTTTGTTTGTTTTTATTTTATTACAAACTCTTTGACCAATCAGAGTTATATTTATACAGATTTTCAGAGGTGGTAGATATTGTTAAGAGATTAAAACATGGCAGATTCTTTTGCTTCATGAGTGAAGCTGTGTTTTTGCATTTTTCTTGGACTGAAATAAACTAAATGAAATGAGGCACATTGTATTGGTTTCAATTCATTAATGTACACATAAAGTGTGATTACATTGATATAGGGCTTTGGAGATAGCTAAATATTATAAGCTTCGGTTTGGTTGCTTTTTCGTTCATTTGTTTGACACTGAATAGTTTTGTAAGTTTCTGAATAGAAAAAGTAAACATTTGTTTTCCTATGTAAAAACATGCAGAAATATGGTGTATTATTTTATGCAGGGAAGTTAGTCACACCATTAAAAATAAATTGTGTTTTATTAGTTTCAACATGGAATTATTTTGGAGGAGTGAATTAGCATAAATTTGCTGTAAAGTAGCATGCACTTTAATTTTGGATAATCTGTAAATGCTGTTTCTTCATGTAAAGCATTTTTTTTTCAAAATAACTATAATTTTGTTCTAAAAATTTATGGTTGAACAGTATGAAGGGAAGATTAAACCAAGTTACAAAATATAAACTGCTTCTTATGACAGTCTGCTGTGAATGTGATCAATAAGCTTTTGTGGAGAAAATTACCATGTAATTCAGTAATCCTAATTTGAGGGCGGGTACCATATCTTTTCTGGATATTCCCTTAATCGAAATCAATTTTTGATTACTTAATTTCCCTATTGTGATGGCTTTTAGAATGAACATGTGTGAACTTGTGGCTTATACACATTCAGTTCTTGCTTTGCCTTTTCCGATGGATTTAATCGGTGTTTGGAAAGGCTCATAGGAAGAACATTAATTATGCATCAGAGTTCTTGTCATTAGAATTTTGGTACAAAGGACCCCAAATATTTGAATATTTGCACAATGTTCAGATAATGAAGTCTTATGTCAATGATTTGTGTGCATTTACATCAAGAGTACAAGATTATTACATGAAATAAATTGACTTACAAAAGATGGTATGCCTTTGTTGTAATTTAAATAGAAAAATTATTGTTTACTGCACTATACATATCCTGATATAAAATGCAATGATTTTACAAGTGACATCATATGGCCCATGTTTGATGACATTGGCATAGCCCTATAGAAACCACATTCATCTGTCCCTCACTCTTTTTTTCCATCAAGTTTGGTTCTGAAAAATAACGTTTTTCAGGGTGACTTGTTTTAACCACTTTGGATATGTCTTCATTTTAATTAACAAGAGTTAAGTGTCCTCAACAACATTCTTGGGTGGGGTTATTGCCCCATATTGTACATTGTTATGAAACTTAACTTCATCCAGCCTTGATTGTCTATTGGGGCATGGCTTTTTAGCTTGACAAACATGCTGTCATGGCCATGTTTGTTAATATTCATAGCGTTTGGGGGTTAACAGGAAAAACATGCACTAGATGGTTTTTTTTTGTGTTGTGCATTTGGCAAGCATTTGAAGGACAATCGCACACCAAATCAAACCAATCTGAAATTAAGACTGGCTTAAGTGTATCATTCATGATTAATGCTCATAGTTAAAGACCAGGCAAGCATATGTCCATTGCAGTAAGAACGTGTCAGGCAGTAGGTATTCTTATTTGAGTACATTGTTGAGAAAATTTACATGTGAAACACAGTCCTTCTTTTGCCTGTTTATTATACCCTGTATAATATATTCTAGCTGTGTTGCTGATGTGTGTGTCTTGATTTACCAGTCGTGAAGCTTTCAGCATACAGTTCACAGTTTTCTTCTTTTACAGTTGTCATGGTAATACCTTAAAATACAAATAAGTATTTCTCTTCTATTTTCTAAAAATCTGGGATTGGCCTATCATTATCAGTTTTCTTCCAAATGAATTTTCCATTTGTTTTGTAAAAGTGGGAAATGGACTGATCATGGGAGAATTACAGTAAGTAATTTATTACTTTCGGTGAGAAAATCTCTTTACTAATAAGAGCTGCATTACACATATTTATAAAAATATTTTTAAATTACAAATGATTTATTTTTGACAAAGTTGCACTTGGAACTTTGAAGATCAACTTGAAATCAAGATCATGGATTGCAAAATAAACATTAAATAAGGAACCATCCTGATATTTCAAGCTACATTTCCTGTAGTGCAATAAATTTGGTACCTATGTTTACCTCCGGCATTTGACTTTATATGGCTACCCAAAGTTTTGTTTACTATCATATCTTTCAGGAATGCCAGACCATTTTCCCATGCTGCTGCTTGACATGGTCATAATCACACCAACTTAATGTGCAATGCACTGAATGAAATAATGTCCTCTCACTGGCCAAAGGAAAATGACATACTGACCTATTGATTATGTATTCTCACAAAGGGTCTCCACCAAAGTGTTTCTTGGGCAAGGATGTTTACTCAACTGTCTCAGCACTAAAGAGTTGACTCAACTGTCTCAGCACTAAAGAGTTGACTCAACTGTCTCAGCACTAAAGAGTTTACTCAACTGTCTCAGCACTAAATAGTCTTCTTGTGTTGATGTGCCATAAAAAAAAGACTAAATCAAACCAAACAAAGAATTCAACCATTGCTCTTGATCATTGATGTTTTGAGCATCATCCTAAACTTTTTTAATGTGCAAAATAACAGCCTTGATTCAGGTTCAAATTCTGATGCTTATAAATGACCACATATCTGTACACTTTTGTTTAACAGATTGCTAAAGGTCAATGACCTTGTTCATATTAAGCCATGACAACGATATCTGTACATATCCCTCAAAATAATATTCTTTCATGTTTCATTAGGTACTGACTGACTGCATCAGTTTAATAATAACTATACAAATCCAAATAATTCTTTTAATGTTTTATAATAAAGTAATACAATGTCTTATTCCTTTCTCTCAAATTCCAAAGTACACAAATCAAGACTCTCTAGCATCAATTTACTTCATTAGTCTGGCATCACTTGTGTACAAAACCTCCATTACTTGCACAAAATGTAGTGTGAGTTTATGGAAAGAGCTAACCCTTTACTGCAAAGTGACACTTTTAAATACCACCACCTTTATCAGTTGACCAATTAATTCTCAGGTTGGGCAGTAGAGTTGGGGGAGTACTTTTGAACCAGGATATTTTTTCTTATACTTCAAAACAAATCTTATAAATATTTTTTCAAGCTGCTTTGGGGGCTATAATTTTTGTCCACAAAAAATCACAGGTCTTCACATCCTCCATTCTGAAAATTAAATGGTTGGTCCCTTACTGTATAGTGATGCCTTTCATGTGAAACCAATTATGATACAATGGATGGTTAAAATAAAGAATTTACATCTATAACATCACTTTATTTAATGTCCAAAATCGTTTTTCATTCATTATTATTTATAACCGTTTGAATTTCACAAGACCGTTGATGCATGATAAGTAAGGAGTGAATCAAGCACTTTACATTTTTAAAACTGTTAAAACTGTTACATATACATTGCAAATCAATACTGATGTTATGGCCTTCTGGATTTCTGTGATCCCAACTTTTCAAAGATTTGCTCAAGTTCATTTGTTAATCAGTAACATTTTTACAAAACTACTGCCAAGAACACATTTCAAGTTGGATTCCGTTTTTTTAAAGAAAATTCAGAATAGAATAAAACTAGGCCATTACTTTAATATTTAATTATTAACGGATGTAAAGAAGAGATTAATTAATTATAACATAATTATAGAACACATTGATACTAGATGAAGATATAAGTAATGTTTAATGGATGACGCTTCATTTAAGTTAGTCCCAACAAATGTATTACTTTCAATACAAGACCTTGACCTTTGCTTCCTTAAAATAAGAGCAGTTGGAATAGCTTTGTTTTTAATATGTTGCTTATTTTTCAACTGTAGCAATAATGCACCATTTCTTACAATAAGTTCACATAGGAAAATATAAAGATTTCTGATCAATCTTATCAGATGTTTGATTCCTAAAAACTGTTCTTGCTTGAAATTTGGAAGTATTGTATGAGACTGAGATGTATGGGACTGACATGTATGAGATTGAGATGTATGGGACTGAGATGTGGCTTCAGATTCATCGATAGCCTTCTGAGACAAAGAGGATACATCAGGATCTTGTTCTTGTTAAACAATAAGTGGTTGCCTGAATGAGTAGCAAAAGGAGGATCACTGTGATCAATACCTTTTGATTGACCAAAACCAGAAGCAAAAGTGACCTCATAAAAAACTGACCAATAAATATGTGAGCTAAAAGAATAATTTCATTCTCAAGAGCTCTTGTTGCCAAAGTAACTGGACAAGATAGGTATTAATCAGGGATTTCATTTTCAATGGGATCAACTTTTTGATTAAAACAAGGTTTGTCTGTTATGAGTGGATTAACCACAACCTTATCTCCAGCTATGTCATTGCCTAGTAATAAAAGAATACCCTCAGTGTGTAAAGAAGTCACTGTTCCCACTGTCATAGGTCCTGGAACAAATGTACACAGTGTAGAAGAACATTAACAAAACTGCATTTTACTCCCTGAATAAGGACACTTGCACTAGAGGAGGGGCCCCGAGTGGTCTAAAGCGCTCTCCGTTATGGATAACTGCTGTTTCACCTCTGTCTGCATGGGTTGGAGTCTTGGATTTGGCCAATGTTAGTATGTAAGAAAGGTTACCAATAACTTCTCGTGGGTCGGTGGTTCGTTCTGGGGTTTTCCCGGGTTCTTCCTCCACCATTAATACTGGCCGCCATGTATAGCCTATCGTGTGCTGAAAAATGGCGTTAAACCCCACAACAACAACAAAAAAATTCACTAGAGGAAGAATTCTCAGATAAAGGTAAAGTACCTGATAATAAAAGTCTATGAGAAGCTCATGTTGATATTTTAATGCAGATAAGCATTTCAGAATCACCAACAAGTGATACAGATCCTTTTGACATGAATGGTCTATAATTCTCCATAACAAAATCAGACGGGTTTGTTTGACCCAACAAATGTATTGCTTTCAATACATGACCATGACCTTGAGCATTTGGAATAGCTCTGTCTTTGTTCTGTTCCTTATATTTCAGTCTGTAGCAATCATAAATAGTGTGCCCATTCTTCTTGCAATAGGTAGAGATATGGACTTAAGATGACTCTTACCAGAAATTTGATTTCTAAACGTTGTGCCAGACCGAGATTTGAAAGTGCTTGTACGACACTGAGATGGTAATTTAACAAACAACTGCTGAAACAATGACTCATTGACAAATGGTATCTATTTACCAGAAGACTGCTGAGTGCAAGACTTACTGACAAAAGAAACTTTGTGAGTCAATGAATAATCATCAGCTGAAGGAGCAGTATTTTCCAATGTTTCCACTTTCTGCTCCTCAAGGTAGGTTTTGACATCACTATGGATGCAATTCTTGAACTCTTCAATCGTTATGAGTTGTCTGAGGTTATCTTAATCTTCATCAACCTTTTTCTTTGAGCACCTCATATCAAATATTAGTTCTCTTTCCCTTGCAAATTCAACATGGGTAATGGTATGTCCTGTTTTTTTCTACAATTCGTAAACTTTTGTCTATATACCTCAGGTATCAACTTATTACCCTTCAAAATGCATTCCTTAACCAGATCATAATGTTGTTGTACTGACATTGAAATATAGATTTCATGAGCTTTGCCAATAAATACACTTTTTAATAATAAAATCCAATACTCTCTTGGCCATTTCAAGTTTTCAGCAATTTTCTTAAAATGAGGAAATATAGATCTCCTTTTTGTCTAAAAGTGAGCAGTAACAATCTTTCTGGTAACATCAAAATCTGAACTAGTGTGTAAGGGGGTGTGTGTGTGCTACACCAGCCAGTTCTAATTCTTTCAAATTGCTTCTCTCTCTCTCTCTCTCTCTCTCTCTCTCTCTCTCTCTCTCTCTCTACATCTGCAGTGGTCTTCTTTATCTCTCTGCCATTTAATTTTTCTCTGCTCTCTCTGCATTTGCCTTTCCCTTTTCTATTTCTGAATTTGCAATTGCATCATTTTATTCTGAAGCTGACGCTTTAATAATTCAAGTTCCACCTGGTTTTTTAAGTGTAATTCCTTTAAGTTCTTATCAAGTCCAGAGAATACTTACTAATCAAAGCCAATGCATTTTTATCCCAAAATATGCCTTTGCACCAAACACAGGATCAAAACATTGTATTGTTTTGTTAAGCATGCTTAATTTCTGGCAAGCTCAAGCAACTCGTCCTTTTCAAAGACTAACCCTTCCTGAATAGGATTAGAAATGAAGTTATCTACCTTAGATGATATTGTGAAAGCTTGTTAGATTCAATAAAGACTTCTCAAATATGTGAAATTAAAATCTTTACCAGGAGCAACATAAATTCCAAATCAAAGTTGATTTAAATTTTACATACAATTTTTAATATCTCTGAAATATTTTAAAGAAATTTAGATTCTGGATGAGATCCTAATTTAAGTTACAGCTCTTTGGTTTGAAACTAATTAACCGAAAAAAACAAAACCAACAAGATTGTTTTTACAGATCACCAAATAATCTTACAAGATCTACCATAAGTTAAAAAGTTTAGTGTTTTGAATGAATTCCAATCATGAATGTGATGACGTTCTAACAGTCTTGATGTATCACAATGATATAATCCAGAATGTCTTTGAGTGAATTTACAATAATCCCAAAATAGTGTTTATCCAGTCAATGAAGGTCTGAGAAGCTCGAAGTACTTAATATGATCCACCAGAGGAAGTTCTGAGCCAATATACTGACCTTTGGAGAATTCACAAATATTTGAAGGGCAGATGAATAACCTTGATTGTGGAGAATGAACAATATCTCCTTTCAAAAAGGAAAAGAACACAATCTGCTTCAACAGCAAAGATGATTAGCCAGTATTAATGTGTTTCTTGGTATACTAATCACAAAAGCACAAAATATTATCCATTCAGCATCATAGACTTTAGATGTAAAACACTTTAGGGCCTGGATAATGGAATCGGCAACCTTCCTCGAAAACTTTGCCTACCATATAGATCGCTTAATATGAACTAAGTGTGAATGTGAAGAATCTAAGGATTGGAATGAAACTGAGTATATTTGTGTTGCAAATACAATTTTAGCAATAGCCTCGATAGGTCAATCAAAGTAGTGAGATCTTCGAACCATGACCTTTGAGGTCACAGGGATGATATCAAGATAACCTGAGCTTTGGATGTCTGACCTTGTGAAGTAAATCTAGAATGAACCTAAAGGGAGGGAATGTATAAGCGAACAGTCAATCAAATCTCAGGCTGAAGGAGTCAACTGACCAAGCTCTTGGGTCTGGGACTTAGGAAACATGACTGGAATCTTGTTTTTAAGCTTCACTGAAAACATGCCCACTGTAGGTTCCTCCCACTGAATGAACAAAAATTCTTCATCTGGCATGATGTAGAAACCATCGTGTTAGGACTACCGTGTCTGTTCTGAACAAACTTGCTGCAAGGATATGTTCTTTCCTAGAATGTGACAGACTCAGAGTGTAATCAATTATGAGTCTGTCCAGCATAGAATTGTCCAAACTTGCATAAAGAGAATAGGAGAATGAGTACCTCCTTACATTTAAGGTATGCAGCTACCAATGTGTTGTCTCAAGAGCAGAATGCAATGGGTCTTTACAAGATTTATGCACCCTTTCAGGGTGATGAATACAGTACAAATTGTATAGGAGCCTCTCCTCCTGGGACCATTGATTCTAGAGAATTACTCCTTCTGACTTTACCCTCTGTGAATCTGATAGAGACATTTGATCAGAGCAAATCTTTGTGTGGTTTTCCGACTGCCAACAGGAGGAACTGAAGATGAAAGTGGAGTCTGCCTATGGATAACAGGTATGCCATGGAATTCAAGGTTCCCAGAAGCATGCAACAAAAATGAACTAACAAGTCAGTCTAGGTTTGTAAGGTCCTCGACAGTTCCGTGGTTTTTTGTTTATCTTTTCTGGGGAACATGAACCTGACCAAGAAAGGTAAGGAAATTCATGCCTATGCAAATTAAATCCTGTGAATGAATGAGATCTGACTTCTCTTGCTTGGGAATAAGTTCTGAGTCATGATGGACCAGATGCCAGTCGTCAAAGTGCTGAATGAGTTCAATTCCAATATATCTCAAAAGCTCAGCTATTACTCCCATAACTCCGGCAAAGACACTGATTCCTGAAGCCCGACCAAATAGATTCTCTCAGATTTGAATAACCTCTGTCTATTATTGAAAACCAAAAGTGTGCTGAGAAATGATCAAGATGTGGAATACACCTCCTGAAGATCAATGGAAATTGCCAGAGTATAGATCTAATAACATTCTAAACGGATTCCATCTTGAAGGCTTCCACTCATATACATTTGTTGGGGGGGGGGAGGAAAGATCTATAATACAATTCAATTTTCTGTTAGAAATAACTGAGTAGAATGTAGGTGACAACATTTGAACCATTTCTATTGCACCCTTCTGAAGAATGGCATACGCCTCTTTCTTTAAATTGATAAACTTACTAATGAAAGAGGATTTGTGTCATAATTAATAGAGGAGATAGTTCTAAGAATTTCAAATGTAAATGCTATTCATTATAAAAAAGACTTACTAATCTTCCATGATGGTTGACCAGGCCTCTGAACACGGTCAATCAAACACCTACTTGTATTATAAAGGGGTACACTGTAGCAAAGGTGAGCTGTCCCTAGGAATGACTCTCACCACCATCACCATTTTTTGTACAAAGGAAACAGCAGTCCTCAATTCTTTCCCTTGCCTCTCCAGTTTCTGTTTTGGTTTTATACCCTTATCTTGAAATTCGGCTGCCCCATGGTTCAGTTAGGCTTTATTCACGTATTGACCAGTAACTGATGCAAGGGACCTATGATGGTGTACCATAACATCATGAGAAGCAATGTCAGGAATGTGACTGCTAAATAAAGCCTCAGACTTCTGGGGTGCAGCCCTAAGAAGTTTCCATTGTGACACCTCTATGAAGAGGAGTCGTTGTAGACAATGCATGCCTTGACATCTTGCTATAACTTGAAATAGTTGTACCTTCTGATGGAACATATCAGCATGTGATGCTATAGTCACAAAGGACCTGGCCTTTGACTCCAGAATCTCTAATGATTTAACAGAGGCAAGCAAACAGCCCCATCAAACCATCCTTATGAAGCTACTGCATCCAAGTGGTGGGGGTTAGAGGACAGAAGGGGGGATGAACTTTATACCTCGAGACTGATATGAAAAGGAGCAGCAGAGAGGGTGAACAGACCATAGAATTCCGACAAAACAAATAAAACAAACAAATAAATCATCTCGTAGAAAGGTCAAGATTTTACAAATGAACTTTCCTTGAGATGTTTATTTTTGCAATGACCGATTGTGCTAATAAAACCTCAGTTCGAAATAGTAGCTGAAAAAATAAAGTACTCTACGTGTTTATTTATTTCTTGTTTATTTTTTTGACGACCAACGTTGGTAGGTACCCTCTCTGCTGCTCCTCTTCTGCTGATATTAATTAAATTATGTTATAATAAAAAATGGTACATCCAGAATCTCATACTGCAAGAACAGCTCGAGAACGATTAGAAACAATTAAAAAATTTCTTCCTGTCAGAGACTCATTTAGAAAAAATCTGCAAGCTCAGCAAGAATCAAAAGTTGAGTACGAAGAAGACACTAAAAAACTATTTAAACCCGTCACTGTAGCTACTAAGAAAGCTGCATCGGCTGTTGAAAAAACTATATGGGGAGATATTGCGGAGGAAGATGAGAAGAGGAAAAAGGGTATTTTTCCGGTATTAGAACAAACTGCAGTGCAGGCTGAAAAAACAGCAAGAAGAACCAAACAAACAAAAAAGATTTTACGAGACCTTCCAACTGACATAGCTGCGGCTCAGCCTCCACCTGTTGATGAGGAAATACTTGAAGGTATTGGAGAACTTCGTGCTGAAGTCGCCGATGTGAGAAAAAAACTTGCATCTGAACCCAAAACAGCAGAAGAGAGCTTAAGATTAATTGCAAGATTTAACGAAGGAGTTGTTGAGGAAATTAGAAACACTGAAAGAGAGAGATTACCTGAGATGATATCAAAAAATATATCTAATAAATCTAATTTTTTAAAACCCTTTTATGGAAAAACAAATGATGATGATTTCATTAAATGGATATATCGCGTATATTACAATAAAAAACAAGCTAGAGGTCAAGAATTTAAAAGACTTAAAGAAGAAGTAGAAAGACTTAGAGGGGGACGGGAACAACCAAAACAAGGAGAGTCCTTCCAGTATCAGCTTCCTCCACCTCTGCAACAAATAGAACAACAACAACAATCTTCTTCGCCACAACAAAGGTTGATGTCGAAAATTAAAAAGGCTAAAGAGTCACTTAAATCACCCTTCTTGAAGAAAATTTCTGCATCGAAAATGACATTTACACCGGCAGGTTCACCACATGGATTTCGAGAAGGTTCACCCCCGGACACCACTGAAGTACCTACTCCGGTAATGCAACCACCACCCCAAGATGAACCTAAAACAGGATCTGGTTTATGTCCTGATAATATCATCAATGACGTATCACGGTTAGAAGTTCTCATAGGAGGAAAACGAGCTGGAAATAATTCACCAGAAATAACCAATGAAGCAGCTGATATTTGTCGGCGACTATTTCAAGGTGGCATCATGGATATTGGCGTTTACCGAGAACTTATTGATGAACTCGTTGATGACTAGTTGTTAGATAAATGGTAAATAAAATAAGATGATCGTGCATGATAATCATCGTAAACCCACACAGGTTAGAGCGGTAAACTCACGATTACCAATCTATGAAGCAATTTACGGAAATGGACTTGGTGATGTCATTCGAGGATTATTCACGAGGATAGCTCCAAAAGTAGCACCTGTAGCAAAACAATTATCGATGAAGGCTATTGATATTGTTCGTGATAAAGCTCCTGGTGCAATTGTCAATGTTGCTGGTAAGGCGTTCTCGGCGATCAAAGAAAGATTATCACGATTATTGCGACGAAAACAACAACCACTAGTAAAATTACCAAGTACTGAGGTGATGCCTGCAGATGTTAGTAAAATAATAAATCAGGCTGCAAATCAAAAACTAGCGGCGATATCTGAAGAAGCAGAAAAAAATATAACAGCAAATTTAATAGCAGGAAGTGGTCTTCGTCGACGATGATCATCATTTGGAAAAATGATAATTATAATAAAAATGTTCAGGCGCGAATCAGACCCAGCATTTGATATGGAGGCACCTGTCCTTAAGTACGAGTCAGTACGTGATTATCAGTTTTATTCTTATGACGCAATACAACCAAATCATCAGGGGAGAATCGAATTACAGGTTCATGATACAAGTAGATATTTCTTGCCCGCTGAGGCGTTTATTGAAGTAGAAGGTAGACTTGTAACGAATGTTGTAGCTAATACGCCATATGATGCTAATTTGCGTGTTGGTTTTGTCAACAACGGGATTATGGCACTGTTTGATAGCGCCACATACATGATTGATGGAAAAAATATTGAATCAATTCAGAAGGATGTCGATGTTGCTACAACAATAATTGGTCTAGCCAGATATTCTGACGACTTTACAAGATCAGCTGGTCCAACAATGATGTTCGCTAAAGATATCACCGACAACGCTGATCATATCAGGTATGCTAAAATACGGACACCGCAAGATACTGCAGTTGATCCACAACCAGTTGACTTTGAACACGCAACCAGACCAGCTGCTGCTTTTGATATTGTAAAAGGTGATAGCGCGACTTTCAACTTAGGATTTGCAACACGCCAAGCGGCGCTGTCAGGAGATAATATAAATTTTTCGTGTGCAATTCCATTATCTCATATCTTTGGATTTTGCAGAAATGTTAGAAAAGTCATCTTTGGAGCTAAACACACAATTGTGCTCGTAAGAAAAGGTAATGATAATGATGCAATCTGGCGAGGTGGTGGTATTGCCGATGGTAAAGTAAATATATCAAAACTTTCATTGTGGATGCCAGTAATGACTCCATCTATTACTGAGGAACAAAAATTACTATCTTTTATGGATCAAGGCGGTAAATCATTGCTATCATGGTTAACAGTAACCACAGATGCTGCTCAAAGCAATATTAATGGTTTATTTACATGGCATATAGCATCACAACAGGGTGTTTCTGCACCACGACATATTTTTATTGCATTACAAAATATTAACCGGATAAATAATCAACAACGTTCACATATGATATTTGACAACCTTGGAGTTAATGAAGTTTCTTTACGGATAAATGGACATCAAGAACCGGCCGAGGATATACAACTAAATTTTGTTCAAAATCATGTAGCGCGCGCATATCATCGTTTAATGTCATTCATGGGACGTGATCAAAATATAGATACCGGGTTGCAAATATCACAACTAGATTTTACAGGTCTATATCCGATTTATTATTTTTCACTAGAACATCTTGATTTATCCAAACAATCTGTTGTTGATATACACTTTCGAGCCCATGTTACTAACCCTCCTCCTGATATACCCGGTCCACCAGTTGTTCCCGGCTTCTACAGAGCGATCGCGGTCATACTTAGCGACAAGGCCATGCTACTTGAAGGTGGCAGTGGTCGAATGAGGGTCGTTGATGCACCGGTGGAAAATCTTTAATCGTGTTATTTAGAAAAATATATTTTATATAAAAATGTCGTATGGTCATGTTAATGTTACTCTGACTCCTGGTCAGGTAAAAAAGCTTCAATCAAAAACCGCCAACAAATGCGGAACTAAAATATCACTAAAACGAGATCAAATTGGTGGTGGTCCAAACAAATTATCGCTGACAAATAATCAGATTAAACATTTCAATAAAGCCCTAGAATCAAAAACTGGAGTTCAATTCCATCTCTCCCCGAGCGCCATCAAAGACATGGTTAAAACGGGTGGTATATTTCCACTTCTTGCGGCCATTCCGGCATTAATAGCTGCAGCTGCTCCAGCCGTAGCAAAAGCGGCCGCGTTAGGTGCTGTTGGAACAGCCGCTGGAATGGCACTAAAGAAAGCAACAGGGCGGGATACAAAAAAAGGGGCGCGGTCTAAGATTACCGGGATCTCGTTGGGGGAGAGGCCTAAGGCTTCCAGGGTCATTTCGTTAAATGTTCCATCATCAAATTTTGATTTACTTGATGCTGCTAAAAAATTAAAAATATCCGCCTTTAGAGGTGTTTTTATGCGAGATCAATTACCGAAACAACCAAACAAACTAGAAACAGGTATTATTAATCTCGACAAACGTTCCGGACCTGGTACTCATTGGGTATCATACGCGGTTGATCCGCGTGGAATTGTTTATTTTGACTCGTACGGGTTAGCTCCACCTGTTGAATTTATCAAGTATGTCGCACCACTCCACGCAACAACTAGCGGTTATAAAGTTTGGTATTCAACGCTACCCACACAAACAATGACAGATCCGCCAATATGCGGCCGTGAAGTAATTAATGTACTCGACGCAATATCAAAATCATCCAAGCCGCCACATAAAGTCGTGCACGATTATACAAGCAACCGATATGTTGCGCGTAAAGCATTTTAAACAACGGATCTTATTATAATGGTTGACATTTACGGAAGATCTTCTACTGGTAAGAAAATAAAATCCGACGTTGATCTGTCAAAGTATGCGACTAAAGATGACCTCGCTGATATTATGAACCTTGCTGGAGTTGACCCAGATGAAGTTGTTATTTTTCAAGATCGATATGGTAAACTAAAAACCAGCAATATCAAATGGAATGATATAGTCCGGCGAGTACTCGGTGCAGTTACGGATAATATTCCCGTGTTTACTGATAGCGGCAAAATCAGAGATTCAAGTATGTCACTTAAAACCATCAGAGATGAAATTGTAAAAAGTGTTGCTAATCGCGTGAGAAACACCGGTGACACAATGATGGGTGAACTCAGCATGAACGGAAACAAAATAGTAGTTTTAAAAGATCCAACATCTGACGAAGACGCAGCAACAAAAAAATACGTCGATGTCAACTATGGCACCGTAGACGGTAAATTATCCACGCTACGGGCCGAGTATGACGTTCACACGGGCGCGTTTACAAGGCTTCGAAGAAATTTTCAAAAAACCGATGATGCCATAAATAAGTTCTTTGGAAATCCTTCCGTCATTGACATGAAACTTTCTGATATCAAAAGTAACCTAGACACGATCAAACGAACACAACTAGACATCGTAGCGGGAATTCCTGAGATTATCAATAAAACCAATCTGATTAAAATTCCAGCTGAAATAACTCCCGGGCATATCACAAACATCGTATGCACGGTATCATCGGGATTTGCAACATGGTCAAAACAAAATAATACCATCAAATATACCGCAACAGTCACTGGCGTGTACAGGCTGTCTGTGTTTAGTGCTGCAAAATTTTACATATTTACAACGTTTCCATGGCGTCATTCCACCGACAGGTTTCCCGGGGTTGTATCTGTTGTATTAAATAGCGGAACCGAAGAAGTATTTATGCTGGAAGCAGCTGATAAGGAATTAACCGCAACATCTTACTGGTGGTGTTTGGAATTTGTAGCTGAAACACCTCAATTGTTTACTGCATAAATATATATGGACGGTGCACAATACAGATACAATCAAGCGCGTGAATGGCAGGCTGCGCTAAAAGATCAAGTCGATCAATATACAGTAAAAGTAAAAAAATATCGACGACGATTGGTTATCGTTGATGTGATTGTTTATTCAGTATCCGCTGTTGTTGCTGGAACCGGTGTAATATTATCAGCGTTGACAACGATGGCACCAGTAGCTGTAACTGTTTGTATTTCAGCAGCAACAACTATTGCAGGTGTGCTTGGTATCATCACAAAAAAAATATGTACTTGTACGAACGAAAAGTTATCCGATTACAAAATAAAATTACATACAGCGACGGTAGCATACTCGAAATTATCCTCGTTGTTATCAGCGAGTCTCAGTGATGGAATTATATCTGATTTCGAATTTTCAATGATGACCAAAATATACGATGAAGGTATTAAAGATACAAGTATCAATAATGACAGAATTACTCCAGCAGATCGTGACCAACACAACTCCGCCAAAGATAACGATGATCTCGGTAAGTTCAACTAATCCTGAATTTAGTGTTAATTTTCCTACTGCAATTCCAGTAAAGGAAATAGCACTAGCGCAATTACGGGTATATTACAGCTGGCCAAATATCAGATCAAAATCGTTTCATGGTACACCAGCAAATAATTCGCTTGTATTTGCTAACAAGAACAAATCCGATGGAACACCTGACTGGGTTGTTGTTGAAATACCAACTGGCAGTTACCAGATTGAAGAGATCGGTGAGGAATTTGCACGTAGAATAAAATCAATAACGGGAAAGGAATCAAAAATATCAATAAACGTTCATGAGCCGACGTTGTCCTCGACGGTTGAAATAAACTCGCCTGATTATGCCGTTGATATTTATCAATCTTCAATCAGATCAGTGCTAGGATGGCCGGATGTTCCCCCGGTGTATGAAGGACCACCAGAACCAACGAGGGGTGATTTTATCACAGATGAAGCAAAATTTATGACAGTTCCTGAATATAGAGGTAAATTTCCATGGAGTGAGGACGACGTTTACGTTTTTACAAGTACTCCTGATGGTGAAAAAATTCGTATAATAATATATAATTTACGTAATGCTCGAGGTGCTAGAGTATATCCACTCGTAGATGAAGAATTTATTAAATCATATTCTGATCCTGTTAATTTTGAATTTAAACAATCAATCAACAAACTACGAAATTTCTTTACTGATAGCTACAGCGATGACGTAAAACAAAAAATCATTGAGACGATAAAACATCTAAATCAGGTCATATCAGATATTAGACACGTTAATAAAACTATCATTGTGAACATGGTTAAATACGGTGATGAAATTATTGATAATTATAAAGCTAAACCATGGTTTCTCAATCATTACAAAATAACTGAACAACAATTACCAACATTTTTAATACCCGGGATTGATGCTGGAGAACTAGTAAAATTATTAAACGATCTTATCAACGAAAACTTCCCTAAAATACTCGATGCGTGGAAAAAACTAACACCTCCAACTGTTCTCAGACATGATAATGATCCACATGGCGGCGGAAGACACGTATCCCCGCGGATCGTTAATATAACATCGACGGTCGCGGTCAATCTGGTTTGTGACGTAATCGATGGCAGCTATCAAATAGATCTCGGAAGATCAAATCAAGCTCAACAAGGATACATCCTGTACACGTTCACACCACAAGTTCCCCCTGGAAATTTAATCGTGCAAGAACCAACTAATCCCGTGTATTTGCGGTGTCACAATAATATGTTAACGCGAATCAATTTTAAACTCACAGACCACCTTAATCGCTTGATTGACATACGTGAAGAAGAGCTTGTAATAAATCTGTATGTAAAGTCCTAGGACTTTTGTCTTAAGGATTTCTGTCGTAAGGACTTTTATCGTAGATCTTCATGTGGAGGAGGGTTTTACACGCGAGGATTTCTTAACAGTTAGAAGAACATTTGTAACAGAGATCAGACTCAAATTCGATCAACTTAAAAAAAATAATATTTATTAATTTTACTGAAATTGTACAAATTACTTGATTTTGACTACCAACTACCCCCTCAGAAACATAAAAATGCACGAACTACTTGATTTTGACTACCAACTACCCCGTCAGAAACATAAAAATGCACGAACTACTTGATTTTGACTACCAACTACCCCGTCAAAATCAAGAAAGTTCTAACCTTGTCAAATTGTTCCTAACAAATTTTATTTATTTATTTACTGAGATTTTTATTTTTTTTTACTAAAATACAACGAAATTGCTCAATTTTCCTGATTTTGACTACCAACTACCCCGTCAGAAATCAAGTAATTCGTGCATTTTTCTTTGATTTTGACTACCAACTACCCCGTCAGAATCAAGTAATTTGTGCATTTTTCTTGATTTTAGTAAAAAAAAATAAATCCTCAGTAAATAAATAAATTAATTCAGAAATAAATAATTTGTAAAATTAAGAAATTGTACAAATTTGTTAAATTTCAGTAAAAAAAAACCAAATTACTAACCCATCAAATTCAGAAATAATAAGATCTCAGTCATCTTCAAAATTACTACGCTGGATCGTTTCATCAGTAACGAAGTTACTCTGGATCGTTTCATCAGTAACGAAGTTACTCTGGATCGTTTCACGATCTAACATTATTTTTCTTAATAGTCTTATGCGAGTACTAATCGTTTTCTTTGCCTCATACTCGTGGGATAATAACGACTTAATTCTTTCTACGGCGGTAGAAAGAGGAACGAACTCCTTCACATGATCATCTTCTACGGTAGCTAGCGACTGAAACATTGCCGATTGAATCCGTTTCATGAGACTGTATTCAGATGATAGTGTGTGTGTCCCCATGGTTTTACGTTCTTGTAAAATCTCAAAGTCAGAAACTATTTTTTCAGGATTAAGTTCATCAGATATATTAATTCCATCTTTTTTTAATTTTTTAATAGCGACAATTACATCATTGATATTTTCATGGTTCATTATATAATATATAAATCTTTAAAATAAAAAAATATCCCTAGAACACCTATCGAGTGTATTAGCGAGTTCGTCGGGATGTTTCAGGGACACCACAGCCAAGAACTTGTAGCTTGCCACCGCAATCTACCAAGTTCATTAGGCAAATATTCCCTCTACGAGAGCCCCTAACCCGCCAAACAACGGTCTAGAGGCCCAAGAGGGAGGACGGCACAACCCTCATTAAACTCGTAGCTTGCCACCGCAATCTACCAAGTTTAGAGGATATACACATAACATATAACTAACTAAGGACAGCACAGTCCTCATTAAACTCGTAGCTTGCCACCGCAATCTACCAAGCTTAGAGGATATACATATAACATATATACAATGAATGAAGAGCCCCTATCGAGTGTATTAGCGAGCTCAGATTATGAATACGGTACTAACTAAGGACAGCACAGTCCTCATTAAACTCGTAGCTTGCCACCGCAATCTACCAAGTTTATCGGACATACATATATACAATGAAATGGTTATATACAATGAATGAAGAGCCCCTATCGAGTGTATTAGCGAGCTCAGATTATGAATGAAGTACAAACATATAACTTAACTAAGGACAGTACAAACATGTACGCTCAGCAAAATCACACCCACAATAATTAATCCAGTGGGTGATACGAAAATATGTATCAACCACAAGTCAATATTGTGGTTGTGAATTTGCTGAGCGGAGGGGTTCTTGCGGTTCCCCCCACTATTATAAAAATCGCAATTATGCGCACCACCGACAAATTGTCAGCCATGGGGATTCGATCCTGGACCGCGAGCGCCACAGTCCAATACCATACTGATCGAGCTATCAAACATTGTTACGAACATATGTTTCGGAAGTTAATATATAGCTAGCTATATAGCTAAGGAACCAATATTTACAGTAAACAGCGGTTTCTGAATAATAACGGTTTCTGTATTTAACAGTTTCTGTATTTGTAGCGGTTTCTGTATTTATAACAGTTTCTGAATAATAACAGTTTCTGTATTTAACAGTTTCTGTATTTATAACAGTTTCTGTATTTATAACAGTTTCTGAATAATAGTTTCTGTATTTGTAGCAGACCGAAAATCAATAATAACAGTAGCATTAATGCACCAGTCAAAGAACTTTCCAGAATGTAAGTTCAGTGAACACACAACTGCAGGTCAATTACAATGAGTAACGGTTTCTGTTTACACACAGCTTCCTACGGATCATGTGTTGTATGATGGGAAAATATTTAAAAAACATAAATAATACTTCTACGAGTAATTAGTTACGATGTAATTAGTTACGATGTAATTAGTTAAACTGACTAATTACGATCATAAAAAACCAACCATCTACGAAGAAAACTATATATTACAAAGTAATCTCCCCTTAAATCAAAAATTCAGTCGTGTATGGAGGACCTACTCTGACATGAATTAAAAAAATTAATTCAATGTGGTGATGATAGTTAATAATGTGGTGATGATAGTTATTGATACTGAAATGTAATTTTCTGTTTATATTTTTTCGAGAAAGCTGTTTTATATATATTTTCTGCCACTCTTTGTACTGATTGCGGGTGAATATCAAAATATTTCGCAGCAGAAGATATTGAACGAAACATAATTTCTTCACCAGTTTCTATGTTTGTGGAAATTACCGCCCTCTTTCCGATTGTCTTACATCTTCCTGTATTTCCACGTGTATTATTCTCGCTGTGAGAGATAGCTTGTAAATTGGATAAATTATTGTTTTGAGTGTCCCCGTCAATATGATCAATAACAAGACCATCATTGATCACTCCGAAGAAACATTCATACGTAAATCTATGACACAGATGATGTTTCTTTTCCCCCCCGCATGTGAACATTAGATAACCAGCATTAGTAATATAACCAACTTGTTTTTTTAACTTGCAGTGTCTGATGACACCATTAATATTTGATTCATAGTTTGTTATGACAGGATGTGGGACAAATATATTTTGCTCCATTATAATAATATTATATGTTTAAATCATTGTTTGTCTGAAATCTTGATATATAATCCTCCACGGATTTTATAGCGTTTTCACCGCTATTATTTTTTTTGTCATAATATCTTTTAAGTTCTCTGAACCGTTTCCCGCCGCACTTCCCACATAATTTTGTCTTTCCACGTACTCCAATACCACACCGTAGACATGGTATTGGTCCTAGACTTCCTCGTCGTATGTTTTGTGAGTGCATCCAACAAAATTCCTTTCTACAGGATTTGTTGCATCGATTTACTGAGCCGATCATCAACCATCTGCATTGGGACATTGTATATATATATATATATAATTTTCTTTATTTAAATATTTGTTTTAATTATATGAACGAGTTTGAGAGATTATCCCAAACTAGGCCTGTTAAGTATAAATTCAACCTTGACAGATTATCTTCTGACTTGCCAGTACGAGATCTGGTTGATCCGAAAAATAAAAGTTTGATCTCGAAAATTCATGACGCTAAGAAAGAATTTTACACGGATGGTGCATCTCATACATGGTCAACGTTCAAGATTATACGCCTTGACTCTGTCAAGGACTCCGTCAAGGACGCTGTCACGGACGCCACAATGAACGACAAGCGAGCAGCAACTATCATTAACTACATCGCTGAATACGAGGGCAATCAAAAATATTTCTTCAGAGTAAAATTTATTGTATTAACAGAAACAGGTAGTTGGATTATCCGTGACAAATATGATCCTGTCCTTGGTAATAATAAAACTATCATATTAAGTAAAAATTCCAGACCGGGTCTATTGACTGGTATTGATAAACCGTATTATGAGCGAGCGTATCCTGTAACGGCGGTTATTTATGGAATTTATGAGATAAATAAAAAACCTAACGTTGATAAACTAGCGCCGATGAAATTATCATCCTTGACCTTGTCAAGGTTAAATTGTGTGGCTGAACGAGTAATAGAACACTTTACAAACGCGATGCGTGGAAATGGATTAACCGATTTAAGGCGTGAAAAAATAAACTCGTGGGCTGATTCAGTTAAGGATAAAGGTGCTACAATAAAAGATGTTGCTGAGTTAGGAAAAATATTAAAATTTCCAATAACCGTAGCAACAATAACAGGAGAAGTACTGTACCAGTCGAAATATAAATCGAAAGGAGCTCCAATAAATATTATCGATCATAACGCGCACGCATGGACTAACGCAGTAACAATATTTCCACGTGATCGAACTGTTAGATTTTACCCCACAGATAATTCTGTGGCAGATAATTCTGTGGCAGATAATTCTGGGGCAGATAATTCTGTGGCACATAATTCTGGGGCAGATAATTCTGTGGCAGATAATTCTGTGGCAGATAGTATGTTTGATTTTATCAACGAAATAAGTAAAACCGATCCTGTATCGGTATGGTTATTCAAAAGTAATGAGGAGGGTGAATTTGATCAGTTTGTCAAACCGAACGGTGAAATATATCGCACAGAATCCCTCCATGACGAGATGAAAAATCTTGCGACGTTTTTACAGTGCAAACACGCGGAAAATACTGACAAATTACTAACTAATTGTTTTACCGTTCCATCTGTTGCGGCTCATTTCGCCAGAGAACGAAATTCATGGAAACCAACACGATTTGATTTACTCGAGGACGTACGTGCAAGTTGCGTCGAATATGGACATGGCGGATTATGGAATACCAAATACAATTACAATGATGTTATTTCGGTTGATATGGTTCCATGTTATCCAGGAAGTTTTCTGGGATACGGAGACTGTTCTACGTACTTTGAAAGATTTGGTCACCCTACAAACGAGATGACGCGAGTGGCAATTAATGGACCATTACCTGATTTTGATCTGACTGGATTCGCCTGTATTGAGTCGTTCGAGTTTAACGAAAATCTTCACAAGATTTGTTATGTTTGGTTTGGCAGACATTTTTGTGAAAAACGTTGGGCACCTATAGTTTTGTTGCGATATATGCTAGATTGTATGATACTGACATCGTTGGTGGTCAGTGAGGCAATTATATCATATCATGCACAGACCAAAGTTTGGTTGCCCATGTCAGATTCTGAAGTTATCAGCGAGTTTAAGGAAAAATATCCTGATGTTTCCGAAGATGATATTCCTAAAATTCTCGAGATTAAACTCAAAACCGCAAAAGATCTCGGTAGAAAAATTATAGGTAAATTTACTCAAGGTGGTGCATATGATTATAAAAGACATCACGCACGATTAATTTTAGATGATGCCGAGTACGATTTTATAATCGCTGATACAACGGCGAAAAATACATTTGTAAATCGAGAGAGTGTTTATTTATCCGACGGAACAAAATTAGGTACGATCGTTAGTTACATAAATGACGTATCCCCGCAATATACTCATCTAAGATCTTCCATGTTGGCTTATGTTTCTATAAATTTATTATCGATGATTAATAGATTTCCTGAGACCGCAGTCAGAGTCGCAACAGATTCGTTTTATATTTCAAGTAAATATTTAGAACCTGTTATGAAATTTACAAGTAATGATGAACGATGGGGTTCGTGGAGAATAAAAAAGGAACTATTACACAATTACACAGAATCAGCAGATGTTCCAGTGAGAGATGTTTATCGTGAGGGTAATAAAATATCAGAAATGTCGAAGGCACCATCGTTGAGTGATCCAATAACCAGATATAAGACAGCATATCTCAATGGACCTGGTGGATGCGGCAAAACAACTCGAACGATTAATGTTTTTAGAAATTCAGATATGATCGTGCTGACACCCACACATAGACTTGCACGTGAGATGAAACAGCGGCAAGTACAATCGTGCACGTATCATAGTTTCTTCCGATGGCGCGGGGATACATGGACTCCTCAACGGATGGGGGAAAAATATATACCTAAAATAATTATTTGGGATGAGATATGCACGGTCTCATTGGATACATTAAAAATGTTTCTTGATTGGTTGTTGACGAAAAATACCGCCATAATAATGTGTGGCGATCATGGTCAACCTCCGCCTTTTGTTGGACCATCTCCACATGATTGGTTAAAAAATTTCGTTGATTATTACGAAGAAATAGATGATGATCATAGAGCTCTTGATGCAAATTTGAAAGAGTTTAAAAAATTAATCAGATTACAATCAAACAAAATTCAGTGTGAAATAATACGTGGAGTGATCTCAGAGACATCAATGAGTGATTTTTTGAACTCATGGAGACCCACCGATTTGATCGTAGCAAGTAGAAAAATAATCAGAGACGCTTTACAACAACAGTTATTTCAGCTACATAAAGAACAATATTCAGAACTACCCGTTCCGTTATGTTATAGACCATCAGATACACGAAAACAGAATATTAATGTTGATATTCCAGGACAGACTGAGAAGCAAGATCTCGTATTAAATGATATTGTCGCCGTTGATATCAGTGTAGTCGAAGATGCATTACACGCTGACAAATCTCCATGGGTGTTGGGATACGCTATGACGATCCACTCGTCTCAGGGATTAACTATTTCTGATACACGAGTCTGGATTGTAGACGATCGCATCGAGTGGTCAAATTTAGTTTATTTAGCGGTATCGAGGGTCAGAAATATATCTCAATTACGTAGAATTATAATTCCTGAAATCGTTGATAAATTTAACATCATCGATGATGATATAATAAGAAAAAAATTAATCGGATACAAACAATCTGACAAAAAAAATAAACGCGACTTTGATCTTGATGTTGAATTTATTATTGAGTTAAAACAGCAGCAGAACAATCATTGCACCAGTTGTAATTGTATAATGTTATGGCGATATTCGAGTAATGATTCAAGACAATTTACCGTAGATAGAAAAGATAATAGTCGCGGTCATACACGAGAAAATACCATGTTAACCTGTCTTGAGTGTAATCGACGTAGAGGCGCTAGTTAAGTGATCGAAATCACCGGAGTGATCTTGGCGGTAGTTGTGTATCCGCGGGAATTATTTGTAGTTGTTCACGTGTAAATCCACGTTGAGGAGCAGCAGAATCTAATCTGTAGATTGCAGGTCTGGAAACGCCTACATTTCTTCCAGTGGATCTTGTCACGGTAGATATTTTGTGTGTGGTAACACTCCAAATAGGATCAGTTGCTCTCGCGCTACCACCTTCAAGTTCACCAGGCTCATATAAATATCTGACTGTGACATCACCTAATATTTTTTGTTTTCCAGCATCTTTTCGTTGTGTTGGTATATTTTTTTTTGTGACCGCGCTAATGGGTTTCATGTTGGTTGTTCGTGTGATTTCATTATTTAATGCAGCTATCACGATTGGTAATCTTGCAACCCATTCACGAGATCTCTTATCCTGAAAAAATTCCCTCGCGTATTGATATCCAAATAACCGTTCAGCAAGTGTTCGATTAAATCGCTCAACAATTGCTTGATCACGGTGAATTGCAGTATGACCTCGTCGTATTTTGGTATTATGTTGTTTCATCAGCGATGATACTGGACCAAGAAATTCCTTACCAGGATCAACCTGTAGTAGCTGCGGCCATCGTAGACCACCTCGTTGATAAATTCGTTCAAACGCATCAGCTACTTCAGATGATGTTTTCGCCGATAGCGGCTCTGCTTCTTTATATCTACTTGCAACATCAACTACGGTTAGCGCGTATTTGTACGTTTTTCCACGCACAGTATCATGCGGTAAAAACAGAATATCAGCTTGATGAACTTCATTAGGAACACTGACATCGAAATACGAGTACTGAATGTGTTTAGGACGTGGTAGATAAATTTGCCATATTGCTTGTTTAGATAACCACGTTTTAGCAGTAGAATGTTTAACCGATGCTGCATCAGCGAGTTTACCAATTGCTGCTTTGCCTCTCCAGTATCCTCTCGGCGAATAATAAATTGATTCCATTATTAATTACCAGCCCCAATCGCTAATTTACCTTTCATCGAGGATCTTACTAACCAATTAGCTAATGATTCTCTAATATTTTTATTTTTTATAGAATTTAATGAATGAATTAATTTTACATCTGCAATATGCCTATCTTGTAGATTTTTACTTTTATAAGCTACATCATGAGCATGACAAGCTCGATCAATAGCATTTATTGGTTCCTCGCCTGGTTTTGGTTGATCTTGATTATCGAGCCTGATATCAAGTCTGGTACCAGGACCGCAATAATTATATCCTGGTAGATGTTTTTCCCCGCTGTATTTAGCCCATGGAGCACCTGGAAACTTTGACATCAAATTAGCAATATCACCACCCCGCTTATTAGGTAAAAATGAAAATTTCTTTCTACAGCATACAGAACATTTTCCACCGTACGCTATTTTTTTATTTTTTGTTGTAACTGTAGCTAAATCAATAGTTAGAGTTTTAACTTTACAGCGTAAACAATATAAATTCATGTTATAATATATATGGATATAATTGATTTCTCAGCAACTCGGCAGCGAGAGCCAGTTAAGCATCATCCTGCGCTACCGAACTCCATCAGAATGATTATCATAGGACCATCTGGATCGGGTAAGACGCAATTATTACTTAATCTGATAATGAGATGGTTGAAATGGGATAAGTTGTATTTAGTAGCACCATCCGTTGATGATCAGCGATGTTATGATGTACTTAAAGATTTCAATGAAAACGCGCGATTACTGGATGAAGATAATGATATTATAGAGTTTATAACCGATATTGATGAAGCACCATCCGTAGATTCCATAGATGGATTTATTAATAATTTAGTTGTATACGACGATGTGATGCTAGATAAACAATCAAATCCAGCCAGAATATTTTCCCGAGGGAGACATAAAAATACAGACGTGATCTATGTTACTCAACGATATACACAAATTCCAAAGGTGATCAGAGACAACTGCAACATTTTAGTTGTGTTTAATGGCGTAGACACACACACGTTGCGAAATATTCATCAAACCTGGTGTGGTGGTGACATGGATATAATTAAATTCAAAAATTTCTTCTCACGAGCGCAAGCTACCCCGCATGGATTTATAACAATAAATTTACATGATCCAAGAACAAGATATCGTGTGGGTATTGATAAAATATTTGGGTAACAGGGGGAGCAGCAGAGAGGGTACCTACCAACGTTGGTCGTCAAAAAAAAAAAACAAGAAATAAATAAACACGTAGAGTACTTTATTTTTTCAGCTACTATTTCGAACTGAGGTTTTATTAGCACAATCGGTCATTGCAAAAATAAACATCTCAAGGAAAGTTCATTTGTAAAATCTTGACCTTTCTACGAGATGATTTATTTGTTTGTTTTATTTGTTTTGTCGGAATTTTATGGTCTGTTCACCCTCTCTGCTGCTAAAGGTCTCTGAGCAGAAAGGACAGCTGGTCACCCCTTATTTACCTAACCGATTTTTGTCCTTTTTGTCATACTCTGCACAAGTTTCCTGACCATAGATGAGTTAGGATGCATGAGCAGTTCTGTTCTATGCACTGACTCCCAAAAGTCTTCCTAAGTCTTGACAGAATTTTGTGTTACTAGAGCATCTTGGCTTAGCGCACATATCAGGGTAAAGAAGGCAGTAAACTTCGTCTATGACTTTGTAGAATGACCATGTCTCCTCCACTTCAATCATGTAAACTGCTTGGTGGGAGGGGTTTGGAGATTCTAGGAGAGTGTACCTTCCCTCGTGATCATCAGCAAATTACTGGGAAATCTACTATGGTAGACAGGCATTATTATATTCCTGTTCAAACTTCATACCCCGAAATGTAGAGACAACGATGACTTCACAGGAAGCAACAACTGACCATAGCTGATGCTTTGCCTGATGTATGATTATTTTCTCCTTCCTCAAGGCCTTGTAGTGTAAGAGAGACTAACACTCCCCTTCTGTGATGACCTCTCCTCTCTGGTGATTTACAAATCTCAGCAACTGTTCTTACAGAAGGGGGTGCATACAAAAGAATTCCATAATAGTAAAGGATGATCTCTTTTCTGAAAGAGGAAACTCCACATCCCAAGTTAGCTTAAAGGGAACATGGAGAAGGAGGGGACATCATTCAAATCTCCTTTCCCAGAAACATGCATCAATGCAGACTTTGTCCCTGTAGTTGGGTAATGAGGTAATGTGGAGGCAAGAGTGAGCTTAATCTGATCTCTAATCCTTTATTTAGTTTCAGAGCATCTTCTTGATGCACAGTGACTGGTACATGGTGCCCAGTGACCGGTATCATGAACGCTGACCAGTATCTTGACTGGTAACTAGTGGGCTGTACCTGGTGATTAGTGACAAGTCAATGAACATCCAGCTCGTTTCACTATCACTGTAGATCTATATAAAAACTTTCTCAGGAACTAATGAAGTTAGAATAATGCATTATTCTCTTGGGGTTGTGTGAGCTGCCAATTATCTGAACTTGGGTACCTGTAGAATATTTACCCTCCTACTTGAATTTTGGGGGGGGGGGCAACTATACTCCATACTAGGTCTAGGTTCTACCACCCTGGGGATATTACTGCTTGTGTTTTGTATGGTGCTTACTGTCTCTCCTACAGTGGGTGTGTGGGTGCACTCAATCCCAGCAAGTTTATTCACCCTAATGATATATGCTGCCATCTTCTTAGAAGACACACTATTATATTGATGATGATGCAGTTCCTCCCTCCTTTATTTGGGTATGCACAATAATTTCTCTAAGATATAACCGTTGCCTCCTCAAGGGTGGTACAATAGTTCTCTTCTGGAAGATGCAGTCTCTTTTATTCGAGGAGAATCAGTCGATCCCAGTTATGGTATGTGTACTCTAAGAATCTCAAGAATTCATAGGGAGAGAAAGATTGTATGATGGATTCACGCATAACTGTATTGTCAGAATATGGTAGAGTACCTTACTATGTATTAAAATTTGCCATCACATCGGCGACAACTGTACATAGTCTTTTATTTAGCACATACATTAATTTGAAGCATCAACATCCACTCGCATGCACTCTACATTACTTTGAGTTTTGTCACATGACAATATTAGCATTGTCAAGCTCTATTTTTAGATGAGGAAACCCCTACGTATGTCGAAGTTTGTTCTTCTTTATATACGACGTTCAGTCTTATAAAATAAGAAATATTAATTTCAACATTTTTCGACAATTCGAATCAAACAAAAAGAATTAAAGCAAAGTAGTTTTTGGAAAATTTTATGCAGTAGAGCCCTTTAATTCGACATTAATAACATCTATCGCATTAAGAACGTTTATCGCATTTATAACGTCCATCGCATTAACAACAATTAGACTAATAGATGAACCCTCGTAGAATATGTAAATATTAAAGTGTAAACACAGAATGGATAATTGTGACAACCTGTTAGTAATTATTCCTATTCCTACAAGTAATTTCCACCACGAGGAAAAGGGATGGTAGGTAACTCGCCCTAAGGAATAGGGATGGTTGGTGACTCGCCATGAGAAACGCACTACTAAACTATCAAGAGAAAATCATACAATACTTTTGATAATTACGGATTCATTAATAACGTTTCGTTGAAAAGGAAAATAAATATTAATTTATGATATAGCAAGACCATCGGGTCTTAAAGCAAGTATTTATTTTACAATTGACTTGATATGTCATCCACACAAGAATGAGGACACACTACTGTGCTGGGTTGATGGTGTAGATCACACTGGGTTGATGCAAATATTCCAGGAACTTCTAGAACAGGAAGGTGCATCTATCACGGATGAAATTTTCATTAAGTTTACCAAGCTGGGCAGTCGTGTATGACTGATATTAAATAATGGAATGAAAACACTAGATGTTTGTTATTCATACAACACCGCTTATTGACACCAACTGTAGGCTTATACACGCGCATTACTGTGCTCATGGCCGTAGAGAGCGATCACGGGCCCTGGAGTAAGAAACACCCGGACCTCTCCTAGTTCTTGATCAAACAAAATGTTTTCTTTTATAAAATTAAAAAGTGTTGTTCGGCCCGGGCCCTGGGTGTATATTCCCCGGTTATACCCCCCTCTTGGTAACCCTTAGATATTTCTTCACCTTATTCTGTAATAATTCTATTAAAAAATTCAAAGACTCTTAAATCATCATTTGATAATGACATGTGATCTCAGTGCATACATTTAATAGATTTACTGTTATGAATGTAATGAAATCAATTGGCAAGTATTATCACCATTCCGTTTATCCTGTTGCAGGTTTAAATGCCCTAACAGAAATCTGTATTCAATGGATGCCACGGAAGTGTAACTAAAGGAATTTAGGCGTACTATCCACTTTTAGTATATCATTTCCAACCAATGAAAATTTAAATATACATCATTTTCAACCAATGAAAATTGAAATAAACTATATAGCATACTCTCTTGAAATGAAGATGGAGAATAATTTCATCTGTATAGATCAAATGAGTTTTGATTAATCGTGCGAACAAGACAATTGCCCTCCCTCCCAAAAATAAACAAGTCAAAAAGGTTCACAAATGAATTATAAAATGTTAACATAATTGTTGTAAGATGCACTGAAAATCAACGGTCATCTAAATATACAGAAAAATGACTACACCAGGTTTGGATTTTTCATTCACAATTCTAAAGCTCATTTATTCTTACCGATGCCAAGATGAGGCTGAAGATGCCTTAAGATTAAGGTTCTAAAAAGCACAAGAAAGATTCCATCTTGGCATTAGTAAAGAAGACACCAGGCCCTGAAGCTCAAGCAACCAAATTATATCAAAGAGAGATGCTCCAAGCCAATGACAAAACATATAGAGAATTTGGTATTGTTTGAAAGGTATGACCAATAGCCCTTAATAGTAGAAAAAAGGAAAATAAGTCTGCAAGTGCATTCGAAGGGGACAGTTAGGATTGAAATTTGTCCTGCTGTACCAATCACAGAAGATAATCTACTTCGGATGTGGAATGCATTGTACACTGGGCAAAGCAGATACAAATATGTCTGGTTGAATTGGTTGGCTGAGATGAGCTAAGCGTGAAGGTGGTGAATCCATGTTTTGTTGTTTAGGAAATACCACTGTGGTAATCTCCTGGGCTTGTCTATCAGCATATCGACTAGCTCACTGAACCAGGATAAGCCAAGACATAGAGAGCAAGACTCTCTGGAGAACCTAAGGGGGAAATTTTCAAAGATGAGAAGGCATAATCATTCGAAGAGGCCAACATGGCCACATCTGGATTGACTGTCCACCCGAATTCGTACATGAACAATTAAAATGTAATCAAACTCAGAGAAGCATGAACTATGGGTCACTGTGTATTCTTTTTAGTTTTGAAGGTTTTGTACTAATCAAGATCCATCCTCTCACCAAGTGTCATGATTCTAAATATGATTTTATGTATACAGGACGCCAGAAAGTCTACGTGGTTATGAGCGTAAAGAAGAAACTTAATTTAAACCATTAAAATGTTTATAAGTTACATTTTTGTTGCATATGTGTGGTAATAACAAAGACGCATACAATCATCTAGTATGATAACTGCAGCATGAACAGAGGCTGAGAAATAAACTTACAACAAAATTTAGCAAACGTTGGTGAAGCATGAAATGTAAGTCGCTGTGAATACTTTTGTGTTTATGATGCAGTACTCATCGTGATGCATGTCTGCATTAAACTTCATGAATCCAGGTATAACAATAGCATGGTTCAAAATGAACCTTTATTAATACCAGTCACATTTTGATAATTGTAATATTTCAACAAGCAAAATTCAGGATAATTTCAATGTTCAACATATTTATATAAAAATGAAACTTGGTCAAAACATATCACTACTGTGGCAAGAAACCTTTAGCTTATGTCAGAAATTTAAGAGGCAAAACACTAAATTGTCTGAGTCTACTTCGAGCACAAAAGGAGTTGAACCCAAGAACTTAATGAGAATATACAACCAATACAAATAGCCTCATCCCCAAAGGTGAAGCTATATATATATGTGTGTGTGTGTGTGTGTGTGTGTGCGTGCGTGCTTTTATATATGTGGACATAGTACAATAGTTCTCTTCTTCATTGAAGAGAGGAGTGTTTCAAATAAATTGACAAGTAAAATACAATTAAGTGTACTTAGCATTGAATAATTTTACATTTTACATGAATTCCACAATGCATATACTGTATCAGTTTGGTGGAGAAGATGGAAAAAGATAGACACAGAGAGAAGAAGGTGAAGCAAGATATATTAAAGGCAAAGATAAAAAAGGAAACAAAAATGAGTAAGGAAGGAAAAATACCCAAGAGAGAGGAGATGGTGGTAAGGAAATAAGGAAAATGTTACATGTTTCTGCCAAAGATAAAGTGTGCTGTAATGTGCAGCTTCTGTCAACAGCAGCCATTTTGCAGATCAATTAACAAGCACATACATGGTTTTGCTTACTTTCATTTGCTTAAGGTAGGGTGGGGTTGACATGTTTTATATGATGGAAATTACGATAAATATTATTTATTCATTTTCTTTACTCATTGTCTAATAGATGAAGCGAATGAAATATGCTATGGTGTTTGAACAAATAGCAGCCAAGCATAGCTGATATTTTTCTCAATTTGCTTTCTTATTGTCTTCCTGTTCTATCCATTATATTCTGCATCACATAGATGATTATGATCAATTAACAGTATGTTCATTAGACTTGTATATGTGCAATATCAATAAAATAAAGCTGCTGACCTAAATGCTAGCCACAGTTTTTCAGTCTAAACAATGACATATGCTTTAATTATAGTGGGTTGGTCAAATGCTGAAATACCTCACTACATAACAATATATTTCTACTGACCAGTTAGGTATTACTACGACTTTTCTGGTCTTAAACAAAGTAACAGAAAAGAGCAAAACCAACAGGTTTAGTAAATTTCAATAACAATAATTTATATCCCTAAAATACAATGTGAAAATATAAAAGAAAAATTACTTACGGTATTGCGATTTAAATCCCAAATAATCCCAGAGTTTCTAACACAAGTCCAAAATAATTAAAGTTCTGAATAAACTTTAGTGGTAGTCCAAAATAAATCCAACGCTGAAAGCAATGATGTGCCTGTGATGTCCTGAATGGTAATGGTGTGCCAACAGTCTTGTTTTGAATAAAAAATAATAATATCCAAGAATGTATCCTTATTTGAATTTCACTATAAATCGAAGTCTCTATTTCCAAGAATATCATTTTCGATGAGCACTTTGTATTTCCAGGAATACATATTTTGAATAAATTAATTTCAGCCCAAATGTTAAACTGGACACAACAACAATACAATTGGTTCTAATCAGATCTTACAGCACGAACGAATAATTTCTTGAAATGCATGATTATATAGTCATCTACTTGATCTCATGTCATAATTAGCATTTTTTAAAACATTTTCTAATGGAAAATTTCATTCTTGTAAGTTCCAAATGTTTGCAAGATAAAATCTTGGTTATAATAATAAAGGCTTGTTGCTAAAATTATAATATAAAATATGGTAAATATCAGGTAACTTCCAACATAAATCTAGCGTAACGGGTTGTTATGCCGTCACCGTGGTAGGTGTGGGGTGGGGTGCTTCCAATATTCATTTAAATTATTATAGAAGTCCCACCCAGGCTAGATTTTAGTTGGAAGATAAATTATTGAAAGATATATTAAAAGCTCCTAGCCCCCAGTCAGCAATGCCGACGGTTAAATGATTAAATATAGAAAAATTAACAGTCATCTAATAACAATTTAATGATAATTCAATAACCAAATTATTAAAATTTCCAAAGCACTCTCCTTCCGTTCTACCCTGTGATAGTCTATTGCATCATTTGATTTGTAGTGTGAGATAGCTTTTCACATGTTCTTGTATCCTACTCATCTGTGTATTCCTTTCTCCTATTCATCTAATTCCTTCTCCTCTTCCTCCCGACTTTCTCCAAATTCCTTCTCCTCCTCCGACTCCTCGATACTCCTCCTCCTTCTCCACTTTATCCTCCTCGACTCCTTTTCCTCCTTCTCGACTCTATACCGACTAGACTTATCGACTCCGACTGCTCTGCTAGTCTCACTTTCGTCTCCCATCTTAGAGACTCAGGGCTCACTCAACCGGAAGATCTGTCCCCCAAAAAGCTTCCCGTGAAAACACAAGGACGGTAAAATATTTTCCTTAGCCCTCTCATCTCACACTACACCGCGCCTATCGTCAAATAATGGCTATTAAATTTCTTCGGTCACGCATTCATTCACATCGAAATACTCATACGTCCTTGTATGGTAAAAGGACGTCATGATAAAGGCACGGTATCAATTACTTCTCATACATACATCAATAAATTGCGTCACATCAGTACATATTCCTAATCCCAGTTATATTATCCTAACACCAAGCCGACCAGTCCTAACACTAACCTCTTAATGCTGAACGCCTAGCGAGGCAGCTATTAGTACCATTATTGTAAGTCTTTTTGGTATGATTTGGCCGGGGTTCGAACCCACGACCTCCCGCTTCCGAGGCGGACTCTCTAACCACTAGGCCACCTGAGCGGTCTACAAAAAGGAACAAATAAATAGTAAGATAAATGCTATGTATTGTTTCTTATATCTGAATATATATATATATATATATATATATATATATATATATATATATATATATATATATATATATATATATATATATATATATATATATATATATATATATATATATATATATTTGTCAGATTTACATTTGTATTGTTCTTACATGCTATTGTAATGTAAATTTATTCACTAGAGATAATACTTTTTCAGAAAATTGTTTAACCTTGACTGTTAGTTTATAAACAACAGGTGTTGGGTCTAAATTCTGACCTGGATCCAGTATTAGTAAACAAAGTTCTATTTTATTTTAAAATGATTAGTTGTTGTCAAGGTCATTTTGGGACCACGTGGGTTAAAAAGTAAGCACTTTTAAACAAATTTATTCTGGGAATAAAATTGTTGGTCTAATCAAGGCCATATTCTGTGTATGTGATATAAACATGACCATGTGACCACCACCACCCCTCTGATTTCGCAACTTGCGGGAATTTCGAAACTGCGTCTTATGATACAATATAATCTTTGTTTTGCGAGAGATTTCTCAGTTTGGGGCTTTTCATACTGATGTCAAGTTAATTTGTTGTAGCCAGATTTGAGCTATAATAATTCTTCAGATCAGTTGGATTTCAAAAGGATTAATTCTTTATTCTCTGGAAATATTTTGAGGAGTGCACACACATAAATTTTGGAAAGACATTGCTTACAAATTTATTTGGATTTCCAACACCGGAGTGCCATTATTTGTATTCCTACAAGGAACTATAAATAAGCACAGTACTGACTACAGCATACGTCATCGTCATCCATCTTGGATTTTCCATCAGGATTCGAGCTTGAAATTATTAGAACATCTATTTCTAGGACTTTTGCAATTTAATTCGTGGATTATTCTTAGATTATTTTTTGATTTGATTCTTGAAACCGTAAGTTCTTCTCCTTTTTTCATTTTCCAGGAAAATAAATTATTTGTTAAATTTTAAAAGCTGGTTGTTTTCACTCTTTTAGTTTGCTGTTTATTCGAGCCTAAACACGTAACAGTATTGTGGTTGTGTGCAGTTGTGTCTCTTTCCTGCATTTATGAGTAAAAATGTGGGGAAAAAATGAAAGAGTACGAGATATTGGTATTTCTAGGCTAATAATCATAGGCAGAAGAAAGAAAGAATATATTTTTGTTCCCCTTCTTTTAGTGTACTGTTTGTCGACATTTCCACCTTCGCGGTTTTCACTGGCTCCTTCGCAGGCCTTCTCGTTTATCGCCCACTAGTATAGTCCCGTGTGAGCAATGCCTTTTACTTTTCGTTAAACGTGGATCCCTGTCCCCGTGTTATTTGTCCGTACCTACAGTGCTGTTAAACGTAAAAGCATTAGTATATATATTCTTACAGTATCATCTGTTTTGTTATACAGTGGACGAGCCTCCATTGCTGTTAACACATCTTTAGAAATTATATATATGGCCACAGAGCTGAAACCACCTGTTATTTATCATATACTAATTCAATTGTCCATTCTTGTGTTTCAGGTCAATATTGACATCCCCGTTCATGACGTAGGGAGAGTGGGAACATCAGTCCGCAAGGCCATAAGGGATGGTTTCCTGACTCCCCCTTCTATAGAGGCTCTTCCCGGATCGTCTACATGCTGAAACAATATTTTTTTTTTTTTTTTTAACTTAGGAAGAAATAAGGTCTTATTCACTGAAAGGTGTCAGCGGTATCCTTTGTATATTAATTGTTTAAAATGTCATAAATATATAATTACATTAGATACTATTGACAAACGCTTTAATATAGTTGTATCCCGTACTCTTCAAGAACAGTTATATAGCGTGATTTCCAGTCCGCCATGATTTGAAGTTTTCAGGATTCTCGGAAGTTTGCCATATTCTCTAGCTGTATCCATTTTCAATAGTAGTAACATGGCCACAGTTTACTAAATATAACAAAGCTTTCTCAAGAAAATTTCCTACTTCTTTTATTTTCATTTTAACTTTAACATGTTACTATTACAGTCAAGTATCACGTGTCTATTTGGTGAAGTCACCTTGTTTACATGGCATTTAGATAAAATACCTATTATATACCGACAACCATGTTGTTGTTTTTTAACTTTAAGATAGACTTTTTTATGAATTCTTAACGAATTTTATTTTATCACGTTCTCTCAGTCTGTAATTTTGATAATGTACTAAATAGATTTCCTCTTCTTGTTTTTTTTTTCTACTTCAGGTCAGTATTGACAACGGATCACCCATACTAAAGCTATATATTTCATCTTGAAATCCCCCCAAAACTCAATCAAACACCCCCACCCACCCCCCAAAAAAAACAACCTCCAACACCAACGGAGATTATATTGCAAATTTCCATCTGTAACTTGATTGCTATCATTTTCTTTATCTTATTTCAGGTCAATCTTGGGAGACACGTTCTGATAAGCTCATCCCGGCTCACCCATATTGATGAGTGACGATACAAAATTCTTGGATTTTCCCTTGTGACGTCATAAACCAAGTTATTAAATTGTTATATCGTCAATAAAACTTTATTTTTGTGCTCAATGACTTGTTTTTTTTTTTAAAATCCCATTATCATTCTGTCGAGATTTTATGAAGTTCTCTATTATGCTGTTGAGAGCTTGAGAAAACCAGATCACTCAAATATTGAGCACGTCAGCAATTTTTTGTTGTTATCAAGTGACTATCGCAATAACTCGCTCTCTGCTTCGTGAATCTGGCTTTCTCCAGGCTGCTGCGACAGTGACAAGTTTCTGGTCATTTTTTTCGGAATAAATTTGTTGAGAAGTTTATGTTCTTTCGTTTTTTCTATAAACATTACGTGACTTTCATTTAATGTTTTTTAATTTTGCAGACAACAACATTGTAAATGAGTGTATTATTAAAATCACGCAACTATTGGATATTGAATAGGTTGTAAGATTTTTGGGAGAGGTGGCGCTTTATAAGTTCGTCTTTTGCGTGTTTTTGTTTTATATAAAATAAATTTTAAAAATTTGAATAGATTTTTAAGAGGAATCCGGTTTTCTTCCAGGTCATGCTGTAAACAAAAGGCCTTGTATATCTTAGGTACTGTAAAGAAACTTTAACTTCCTTTTATTTTGGTATATTATTGATTGGTGTAGTATGGGTTATTGAGTATGCAGCTTGGCCTTACTTCATATGTGCATTTTTTTAAATAAAAAAATCCGAAACAGGACCATCATGTTATAATGTTGAAATTTTCCACCCCCACCCCCACCACCACAAAAAAAAAAAAAGAAAGAGAGAAAAAATGGAAAACAATGGCGGCCTAACGTTGATTTCCCGTTAGAGACTATATTTATTTTTTTAATCCTGTTTAACACAAGACTCCCGTTTGGGTCTATTTCGCCTCGAAATGTTACATTAGGTTTATCTCGTAAATGACACTTAGCAACTGTTTTCCCTTTCCCGCTTTCACTATTGTTCTAAATGAAGTGTCATGGTGTAATTAAAGTGTGTTTTCGGACGGGGGTGGGGTGGTTTACATCCGGATACTTTGAACCGTTCTCTCATTCCACTGAGTTGAAAACTTGGATTTATCCTTCTTCTATAAGTTCTAGATGTCATGGCGTTTATGGCCTTATTTTGCGGTCATATCCTAATTATACACTTGATTAATGTCCTAAAGATATATAAAAGGGATTTTCTTCGCAAATGTCATCAGATGCAAGCATATTCACTGAGCAGAGTAGAGTGACTTACTTTTCTTTCAAAATCGTTGGTACGTGTATCTGCAAGACTGTTCAAGTAAAAGAAACTTTAAAAATATCTCTTGACATCCCGACAAAAAGTCTATCGGATAGTATTCTTTAAATCATCTAATGTTCATTTAACTTTTTACTAATCTTATTTAATGCTATTTGTCACTCTTTTCGTACATTCAATTATTGTACATTTATTTTTCGTTCATTCATTTATTGTACATTTATTTTTCGTTCATTCAAGTATTGTACATTTATTTTTCGTACATTCAATTATTGTACATTTATTTTTCGTTCATTCAATTATTGTACATTTATTTTTCGTACATTCAATTATTGTACATTTATTTTTCGTACATTCAATTATTGTACATTTATTTTTCGTTCATTCATTTATTGTACATTTATTTTTCGTACATTCAATTATTGTACATTTATTTTTCGTACATTCAATTATTGTACATTTATTTTTCGTACATTCAATTATTGTACATTTATTTTTCGTTCATTCAATTATTGTACATTTATTTTTCGTACATTCAATTATTGTACATTTATTTTTCGTACATTCAATTATTGTACATTTATTTTTCGTTCATTCAATTATTGTACATTTATTTTTCGTACATTCAATTATTGTACATTTATTTTTCGTACATTCAATTATTGTACATTTATTTTTCGTACATTCAATTATTGTACATTTATTTTTCGTACATTCAATTATTGTACATTTATTTTTCGTACATTCATAGGTTACTTATTCATTTACCTACTTACCTACACCAATATTTGTTCGTCTGTTTCATTATGCATTCCATTTAAATAAAATACTCACTTGCGAAATAGCAAACGTAAATAACAGTATGTCTAATGACAGTCCCCCAAAAATATTCATTTAACAATAACAAGCCTTAAGACACGGGATATTTATTATATTGATACAGCCATAGTAGACAAATTAACGCATAATGTTTTTTTTTAATAATGAGAAGCAAGGAAATAAGTCTCTCTCTCTCTCTCTCAGGCAAAGTATATTCTAGCCAGCAATGTCTCATAATTTGTCTTTGAGGAAACTGAAACTGAACGTTTCAACGCGGTAAGTCATATCGTTCTCCATATGATTTTTTTTTCATTGATGTGAATTCCTTATGCAAGTGAAAGCTTACAAGACTTTGTTTTATGTGACCTGTTAATTAAGTGAATCGTTCGTTTGATTATAAAATTGCAAATTAATAATATAATTTATCTTCAACTGCTTGCCCTTTTATATTATCTCTAGTTGTTTTCAAATTTGTTTACTTCAAAATTATTTTTTTTATTTCGTATCGCATATTCATGTTTCCTTGATGCATTTCATTCGTTCGGAGCAGCGACAAAAGGGAGGTAAGAATTATATTGCTGCAACAGGAGTTTTGTCACCTTATATAACTGTTATGTTCCATACTAGGAATAGCCCATTTTTGAGTGATTTTTTTATATATAAAACAAAATCATTTAGTTTAAATAAAAAAAGGCCTAAATATTACAACGATTATATTTGTTTCTTTTAACTCTTGTTTATATTAAGGGCAAAGAAGACGGAAGAGCATTCCGAATGATGTAACACTTTTCCATCCTTGCCGCTGAATGGGCTATTTGTTTGATAGGGGTGTAAGTTCAACAATTATTATTTGTACGGGAACAGTTTATTGTATGAATCCTAATTTGAAATGGATGAACATGTATTAATAATATATCATACTATAATAAACAAGGGGTATATTATAAATTGACTGAATTGTAAACTTATTTCAAATAATTTCTTTTATAAATCAGTCGCCCCTCTTTTATGAACTGATCCATTTTTTTATTGTGACGTCAGACGATCATATGTGTGATCCTACACTACACACCGTTACATTTTCAACGTGGTACCGCATCAAGGGCGACGAAGATGTAAGTTGTATTGTAAAGCAAAAGTTTATCTTACATACTATCTTATTAGGCGCTTTTATGTCATTATTCTATTTTAAATGTGTATGTAATTTATTCCTTTCAATTTTGATTTCATAAAACCCTGCTTTGTGATTTTGATCAGTCCAAGGACAAGGCAAACACATCACTATCTGGCTCGCGGTTTCTGGTTCGGATGATGGGCGTAGGCCAAGATCTACCTAATTTATACTGATAAACATCATTTTCGTGAGCAGATACTCTCATCGTATGTTAGTTTAAAAGTTTTGATTGACAATATTGAGCATAGGTGTGCAAGTAACGCGTACGTGACACCCGGTCGAGACAAGGTCACACACCAGATTTGACTTTTGCCTACGTCTATCATAGCCATTACCAAATGGTAAATGTAGAAAACAGTAGTTTACGCCTTATTTTTTCTTACCTTGCATATTTCACGTGAGAAATTATATTATCATCGTTTCACACGGATAGGCGAGAAAACGTTGGATTTTAAATCAGAAGAATAGCATGTTGAAGCCTGCCAGGTTATGCATTGCATCTTGCATTGGTGTTTTTATGCAACTTCACTCGATGCAAGCTAGAGAACAAAGCTTTTTGTGTTTAAATCACGAGATTGCGTCATAATACGATTTAATTATTGAACATTATGAGTGTTAGTCCTACATGTAATGCCTGATATTTATGTTTTGGGCGTCAGGCACTAAAAGAACTATTACATGTGCTGTCTTACATTGTAGGACTAGCATCAGTGTATATTAGTACCCCTACCTCCTGGGATGCGGGTACTTATTAGAACCAATATTTTTCCATGGATGAGCTAGGTGATTCTCACCTGTTTCTTCCACCACCACCACACACACTTTCATTTGTTTGTCACAGTGTACAGATGCAGTTAGTTTCTTTACTTTATTCCAGCTAAAAATAGGACGTGTCTATTTGCACAGATGTTGTGTGACCACATTTATAAGACTATCCATGTGGTGGCAAGACCAAAGTATTCTTAATGATGTAAACTCAAACATAAGAGATCAGTTTCTGGTCAGAGGTGGCCAACTATTAGAAAGTTGGACCTATAGTACAAGTCACATGGGTCATGTATGCACCTTTACTCATTTTAAATTAAATATAAATTGTTCTTTTACAATTTAACACTAATTTTCTTTAACCAAAATCTATTAAATCCTGATTATTGAATGTTCTTCATCTTAACTGTCACCAAGAAACTTCCCGATGAAAATTATCTATAGCTATTTTACAATAGTGGTCATGTACTAAACTGGGTCAGAATAAGAGCGCATTGAGTGGAATCGTCAGTCGATGGTAGTACATATTTGTTTATCAATATGTGTAGCTTTCATTGTGACATCACAGCATGTGAAATTCAATCTGGATTGTACTGGATCACACACTTCAGGTTCATTTCATCCAATAATGTCTACATACTTTAACATCGATTTTGCCATATGCACCTCTCGGGGTGTCTAAATAATGACCTTCCACCTGAATATGGGTGTATACAAATACAAATGAAGTGAATATGGTCAAAATTTGTTATGTAAACAATACTTCTTCAAAACATAAATATTTTGAGACTGAATTCACTGAAGAATTAGCATTGCATATTGATTTGTATGTAAGACATTTCTGTGTCTGACTTGCTTTTGATAAGCAAGAGGGTCCGTATGGCCATAATTTTAGATGAAAAGGAACAGTGGGGGATTTTACCTGGTATTTTATTACCTATGGAAGAACTTTAAAAAAGGTGAAATTTGATGTTGTGTTAAGGAGAATATTTCTTTTGTTCTTTCAAAATTAAATTTTACAGTCATTGCATCAGTGAAAAAGTCTGATTCTTCCTATATCTAGATGTATTTCTTGGCTCAAACTAATGGACAAAAGTGATTAGAATAACATGTTTCTGCTGATCATTCACCTTTTTGATGCATTTGATTTTCTCTTCACTGACCAATTTAGTGGCGACCCTCAGTTTAATGATTGAATGATAAATCCTCTTACTTCTAAGTTCTAGTATTTGTTTATTATTGATCAGAGACTCCAGGCTCCTAAAGCACCATCCCAAAGTTTGAATGCATGATGGTTTTTCCATTACATAATGTACCTTTGCATTGCAGCTGGGTTGTTTAATGAGGAAAGCTAACTGGACAAGACAGGATTCATTGAAGCATATTACTTCTGACCTTAACAGTTATATTCCATAATGCAAGCTTGCAGGAACATCCTGACATGCACAATGCTGTCTGTATGGAAAAATACAATGCTTTCCAAATAAGGCAGCATTGTTCTTGTCTAGAATCAACAGTGATTTACGTAAAAAGAACAGTTTGGCCCTATGTGTGGGACATCAGCCTTGCTATTTATAATGGAGTGGATGATTGATATCTTACTGCCTGAAAAATGTGTACTTTTCCGTGCATAGTCAGTTGGATATGGACAACTTTCCAAGAACACATGATGGAGTTGTCTGTCCACATTGATGCTATTACACAGATTATAGTCTAAATGATCTGATCATGTTATTCTTTGATTCATTTATTAAACATAGTAAACTTTGATACTTACATACCGTTTTCAAGGGGAATGAGGATTTGTTTTATGTCCAGCCATTTTAGTCCAGTATGTAAATATTTCCTCAATAAAATCATCATTTAATCTACTTTTAAGTCTCCTCTTGTCTTGCTTGGCTTATATTATTTTGTAGGACAGTTGATTGCAGTGTCAGATATCCCCTAAGTTTGAAATGGTTGTGCCTAATTAGTTCAGATGTTCATTCTGATAAGACCAACTGTATTAGCTTCTCATGGCAGAAGAAAAACTACGTCAGCGCTTCATCATGGTTTTAAAACAATGTCCAAGATTTGCTGTTTCTTAAGAAACAAGTTTGTTACAGTTCAGAAATACCTTGTATGTATATTCCTGCTTATTTCTACCAAGTCTTTTGATATGGTAAAAAACTAGCAGTGAATGTTGCAGTTTTGTATATAAAAAGTTATTAATCTCTTTTCCAATCAGTGGTTTCAAAGACAGCTTGTTAAATATGGATTATATAGCCATAATCGGATACTTGCTTTTGGGTTTATTCCATGTCAAGTGTTGTCAACATAATTAGCCAGCCGCCCAAGGCAGTCTTGCTGTAGATGTGATCTTGTCCCTTTTGCTATCTGGTATGCATTCTAAGCTTCAACTACAAGGTGCAACTCCACCATTTAGAGCCTGGTGCTTGTCTGTTTTCCCACTGAATACTTTGGTTTTCCTGATTCAGCTTTAATGCCAGGTTGTGATCATGAGGTGCTCTAGCAATATGTGGCAAAAGAACTGCATGCATCTAGACATGATGGTATCTGTGCAGGTCCCAAACTGTCTAAAATGTATGTATGTCCTACAAAACCTTTGAAAAATAATTCTTTCACACTTTGTATACAAGTTAACAGGTTAAATATATCTCCATAGGTGTAAAGTATAATTTGCCTTGGTGAATAAAAAATATACAAAATAAACCCATTATTGATGATCTTTGGAACTTCACAGGAAGCTTCAGAATGGGTCCATTTGCTGAAAATGTAATTTTTATAATTAATTTTTACAGGGGAGATATTCCAAAAGGTGATCCTGAGAAGGGGAAGAAAATTTTTGTCCAGAAATGTGCCCAGTGTCACATGGTAGAAAAACCTCCTGTTGGTAAACACAAGACAGGTCCCGTTCTGCATGGTCTGTTTGGCAGAAAGACTGGTCAGGCTGAGGGTTTCAGCTATACTACAGCAAACAAAGACAAAGGTAAAACAAAGTCCTCTTGCTGTCTCAAAAGATTACGGTAAATTGTAGTCCCATACAGTAACAAAAACAGAAAGGTAATATGGTAACCATGCTGTCACATAAAGTGAACAGTAATACCATAGCCTGTCACTGTTATAAACAGAAAAATGTACTACTGTAGCCTCTGTCACAAAAGTGAAAGGTACTACTGTAGTACCTAACTATCGCAAAAAGATACAGCTTTTGTTGTTTTCATGAGTTTATTAGGTATTACAGATGTTCTGTCAGTCAATATTTCATATTTCATCTTAATAGGTTTTGAACCATTTCTCTTCTTTACCTGCTTGTTACTAATGTTATAGAAGGCAGGAAAAACTGGTCACAGTATCCATATTGCTGAAGTTTTCTTAAAATGCATCTTCTTGCATTGGTGGGTTATAGTTGCATTGTGTAAGAGATGGAAGATGGAATACACATAACAGGAGATAGAAATGTAATAAAGGTCGCAGCATACCTATGCATTCAGTATCATTACTGAAACAATAGAAAAACTTTTATCTGACTTCTTCAAGACTGATGACGAATAGAACTATAAAATTTGAGAGAGTCCAGGCTTAAAGGGATTTCAGCTTTGTGTGATCAATTATATACAACAAATGTAGATCCACCATTACTAAAAATAGAAAAACTTTTAATCAAAGTCTTCACAGAAATTATGAGAAAAATTTTGACAGCATACTGGCAGTTTTAAAATTTTATAAAAATGATGCCAATCTTTAGTCAAATGGCCACAAATTTTAGGGAATAGAGATTGAATCAAAATTTGACCAAAATGTTGGAAAATGTCTACACAGCTTTGTCTAAAAAGCAAACCAAAAAGCTGAACATAATTTGACCAACTTTGACAGTGTATTGGCATAGAGGTCTTTCAATATTGGACAAATTATGCAGACAACGGTATGAGATGTAGATGAAGAAAGAAAAAAATTGAGAAACCATGAAATATTTGTTTTAATAACATGCAATGATCAAGATTGGAAGAAATTTCAACAGAAAGCATCTTCCTGACTCAGATTTCTTAGCTAACTGCATTTGGCTTTTAGGCAGTAAGCAGGCGAGTTATCTGTCTAACTTGGACCTTTATGTTTAGGTTATCAATTTTTGTTTTGCATGTTTATAACAGCAAAGCAGGGAAATGCCAGACAATGTAAGGGATGTACTGTATATTTTTAACCTACCTGAAATATGCTTATAAACAAAAGACCTAGATGAAAGGAATATAGCTTACATTTTTTATGTGCCAATAATTGCTAATATAGGAAGACATGGAAGTGCCATACAAATGTTGGGAATGTACTGTACATTTTTAACCAAACTTAAGTAATGTTAATAAAGGCAAGGCATAGCAATGCCAGACAGTGTTAAGTTGTACATAAGTTTCATTGTTGTTTAGAGACTGCAGCTGGCAAGATATGTAATTTTATGGATAATACATTAGTTGTGATTTTATGGATAATACATTAGTTGCTTTGTGATTTTATGGATAATGCATTAGTTGCTTTGTGATTTTATGGATAATACATTAGTTGCTTTGTGATTTTATGGATAATGCATTAGTTGCTTTGTGATTTTATGGATAATGCATTAGTTGTAATTTTATGGATAATACATTAGTTGTGATTTTATGGATAATGCATTAGTTGCTTTGTGATTTTATGGATAATGCATTAGTTGCTTTGTGATTTTATGGATAATGCATTAGTTGCTTTGTGATTTTATGGATAATGCACAGGGATCGCCCTGGGCTTCGCCAATGTCGCAAATTGCGATTTTTTTTCCTTATTGGCGACAAAAATATCCCATCTGGCGATTTTTTTGGCGACATACTTTTTGGTTATTTAATTTGTACATACAATCATGGATTTGGACTGGATAAATTAAAAGGCAGAACGAAAGGAAGCCACAAACTTGACTAAGCAATGCATTGGAATCAATCTGTTAAACAAACGATCCTTTGTTCTTATTGACAACCCCATCTTTACAGTGCATTGTTACATCATAATCTGCTTATGCTGACATCTGGGCTGAGGACTGTATGCTGCGATACAGTCAATCATGCTACCGCACTATACCTACAACTGACCGACTTCTGAAGACGCGAATAGAACAGATACAATTAATTGTATGGCTAATCCTTCTGTTTTTTTTTATACATATACCAATACAATAGTTTTGCTGAACCTTCATAGAAAACTGATAACCTTTGAAGTACCGACTACTGTGTATAAATACAAAGCAAATGGAAAAAATCTCAATCACAATTACATCTGTCGCCAGTGCAGCATTTTACTCATTGATCTTTTCCTTTTGCCATCAGTCCCGTGTTACGGCTGCAGAAACTTAAACTCCGCAACAAGAAATAGCAAAAAAAACAAAACAAAAAAAACCAGTTTTGCTTAAATAATAATAATTATTTATTTCTCAAAATACAGGAGTGAAAGAATCCCTAAATTGGGTGTGAATTTATGCTTATATATACGGTCCAGTATTGCCAGGTTTTGACTTGTGTACATTCCATTCGTGGGAATGGAGATCCTATTTTTCTTGTCGAGAAAATTTATACAGCATTCAGTGATCATTCTTGGGAGTTAGGAAGCAATTCGCTACAAGCTTTGTGAAGCTAGCTATGTGGGTGGGGTGGGGCTGCTGAGAGACTACTAGTGTCACCTGTCAGCACTGTAGACTGTGAACGTGGATCCCGTATGATGAACCTCATAAAAACTGACATCAGAAATAAGCTCTGCATCTCATCTCTCGAGAATTTAATGAGAATCAGCATGTACAGATGTGAAAAATTAGACTTTGAAACTGCATTCAACAAGTGGGCAGCCCTAAAATCGCGACGGATCTTCATGTAACACTTTGTAACATTTTGTTAATGCTTAAAGTATTAACTAACCCATCTTTTGTAATTTTCATTGCCTGTTACATTAATAGACTAAATTAACACTTGGAAAAATGTACACTACTTGTTTTGGCGACACTTTTTGAAAATTGGCGACAAAATATTGAGGTTGGCGATTTTTTTTGCGACAGCTTTTTAAACGCCAGGACCATCCTTGAATGCATTAGTTGTAATTTTATGGATAATACATTAGTTGTAATTTTATGGATAATGCATTAGTTGCTTTGTGATTTTATGGATAATGCATTAGTTGTGATTTTATGGATAATACATTAGTTGTAATTTTATGGATAATACATTAGTTGTAATTTTATGGATAATGCATTAGTTGTGATTTTATGGATAATACATAAGTTGTGATTTTATGGATAATACATAAGTTGTGATTTTATGGATAATACATAAGTTGCGATTTTATGGATAATACATAAGTTGCGATTTTATGGATAATGCATTAGTTGTGATTTTATGGATAATGCATTAGTTGTGATTTTATGGATAATGCATTAGTTCTGATTTTATGGATAATACATTAGTTGTGATTTTATGGATAATACATTAGTTGTGATTTTATGGATAATGCATTAGTTGTGATTTTATGGATAATGCATTAGTTGCTTTGTGATTTTATGGATAATGCATTAGTTGCTTTGTGATTTATGGATAATACATTAGTTGTAATTTTATGGATAATGCATTAGTTGTAATTTTATGGATAATACATAAGTTGTGATTTTATGGATAATACATTAGTTGCTATGTGATTTTATGGATAATATATTAGTTAGTTTGTGCAGACATTTGCTGGAGCAAAGGATACAGTTTGATTTTGAGAGCAAAGACAGGGTTGTCTTTCCTTAGTCGTTTGGCAGACCTGTTTAGAGTAAACCATATATTGTCCCCTTCAGAGATTTGTGTTAATGTCTGATGGTTACACTTTCATTTCTGCTCTCTAACTTGAAAACCATGAGATTAAATAATCAAACTTTTTGTACTGCTACATTATTTTTAACAGGTGTCTTGGGGTCATATTGTCAAGGTCAAAGTCATGACTAAAAAAAAAATTGTTTTGTCTAGTGTTAAGTGCTGCTTTATGACTGTAAAGCTGTTTGAGATTAAGGGATGAAATTTGGTATACTTTTTAGGTTTTCTGTCACTCTTTTCCAATGGTCTGTAAGTGTTGGCTGTTTGAGAGTCTAGGCTGCCTGAGGGAAAAAAGTCATTTTGGATTTTGATTTGTCTTTCTCCACTTTTCTGCACCCTGTTATTTTTATCAGCTTCATAGCTGCATTAAATTTGATGAAGGGCATCTCTTGAATCTTTGAATGATAAATCAATTACCACTTGATGTGAAATTGAATTTTTTTTACACTTTTAGTAGTATCATGGGGTTTGGGGTGATTTGAGTGAATCACCCATTCATTTGATGGTGTGACCATTGAAAATTGCATTTGATTTTGGGGTCCAGAGGTCTGGACATAATTTTCCCGATTTAAACAAAACTTGTTTGTCTACTACACACCATAAATAAATATTCAGGGTGGGTAGAGGGCCAAGAAACAAATTCTGTACATCAAATGGGGGTGTCAGATAAGAATTTTAATTCCTTTTTTTGTTTCTTAGCATACAATTTGGCATTTCAGGAATCACTTGGGGCAAGGACACATTGTGGGTTTACCTTGAGAACCCCAAGAAATACATCCCAGGAACAAAGATGGTCTTCGCTGGCTTGAAGAAAGAATCTGAGCGTGCCGACTTAATTGCCTATTTGGAGAAAGCAACTAATGAATGACGTTAGCCACTCATAGGAAATCACAATTTTAGGCAGAAAAGCTATTTATGATACTTAAAATTTTTAATTGTTTCTTGGATTTTAAGGATCTATGAACGAAAACACAGGAATACTGCTACTTTGGATGTTTGGAAATTTTCATACAATTTGGAGACCATAAATATCCATGCAGCTGACATTAGAACAATCTAACAAGTCATAACTAAGAATTTGGCAAAATTGCAGTTTCTTTTTTTTATGGTTCCACATAATATGTCTACTTTCTGCAAGTTGCGTGAAAATACGCTGGCAATATGCACATTAACCTGCATACATTTTAGTTGATTGCTAGCTGACAATCCTGTAAATATTTGTGTGACCATGTGTGAATATTCATAAGGTCAGGCAGTATATAGATCCTTATAATTCCAATGTTTTTAAATAAAAATTGTGTCAAATTTTATTTCTTTGTCTGGTTTATTTCCACAGATCACAAATTGGCATGTTTTGTCTTTTACCATGTATGGGAAAATATTTACTTTTATTTGGCAGGGTATATGTACATGGAGATTTAACCTATGTGTTTTTTTACAACCTTATCAATGAGATAATTGCCTTTTATCTTAAAGTTTGAAATATTGGAATTTTTTTAAGCTGAGGTATTGTTGAACTCTATATAGTGGTACCCATCTTATACGGCCATCCCTTTTGCATCCGACAATGTAGCCTTATAAGACGTTAGCTGCTGGTCGTGTTAGAGGGGTGTTCGTTCTTGAGGGGTACTTTTGAACACAAACTTGTTGATTTGGAATTCTGGCTGTAAAAAGTGGGTGGCCACTGGTCAGGGGGGTTATTCAAGAGGGGATCACTGTACATACATATAGTAATTGAACACAGGTTCCAAGGTTTTGACTATAACCATTGTATGTAAATTAAAGTTATTCTCAGTTGAATTTCTGTCCTCTGTGCCTGTGGCAGTGTCCATTCACTTTTACCAAATATAGTTTACATTACAGATAATAGTAACGTGCATTATAGTCTTTTAATAAATTGGAATGCTCCTGTGGTTCGAGTGTCTGCCTTAGATGTGGGAGGTCACAGTTTCAAACCTGGCTGAGTCATACCAAAGACTTATAAAAATGGTGCAAACATATGCCTCGCTAGGCACTCATCATTAAGAGGTTAGTGTTAGGACTGGTCGGCCTGGTGTTAGGATAATGTAACTGGGTGGGACATCATGCTTCATGTCTGCAACATGATGCCCCAGTGCTAGACATCACATATCTTTGGCGTGATTCCTCAGTGCTAGACATCACAATAAACTGTCACACTGCATACATCATATTGATATGACTGAAAAATTGTTAAAGGTAAGTTAAAAAAATCCAAATCACAAACACATACACACACACAGATATGACCACAAAGTCTGATTCAGTAATGCATCACAATGGGTTCATCATTTAGGAGGTATGGGGAAATAACCTCATGGAGATGTGAGTGGTATATTCTCAGATTTCTTCAGCAAGAATTAGATATGATGAAATTCCATACAAATTTTCAGTGATGTAATTTACTGCAGCAATGGTCAAACCAATCATGCCACTCTCTTAAGACACTGATATTTGTATGATCACCTTGAAAGGGAAGTGAATTATCCAAACTTTCTGAGGGTGGATTGTTTACTGAAGATTGAGGTTTAATCTACTAGCCAGCTTGGTATAGAATAAAAGGGAAATATTCTTCTTGTGGTACCCAAAAATCATATATTTGAACTTGTGGCTTGGCCATGAAAGAGTTTTACAACCCATAACCTAAGGTTTTGATTTTAATACAACCCCACCAGATAATGGGAGGATATTTTGCCAAAACTAACACAGATACAGTGACTAGTCATAGATTAACAGACATAATTCTGGTCAAAGAGTAAACAGACCAAAGTACAGATAAGCCTATTAGGTTATTTGACTGACAACTTGTTCATTTTGATACATAATTTTAAAATAAAGTGCAACTTTGGAAAAGGGATACATTACAAATTTTACCAATCTTTGTAATCAGGTAAATAATATGTAGTGATGACATTTACAATCTAAGATTTACGAATACAATTTATATGATGATGACATACAAAGTAGAAAAAACATGAAAGGTGCAAGGTATTTGCTCCTAAAATGGAAAGAGTTGTTTAACAGATAGGAACCAGTTGAGCATATTATACCATGAAAATAAATGCCTAGTTCGTCTCCCTGGAAACAAACAACGCACAATACTTGGGCAATGATATCAAGGGAGATAAAACTTCTAGATTTCAAAAGAATATGCTGTGGAAGAAATAAGTTAAAATTTGCAGTGAGATAGCAATGGCTGTTTGCAGGTTTTCCTACATGCATTGAATAGATAAAGTGTACCAGAATTAGTTGAATCTCTCCACAGGTTTCATGTTTATTTTCAAATAAGAAATTTTATCTAAATTTTATCTAAATGTAAAATACATATGATGATTGGTGATAATTGGTAACCATATAAAATATGATTTCGAAGAAAGAAATGACTGCTAAAGAAGAAAACAAGTGGAGTTGGTGGCATTTTTTAAAATAAAGTTCATTCGTGTAACAGCTATTTGAATGAGAACATGTTTTTATAGATGAAGCAACAGGTTGGATAAGCTTTGAACTGAAGGATTAAAAACTATATATTTAATCTGCATCTTGGATGGACAAATTATGAACAAAACATCGATTTCACATTATTTCCTCTGCTCAGTGTACATGTAAAACAACAACAGAGTTTTTATACAAGTGGGGTACTTGAGCCTACCGTAGACTTCTATGTTAAAAAACGGTCCCAGCACTATAGCCTCAAACTGGAATTGAACAATGTTGAAAGTGGCTGACATGAATACGCACTACCCTAGGTAGAGACAAATACAGTAGAGACATAGACATATATAACACATAGACATATGTTGATGAACATCAGTCTATCACACAAACAACTATACAACTGACTAAAAAATATTTAGGCAAGAAAGCAAATCTTTTCATGACATAGGAGTGGTCCTTAAAACGGGCATTTGGGTTTCTTCTATTTTCATACAAACCCCCAGTATACTATCCATGCAAATATATGCACATGCATACAAACACACTACTATCCACACAGAAGGGAAGGGTAAAAAACCCACTATCAACTATAAAAAATACTGCAAATATTTGCTATAAAAATTCTAATATCTACTATCCACAGAAACGTATGTGCATGCATACAAACACACACTCTACTATCCACACAAACGTGTGCATGCATACAAACCCCAAAATTTGCTATCCATACAAACATACATGAATGCTTATTAACACCCACACAATCCACAGAGGGAAGAAGATAAAGGAAACCCCAAATATACTATTCACACAGAGGGAAGAGGAAAAAACAAACACAATATATACTATGCACACATGAGAAGAAAAGAAAGAACAAATCCAAATATACTATCTACACACGGGAAGGAGAAAAACAAACACAATATCTGCTATCCACACAAACATACTTGCACCCATACAAACCCCAAATATACTATCCACACAAACGTACGCGAACGCATACAAACAAATACACCAAAATGCACTTCAATCTTTATGTATTCGCTTAGAATGTAAGAGAAGGAGATGAAATCTAAAAAAATATCTCTCTTACACCACAAAAATATTATCCATTACACCCACTATACAATCCATTATATCATACTCACTACCCAAACGTGCTGTGTTAGCTTAAAATGTTGGAGAAGGCGATACAACCTCATAAAATAGACTATCTCTTACACTACCAAAAATGCTATGTGGAAAAACGCTAGTATCTATAGTTACCACTGGTAGGAAATTTCTTTGGAGAAACCTTGTATTTATTTTTAAGCTACAACTTGTGGGAAATTCTTTTGGAAAAACTCACCATCTATATATAGCTACAACCTGTGGAAATTCCTATGATAATGAAAACCCCACTATTTATAGTTACACCTAGTATCTCTTTATAGCGAATGCTTGTGGAAATTCCTATGGAAAACCCCAAGTCTACATTTATAGCCTTAAAATTTCTAGCTTCAGTGACGTCACTGTACTGGGCGTTTGAAATGTAGTCATTTGACTTTGTGCAGTCAAGATGAAACGATCGCATCATTTCGTGGAGAAAGGAGAAGAAATTAAAGGCAGAAACGTGATTTATCGCCTCGCACAGTAGCTGAAGTCCAGGCTCAGATTCATTGCAGCGATTTTGAAGATGACATGAGTGAGACGGAGTCCAGGCCCAGAGAGTCTACACCCAACCAAAGTCCACCAGTATCACTCGAAAAGTACTTCCACGTTCGAGAGACGGAAAAGCGGTCCTCTAGAAAATTTAGAACAACGGCCTACACGTACACGGGGAGGGTTTAAAGATTTCAAGTCCGAAGTACCGCAGGCAGAAGAGTTCATCGCCGATGTATGGGATGCTTTGTTAACCACACTGAAACGAAAATATGCAGCCAAAGAAGACGATCGCTTGAGACATTCCATTCGTCACGACAGTTTGAAGTCCCTCGTTTGGATCGAGTTTAGCAGAATATCAGAATTTACACCATCCAAAGCCATCGTCAAAATTCAACACGTGTAACAATTCAACGACAAGTTTCACATCACCAATCGAAAAGCGACACTGTTCATGACCCACGTTTCTGTTCCTCAAGAGACCGGATGCAAAAAGGTGTTATTGGTGGACGGCCTTCGCAGCACCAAAAAGAGCCTCGTTGAAATTAACAATCTTCAAGACCAGATGTATTTCGCCCGTGCCATCGTGGTGGGACAAGCGTATGCCGACAAGAGTGACACGGCAGAATGGAACAAAGACTGGAAAACTATTCGACATTCTGACCGAGCCAAAAAGTGAAGAGAAGCAGAACTCATGTTACAGCAAGCGGGGCTATCCAATGACACACCCTGTGGTATTCCTGAAATGCAAAAATTGCAAGACGTCTTGGCTCCACGCTACACCTTGAAAATGCATCCTCAAAAATTGCGTATACCTCTGTTGTTTCGAGGCAAAGATTTCAAAGACGGAAAATACATTCACGTCTATCATCACGATGAACATTTCGATGCCATTACCAGTATCACCGGATTCCTAGGATGTAGTTGTTACTGAGAAATGTGACTATGGCTATAACAATCGAGAGCAACACAAACATTGTGGATCGAAATGCCCAGGATATTTGGCTTCTAAACCCTGTCTTGAAGAACGAGTGCATTGCCCTGCTTGTCAACGCACTTTTGTCAGCCCTGAATATTACCAACTACATCTGAAGACGCCCTCAAACGACGAACTTTGTCAAACGTCGATACTCGGTCAAAGCCCTAAGCTGGTTACATTACTTGTGAGACAAGGAAGACAAATTGATCCAGCACTCTCGCAACGGAGGAGGCGAAAAGATCATCGGACCGTATTCGATGGATGCTTGGGACTTAGAAAACCCTCAGATAGTGTACGCGTTTAACGGGTACTTATTTCACGGATGTCCCATCTGCTACTCAACGTGACACTAAAAATCAGTTTTTACAACGTACCATGTAAGACTTGGGATATATCTGAGTGAGAGTTTTTAGGCTTTTTTTGGTAATTGCCCGGTTAGCTTCCTTGGAATTATCATGGACTGGACTGGATTGGAGTGAAAGTTCCATTACGTGATAGGAATATAACTAGTGATATCAAAAGCTTACCAATGGAATTACAAGATCATATCTACAAGTCAATGGGAGAGGCGAAGTCCAATCTAGTGAATAAAGATGATCTTGGCCAAGAGTTGCATAGGAGAAAGGTAGATAAAGTGAACAAATATATTCGATTTAAATTTGTTGGAACTTTCTTTTGGAACCCGTTGCTGTACTTGTCAAGAACAGATATGACAGCTCAACAACAGCATGATATTCTCTCCAGGTATCCTATTGAATTTACTGGAGAAGTTTGTAGATATGTTCGTTGAAGAAATACTTCAACGTGCGCGTAATGAAGTAGAAGCATAATGAGGCTAAGTATTTGTTTTGTGAAGAAACAGAAGTTAGAATTTGAGGTTCATTCAGTAACTGTATCAGAGTTTAACAGTACCGTTTGTAATGTGAAGTTGGGTGATTCTAAAGGGTTTTAAATTGAAAGGTGGAAGAGAAAAGACAGCGAAAGGTTATGGCTTTACATGTGGCTAAAAGTAGTACATGGAAAGGAAATATGTAAAGACTTCACAATGATAAACGTGAGGAATATAGGGATGATATATATGATTTGTATAAGGGCTCTGAAGTATAGAGAGACCATGGTGTAAATGGGATTTGGGAGTTTATAAAATTAAACGTGTTGAGTAATGAGAAATATGTAAAGTACTTTGCATTGGGATATACAGATGAATATGTTCATAACTTGTAAATATGTTTGTTACATGTCAAGTGTTATGTATCATACGAATAATGCTTAGACCAAAGTACAGGTAGTAGAGCTCGTGTATGTAATTGAATAAATGTGTTGTACCCATACAAGATAATGTTCTTTTTGGAGTCACTAATCTATCTATGAGTCTTTCTTTGGAATATCTTTGTATTTTTCTATCTTCTGTGACTTGGAAGTTGGCATAAATTCGATTCAAAACCTACCACAAAAGAGAAAGGTTGGAAGAAAAAAAAACAACAGAAGACAGTTGGTGTCATCAGAGTGCTAGAGACTGTGCTGTGCCGTTAGGACGCGTACGTACTTCGGAAAACTACGCTACTCGACTACTCTAATTCTCCCTGTCACGTTTTCTTTGTCGTTGACCACGATGTCTACCAACCCTATTTCTATTCGAGTAGAGGCAGTGGACAGAGCGAGCAGGGCCGGCTTACCAGGAGGGCTCTCAAGGTCAAAGACAGGAAAAACGTGCTTTTAGGAACACAGAACAAAAGAATGTGTCCAAGCACAGAAATTCAGAATTGATTAATGAAGAATAATTCTGCTGGCTGTATGACCCATTACTACTAGCCGCTGATAAGAATTCACAAAGAGTGACGGAAGGAAGCAGACAACACGAGGCAGCACTCAGAAAGAAGGGCAGCCAGTGTTAAAGTCGCACCACCAGAACCATGCTTGCTGAAAGGTGAAGGACAACTCTAGCTAAACTGATGAATGTAAGGCACCATGGGAGTGTAACGGGGAAGGCGCACACGTGGCAGGCTGCTAAAAAGGGAGACGTAAGTGCAGTGGCGCCACCTTGATAACATCCTGTCGAAGCCCACATAGACCGGTGCAGCTACCAACTTTCCGACGATGCCTGTTCCACAATAGCAGTCTCAGAAGAACACCACCGAAAATAAAGATTGTTACATTGCCTAAATGTAAACGGTTTTCATTGGCTGAAAACCGTTTTTCATAATATCTCTATTTCCAAATTCTAATTTGACCTGTTTTGGTACCACCATCAAAAATGTATTCTGTCATATTTTTTATGCGTGATACAAACTATTCATAAGTCATTTCGACTTTACTGATTGGCATTTAATTAGTATATCGTATGTATACTTTGTATACAACGCAAGCTCGAAGTCTTCCAGACCAAGTACCTGCGACGGATCATGAGGATCTTCTGGCCAAACATGATCTCGAACGAGGAACTCCGGCACAGAGCGGGCGCAAGCACCATCGCTGAGACCATTGCAACTCGTCGATGGAGATGGCTCGGCCACGTCTGCAGAATGCCCCCTGACTCACAACCAAGGGTGGCACTGAGATGGACTCCACACGGGAAAAGGAACCGTGGCAGACCCAAAGAGACCCGGCACTGAACCGTGGAGCGAGAACTCAAGACCAGAGGCCTCACCCTGCAGACAGCCCCCATAACAGCAGCCGACAGACCAAAATGGTGCTCCCTTGCTGTCGCCTCAAGCACCAGACGGCGCAGAGAGAATTGATTGATTGATTGATATACACTTTGTACACTAAATTCCAACTTTAGAATGGATCATTTTTTTGTGGATTCAGTTGATTTGAATAATTGCACAGGTGGCTTACACATTATTGGTTTTTCTTTGTCCATTACATAACTGGACTCGATTTGAAATAAGTATGGGCTGGCGTTTTTGGGATTATACAACATTCATGGCTGACTTGCCCAGCACCGTTTCCTCCTGAACTAGCTCGGACATCGTACCATTGACAGGATGTGGGACTATTTCCACCTGTCAAAAGAAAAAAAAAAAACAAAAAAAAACACATACACACACGCACACAAAAACAACAACAGGTGTCCTAATGTGACGTCATCGCTGTCGACCAATCGTAGCGGACGTTACATACTGCTTAGGTTGAGATCTGGTGAGTTCAATCGCAGCTGAATCCAACTTTGAAAACATGAGTGTGCGTGGTACTATTCCCCCTCATGTAATAGCCTTACATTCAGGTTGTTAGAGACTCTACTAGTCCTACAATCTGATGGCTAAAATGAACAAGTGTTCTCTGAACACAAAAATGCCTGGGGGATGTGGCTCTCTTTCCGTCCCCCAGGAACAATCAATTAGCACACTGTGTATTCATTAACCATTCGTACATGTCCGGAAGGACGAAAACGACTATAATTCAAACAGTCAGTCAGCCAGTATGACCATCCATTGTTGACTTATCCTCCTATGAATATGTTTTCAAGACTAGCCAAGCTGAACGAAGCTTATGTGAATTTACATCGTGTCAGGAAAAGCTGATACTGAAGCCTGAAGAGGTAGAGAATGTCAGAATGTTGAAAGTGATCAAAGACCTGATAGAAGGGCTCTTCAGGGAGGAAATCAAAAAGGAGAAAGAAGAATGGACGGAGAAGTACAGACTTCAGAAGCAAAGAGAACAGCAGCAATAACCAGACAGGATTTGTCGACTGCCGTGTAGACACGAAAGAGTTCTCATTCTCTCTCCGAAGAAGCACGCCTTATCCTGTGGGAAAGCCTGCCGCCAGACGGGGACACTATCTTAGGAGATAAAAGATTGCGATAACTCCCCGTCCACAAAATCAGCCCCTTTTTCAGGGCTACCTTAACAAAAGAGATACATGTTCAATTGCCAATCATATTATTTTGTGTGTCTATAAGCACTTCGTTTCTTTATGTCCAAAATAATAGAAGTGCGTCTATCAACACTTCCTTTCCCGGGGCCCCGAGTGGCCGAGTGGTCTAAAGCGCTCTTCGTTACGGATCACTGCCATCTCACCTCTGTCTGCGGCAGTTCGAGTCTAGGATTCAGCCAATGTGGGTATGTGAGAAAGCTTGCCAGTAGCTTCTCGTGGGTCGGTGGTTCTTTCCGGGGTTTTCTCGGGTTCTTCCTCCACCATTAATACTGGCCGCCATGTATAGCCTATCGTGTGCTGAAAAATGGCGTTAAACCCCACAACAACAACAACAACAACTTCCTTTCCCTGTCTTGTCAAATAGTGTGTTGTTTTTGTTTGTAGTTTGTGATTGTATGTAACAGTTGTATGTAACAGTTGCTATTTTATATATTCTCTGTCGATATTTATTTATCTGTGTGTCTTATACAATAAGGTATATATTGACAAGATGCAAGTATGTTTAATCATATGATTAGGTCAACAAAAACTGAGACAGTATGTAAAATATGATTGGAAAAAGTATACGCCACAGCACAGAGTGTTATTAAACAATTAAAAATTCCAGTGATATATGAAGCACATAAATCATAACTTCGCTTCAACATCAAATGCATTTTCCTAACACCATAGACATAGCTAACAAAAACAACGGTATGTTGGGTATTATCACCGTCAAAATATCTAAAAGCAGTTTTCGACTAGAATTAATTCTAGTTAGCTAGGATTTCAATTAATTATAGTATAATTTTCATCTCGGAAGAGCTCTTAACAACTAATAAATTCTAAATCCGATCGAATCTCTTTAAGTAAATGGCTGTAGATCATCTTATACGTTGCATTGGGTAAATAAATGAAATTTGTACTCTACCGCTTTGTCACGAAATTACACAAAATTTTAATTAATACTGATATCGGTTTTACTGCACCAGTCTCCTCATATGGCCACGGCAGAGAACACAGACACAAATTTTATTTTAATAATGACCTCTAGTAATGGTATCATTTGAACACAAAAGGTAGCTCTAAAAGATTTTTTCCCCTTCGTTGTCCTATAGACATTAAGTTTACCACAAGTGAATAAATTTTCCTTCAACCAGATAGTGTATTTATTCTCCATGATCCTGCTGAGTCCACGGCTTAGTTTGTCCTGGTGAAACGGAGATTGATTATAAAACAAGAATAAAAAGCAATTAAGAATAGTTCTAACTGCACTGGTCCAGTCGCTGATTAAGAATAGTTCTGACTGTAATGGTTCAGTTGCTAATTAAGAACAGTTCTATCTGTACTGGTCCAGTTGCTAATTAAGAACAGTTCTGACTGTACATGTCCAGTTGCTAATTAAGAATAGTTCTAACTGTACTGGTCCAGTTGCTAATTAAGAATAGTTCTGACTGTACTTGTCCAGTTGCTAATTAAGAATAGTTCTAACTGTACTGGTCCAGTTGCCAATTAAGAATAGTTCTAACTGTACTGGTCCAGTTGCTAATTAAGAATAGTTCTGACTGTACTGGTCCAGTTACCAATTAAGAATAGTTCTAACTGTACTGGTCCAGTTGCCAATTAAGAATAGTTCTAACTGTAATGGTCCAGTTGCTAATTAAGAATAGTTCTAACTGTAATGGTCCAGTTGCTAATTAAGAACAGTTCTAACTGTACTGGTCCAGTTGCTAATTAAGAATAGTTCTGACTGTACTTGTCTAGTTGCTAATTAAGAATAGTTCTAACTGTACTGGTCCAGTTGCTAATTAAGGACAGTTCTAACTGTACTGGTCCAGTTGCTAATTAAGAATAGTTCTAACTGTACTGGTCCAGTTGCTAATTAAGAACAGTTCTAACTGTACTGGTCCAGTTGCTAATTAAGAATAGTTCTAACTGTACTGGTCCAGTTGCTATCATGTATCATATTATCCTTTAAATATTTATTGACTAAGGACTCTGTGTGTGTGTGATTTGGATTTTTAACGTAGCTTTAACAATTGTTCAGTCAAATCGCTACGATGTCCGGAGTGTGGCAGTTGATAGTGATGTCTAACACATGGACATCATTCTGCAGACATGTAGCATCATGTCACACCCAGTCACAGCATCCTAACACCAAGCCGACCAGTCCTAACACTAACCTCTTAATGCTGAGCGTCAAGCGAGACAGCTGCTATCACCATTTTTATAGGTCTTTGGTATGACTCGGCAAGGGTTCAAACCCGCGACCTTCCGCATCCGAGGCGGACACTCTAACCGCTAGGCCACCGGAGCGGTTCTCTACTACCTTCATTTAACATAAATGCTCTTCCATATTGTAATTCTACCACCTTGTACCCAATAACAAAAATAATCTTCCATATGGTATTTCTACCTCCTTGTACTCAATAACATAAACACACTTCCATATGGTAACTCTACCACCTTGTACTCAAAGACCATAATACTCTTCCACACCTTGTACCCAATAACATAAATACTCTTCCATATGGCAATTCTACCACCATGTACCCAATAACATGAATACTCTTCCATATGGCAATTCTACCACCTTGTACCCAATAACATAAATACTCTTCCATATGGCAATTCTACCACCATGTACCCAATAACATAAATACTCTTCCATATGGCAATTCTACCACCATGTACCCAATAACATGAATACTCTTCCATATGGCAATTCTACCACCATGTACCCAATAACATGAATACTCTTCCATATGGCAATTCTACCACCATGTACCCAATAACATGAATACTCTTCCATATGGCAATTCTACCACCATGTACCCAATAACATGAATACTCTTCCATATGGCAATTCTACCACCATGTACCCAATAACATAAACACACTTCCATATGGTAACTCTACCACCTTGTACTCAAAGACCATAATACTCTTCCACACCTTGTACCCAATAACATAAATACGCTTCCATATGGCAATTCTACCACCATGTACCCAATAACATGAATACTCTTCCATATGGCAATTCTACCACCATGTACCCAATAACATAAATACTCTTCCATATGGCAATTCTACCACCATGTACCCAATAACATGAATACTCTTCCATATGGCAATTCTACCACCTTGTACCCAATAACATGAATACTCTTCTATATGGCAATTCTACCACCATGTACCCAATAATATGAATACTCTTCAATATGGTAATTATACATCCTTGTACTCAGAAAGATCAATACACTTCAGTATGGTAACTTTGTACCCAATACAGTAATATACTTCCATATGGTAACTCTACCACCTTGTACCCAATACAATAATATACTTCCATATGGTAACTCTACCACCTTGTACTCAATACAATAATATACTTCCATATGGTAACTCTACCACCTTGTACTCAATACAATAATACACTTCCATATGGTGACTCTACCACCTTGTACTCAAAGGGACTTTCCAATCCAATTAAAATTGTATTTATATTGTTTGTTTCATCTGTACATCTATCTCTTCTCTCAAAACCACTGGTCACTCATTTTCTATGTACGTCTTTTGGGGGGTGAAAGATCACAGAAAACGCAACATTTCTCACGCATATTTATTATGATGGATAATGCTATCTTAAATTGATATTTGTTTAAAACTTCTGCTTAAAGCTTGTTATAGATGAAGGTTGGACAGCGATAACAGCATAGTTAAAGTAGTTCCTATATCATGTCTCAATGAAATCTAGTACAAACTTCGTCCTTCCATATTTTGCAACACTACATATAATCAAGTTGCGAGGGTGTTTCAAATGCATCATTGAATGTTGGCTGTAGGTCCCGTGTCGGTAAAGAAAACACTGTTCGTTTCTATGGTGATATAATGGCAGTATCATAATTCATCGTTCTCATAGTCAAGAACTAGTTTTCTGTCAGCATAGTCTGTTATATTTGTTCTTACATTATTTTATTCCAGCAGTCAACTAATCTTAAAGAGCGGATAAAATATGACATTTTAACTCATTTTATTTTTGTCGTTTATGTCAGTGATAAATATTTCGCTTTCATAATTCTGATTACACTGTCCTATCAGTTTATTTTTGTTTCAGTTTTTGTTTTTGTCTGTCCTTTTTGGCTATTTCAGTCATGTCATTCTTCAGTGTTACAATTCTCTTGTTCTAATAAGCATTACTGTTGCATTAATCATTAATTAGCGTTTCAGTCTCTTGGTTGTTTTAATTGTTCCTTTCTGGATATCAAAGTATTATTTTCTTCCAGAGTTTTATTTATTTTCTCCATGCAAATATTATTGAATATTTGGTCGTTCACCTGACCTTTCTCTTACAGTTTTGCAAGGTTATACGGCATAACAGAGTGCATGAAATCTTTCTAAACAAGTCACGAGCATCTAAAATATTTGTTTTATATTACTGTCCATATGTTTTTGCAACTCATGATATTCGTTTGTTTATTCGCTACCACTTTATTCAACGGTTGATTTTTGTTATCTACCTCTACTCTATATTTTAATATTTTTTAAAAATTATTTTTCTTCAATGTCTACCTGCCTACCCAATTTCTGCACTGCCACGTATTTCTAGGAACTGATTCATCAGACTGATATACTGCATCACCTAAAATTTCTAATACAATGAAGTTTTATTTCCTTGTTTATTGATTGGCCTACTTTTACAAATATCTCCTTAGCATTCTCTACAGATATAAAGTTAAAATTAGAGTTAAATTCTCTTGAGGGTATAACTCCCATTTACTTTACGCGGAATAAATGTGTTACAGCCATACCGTGAAAATGAACTATTGTTCTGCTTTCATTTTTATTGCTAATATTCAATCTGTTTATGACATCTCTTTGTAATCGCTTGAAATTACCATTAACATTTTATGAAATTACCATTAACATTGTATGAAATTCACCATGAAAACATTTCTAACAAGTAATGACTCATGTACACATGCAGAATAGCCATTAGAATAATTTCTCGTATTACCATTTTGAACCAGGAAGTATGGATACATTCAAACAAAGGCAAACAATTAATATCAGTCAGTAAATGTCAATATAGATCTCTGGCAATTAGAACAATTTTGAATTGTAATTGGTTCCCTGTATACTTGCTTATAAGTCCAGTCCAACTGCAAACTGCACAGACCCAGGTCAACATGCACCTGTAGATTTGGCTCAGTGCAGTTTGTTGTGAGTAATTAGTAGAACAAACAACATAGACATTATGCGACTGTAGATCAGGGTATATTTTGTTTGCGATTGGTCTCGACCTGTAAGCTAATATATATTGTATGTACACTGTATATATTGCTTAGAATGACGAAAACTTTTGAACCGTTTCAAGCACTTGATAGCTATTATTTGCTGTCATAACTTGTTTGACCTTTACTCTTGTACAATTTCCTGTTGCAGAATTGCAACCGAGTGGGTTTTTGGACTAAATGAACAAGACAAACACAATGTGAGAAAGATGGAAATTTATGAATGAATTAATAAAGATAAATATATGATGTAAAAATACAATGATTCTCTCACGCTCTCAACATACGATTTACTCAAATTACTCTACACAACATTCACACATCGAAAATAAGCAAAAAAATATTAAATCAAAATGAAGTACAGATCCAAGAACCCTCATGGACTGCACATACACCTCAAACAGTATTTTACACAATAAGAGATTCACATAATCTCGAACATAAATTCTATTAAGATTCAAAATAATCTTAACACAACTAAGATTCAAAATAATCTTATGAATATAAACAAAAAAAAAAATGCAATGGAACAACAATTGATCCAAACGTATGCTGCTAGACCCCTTGTACAGTCGCACGATTCCTTGGGTTGGTCCACACTCTTATCGACCGCTCGCACCTTTTATGAATCCTCCATGAGTACAGTCATACGTTACACGTACAGACAGCATACAGCACTTTTTCTCATTTTTGCTACGTCTACGTCCGTGGCACAGACATACGTACATACATACGTATCGACAGTACGTAGCATTAATTGTTCTGGAAACTCCAGATAGCTCTAAGCAACTTTAGACGGCTTCGGACAGCTTCAGACCGCTCTAGTCATATTCACAGTCACATTGACAATCACATTTCATAGACACAATCACAGCTACAAACACGGTCAGCTACCATAACAGTCAACTACAAACACAGTCAGCTACGAACAGTTAGAATCAGCTTCAAACACAGTCAGCTACAAACACGGTCAGCTACAAACACAGTCAGCTACCATAACAGTCAGCTACAAACACAGTCAGCTACGAACATAGTCAGAATCAGCCCTATGGCTGGAGAACAATGGAGAGTGTATAGTCCTTGACGTGATCCAGAAATTGGTCTTACTTAAATCCATAGGAGAGTGAGTACAAGTCAGGGTAGAATACCCGTGCATATCATGTTAGTCATGATACCTGTCACAAGTAATCTCTGTGGCTAGGTATATGTTAATACAGTCGCTTACCTGGAAAAACACAGTCACCCTATATAGCCATGTACGCATGTACTACGAGAAATAGTCGAATTGTTTTAAGACAAAAAGTTATTTCTTTGCCTAATTCTGTGACAATATGAACCATCTGGGATTAAAATAAGAACCATCTGGGATTAAAATAGTCATTATTTTAGTTATGCTGTTGATGTAAAAAAAAGATTGTTTTTGAGTTGCCTGAAAATATTGCAAAAGCCAACAACAAAATCTTTTCTTTGCAATTATTTGGTTGCTTGATCATTTATTATCAGCTGGACTGGTAAAACTATATTTCTTTCTCATGTGATCTGTAGCCTAAATTAAAACAGATAACAGTTATAGATTTTAAATTGTTATACACCATAATGCGCTTTGTATTTACTTTGTTACAGACGTTATTATCAAAGACTGCGTGCTGCAAGCTTCTTCAAAGCAGGGGCGTCACTAGGGTTGGTGTCACCCCCATGGACTTTCTTCTAACACAAAAATTCAAAAAGAAAAAATACAGTCATCTTTGTGTCATCCCCTCTGATGGTGTCACCCGGTGCAGTCCGCAACCCCCATAGTGACGTCACTGCTCAAAAGTTACCGTTTAAAGAGCTTCTCTCCTCTAGAAAAGTTTCTTCTGAAACTCATCTGTATATTCACTCTTTGTATTGTGTGCTATCCTCCTGGTGGCATTTTGTATTTTATTGGATCCGTCTATTCACTCTTTGTATTGTGTATTATCCTCCTGGTGGCATTTTGTATCTTATTGGATCCGTCTATTCACTTTCGTATTGTTTATTGTCTTCCTGAATGCATTCTAACACTCCTTGTTATACTAAACAGGTATCGGGTTAAATTCCTCATGACCGATTTGACTGTCACTTGTTGGCTTGCTTATCATGCCAGTATTACTCAGCCAACTAATGACAGATGTCACTGTCTCGTCGTGTTTTAAAACGTTGCTGTATATCAACCAGCTTTTGCACCAAGCCCGTCATTCATGTGATTCCTAGACCAACATCATTTGACACGTGTACGTGTGTTTGTCCTCGTGTTCTTCTATATTTCTTGCATTTGTGTTAAATATTGGCTGGTTTTGTCTTGATAAGTGTCAATGACATATGTTGTTTCATTGCACACAAACTCCATATTGGGGCCCATACTGGCAGAGTGGTCTAAGGCACAGGGGCTATGCATATTGTTACAGGTTAGACCCCTCAGCCCTCGATTCATTGACGGCTACTTATAATTTTCTTTGCATCGAGCCCCTGTGATCTAAGGCGCTTGCCTTATTGATCATCTTACTCTGTGTGGGTTCTGAACTCTTATATCGGGCTCGGCAAATGTGGGCATGTGTCTAAGCTTGCCAGTGGTTTACCGTAGGTCGTTGGTTTTTGCTGGGGTTCTACTTGAATTTTCATCCACCAGATAGACTGGACGCCATGTTTAACCTATTATGTGCTGAAAATGGAGCTAGTTCAATTAAGCAGAATAAATAAGGTTGATAGTCAAATAAACCGACAAACCACAGTTCACCAAAGGCGAATCTAAAAACATCGATCACCATTCTCTAATTAGCGAACGAAACCAATGACGGCAAAAAGAGTTTTAAAAGAAATTCGGAAGATACTGTCAAGAGAGCACGTGAAAAACGTGTAATACTGTATTTAAACCGGAGCGCGTTGTTGTTGTTGTTATAGGGTTTAACGCCATTTTTCAGCACAAGATAGGCTATACATGGCGGCCAGTATAACTGGTGGAGGAAGAACCCTGGAAAACCCCGGGAAGAACCACCGACCCACGAGAAGCTACTTGCAGGCTTTCCCACATACCCACGCTAGCCGAGCCTTGGACTCGAACCCACGCAGACAGAGGTGAGATGGCAGTGATCCGGAACGGTGAGCGCTTTAGACCACTCGGCCACTCGGGGCCCCACGGAGCGCGTTGAGTAACACGTTTAGTTGTATTTCTCTCTCTCTCTCTCTCTCTCTCTCTCTCCTTCCTGAGCAACCATGTCTTTTTTCCACATAAAAAGTTTCAACTTTGTTATCTTTCTCTAAAATGAAAATCGATTTTCACAATATAAATGTATAGCAAAGAGCGATGCATTTTTGAGTAGTTAGTCAATAACTTCTGGAAATCAACAAAAAGGTTAAATAAATCCATTCATTCTTTCAGAGTGGATATTATAACGTTCATTATGCTCAATAATGAAGACTGAGATTCTGCTGAAACGTATAGTCACTCTAAGGAAAATTCACTACCTTCGTTTACTAATACTGTATCAGCGAACGCATCACATCATTTTGAAAAGCAATAATTACAGATCTACATTTTTACTATTTATATACTTTTCAGATCTGACTCTTATTTGTGGATTGGAAAAAATTCATTGCTACACACGTCAACAGTGCCTTTTGGTATCGATGATCTCACAACCGTCTGTAAATCAGTGTGTCAAAATGTTTTTCGGTTCTATCGTTGGATGATAATGAAATAAAATATTTACAGTTGAAGGAATTTGTATATAGGTTGTATACACACTGAAATTTACCTTTAGTGAAGATATATTTGCAGTTTACATTTTCTGTACCCCTTGAGGGTATAACAGGGGTGTTCTATATTTCTCTTTCTTCTAACCACTCCGGTGGCGTAGTGGTTAGAGCGTCCGCATCGGATGCGGGAGGTCGCGGGTTCGAAGCCTGGCTGAGTTGTTCCAAAGACTTATAAAAATGGTGCAAGCAGCTGCCTCGCTTGGCTCTCAGCATTAAGGTTAGTGTTAGGACTGGTCACCCTGGTGTCAGGATAATGTGACTGGGTGGGACATCGTGCTACATGTCTGCAGCATGATGCCCCAGTGCTAGACATCACAATAAACTGCCACACTGCAGATATCGTAGCGATATGGCTGCAAAATTGTTATAGCTGCTTTAAAATCTCTCTCTCTCTCTCTCTCTCTCTCTCTCTCTCTTCTTCTTCTTCTTCTTCTTCTTCTTTTCATTTTCATTTGACGAATTCCCAAAAGGTATGTCTAAATCCTTTGTCTTCAAATTTTAGAAGGATTTGTGATGATTTTCATTGCTGGCAATATGCTTTGAGATGTGTTTCATAGTACTTCTTGACTACTTCTAATAATAATTATAATAATAATATACTTTATTTATCCATGGAAACATAATTAATTGTCAGCTAGTATACATTATAGAACTGCAATTAAAATAAATATTCATGTAATTGAAATAACAGTTCAGTCAATAAAATGCATCATTAAAATGGTTGGAGAACTAGTTCTAGAATGATGTCACAAAGCAGTAAACGGAGCCCTGATCTAGAAAACTCATGCAGTCAATTACTTTCGACAATCTATCTTGTCATTAAAATTTTAACGGAAATTTTTATAGATTCATTTGGAGTAAAGTTTATAATAGAAACTTATATTTAATTGACCCATGATGTTCTAAAAAAAAGAAAGAAAGGTTAACCTTTTGAAGATCGTCTCTCCATAAATGACCTTTAAACATATATAAATTTATTTCAAAGTGCATCAAAACACGATAATTTGTCGAGTAACTAATTGTCGATAAACTGTTTTCACTAAACGCACCGACTCTTTGGATTACACTAATCTGGGATTTTAATCAAAGGAGACAGTTAAATACCTTTTTTTTAGTATATTATGTATTGTACATTTCTAATTTTTTCCCTTAGTTTTGAAACGAAGCTAGAAAGGAAATACATGGTAAAGTTGCGTGAAAACGGGAAGTAGCTCGTGGAAAACCAAGAACATTCAAAGATTTATCTCCCCTTTACCATATTACAGAAACATAATTGTCAAGTTATTTTGTGCCCTACTAAATGGTCTATCAAGAGATTATAATGTGGTCTAGAAAGTAAAATGTGCTCATTATGTTTAACAAATTTACAAGTGTAATTGATGTTTGAGACCGGATGGCTGTTTCCGGTTCAACATGTCCCTTTCCCCACCGAGGATTTTTATCAGCGACGACAACACACACACACACGCACAAGCACGCACGCCGTGATTTCGATTTCTTCGACTTTCTGGCTGATTTCAGTCCGCAGCGGTTCCTCTTCGATTACATTTTTTCCGAGTTGATAGTTTTGAGTATCCATCACTATTCGTGGGTATGTGAGAAAACTTGCCAGTAGCTTCTCGTGGGTAGGTGGTTCTTTCTGGGGTTTTCCCGGGTTCTTCCTCCACCATTAATACTGGCCGCCATGTATAGCCTATCGTGTGCTGAAAAATGGCGTTAAACCCCACAACAACAACAATAACCAGCACTATTCTGCTATTAATATTGTCACTGTGGAGATTAGTTGCCCCATATGCTTGTCTTGCAACATGCACACACACTTCCAACCAAGCTTTTTTGATCACTTGTATAACTGCCAAGCAATACAAAATATCTTCCTGGGTAATAGTTATGTTTCTGGTGATTGTTCATGACGGGGTTTGCCACTACGTTAATAAAACTACACTGATTACGCCCTTGCTGCGTGTCTCAAACAGTTTTCGTTTTCCCCGAAAAACTGTTACACGGACAAGTACACTTTTTGGTGAATATCAGTCGAGGTCATGCTATTCCTGGCTGATTCAATCCGGGCACTGTATCGACATATGTGACATTGGTGCCAGCCAACCAAGATGCCATGATCTTGTATTAATATGAGACCCAATGAGTTCCGAGGTGACCTCAGCCGCCAGCAGCGCTGGAAAGCCCGCGAGTAATTGATATAGTTTCTCCGCTCTTTTGCATTTGTGCTACCTCCGACTTTGATAAAGTTAAATATTGCCTACAGGTTGTAGTGGCGAAGAAAGCCTCAATGTGAGCCCGCAATCGATTTTTTTAATATATATCCTTTTATCGCACTTTTTATTTTTGCAAGCTGGTGTTTGTTACGACCAACCAAATCTTCCTGATATGACAATACTTTTAATTGCGCTGTTTAATTATGAGTTTGAGAAAACAGATACTCGTTTCCCACAAGCGCGTCATTGTGAATCGTTTGGCCACCTGTCCCTCAAACAAAATAAGCTTTTCGGACAGGATTACAGCAATGCATCTGTAACTGACATAAGGCGCAGTTTTACGCATAATAATGTGCATATCTGCCACACATTGCTTGAACAGTTGAAGGCGTTGCAGCGAAAAGCAATAAATCGGGTACAACGTAATGAAGTCTTTATGGCAATTCTGCAGACTGGTGACGATAGTTTGATGCCGGCCCATGCACGACCGCAGATTGTGATATGTACGTGGAACTTTGTTGTTTTAGAAGTTCAAGAGAATTTCTTCAGCGGCTTCATGATAGCCTTTTAACAGCAGAGAAACTTCAGACACTCTTCACTTCTCAAATATCATCGTACAAAGGGCTTTTCCGTGAGTCAAACAATTTGTAATTTGAAATGCCACCTACTTTTGTCTCGATGCCCCGATACCCTCTTGGGTGCTTATTTGCTATCTTAACTGTCCCTAAAAGGCGTTTCTCATCGAGTCTATACGAGTTGACGCGAGAAACGACAGCGTTGACGTGCCTCCAAACCTAATATATGATATCAAACGCGTATCTCTTCTCATTGATGGAGTTATCACAGACATCCACAATATTAATTTCGACAACACAACCTTGTCAGCAGGAGCGCCGGGACAACTCCAAATTGCAATATTGTAGTTGCCCATTCGGGTTAACACGACTGTGTGTTATCTCAGAAAATAACCTCTCGGACATTTCAGCAAAACCAGAATATATGAATGAGAGGAGTCGAAAACAGACATGGTGTAATGTGTCGAATTTTGAATAAGTATTGAATCTTAAAATTGAATACATTTTGCATTAAAATTTTAGTACAGTCAAGCCAGCAAGGTTTTATGTGAAGGGTCACTGCGACAATTTCCCATGCCAGTAGTTAAATTTCGTGGGAGAAGGAGAGACCAGCATATATGGTTAATTTGGAAATGACCCGGGCATCGCAATGCCGTCCTGGAAAAGTAAACATTAAGACAACGACCATATCCGCTTAATGGGAACGTCATGTCGAATAGTCATTTAATAAAAGGATGTTGATATATGTCGTATTTCTCAGATTCGCTAAGCTGTCAAAATCTGACGGAAGAGATAATTATCTTGGGGAAAAAATTAGGCACGGCTGATGTCGATTGGTCAGTTCAACTTAAGGCGTACACGCTGGAAGAAATGTTAAATTTAGAGTAACGACTTTGGGCGAATTTCCTCAGTCCGAGATTTTCCTGCAAGAGGAGCAAGACTCGTTTGACTCCGGGGAAAACTAAAGAGTAGTTCTTTCTCGTTACGACAAGTAAGGAGACCAGGTGGCTGTCTTTTAGGCAAATACAGGCCTTTACTGCTAGGAGATACATTGTCTTGGAAAGAACAGCATTAAGGTACGCAATTTTGATTTTTCATGCAACTTTATATTTTGTTTGTTTTGTTTTAATCAAATGTGTTCGATATGCCTAGGATCCATAATATACATCGTTTATTCGATTTAATGGAAATATGTTGATATGCAGAGTTGTTTATGCAATTTATATCTTTAATGTTATAGTTACCAGTTCATTGATATAATTAAATTATTGCATGCGATCTAAGTTTTCAGATGTGTGGGATTTCAAAGGGTTATATGAATTAATTTTCTTTGTCTGTTAAGACGATACTGATTATCGTGAGTTAACGATAATTGCATATTTATATATGATTTTTTTAATGCTTAAAGAATCTTGTAGGTTAGGGATTGTCGTGAGCTAGAAGTAAATGAGTCTTATGCTATAGTAATCGATAACATGATAACATGTATCTTATTGAGTGAAAATGACTAGGTTGGATGACTAAGGAGTCATGTGGTAGCGTATGCAGAGAGGTACGGGAATGTTTGTTGTATGTACCGCTCACATGTTAATTTAGGGTCAGTTGCTGTGAAGCGAAGGTGATGACCTAGCGAATTAGGTCAAACTTAGATGGACATTACAGGGGTCATTTGTAACTAGAGATAAAGATTGTACCTTACTCAAAATACAGTCCAAATTTGTAAGGGTCATTAACCGTTAAGGTCACCTTACGTCAGAATTTATGCAGTGTTTAGATAGCTATCTTATGCGTTCTGAGTAACGAAAGTGAGAGAGTTTTATATACATATAGAAGGTGATACAAATAGAGACTGGATGGTAATCTTGTCACTCAGGGAAACAGCTCTCTGGAACAGTCTGGGACAGGCCGAAAGACGGAAATCCGGATAAGAGATCGAGCGTTTAGGATAGAAGGATCAAAAAGTATACACGTGAAGGTGGGAAGACGTGGGATACACGAGACGAAGACGGGAAGCAACGCTAGGTGATGCAAATCAGGCGTGTACATTGTGCTCGTTTCACCACTCTCGTTATCATGATGAAATGAATCAATAACAGAACACTACTACTGAAATTCTGTAACGTAAATTTGCTTGAATTGAATCTGACACTATTAGTTTATGTCATTGATTAAATTGCTATTCTCTTGTCTCAAGGGGACTCGTATTGTCTTATTTCTTCTCAGTACTTATGCCCATTTCTCTGTTGATGTTCTATCTATTCACTCATACCAGGCAATAAAATCGAGGGAGCCCATCCTCTAGATAACGACAGCCGAATCTAATTATCCACCCCTCTTTACCAAGAGGGAACATCGTTTCACACGAGTGTCCAAGAAAATGTGCAAATCAACTGTTGAAATGTTTATTGGCGCTAAACAGTGTCGGGCCGCCGGCAAGACCAGGTCTAACACCTATACCAGTAGGTTGCAAGCCACAAAAAGCAACCTTTGTAAACACACTGAAGATATATGGAGTATGATCTTAGATCCTTGACAAACAACATAGCTGATCCAGCAGATCTAGCATTATCGTCACTGTATTTGACGAGCCCAAGAACCGTAGTGTCAACGTTAGCGTTGTTCAAATATGCTTCGATTTCCTTTTCGTCGATGAAAATTCGTGCGATATTGAAAAGCATGATGATGACATTGTTGACTAATTCAACCCGGATACCTTAGGCGTAATATTTACTGTCGTCTTGTACAATTGTCCTCGATTATCAAGAAGGCTTTCTACGGGGATGGGGGAATCTAGACGTGCCATGCTTTTGTTATTCTATTTCTCCACAGTGCTTTACACTTAGGTGGAAAAATCAATACGTGTCATGCATTTGTTATTATTTAACATTTTTATCAGGCCATCGTTTAGACATAATCGGTTTCGTCTAATACCTTTTGTGTCGCGTCCACAACCGTAATAGGCTCCCCATTGCCAGATTTACAATCAATCGTTGAATCAATGTTGGTTTGTTCCAGACGTGCTGAGCGGCTTCATTTATGACTTCCACATTGGGGATGATATTGTTGTAGTCGATGAAATTATAACTGTAAGTGTTGGTTGTTGAGTCACTGATCGTCGTAGTCGATCTCAAATCGATTGAACTTCCTGCCATCACAGATTTTCCAACCGATTCACAGGGACACTGTTGATGTTGTCAATGACCCGCATTTCAATTTATTTAGCAATCAGTGATGGACGCAAGGTCAGGGCTAAGAGAAACTTTGGCGACCATGTGTAGGATCCCCGGGCAACATTGCCAGAACCATTTTGAGTAATACACCGCGTTAACGGGTTTTCTCATGTTTATAACGCAAATAATTGTCATTTTATTAAACATTAGGTCGCTCTCTAATGTACCGTTGTATCGTCAGAGTTTCCCGGCGATGGACCAACGCGTACCTGTCTTCGTCCACGAGAAAGAAATGATTGTGCGTCAATAATAGATTGTTGCATGGAAGACACATCGGCGGAGTCCAGAGGAAGCTATTCTTTTCGCACCTGAATAATATCCACCGCTGTAGGTGTCACAGGTCAGATTAACCTGAATCGTTGAGGTGGTCATGACAATGATTGGCATTTTATTGTATCCAATGCATACAGTTCGTTCCAGACTCTCGGAAATATCTTTAACTAAGGGAAGTTCTAAGCGACGACTGTGCGATGTAAACCGCGTACAGTGGAGATTAATTCGATCGAGATTGTAGGGCTGAGTTTGGGCTCCTGTACGCGTATGAACATTGTACAGTCACTTTACCTTTCGCATGTTAAGCCAACTGAAATAGATGCGCACCGGTGGACGTCCAGTTTCGTTAACGAGATTGTAATCATCCAGGTGACGTTCAGTGTTTTCTTTACATTGACACGCTGATTCGTGGCATTGATCTCACATAAGACATTGTTGGATCGGTGTTTTAAAGATTTTGTTAGATACGTTTTTAACGAGTTCGTGTATTTACTCACATAACTGCTCCATGTCTACAATAATGTCGGTGAGCAGCTGCTGTGAAATCGACGTGGCTTCATTGATGACTTCTGGCACATTGTTGACGGCACGAACCTACCCCATGAGTGTTTCCCATCTGTCCAGACGTTCATCGAGTTGCTGAGGGTCAGACGCGCGAGAAACAGGAACATTTTAGCAAAGGAATTTGCGTTGATATTGTCTGGAGAGTGAACAACAAAACCTGTGCAAGTTGATTAGCGACCTCGCATTCGATTGATATGAAATATTCGGCGGCATACTTGTTGCCATACACAGGAAAACCAAGCTAAAGTTGGCGGATTTGTCAAAGTTGCTCATATATGAGTTCTAATACGACTCAATCAAGCCGCCATAAGGCGAAAACATTAAGATGCCGTACACGGATTCGGAATTGCTGTTAATGCACATCACCACCGATGAACTCCAGATAGACATTGGCATGACTTCACTCTCGTGCAACTATGATATTATTAAATACCCGAAAGAGCACCCGCTGTTCAGGAACGTCAACAGGAAAATCGTGGGAAATATCGAGGACGAGTTCTCTGATAAGCCCGTCGAAGAATCCGTTGAGCCACAACCAAAAATATACTCGACCGTGTTATTAACTGGTTTTCCCGAACCTGGCATTGACCATCAGCTTTGAAAGTTCATTTCAAATTCGTTCGTAGCGGCCGTTAGCAGATCCGAATTCACAAGCATGTAAGGGACCATGTAAGCGCCTTGACGATATCATAGCATTCGCGACACACGCATTCCATCCGCGTTTACAACTGTAGGCTTCGAATGTGGACGATATGGTAGAGAACTGACGTGGATTCCAAACCAGCTTGTGAATTCAACAAAGTTGCGCATGTGGAAGTTTTGCAGCTTCGTCGCAGTGGCTTCGCCACGCACAGTTGCACACGGTACATCAACAATCATTCGGGGGGGGGGGGACAGGCAACGCTTCAGAGGCTAGTGGATAATAATTGTGTATGTGGAGAATGTCTTCACTGTATTCCAATTCAACTCTGAAGAAATATTCTCGCTGATTTGTTGTACTCGTGTATGTCTTTGTGGATGTCTACATTCACACGATCGATCACTGAAAACTCGCATTAAGGCAGCATACTCATCATCGCCCAACCATACAGGTTATAAGAATCAAGATACATGATATTTCTTCATGAGAGGGCGGTGTCCTATCCATCCACTGGCCGCCATGTATAGCCTATCGTGTGCTGAAAAATGGCGTTAAACCCTACAACAACAACAACCTATCCGTCCACGCTAGGGTTGTTCGTTAAACAGTGGCTCACCATGGAAATCCAGCCTTGGGAACCACGTTCTGTAAACAAATGTTGATCGATGTGAGTGAACAGATCCATCTCCATCTTGGCTTCGACAGTTCACCCCAAGCCATTCCTGACAACAAGAATTGCTAAGTATACACACACTTGTCGGTATCCGGAAAAACCTCAAAGACAATTGTGAACAGCAAGACATCTGTAAGCAAATGCAGATCGTGGTAGTTGCCAAGATTTCGATATCCAAACGTGGACCAAACGCTGTTGGACTGCGCGTAGTCGTTGGGGGAGGGGGATAGGGGCAGTGATGAAAAAAGGCCTACGTCGGTGGGAACTGAATTTCAGAAAACTTTACCTGTTCCATCATAAACTTATTGGGGGTAAATTGCTTCCTTATGCAACGTTAATATTTAAGGATCTGATCCACTGTATTGACAAGCAATTGTAAAGCGATCACCGCTTCCTGCTTCAGGGATGCTGTTGAATTTATACATGCTGAAATTGAGAACCTGCAGCGAGTCAGTAAACTGTAACCATCACCCATTTATTCGATGTTGTCGAGAATGACGCTCATTATTGCTTTCAGTGCCATGACGATTTCTTGCATGATAAAGTGAGCAGCATAACTGCTCAGGTTAAAAAGCACAGCCGGAATTATTATTTTCATAGGGTAAATTCGAAGGTTGATAGAACTGTATGCGCCACTGCTGTGGCAGTAATCACGAACTTTGAAGCTTTAGGCTCTTCCTTAGGTTTCAAAGCCGTCGGTTCCGAAGAGACCATCACAGATACAACGATGAATTGCTGAGGACACTCGCGAATGTAATCACTGTTTATAGTTATGTCAACGGACGAGAAAGGCTGTTGTCGGGTCCATTTCGTCGTAACCTAGAGAAATTTTATAAACACCTCAACGGAGTCCTTGCTGAGGTACAACATTGGCGGCTCAAATGCTCTATCGTATCTGTACTTTTGAGGCTGATCGTACACGTATTACGCAGGATACATCCGCCCGTTCCAAACACCGTTTGTCATTGTTTGTCGCGTCTATTACTGCACGTAGTAGAATATGTATTGTTGTTGGAATATAACTCGACTCGCGGAAAGGAGTTATGGAGAAACATTAGCATGAACATCCAGGCATAAGTCCATCCCTAACTTTTCTTCGGTGTATCATCAAAAACTTCATGAGGCTCATTGGAAAACCTTCGTCAATTTCATCATTGATTACCTCATTGGCATCACAGTTCAATATTAGAAGGGGATAACACCAAAAGCCTTCGCGTGAGGTTGAAGAGTTTATGCTGCCTCCTTTGGGTAATGTTGACCTTGATCCCGGACCACGAGTCAAATTACGCCCACGTTTTGCAATTTTGATATAATTCCCGGACTTGCGTTTGAGAGAAACTTCACAATATCTCTGCTTGGCTTATATACATTTGGAATGATTGGATGGTACTCTTTGAAATCACTGGAACTTGGATTATTTGAAGTCCATAAACGACATCTGGGCTGAAATAATAGCTGCGAAACGGCGACGGTTTTATACGTCGGCAATCTCACGTGCGATTTCAATATGTCTGGCCCGAGGAGGATTCTTCATATGTAGCTGTGCTTTTGTTGCACAAAGCTGTCTTACGGTCGGACGAGGCTTATCCAAAGGAAGTTTTAATAACGCAAATAAACCTGATTTTACTGTACAACATCCTTATTCCACGATCTCACGCAGAGTACTAAAGTCTATTCATAATTGCGTGAAGTTTCCTCAACTGTAGAAAGTCCTAATAGTGCGAGTATACCCGCCTTTCTTATATTGTTTGGTATTGTTATTCCGCTATTTCTCGCAAATTGCGTGAGTTGATTTTTCAATCAGCATGACCTTATCTAATGAAACATCGTCAAATTGCCTTTTGTAATATCAGGATCAGAAACAATAATCAATTTAATCATTGACAACATCGTTGGGATTTTCCTTGACGGGCGTATTGGTAAGTCTTCGCCGCTCGCGAATCTCCTGGGCAACATATCCCCATGGCCTACAAAGCTGATTTACGCGACTTGTCTCGAATACCACATTTAGTGCATGCTCGAGTACCGGGGCCAACAGGTAAAATGGGATGTACAGGATTCGTAATGACATGTGCTGTTGCAAAGTTGCCTGTTTTTAAGGCATACGCCTTTGCATAGTGATTTTACGCACATCATCTAATTAGATGAACGCGAAGTACAGATAGAAAATAGATAAATGTGTTAAATATACTCTTTGCAGTAACAGACAATAACTGCTTGGTAATTTCGACTGTAATTGTGTTGCTCCGCAAACAACTATAAGACTATTTTGTAGCCCCAATAATGCTGAGGCTACGACATCGTAGATAAGCAGCTTCTTAGTACCACTACACGCGATGGTAATATCAGGTTTGGAAACAAGTATAACGTGTTTCTTGAGTCTTTTCCCTGTTTCTTTGACACAGGAGTTGTAGTTAGCGACTTCATCGTGCCCGTGCACGAGATGGTAATACAAATTTTCGAAACTAATGCAAGGTGTGCTCTAACCATCGCATGCATACTACTCATCCCAAACAGTAGTCACGCTGATATTCCTGAAAGTGTAGCAAAAAATGAAATTGACAAAAATCAGGATTTTGCATCCATAGATGGCAATTTGGACATCTCTTGATTGATGCGAAGATGTATCTGTTGGTTAATTACCTTAAACTGGTGGTTACTGATGTCTAAGGGATGACTGACTTCGGTGTTATATCCCAGATCGAGCGAATATTAGAATATGAAATTGATGGATGGAATAAATGGAGATCAGAGCAGAGATAAAGCATAGAACAACACGAGCCCCCGTATACGGAATATAACAGCTTAATTAGATAAACAATAAAAATTGTTCATGGATGCACAACTACCAGAAAAAACTCAACACAAAGTTCTCTCTCTCTCTCTCTGCGTGCAACCTACTGCTCGTCCGCTGTTATTCCAGTCGTTTACTCTCGTTGTAGTAGTTATTTCCTTTTAAAGTAAAATAAAGCCGGCTACTCTCAGTTCGTGTTTATCACACCATGGACTGAATATACGTTCTCACTCTCTAACCTTTCTGAGAACTAATCATATCGTATTTCAGAACTTACGCTAACTGCTAACTTATTTCAGTTCATACCTTGCATTCCATACCTTTTTGGTATACACATTATCTGTTTCCATGGTCAATCAACATAGCACCGGAAATTAATATATTCCCCCTGTCACAGGATGAAGCCGGGTTGGGACTGGATTAGGGAAGACACCAAAAGCAACTGCGTTTACAAGATGTTTATTTATAAACGCAATTTAAGTATTAACAAATCTGACACCATTATAAACAAAAAGATAAGGAAAATTATAAAGTTCCTAACGTGGAACTATCATCAACAATTAACTCAACGAGAAAAAAAATCCACATTAATTTAACGAATGGAATTTCAAAACAAACGTGAATTCCTATCACCGATCAACAAAATAAAAGTGACCTACACCCCAATAAAAAGAGTCTTGAATGTATCGTTCAAATAACGATTTAGAAAAGAATGTAATTATGAATGTATCGTTCAAATAACGATTTAGAAAAGAATGTAATTATGAATGTATCGTTCAAATAACGATTGTGAAAAGCAGGTAAATTTGAACGTATCGTTCATAAAACGATATTGAAAAGCAGTGTAAATTACGAACCTATTGATCGTTCACATATCGATATAGCAATAGGAATGAATGAAATTATGAAATGCAATTGTGGAAATAACATGGAACACTAACTGTCGTGGCGCCCATTTGACGACCAAGATGTTAACTCCGGTTCCACGCGCTCTAGTCTATGGCCAGAGAAGCACCCACGCATGGTCCGCTCCTCTCAGTCTGTTGAAGGATCCCTCGAGAGCCCTCACATCACAGACCCGATGGTCGCGAAGCCCTGGTCCCTCGCATCGAGAAAACCAGTCCACTCTTCCGATCCAACGTCACCAAAACACAGCGTATACGTCACACGAAACCCCACAGAGTTCTGTGACTCCACATTAAACGATGTGTAAGGCATGGCAGGCATGTATAAAGCAGCTCTTCAGCTGGTGACTCCACATCAAACCATATACAAGGATTGGCATAAGGCAGCTAAAATGATAACTAATTAACCGTGTAGTACATATCGCACGGACAAGTACATCTGCACTGATATATGTTGCGCATGGGCGCACATGAATTCGTTACCCATTACAATAATTGTTCAATGCATGCAGCGTATAATTAAATATCAATGTGTCTGTTCATATACAACAAATAGCTAACTCGAACCAGACTAAAGTATTTCTAATATGGCGTTGTATAACCTAGGTATTGACTTTCTGTAGAATTTAGAATAAATATGTTTCCTGCTCGTTAGCTACTGCATTCAATGAATATGTTTGCAGATAGAAGTCTTTTTGAAACATTAAGGTTCTAAAACATCTAAAGTATGAAAACAATTGTCATATAAACGAATAGTAATAAAGAAAATGTCATTACCTCTACAGCTGGAGATTTGCTTCCGTAAAGGGGTAAGCTTCCTGACAAGACTCTGCGTAATGTGTTTGGTTATAGAGAATTTGCTCTGTATGTACACTAGCTGTGACAGATATGCGCAGCTAGGATCTCAAGTTTCCCCGCTGCAGGCAGTTTGCACGTGCAGGTCAGAGTTTCGCTCAGGATTTCGAAATAACTAAGCCGAAAAAATATACCACCCTCGGGTGACGCTGTACGCGGCAACGAAACCCGAGTACATTTTTGACAACATATACATGTTGATATAACTCGTACACAATTTCGTGACACCCCCTAATGGATCTAGTTAACATTACTAATTGATCAATAGCGTATCTTGATCTCGCCTAATGACAATTAAGCCCTTGCAGCATATCACTAGCTTGAACTTAATCTCGGACACAAGTATGCATATGGCTGAAAATAAATAGCTGTATATATCCAGCCAAGCTGCTCAAACGTTAATACCATCGATTCAAAGGTTAAAATCATTCACTTCTCAGTTATATCAATAGATGAAACACGAGTATTTCTATTTTTAACTACATTATTTGCTAATTAACAGTTCAACGGCATAAACATCATACAATCTAATAATTATCCATTATTAGCAACATGATTCATATATCATTTAAGACAAATAAATTCAAACAATTATCCGAAGATCCATATCAAGAAAATTATGAATGAAAATAAGGCACTGTAACTTCTACTTTGAGTTTCGCTCTCATTTTCCTTGTCTCTCAAAGATTATCAATTGCACGTCCCAATGACAATTTTACGCGGGAGTATACCCTACCAAGGCCTTTTTCTGTCTAATTTTGCGTTCTAAGAAATTTGTCAAACAAGAGACTTTACCTGGGAAACACACGATTAACTTGTCCAACTAGAATTTAGGTTTGTCGAACCGCCATTATTAAAACGTACGCCCCTCTCAGAGTTAGAAAATTTTACTATAACATTTATACAAAAATGGATTTGAGATTTTCATGGGTTATGATAGGCGTCACAATGGATATGGAATATTTTAAAAATATTAACAGCCTTTGCGTTTTGCTTAAAAAGAGTGTATTCATTTAGAAATAAAATTGCTAATAGTAACCGAATCACTAATTAACCTTTGGAGCAAATGGTTGCATGAATAGTTTTGGTCTTATTGGTCATACCTTGTGTGAAATTGTTGATCATTGCTATGAACTTAAGTCCGAAATACTACTACTACTACTACTACTACTACTACTACTACTACCACCACCACCACTACTACTACTGCTATTATTATTATTATTATTGTGAAACTCGTCACCCCTGACCCAAGTGTGATAAACTTTTATTTGTCTTACATATATAATTGCTGCAAATTTTACAAGTCTTGGAAGTTTCTCGATAAAAATAGTAAATTCAGCACATAAAATTCTTGTAACACACACACACACACACACACACACAGAGAAGCAAATGGTGGGGCACACTCAAAATTGTGAGCTAACTTTGTCTCTTTTACGAGCTTTCAAAGAACTTTTTGTGGTCTATGTGTACCAATTTTACACCTATATTTCCTTTTTTCTCAAGTGTTCTTTATGTCGCTTTTGTTTTTGTTAAGCAACTTCAAATTGTGTAATATTTTGGTGTCCCTCAAGCAAGGAATTGTTTCTTGACGTTATGGGGATTGGACCAGCACTATCTGTATATGGGAAATAACTCGTACAAACTAGTCAACATTTTCACCATTTTAATTTCGAGTTAGTCATCTTGAGGATTAAAACATTAAGTACGAAACTCAAACGAATAGCTAGCTCTACGTCTGCGGCGGCAACAATAAAAAGTTTCCTTTGATCTTCGGCTTCAGCGTGAGTGAGTAACGGTACAGTGAAGATGTTGTCCGCAAGTTAACTGAAATGTCTGGATTTAGTTCCTGAAATGTGGATTCTACTTGGATTTATTTCTTTGTTGATTTCAAAATGCCTTTTTATTGGAGCAGAAGCGACGCGATTCCGTAAGTATTTTAAAACTGAAAGTAATCGTAGATACTGTGCATAGTACACAGTTATTGACAGTAATTATGTACATGTGTGACTCACCGTTGATCGTTTTGTTTTGATATGTTTGCTGAGTTGTGTTAGAAAATTAAAGGAATTAGACACAACAATTCCAATTAGAGTTTAAATAGCTATCAGTTGTATAGACACGGAACCATACATCGATTTCTTTAATACAAATGGAATGGGTAAGGGTAGAATGTGGGGTGGGTGGACTGTGGTTAGAATTGGGTGTTAGGGTACAGATTCATAACGTATAAATAATACGTATCGTTCAGTTATCATGCGGAATTTGGTTGTAGGAAAAAGTTATAATAATTTTGAGTATTACATAAATTTTTAAAAAGTTTGTATTTAATAATTTAATGCATGTGCACAGGAGCTTAAATTGTATAGGTTTTTCAGTTCAATAATGTTCGTTCATTTAAATGAATAAACCACACACGCACACACAAACACACACACACACCTTAAATTGTTAAAAGATTTAAATTGTTGGCAAGACAAAATAGGTGGTAGTACACAACAATTAAAGCAATTTTGATTTTTTTTGTAGAAATAAGCTAAACAGTCAAAAAACTAATTAATTGCAACCTAAAAATTACTTTCCACTAATAAAATGTATTACTTTGCTCCAAACTGAGTAAAGTGAAGTTTTAATTTACTTAAAATGTCAAATGCAGTTTAACTTTTAGTATGAAATTGGTCATGTTGTAGTATTGTTGTGTAATAATCCATGTTCATTAATTGTATTATTGGTCTTGTTGTAATATAGTTGTGTAATAATCCATGTTCATTAATTGTATTATTGGTCTTGTTGTAATATAGTTGTGTAATAATCCATGTTCATTAATTGTATTATTGGTCTTGTTGTAGTATTGTTGTGTAATAATCCATGTTCATTAATTGTATTATTGGTCTTGTTGTAGTATTGTTGTGTAATAATCCATGTTCATTAATTGTATTATTGGTCTTGTTGTAGTATTGTTGTGTAATAATCCATGTTCATTAATTGTATTATTGGTCTTGTTGTAGTATTGTTGTGTAATAATCCATGTTCATTAATTGTATTATTGGTCTTGTTGTAGTATTGTTGTATAATACCCCATATCCATTAAACGTGTCACTGGTCTTGTTGTAATATTGTTGTCTAATGAATCAATCAATGCAATATCATTGAAAATTACCAAAAAGCTTCCTGCCTATAAATTACGCATTTGATAATTGGTTTTGCTGTGTTATTTCATGATATCTGTCCTAAATTATCTTGTCAAGACATATAATACATGCCTACAATTAATTAATATGTGTCATGTCATTCATGTTTACATTTTATTTATTTCCTCTGCTTTCTTTTTTTACTTAATTGTCAATGAGTATATGTTTCCATTAGTGGCAGTCAAAAATTGCCTGTTAATATTTCTAATTGGCTTCTAAAGTTTATGAAAAAATCTAATTTTTGCAATTGCATTTTCCTTCACTGTTTTGTGAAAGGGAAAAGTGTTGTGATAATCAAATTTGATTATTGATACAATTATGGCTATTATTAGAACTTAAGTTATGACAACCTTGATAATTGTATTTTAGTTTCAAGGTATATTTAGGCTACTCTTCATTATATTTTCATTTAAGGATTGAGAAGAGCAACAAAAAAGATATACTTTTAAAGTTTTAATTTGTGGATCATATCCATTTTATGCATTTTTTCTTTTCATCCCCACAATATATATTAGTGCTTCAGCAGCAGTCATTTTATAGGTGTTTTTGTTGGTCTAGCTTGTAATAGAGGAAAGCTGGAACCTGGAAAGTGCTAGTGAGCAGTTGATTTTTACAGCTGGAGAAAGCTTTGTGGTGGTGTAGTGTATAGTGGTTCTCTTAGCAGGGAAAGCTTTGTGTTGGTGTAAAGTATAGTGGTTGTTCACTTAGCATGAATTGTCTGTCAGGGATCAAAGTTAAATTTAATACAAATGAAAAGTTGGCCAGTGGGTATGAAAAGTTGGCCAGTGGGTATGAAAAATAGGCCAATGGGTATGAAAAATAGGCCAGTGGGTATGAAAAATAGGCCAATGGGTATGAAAAATAGGCCAGTGGGTATGAAAAATAGGCCAATGGGTATGAAAAATAGGCCAGTGGGTATGAAAAATAGGCCAGTGGTATGCTTAGCATTAAGAAAAAGCCTCAGAAAGGACAAGTAGCATTCAAAGCGCCTTAGAAAATTGGGTGGTGCCATCATTGCTGTGCCATGTTAAAAGTTCCTTGGGGCAACATTACGTATCTTGGAAGAAAGCATTTGTTACCAGTAGCATTCTGTATTATCTCTCAGGACTTAAGCGATTGGAGGCATGATTTTTTAAACAGTAATGATTTCACTATTTTTAGTCTCATTTCTTTCAAACAAATTATGTGATCCTACTTAATCATCATAGTTTCCAAAGACAGACTGTTCGATTTATTGATTTTCTTGTAACATTTGAAGAGAGGCCTGCTGCAAGGTATGGTTGGTAATGGTTTTGCCAAACTGCATGTACAATGATCCAGGGTTCTTTTAAAGTGGCGACAGGTTAAGCTTCACCTAGTTGTTAGTGATTCATGTAAATTGTGTTTTTCTATGAATCAGAGGTGACAAAATGAAAAAGAGAAATTGTAAATTGATTAATTTTTCTTTGATTGAGATCACAACCTTGAGCCATTGGTAATAGTGTTCAGCCTGCATAAATGGAAAAAAATAGGGTAACAGTTCTTTCTGCTTCAGCTGAAGAGGAAATATGCAATTTCTTAACACCTGTGCAAATCACTGATACATGGGAAACAGATTTGCTAGCAATCAGAAGAAGACTCATAGTCATTCAACATCTGTCCATTGTATCACGGTGGTGAAAACATTTGCATCTCACAGGTTGCATAATAGCTTTTTGCAGTTTGTTGTGCAAATTCAGACAGTCAAACAATATTAATCCAAGTTGTTTACTTGTCATTCTGTGAATTTAAAAGATTTAAAAAAAAAAAATCTTATTCGATTTTATTCCCATATTATTTAATATGGGGAAATATAACTATCACAATGCATGTCTGCCTGTCTGTCTGTCTGTAAATGTGCTCTTTTCTGGAGCAGTGGCTTTCACTGAATTCAAAATATTTCAACCAGACTTTTTACACATGGCAAGCAAGTTGCATTGAAGCTAAGTGCCTTTTATGCTTAGAATTTTCTTCATTCAATATTGTTTTTGTTACCATGGAAACAGAGTTTGGCCCAAGTAGTACATGAATTGGGAGTGCAATACCATATGTTGGTGGCATAAGTTAGTAGTATAAAATTGAGAATGCTGGACCCTTTCAGTAGGAGTCTTTACATAGCAGGGGTGCCACAGGGGATTGTTAGCATTAGATGACTCTTGTTTCTAATAATTACTGATATCATTACTTGTAACACATTATTCAAAATCAATATCTCTTACTAATTTGTAACTCTTGTTGTATATTTATCGAGATGAAATGTGTAGTTGGAGAAATGGTAAATACATATATAGCGATTAAGCCATATCATGTTATAAGGCAGGGGAGGTCAAGAGGACATATAAATACAAATATAGCGATAATAAGGCAGGGGAGGTCAAGAAGACATATATAATCAGATATGAGTCAAGTCCAGTTGTAAACAACATAGACCCCGATCAGGTGTCACATAATGAATTGGCAGATCTGGGTCTGTGCTGTTTGTTTGATTGCTCTTAAAAACATAATCAATCCTGATCTGCTGGAGCATCATGTGATGGCATGTAGGGGTCTGCCCCTTTTGTAGCTGGACTTTAAAGTGAGTATATCTGGCGTATCATTTGTGGAGCTTTAGACCACTCGGGGCCCCAACATCCAGTGGTGGCATTAATAAAGCCTGTTTCACTTAATATTTAGCACCATGTTTTTTTTTCTAATATAGACTGGTCTGTTACTTAATTGTCTATCAAACTATAATGAATCTGTGACACATGGTTTCAAATTCAAGAAACTCATCAGTTTCCTTGGAAATCTGTCATGTACAGTTGCTATAAATAGAAAATAAGGAAACTGTTTGATGTACATAGCCAAAAGGTCACACACATTGAAAATATAAAATCACTAGACACAATGAATAAATGCAAAGCAGCCAATAGTCACACAACATGAGCCTTGAACTGCTATTATAGTTATTCTCTGTCTTGCTCGCTCCTGACATTGCCAGATATAATCTTTGATCTGAACTTGGAAACCTGTTGTTTAGATATATTTTTTTGACATGAGCTAAACGGGTACCCTATAGCTAATTTTATTACCCGGGTAGTTATAAATGGGAGGGTACCTGAGTAGCTGGGTACCTGTTGACAGTTTTAATCTTAGGTATCATGAAATGATGACTTATGATAAAAGAATTTGTAATGCTCAGCTTTTCTGTTGTCAGTTTTTGAATGAGGGACCAAAGATGAAATAATATACACTAGTATGCTTTCTATCAAATTAGACTCTCAATGCAAGGAAGATGGTTAAATTAAGAAATCGAGTTTCCGCTTGCATTGCACTACTGCTGGTACCTTGTCACGGCAAAGATGGGAAAAGTCGGTACAGAACTAAGTTGTACTGCTGATTGACCAATCTCATTAATGCATGGCTTATCATTTGCATGGAATTGAGAAAATTACACCGTGAACAGTATTTTGGAATAAGAAAATGAATGAGTTTCTGACCTTTCATGTGCTGTGTTTGTAGTGGACAGTGTCTCAAGTCAACATGATGACATTGCGGTACATTTTAAGCAGCATCACATTAAATATGGCTAAAAGTACCTAATTCATTTCACTTGAAGTATTTAAAATGAATGATGTACTTTTAGCTACCATTAACGATTCAGACCTGAAATTTTTACAGAGTTACAGATAGGATTAAATTCATAATGCTGTGTTTAACAAACTTTAGTGCAATCTCATTCCATTATCATCAGTCACCAAATTAATCCTCACACAATTAACAGTTTTGGTTCAGAGTTCACCTATAAAGTAAATAGTTATAGTGTTTCCACACAACACATAAAATGTTCACTTTTTAGTGGCTTGCTGTGAGTGAATACATTCAACTTCAGCATGGCTAGATCACATGACCAACAATCATCTATAAATAGAAAATGGCAAAATCCAAACCAAACTGGTCCCCCAACAAACAAATATGTGGTCATTAATTTGTTTTGAACAAGAGCAAATCAAAGCACCAATGGTATATATATTTTAAAATTCTCCGTACGAAAGAAATATCTCAATATTCTAGCATTTATTTCACAGCTCACAGAATATCATTGATGGTTTTCATGTATCAGTCGAACTGATTTGATAGTGGCGATTATGCATGGAAGTGAAATATATAATTGCCTGTTGAAATGGAAACTCTTTTCTTAATTTCATCACAGTAGTTCTTGTTTTCTCCAAGCTTGAATTTGAAATATATGCCACAGAAGGCATTAAAGGCCTTAGATGAGTAATCCTTTGAAATTGGAACAATTTGTTCGTCTTCATCTGCACCACTTGTACTTCACAAATGGAATGAAGCAGAAGGTGACTGCTTGGATTAACGTCTAAGAAACGGAAATAGGAGTGCTTTAATTCGTATTGTTTAATCTTGAATCAAATATCAAACCGCTGCAACTCTTGAAACTGAATCTCCTTCTGGCACTGTGTTGTTGCCATCAATGACTGATCCAAGTTCTGGCACTGTGTTGTTGCAATCAATGACTGATCCAAGTTCTCAGGGATTTTGTGACTGTGATGTTATGAAACGAATAAGCTGGTTTCTTATAGACTTTGATGTTGAGCTAGTTAACTTTTTCAAGACTTAAAACATGTTTTGCAGTTTGTCGATACATGAATATTGACTACCTCACTTGTTTTTGCATTACAGTGGCAGATTTATTGATAAAAACCGGCATGTACAGGTGTAGCAGAACTTTAGATAAATAGTTATCAGTATGCCATTGATGATCGATTCGATAGTATCAACTATTCTGGAGGGACTGCCAGTAATTTAGTGACCCACAGGTCTTGGCCTTATCCATCTTTAATTAATTTAAGTATTGCAACCTCATCTGTCCCCAAAATATGGAAAACTGCAAAAGTAACTCCTATTCACAAATCTGGTTCTAAGGATGATGCTGATAACTACCGACCAATTTCAATACTACCAAACTTGTCAAAATTGATTGAAAAACATGTCCATGACTCATTCATGTCATATTTAACCAAACACTTGCTGTTACACCCTAATCAATCAGGCTTTAGACAGAACCATTCCTGTGAGACTGCCTTGATCTCCCTAACTGATAAATGGCTTCAAGCACTTGACCAAGGTAGAATAATAGGAACTGTATTTGTAGATTTCAGGAAAGCTTTTGACATGGTGGATCATGAAATCCTTTTGAAGAAACTGAAAATCTACCAGTGTGATGAAAGAACAATTAGATGGTTTACTTCGTACTTAAATGAGAGAACACAACATGTTTACATAAATAATGTTCTGTCTGAACCTGAAACAATTAGATATGGAGTACCACAAGGCTCAATTCTAGGTCCACTACTATTCATTTTATTTATTAATGACCTACCACTTTTACTAAGAGACTCAATATCATCTACAGATCTCAATGCAGATGACACAACATTGTCAGACATACAAAACACAAAGCATGAGCTCGAAATTTCTTTACAGAATGCACTAAACAAACTGGAAAACTGGTGCACATGTAATGGCATGGTGGTAAGTACTGGTAAAACTAAAATATTACTTATCTCAACACGGCAAAGAAGGACAAATCTTGATAGTGATGAACTATGTCTGACATGGAAGGATACAAATCTGCAAATAGTCTGTCATGATAGGCTACTTGGTGTTCTGGTAGATAATAACCTATCATGGACTGAACATATCAAACATACCAGTAAAAAAGTCAATTCAAGTTTATGGCTTCTCAGTAGGATAAGACATTTTCTCCCTGAAAGGCACAGGAAACTATTTTATAACAGTTACATACAACCCTATTTGGACTACTGTAGTACAGTATGGGGTAATTCAAATGATAAAAACATAGCAAACCTGGCACATCTTCAAAAAAGAGCATTAGGGCTAATATCAATGCAGAAAGAAAGCAAGGAAAGTTTAGCTGGTAGGTTAAAAATATTACCTATTAAAGACCGAATCTGTTTGAGAAAAGCCAAATTAATGTACAGGATATCTCAGAATAGTGCTCCTGAATATTTACAATCACTATTCCAGTATAGGCTACCTGGTAATACTCCCCACCTGCGATCCATGTCTACCAAACAGTATAAAATTCCCAAACCAAATAAGGAGTTATTTAAAAACAGTTTCCAATACTCTGGAACTCTGCTCTGGATTAGTATTCCAGCTGAGATTAGAAATGCCCACTCTATTTCCTTCTTCCAAACCCAATATATCCAGTGGCTTCAGAGATGCAGCTTAAATAAATGAATTCCTTTGTATGAGGGCCTCAAGGTAGATTAGTTTTTAGCTAATTGCGTTACCCTCTTTAAATAAGGTCATTATTATTATTATTATTACTATTATCTGTAAAACTTGGTCTTATATTGCAAACATTTCTCTTCCCTGTTTACATGCAGAATCCTTCTCATTTTCCCCCCAAAAGGAGAAACACAGATGGTAGAACATGTTATTTGTAATAAAAACTTAAGCCTCAGCTAATAATGTTGACAGTTGTATCATATGGGTTTTCAGCATGGTCAGCTTGGTAGCAATACATATCAATAAATATTGCAGTACATATCATGATAATTGCAACATGAAGTTTAATGCTTTAGCAACAGAAGTAGATATTTATAGCATGGGTTATTTAATGTAAAAGCTGCACGGACACATTAACTAGGACTGATACAATGGTAGGATTCAAAACTGCACCCTTTCTTGTCCAAAGACACATTAACCAGGACTGCAACAATTGTAGGATTCAAAACTGCACCCTTTCTTGTCCAAGGACATATTAACCAGGACTGATTCAACGGTAGGATTCAAAACTGCACCCCTTCTGTCACGAGTTGGTCACACTAACAACTGAGCCACCAAGACACCTGTCGCCAGTAGTCTATTTTTATATCATTGAGGGAGAGCTTATTGAGCTTGCAGGGGTTGCTAAAGAGGAACAGTAAGGTTTTGGTTTTGTGAGTGTGTGTGTAATTTGGATTTTTAACATAGCTTTAACAACTTTTCAGTCATATCGCTACGATGTCTGCAGTGTGGCAGTTTAAAGTGATGTCTAGCACTGTGGCATCATGCCACAGACATGTAGCATGGTGTTCCACCCAGTCACATTATCCTGACACCAGGCCGACCAGTCCTAACACTAACATCTTAATGCTGAGTGCCAAGCCAAGTCTTTGGTATGACTCAGCCGGGGATCAAACCCACGACCTATCACATCCGAGGCGGATGCTTTAACCACTAGGCCACCGGAGTGGTTGGTTTTGGTTGTAAAACCTACACTGTTTATTAAAATGGTCTAACTCAATTTGCTTAAAATCATGTGTTGTTTCAGAACAAAAAGGCTCATAAAATTAAACAGTTAAATGTACTATCCAAGCTCTAATTCCTATACTCCAAGAATGAGTAAATATTGGATAATTACTCAGGTTCTTAAAATAAGAAAAATTTCAATATTAAACATTAAAGAAATCTTGCTTGAAAATCACATTTCATATTTGACACAACAAAATGTCTTACCATGTCTTAATAAGTGCATGCCTGTTTTTATAAAAAAAATTCAGATAAGATTCATTTTCTATGCACACGAGTGTTGATTGAAGTATGGCTCATGAAAGGGAAGCAACTGATCAAACCTATTGTTATTTTCATTTACCGTTACCTTGGCTGATGTTTTGTTATATCCTGTTTCATGAAATTCATGCCATAAGTAGATCTTAAATGTGCACTATTGAGTGTGATGATATTGGAGAGAGCGAATGCATTTTCAAAGATGACAGTACACGACATATTTAAAGGGAGCTAACTCATCTAATATGTAGATACAAGTAATGCATGCCCTTGTATTATGTCAAATAAGGTAATTTTGTGTCATTCAGGTACAAACCATTTAAACTTGCAAGCCTTGGAGCCAGTCTTATTGTTCCCCTTTTAGTAAATTAGGCATGACCATTTAATGGGTACATTTTTTATTGAATGCATTGAATTAAAGACCACAAGTTTTGTTGACTACGCTGAGATTTTTCCTAAAAAGTAAATTATGTCTCTGAAAATCGGGGGAAAGGAAACATGTTCACAAAGCGAATATGTAAAGTGATATAGTGGGATTTGCATGTACATTCATTGACTTGTCTGATTGGAAACTCTAAGGGATTTTACATGATATTTGAAGAACATGTACAATTGTTTGTAATAAAATTTTTTAAATATAATTTGTCTTTTCATTCTTCATGAGTCATCAGATGAATCACTTTGTCATACGTGTACCTTTGAATCATGTGTTTGCTATTATAGTACAGTTAACCTTTGAAACAAACTTTTTAAATTTTTTTGGTGAAACTAACAAAATGGACACAGAATGCTTGGAAAACTTGGAAAAAAGTGCAAAACTATTACACAGAATTCTTGAAAATCTCAGAAAAAAGACAAATCAGCGGTCTTAAGCTGTGACTGTGTACCACTTTTCACATTTTTTTTCATGAGACATACTCCATGCTGCTTTATTCATTCTATGGGGAATTGAAACTTCCCTGTGATATACATATCAAGATATACGTTCTGCATTCAAAACAAGTACCTATCAAGCAGTGTTTAAAAAAAACATGGATGTACCTAAATACCTATAAAAAGAATCTAAAGTGCCTTGTCAGCTCCTGTCCCAAAAAATTTATACCTCAATCACGTCAAATTGCGAATGTTTTAATATTTCATCTATCTCTGACATGTTTTTTGCGTACCTCAAAAGTACTGTCAAAAAATGCAGAACAAAACCTATATTCATCTTGAAAAGTTCAGAAACTGAACTTGTAAGAGTACCATTGATAAACTTTGACTTGATGGCAAAGTTAAAAAGTAATTTAGTTGTACCATGTCACAACTTTGACTTGATGGCAAAGTTAAAAGTAATTTAGTTGTACTATTGATAAACGTTGACTTGATGTCAAAGTTAAAAGTAATTTAGTTGTACCATGTCAAAACTTTGACTTGATGGCAAAGATAAAAGTAATTTAGTTGTACCATTGATAAACGTTGACTTTATGGCAAAGTTAAAAAGTAATTTAGTTGTACCATTGATAAACTTTGACTTGATGGCAAAGTTAAAAAGTAATTAAGTTGTACCATTGATAAACGTTGATTTTATGGCAAAGTTGAAAAGTAATTTAGTTGTACCATTGATATACTTTGACTTGATGGCAAAGTTAAAAAGTAATTTAGTTGTACCATGTCAAAATGTTGACTTTATGGCAAAGTTAAAAAGTAATTTAGTTGTACCATTGATAAACTTTGACTTAATGGCAAAGTTAAAAGTAATTTAGTTGTACCATGTCAAAACTTTGACTTGATGACAAAGTTAAAAGTAATTTAGTTGTACCATGTCAAAACCATACTTCAGACCTTATTTCATTAATTTTCTGTTTCAAAAGAATTGCATTTTATTTTTCATTTGGATGCAATGTATTGCAATTTCATTTCAGTACAATGATCATAATTTCAGTTCAATAAACTATATTGGAATTTCAGTTCAAGACACTTTATTGGAATTTCAGTTCAATACACTTTAATGGAATTTCGGTTCAATACACTTTATTGGAATTTCAGTTCAGTACACTATATTGGAATTTCAGTTCAATACACTTTATTGGAATTACATTTTAATACACTGTGTTGGAATTTTGGTTAGAGTCACTGTAGGTAAGATGAAAAGAAGACACATATTTTGTCCTTTTTCTGCAGATTCTGGCCAGAAAGTTGGCATTTTAATGCTGGAGGGTCCATAAAATGATACTGTGAAAGCTTTCTAAAGTGCAAATCCCCACTTCAAGGACCTATGATTCCAGGTTCTGGACTCTTGGGTTTTACATTGGTTTTAGTCTTATGTAAACTGGATTTTGGGAGGAATGTGCCCTGTAGTTCCATTTCCAAAATGAGCTCTGTACCTTCTCAAATTAAGCAAGATGGAATACAGAAAGAACAGAAGAGACTGAAGGAAATAATTTCAACAAATAATACAATTTTGTGTTTTATTCATATTATTTTAGTGTTGCAATTTTGCATCATAAGTGAAACATTGCAAAAATGTGTTTTCTGATGTTAAATGCATCCTGAATGAAGTCTCTTAACAACTTATGGAATAGCATTTAATTCTTGTTTAGTTAATTATTAATTTTATGACTTTGCAACAAGGAGTGTTGTATTTGTAAATTTCAGTGGAAGGCCATTCTGTTTCCTCTAGTTTATTGTTGTAATACTTAAATACACTTGCCAATAACTCCAGTCCACGATGTGTCAGAACATCTGGATGTACGTAGTTTGCAGTTGGATCTAACGTACATCTGAGTATGGATGGTAGAACTAACATTAGATTAAGCCCACGATGTGTCAGAACATCTGGATGTACGTAGTTTGCGGTTGGATCTAACGTACATGTGAGTATAGATGGTAGAACTAATTAAGGAGGCATTGGTAGTCTTCAGTAGGATATTCAACATACAACAGATTTGGGATTGGGAAAAATATTATTGATGTTGACTGCAGTGTGTGCTCTTTAGGGAGGGGGTGATGTCTGGAGTTAGCACCTAATTAATACATTCCAGCTTAATGTATTTTTTCAGTCTGCTTATAATCAGATCTCCAGTCCTAGCTAGGTAGAGATCTGGTGGCCTTTTGGTTCACCAACCCAAGAACTTTTCATATTCCTGAAAGTAACACACATGATTCAGAACATATTGTTACTAATCGCAAATCTCCTTAAGACAATTTTCAAAGCTTTATCAGTTTGGATACTAAAAATAAATGGACTGGAAGTTCCAAAGTCACCAAAACACAACCTGTTATGGTATCTGTCAGATCTCCATTATGGATATAGAGGTCTGATTTGATAGATTGTGTTTTTTTAATGATACACATTAACACTTGTTCTGCTTAAAAGTATATTGGCAAACTAAACAAACCCAGATCTGCGTTGGCATAATATGCTGACATATCTAGGTCTCTGCAATTTGTTTGGAATCATCAATAGAACACAAAATCATATTACTATTATTATTATTATTATTATCTACCCTGCAGTAAAATGGTACTCTATAATTAACTGTATATTCCATATCTGCCTTGCAGTAAAATGGTACTCTATAATTAACTGTATATTCCATTATCTGCCCTGCAGTAAATGGTACTCTATAATTAACTGCATATCCCATATCTACCCTGCAGTAAAATCGTACTCTATAATTAACTGTATATCCCATATCTACCCATAGTAGAATGATGCTCTATAATTAACTGTATATTCCATTATCTACCCCGCAGTAAAATGGTACTCTATAATTAACTGTATATTCCATATCTGCCTATCTACCCATAGTAGAATGGTACTCTGTAATTAACTGTATATTCCATTATCTACCCGGCAGTAAAATGGTACTCTATAATTAACTGTATATTCATTATCTACCCTGCAGTAAAATGGTATTCTATAATTAACTGTATATCCCATATCTACCCATAGTAGAATGGTACTCTATAATTAACTGTATTTTCCATATCTGCCATACAGTAGAATGGTTCTCTAAAATTAACTGTATATTCCATATCTACCATACAGCGAAATAGTACTCTAAAATTAACTGTGTATTCTGTTATCTACCCTGCAGAAGAATGATACATTGCAGTTAACTGTATGATCTAGTACCATACTATAGAATGGTACTCTATAATTAACTGTATGATCTACCACCATACAGTTGAATGGTACTCTATAATTAAATGTATGATCTACCACTATACTATAGAATGGTACTCTATAATTAAATGTATGATCTACCACCATATAGTAGAATGGTACTCTGTAATCAACTGTATGATCTACAATACAGTAGAATGGTACTCAATAACTAACTGTATATTCCATATCTACCCTGCAGTAGAAAGTGGTGGTGTTTCTTTGATAAGTGTTATGTACAATATCAGATTTACTCAGTACATGTATTAGCACAGTGATATAGCGAGGCTGTTAGAAATGTTTAAAAAAATGACATGCATTATAAAATGACCATTATGACTGTCCTTAATTCTTGGGGCCATGGATAGTTCAGGATAAGAATGTTATAATGATCATTTCTATTAAGTCTGTTCACACCTGGAGTTGCAGACTACCTTCTTACATTCTAAAATGGACTGTTGGGTCTGTTTATTTACAATATATTACTTGGTATGGACCTTTAGTTTCAATTTCCCAGTACTTAATTAACTGTTTACTCACAACAATCTGCACTTTTTTTGAATTGCTGTTTTTGCTTGGGTCATTAGGTGACAAACATTGGATACCTTCTACACCCATCAATAGACATTCCATCATGAAATTCCTAACCAGCAAAATATAAGAGGGGTACATGTATTAAACATTTCTGTCTATTAGTGTATTGTACAGCAAAGTTCTTTATTGAATTAAACAGTATGTCTGTGCTAAAGTACTCCCTAATGAACCGCATAATATTTTCTTTGTTGAATTATCCAGGTGTTGAATGCCATTTTGTATTCACTCTTTGCTGTTTCTCTATCATTGGAAAACTACACTTCCAAATGCATGGCAGCTTTCACATCATCTGCCTCTTGGTGGATCTTGTTAAGAGAATTCAGACAAAATCACTTGAAGCTAAACCATGGCATTATAGAACATTTGGCAGCATTTGGAATCTGGGCTTCTTTGGGTAGTTCATTATGATGGCAGATTTCTGGACATTGTTATAGAATAAATGGATACCTTGGAGACCAGTGCATGGACTGGTAGTGTTCTACAACTTTTGGCAATAGTTCAGAAGCATACAAATGTCCAGTGACATTCTGAGTCAAGCAGACGTACATTTTCCTGGACATCTGGGAATTTTTGCATTAAAAAATTATGCATGTAAAATTATCTCACGGTCGAACCACATTGGGCAATGTACTCTCTGCTCATAAATTCTCCAATCCAGACTTTATTATTTTCTTTTGAGTCCGCTTTAAAAAGTAAATCCATATTGTGTCACAATTGTGACAATTTCATTTAGATGTCTCTGGTCACTCCGTTTATATTTGGTGAGTAGCTATTTGGCGATTTCAATTCTAGTCTGTTTTTAATCAGCCGTCAACAAACACAGGACCCATCTTAAACAAACATTTCTGAGCTTCAAATAATTCTTCATCATATTAAAAACGGCTGATGAATTAATGCCATTGATGATAGACATATCTTCCACTGTGTACTGTTTTGACTCTATGGTCTTACAAAAAGAGTGAGAACCAACACATTTTGTAAAATTGAAAATATAATTTATTTCCCTGAAATATGAAGTGAAAAGTAAAAATATCTTACAGTATGGTGAATGAAATCATATAGAGCCTGGTTCTATCAAGTCCAAAAGTATCAAGTAATCCAAGTGAGTTCCAGTGGTATTCCAAATGATGTTCTATACTGTACTGATATAACAACAGTTCAGAAGAATCACTGATATAATCCCAAGATGTCTTTAAATGAATTGACAGTAATTTTATAACAGTTATAAATCCAAATTGCCTTTCAATGAATTCACAATATTTCTGTGACATTTATTAAATATCCAAATATATTTATACTTCAAGCACTGTAATTCAAACAAATAGTTAAATATGAATCCTCCCTAAAATAAATGAATCCTCCCTATAGCAGAATTGTTATATGATGACATTTTTATGTCTACAGGCATTTAGCTGTGTTATGTAATGTGCATATGTCTGCAGGAATATGGCATGCTGTGTTACATAACATGCATATGTCTACAGGCATATGGCATTCTGTGTTATGTAACATGCATATGTCAACAGGCATATGGCATGCTGTGTTATGTAACATGCATATGTCTACAGGAATATGGCATTCTGTGTTATGTAACATGCATATGTCTACATGCATATGGCATTCTGTGTTATGTAACATGCATATGTCTATGGGTATATTGCTTTCTGTGTTATGTAACATGCATATGTCTACAGGCATATAGCATGCTGTATTACATAACATGCATATGTCTACAGGCATATACCTGTGTTACATGCATATATATGTCTACAGGCATATATAATGCTGTGTTACATAACATGCATATGTCTACAAGCATATGGCATTCTGTGTTATGTAACATGCATATGTCTACAGGCATATGGCATGCTATGTTTTCTACAGGCAGATGGCATGTTATGTTACATAAAATGCATATGTCTACAGGCATATGGCATTCTGTGTTATGTAAGATGCATATGTCTACAGGCATATGGCATGCTATGTTATGTAACATGCATATGTCTACATGCATATGGCATGCTGTGTTACATAACATGCATATGTCTGCAGGCATATGGCATGCTATGTTACATAACATGCATATGTCTACAGGCATATGGCATGTTGTGTTACATAACTTGCATATGTCTACAGGCATATGGCATGCTATGCTATGTAATATGTCTACAGACATGACATGCTGTGTTACATAACATGCATATGTCTACAGGCATATGGCATGCTGTGTTATGTAACATGTGTGTCTTCAGGCATATGGCATTCTATGCTGTCTACAGGCATATGGCATGCTATGTTGTCTACAGGCATATGGCATGCTATGTTATGTAACATGCATATATATACAGGCATATGGTATGTTGTGTTACATAACATGCATATGTCTACAGGCATATGTCATTCTGTGTTATGTAACATGCATATGTCTACAGGCATATGGCATGCTATGTTATGTAACATGCATATGTCTACAGGCTTATGGCATGTTGTGTTACATAACTTGCATATGTTTACAGGCATATGGCATGCTATGTTATGTAACATGCATATGTATACAGACATATGACATGCTGTGTTGCATAACATGCATATGTCTACAGGCATATGGCATGCTGTGTTGTCTACAGGCATATGACATGCTATGTTGTCTACAGGCATATGGCATACTATGTTGTCTTCAGGCATATGGCATGCTGTGTTGTCTACAGGCATATGGCATGCTGTGTTAAGTAACATGCATATGTCTACAGGCATATGGCATGCTATGTTGTCTACAGGCATATGGCATGCTGTGTTGTCTACAGGCATATGGCATGCTGTGTTGTCTACAGGCATATGGCATGCTATGTTGTCTACAGGCATACAGCATGCTATGTTGTCTACAGGCATATGGCATGCTGTGTTGTCTACAGGCATATGGCATGCTGCACATGCAGCTGCAGATAATTGTTTAAAATATTTTGTCATTAATTGGCATTAAATTTATTGACAGGTTAAAAAACTCAAAAAGTTGAAACAAATTTTTCAGAACTTTGCAGTACTCATTGTACATGTACAGTATAACACTGCCAGTAAAGTATACATATGCTATATTGACCTATTAATCAAATTCCTTTGGTTTATTTTGTTAGTCTTTTTCTACTGTTTTCTCATTGTTGTACGTTTTCAAATTGTCACAGAGAAGTTTGAAACTGAACTGTAACTAACTAGACAACTAGTAAAAATCTGAGAAAACTAAAAACCATTTGCATTGATAACACAATTTGAAAGCCTTTTGTAGTATAAGGTAGCTGTTGTTACAAATTATACACATTATCAAAGATCTATTACTAGAATTAGGATTGACTATTCAACTAATATTGAAAATTGAATGAATGAAAGCTAAGTAAGAAAAGTTCAAAGTTTACTCTTTTTGCTTGCAAGATCAAATACCTCTTTACATTGACAGACTGGCAGTCATTCAGAAATACCTTCAGAGATAGGAATAATGCTTTTTAACCTTGATAAACAGCAATACCATTTGGCTAGTGAATAATGAATAGAGACAGTTGAGGGTAATTTGCCATTTTGATCAGCAAGACACTTGCATCAAATATGAAATGTGTAGTCCATTTGTGCAGTAGTTAGCACTTAAAGTTCCTGAGGTTTGGTAAGTTGCGATTCAGGGTCATACAGATTGCAAAATCAAATGGCAGCCTACTTAGTTAAAAACAAAGAAATAAAAAAGAAAAAGAAAAAACAAAACAAAATAAAACCCCACAGGTAGCCTAGTTCTGCAATGTAAGACTTCTACTCTAATATTTATGTTGTTTGGGTTGAAAAAACATCAGGGTAGACATTTTATCATTGTAGGACTACAGCTTTTCCAGCTTGATTCAGTAGCCTTAGAATGGTAGGTGATGCATAAGGCTTACTCTTTCTTTTGTTTTGATAAAATTCTTCACCTTTGTGAAAATGTTTTTATAAATATTTTTTGAAATTAAATTGAAAAACAAGATGTAGAATGAAGTCATGTAACCCACTAGGCTTCCTGTACATGTAGTTCTGAACTAATATTCTGGTATGGGCTCCAGGCACAAGGTTTTGAGATTCTTTAAATAATGGTTGGTTCCTGTATGATGCTTATTGTTTACAGGAGCTTAATTTACATTTTTGATTTTGGATTTAATGGAAAGGAGGTCCTTGACTCTCAATCATAACAGTGATTTTTGATGTAAATGAATACAAACTGTTGCTGTTTAATATCCAATACACAGATGCAGTTGTGCTGCCACAAGGCAAATTAATTTCATTTGCTTGCTCTTTAATATCCAATACACAAGTGCAGTTATGCTGCCAAAAGCAAATTAAATCCATTTACTTGAATAAAATGCCAGACAAACACGTCTGTTCCACATTATATTTATTGCAGCTAAAAAAATGTTTCTGATAATCTCAGAATGTTCATAATTCCTTTGTTCTACATGGCCACATCCTGGATAATCCATGACATCAACATCAGCTTCTTGCATATTTAATATGTGGCATGTGGTACCTATTATCGTGTATATTCAATTTGTATTGTATACTTTACCTTTGTCCCTGTTTGAGAGTAGAGGTCTACCTGACTTCTCTCATGTTTGTCTGATAGTAAGCTATAAATAAGTTGTTTACTTGGGATTGAATTCAAGACCCAGCCTTGATTTTGGCATTAGGAGATTCTAGAAAACAATTTCTTCACAGTTTGGGGCAATTTTCCATTAAGATATAAAGTTTTTTTCAGAAACTTTTTCAGTTATTATGATATAGGTCAAGTTGGGGTGTATATAAGGTTGTTTACATTAGAATTATTCATTCCAATCTTAATGTCAGTTTTTTAGTTGTGCTCAGTTATAATTTGAGAGGTAGGTGTGTGTGTGTGAGAGAGAGAGAGAGATTTGGATTTTTAACGTAGCTTTAACAATTTTTCAGTCACTTTCTGCAGTTTGACAGTTTGAAGCAATGTCTAGCACTGGGATATCATTCTGCAGACATGTAGTGTCATGTTCCACCCAGTCACATTATCCTGGTACCAGGCTGACCAATCCTAACACTAACCTCTTAACACATTAACCCCTGGAGCTTTCTGTCATTTTCGCCTGAAAATCAAGTAGGAAACACATTTTGAAAGCTGTTTCTGAATAAGACTCGAACTCAACAAATCCTGGTCATCTTTCTTAACACACTGCCTAATTGTGTTAGAAACATCGTTTTTCATTGGCTATTTGACTTGCACATGAGCAAAAGGGTAAAAAAATAATTCTTTTTTCTCTCTTCTAAATGGAGCCATTATTTTTTTATGGAGACCACTCTTTATTCCAAATGCCCATCTTATCCTACTTGTTGCAAAGGCTCATCTGTCTGTTTGCAGTTCATACCGGTTTACCTTAGATCTGAGACCAAAAAGTCTAAAATCCGGACACAAAATCAGATTCCGACCACGGGTGAATTTTGGGTAAAAAAAAGTTGGGTCCAAAAAATGAGGTTTTTCTGTCTGTATTTTGTAGTGCAACTAGATATTCCAGATTATTTGGTATCATTGTAGAGCTACATCTGTCTACCTTTGTATAATACCACCCACTTTAGTGTATCATGCATGACCATGACGCCACAGAGCTCAGCAGTAGGCTACTACCTCCTGCCCCATAAAGTCATTGCAAGGGGTTAATGTATTAATGCTGAGTGCCAAGTAGGGCACTGCTGCCAATACTATTTATCTAAGTCTTTGGCATGGCTAAGTCCAATACCATTTATCTAAGTCTTTGGCATGGCTAAGTCCAATACCATTTTATCAATCTCTTTGGCATGGCTAAGTCCGAACTCGTGACCTCCCACAAATCTGAGGCAGATGCTCTAATCATTAAATCCACTCGGGTTGTAAATTTGAGAGGAATCTTTCATTTATTTAAGTTATTAATTGGGATTGCAAAGTACATATTGACTTTTGGACTAAAACACTATTTTGAGATTAATGTGAATTCATTCAGTGACATTCTGGATTATATCAAGGTGTTACATCAAGAATATTGTACATCAGTTCATCCAGGATTACGTGCACATCAGCACATTCAATAATTGAATTCATTTGGAACACTCTATACTTTTAGACTTGTGATATAACTTTATGGACCATTTGGAACACTCTATATTTTTAGACTTGTGATAGAACTTTTAGGACTTTTTGGGACCTAATTCACCGTGCTGTACGTTCTTTTTAAATTTCCATATTGTATTCTCAGGAAATAAAGCATATCAAAGATATCCTTAGCAACCGTTTGCCAGAATGTTGTAAAATTTGTGGTGGGGTGGGTGTGATTATCATGATTATGGAATAAACATGGTAACTGTGCAGAAGTGGGCGCTTACTGAGTAAAGATGTTGAATGTCAGTATTAATGAATTCATGGGCATCATATTGTCTTTAAATTTTCATACATATTTTGTTATCTTTGTCATTGTATGAATAATAGTCGGAATTGAAAATTCTGTGATAATTAATTTCAACAGATTTTTAAAGCCAAAAATTTGTTTATTTTAATAAGACCAGAATGTTCTCTACAGAAATAATACATTGTAATTGCAAAGGTTTTAATTTTAGAATGTTTGAAAAATTAATGGATATAAATAAAAATGTATTACACCAATACACTCTGTTTAATTGCACCATTATCAACCAACCCTGCGTAAGTTTGGGATTTTGCCTTGAGCATGATACATAGAGTTACATATTTGAACTGTGTTTTTAACATGTTAATGTGTATGATAAAAGCATGAAAATCACAACTAATGATTTTGCATTGAAATATAACAAAAATTTCAGTTGCCTTCATCACAGGAAAGGCAGATAATTTAGAGCTGGTTTGGGAACTAGTCTAAAACTGTAATTGATCTCTATTAACCAGATGATTGTAATCAAGAAAATAGTATGCTTGGTCTCCTGCTTGGCTAAGGGTGGTATTTATTATGAGATAACATTTTCAAGATGTCAGAATGGAAGGCAAATGATAGGTGTTTGATATCACCAGAAAAGAAACACACAGGATCAAAAAAATTATAATTCAATTCTGGAGCAGAATGAGACTGTATAAGAAAAAGTGACCATGGACCTTTGTTACTTACTGCAGGAAGCACTAGAATATAAACTATGGTGGACAGGTTAATGTTGTGCTCAGTTCTGTCAATAAAGATCCATCTGAATGGGAAGTCACAGTGTTACCCAACAGACCCCTATATGTGACAGAACCAGGACATCAAGACCAGTAGATTTACACATTTTGACCAGTAGGTTGGCTTCTAAACCTGTAGATTGTATAAATAGCTCCTGTGATAGACATTAGTCTGTCATCCATCTGGCCATTTTGTTACTCCTTTTAAACTACATAGAGGATTGACATGAAACTTTACACACACATTCATCCCATGGTCTAGTTGGTCCTAAATGAAAATTGTGCTGATCAGACCTTCAATATGGCTGCCATAATGGCCATCTTGAAAAGCTTGTTGTTACTCATGAAGTGATGGTCATATCAACATTGGCTTTTACAGACAGACTTCATGTCTAGTTGGCTAGAAAAATGGTGCTGATCTTTCATTGTGATCACCATGTCAGCCATCTTGAAAATATTGTTTTTCTTACTTCTCCTGAGTGGATGGATGGTCATATCAGCATGGGGTTTCCGCTTTAATATTTCTTATGATAACTAGTTGGTCTAAATGGAGGGTCAAAATAAATTGGGGTTTTCACTTAGAGACTTCTTTTGATGTCTAGGTGATCCTAAGTGAAAATGATGTCCATTATGGTTTCCAGCATGGCCATCTTGAAAATCTTTTCACTACTCCCCCAGAATGGAGGATTATTATGACATGGGGTTTTCACTAAAACAATTCTAACGATTTCTACTTTGTCCTAAATGAAAATGATATTTTATCAAGCTGGTGTCCATTATGTGTATCACAGCAGCTAATTTGAAAATCTTTTATTCGTTGAAGAATATCAGAGATGGATTCAACATTTGACAGTTAAAAGAAATAAATGGTCTAATCATGAATTCCTGGTAATTCTTTTTGCCCAGTGGAGCACTATTCCCTTCAAAGGACTCTTTTTGACAGAATATAAGAGAGAGTTTCAACACTCTGCAGTTAAATTATAGAAATGGTCTTATCTTCAATTCATGGAAATTCTTTTTTGCCCATTATAGCATCAGTCCCTTTGAGGGATTCTTGTTGACATTCTTTGTTCAGATTTTAAGGGGATTGAAAAAAATGGAATTTTTGATGTAATATACTTGTATAATTCTGTTCTCTATAATAAAATAGCAAGTTTTGAACATCATTCAGATTCTAATAGAAAATGTTACAATAACAATGAATGAATACTGGTCAATGTATTGTCAATTAAATAAAAAAAGAGTAGTTGTGTATCTCATATTTCACCACAGACTTTCTATAAAATCCATTAGCATTTTACTTTCCTTCACAAGATCATTTAACAGGCTTTCAGTAATTTTCTGATCCATAATTACTTTATATTTTGCAATCAATGGAGAATGGACTTTCTGTATCAGAATGTGTCAATGGCAAAACAACCATGCTTAATTTTTAAGGAAGTTCAAAATTCAGTTTTGCTGTATCCTGGTTTTTAAAGGCAGCTGACTGCTCTCCAATTATCTTCCAAGTTAAGTTAACCCGATGAAGAAGTTTCCGAGTTGGACTTATATCATATCATGTGTGAAAAAATGGCATTAAACCCACAAAAACAAACAAAACAAAACATCAGCAGAATGCTTTTGCAAGTGGAAAATATCATGAAAACTTTGAAGAGTAAATTCGTTTTGTTAGAAAAAACATGTTCTATCTGTGTTATAATTATGACACCAATAATATTTGAATAAACTTGTAGTACTTAGTTCACAGCAAAACATCAATATAGATATTGTTAGATTTCACATATTTAAATACCTAATTAAATTGCTTTGGAAGTGTTGTGACCTTTCAAATCAGCCATTACCTCATTTATTTTTTTATCTGGAACTTTACGTATCTTTATTGAGCATCATCTGACATTCATCAAGTAACATCTTTTCTTAGATAAACCATTCAGGTTGTCTTACATACAGTCATAAACCATTCAGGTTGTCTTATATACACAGTCATAAACTATTCAGATTGTCTTACATACACAGTCATAAACCATTTAGATTGTCTTACATACACAGTCATAAACCATTCAGGTTGTCTTATATACACAGTCATAAACTATTCAGATTGTCTTACATACAGTCATAAACCATTCAGGTTGTCTTACATACACAGTCATAAACCATTCAGATTGTCTTATATACACAGTCATAAACTATTCAGATTGTCTTACATACACAGTCATAAACCATTTAGATTGTCTTACATACACAGTCATAAACCATTCAGATTGTCTTACATACACAGTCATAAACCATTCAGATTGTCTTACAGTCATAAACCATTCAGATTGTCGTACATACAGTCGTAAACCATTCAGATTGTCTTACATACACAGTCATAAACCATTCAGATTGTCTTACATACAGTCGTAAACCATTCAGATTGTCTTACATACACAGTCATAAACCATTCAGATTGTCTTACATACACAGTCATAAACCATTCAGATTGTCTTACATACACAGTCATAAACTATTCAGATTGCCTTAGATACACAGTCATAAACCATTCAGATTGTCTTACATACACAGTCATAAACCATTCAGATTGTCTTACATACAGTCATAAACCATTCAGATTGTCTTACATACACAGTCATAAACCATTCAGATTGTCTTACATACAGTCGTAAACCATTCAGATTGTCTTACATACACAGTCATAAACCATTCAGACTATCTTACATACAGTCATAAACCATTCAGATTGTCTTAGAACTTTGCATACACAGTCATATTGAAGTATGTTTGGTCCTGAATGAAAATAGTGCCCCCCAGACATCCAATATGGCCACCAGGGCAGCCATTTGAAAACCTTATTATCACTGCCTCTTCTGAATAAATTAGATTTTTCCCAAAATACATTTTCAAACATGTAGCTGGTGCTTAGTGAAAATGGTAACGATCTGACCTCTAACATCTCTGTCATTGTGGCCATGAATTTTTTTTTATTTTGCTCCATCAGGTTTTTACCAAAACACTTTCGTCAGTAAATGCATGTAGTTGGTTCTGAGTGAAATTGGTGCCAATTTGACATCCAGCATGGCTGCCAGGGTGACTGGCAATCTTGAAAATCTTGTTATTGCTACTCCTCAGTGGACGAGTTCAATTATGAGCAAGGTTCTATGTATATTATAACTTTATCTTTGGAAATAATTTTTATTATATGATTGTAAATAAAGAACATCGCATGATATCATGTTTGGGAGATAGTTTTTGGATAAGGTGGAGGAACCAATCCTCATTCAAATCCAGAAATATAAGTACCGACCTTCTGTATGTACTCGCATATAACTTGAATCTCGACTGTCACCTCACCCAGACTCCTGTCACATTATGTGCTAGCAGGTCTGGGTGTATGCAGTTTATAACGTAGTCAATAGAACAAACAACTCAGATCTGCCAGTTCATTATGGGACAGCATATCAGAGTCTGTGTTGCTTGCAGTTGGGGTGGACTTATAAATAAGTATATACAGTATGTATAATCTTTATTTTAGCAAAACAACACAAAATATATGAATTTGCAGTCTACTGGTTTCTTTCATATTTATCTTGCAATGTGTGTATGCCTACTCCCACCCCTCCCACCACCTGTTTACATTAAATAGATTTGGAGTGGGGATGTGTTTAGAATTAAACCCACCACTATTTCTGACTGCATGGAGGAGGGGAACAAACATTCTAATTTTTTTGTTATTTTGTCTCAACATTTTAAATAAATGTAGCAGACTTTAGGCTCGAACCTCTTGCTGGGAATAGGGTGGTACAGATGGGGTAGGGGTAAGTAATATATGATTAATTCATGAGGATTTTCCTGTGATGGTGAGCTATGGAAGTGGTTGTAGTTTATTCTTTTCACTTCATCAATGTAATGTAGGTTGCATTTTAGCCAGTTTGTAGTCTAACATGATTGATCAACTTGCTTCAGCTTGCATTTTAGCCTGTCTGTACTCAGCATGATCAATCAACAGTTAGACTTGACATTTATCGCAGGTTCTTATCGTCTTGATGGGTATAATTAATGTTTTCTTTATCTAAATTATTTCATCTTGACAGAACTGATGTAAGTTTATCTCCAGAATGAAATGCTGTCATAGTCTTGTTTTCGTTAATCTTTCCATCAATATAATGCATAGATATTTGTATGCATGTTTGAAATTAGCTATCCAGATATATTCTAGATGTGATAGTTTAGTCCCAGTAAGAGAGATTTGTCTTGTGGCAAGCAGATCTACAAACTGTTGAACATGAAACTTGGTATTAGCCAATCAGAAAGGACATTATTTCAAAAAGTCTTTTTTGAGCAGCTCCAAATAAAAACTTTTCTATCTCAGGCTTAGAAGTTTAATGATCTTGAGTTCAAATTTGCAGGTTTCAGATACTGGTTTGGATTGGTATTTTATAACACACATTGCAAGTATATTCAATGGGGGATGATCTTGTGGTAGTATTCTAGCGTTATACTAGCCACTGAGCCATCATGGATCCTGCCTCCATTTGGCACCACATGACATGCAGAAGAGTAAAACATCCCTGAGCATGCTGGGTGGGGTGGGGTGTGTGTGCCATACACACAGTACTGTAAACTGGCAAGTTTACATACATAATACAGTCAATTTCTGCATGCTTTAAGATTTTCAGAATACTCATAATACATAATAGCTAATTATTCTTCTCTCAATTTTGTCAAGGGTTGATTTGATGGGTGGTATATTTTTGTACGTTTGGGTAACCATAAGTACTCAGGTTGACAAGAAATCATCATGTGCAAATTTTTAAATTTATAAAATAGGGTGGTAGGCAAGCACTGATTCCCTATCATTTAAATTACATGAGTACTGAAGTTAAAAAGATTATGTTATCTTGTGGGCAATTTAACGACATGCATTTCTTTGTTTCTCCACAAAACTTTGATGAACTGGTTTTCATGAAGTTTGCAAGAGCTTACTGATTAAGGAGAATTTCCAGATAAACTGAAATAAAATAATTTGATCTTATAAAATACAGGTTAACTACTGCATTCAGTTGCATATCGGCATGACAGAGAACACTTGTGACATCTGAAGGTATACACATACAGTATTTGAGTGATGCTTGGACTGTGTAGCTACGAAAGACTCAGGGAAAGTGTATATTTTAATTGCGGCAGGAAATGAGTAGGAAAGCGTTATGTTTTAATTTATTTTGATGATCAGAACAGAGGAGTGCATAATGATACCAAAATCAAATGTTTGATGAAGGAGGAGACTCAGCAGAGCTGCTACTGTCAGGTTCTAGTGAAAAATTCTTTGGTTTGATCTTCAGTGGTAGCTCTCTTGCACCAAAATCAGACAGACAGATACATGTACCATAAAAATGAAAGGTTCAAGACAGCTGCACGTACACTGTAGGTTTGTCATAAAGTTGTTATATATACCTGACTTCTAAAAAAGGAATTATGTTCAATATAGGATTTTATTATGGCTTCAAACTTGCAATGGGAGCATCTTGATTTGGTTGTCCATCAGTCTGTCTTTACATGATCGGTGACTTGGGCATCAACAATTAAGATATTGGGATCCCTGGATGATACCCATGTTCTTTCCTTACCCCCAAATACTTAAGCACTGGCCCAAGGATAATTACTTGAAAAATCAGTACCCTGACCCAATAACCACTTGCATACTGGGCATGACCACTTGCGTACTGGGCATGACCATGGGCATGACCACTTGCATACTGGGGATGACCATGGGCATGACCACTTGCATACTGGGCATGACCACTTGCATACTGGGCATGACCACTTGCATACGGGGCATGAAAAGACAAATGCACATACTCAACCAACGCTTGCTTCTGGGGCAGTCATTACCATTAGGACCTGCCAACAGGCTCAAAACTTCAGGTTGGAGGCCAATATGGGAAGTAGAGGTGTTTGTGCATTAAAACGACATAGTCTGAGTGATATTGTGATACAAGCTGTCATTACATGTATAGATACTGTATGTATATATGGCTGTATATACATACATGTGTGTAATGTCTTTGAACTCTTGCAGTGTTGGATCTTGACATGTCAAACTTGGGATAATCACAGTCCTGCAGGTGTAGATTGTACCAAGTTTTGAAATTTTGATTGCAATCTTGGGGGTGGGGCTAGGTGGGTGTGGATGATTTTGCATAAATTTCAGATAACTCGAGAGATTCATCTCTCACTTGCGACAGATTGTACAATATATGTGATCAATCTCAGAACTAAGCATCAAATTAAATATGTGAGGGTCTCTGATGCATAAATGAAGGTCAAGGGAAACACTGACACAGTTATATGTGAACTTGTAATTGCTTGCCAGATAAAATAGACTTCAGTGCAATGTACAATACATTAATGATGATAATTGCTTGTATAATTGGTACATTGAATAATGAATACTGAATGATGAATACTGAATAATGAATACTGAATGATGAATCTTTGTTCCCACTATTAGCACTTAAACTAGTATAAATGGTTGTAATTGACATTATGTACATTTGGGTTCTACCCAACCATAATTCTTCCTTTATAATTGTAAAATGCACCCAGTAACATATCACAAAGCCTTAACAATGCACCCAGTAACATATCACAAAGCCTTAACAATGCACCCAGTAACATATCACAAAGCCTTAACAATGCACCCAGTAACATATCACATATCCTTAAAAGTGCATCCAATGATGTATCACAAACCCTTAAAAATGCACCTTGTAACATATCACAAACCCTTAAAAATGTACCCATTAACATATCACAAACCCTTACAAATGTACCCATTAACATATCACAAACCCTTAAAAGTGCATCCAATAATGTATTACAAATCCTTACAAATGCACCCAGTAACATATCACATTCCCATAAAAAATGCATCCAAGAATGTACATGTATCACAGATCCTTAAAAAATGCATCCAAGAATGTACATGTATTACAGACCGTTAAAAAATGCATCCAAGATTGTACATGTATCACAGACCCTTAAAAAATGAGGCTTTATGTTTAGAACACAAGGGTCTTATATGTGCATTTCTAGTTTCATTTATTTAGTATAAATTTTTCAGTTCTTAGACTTTTTGACATTGACCTTCTTTGTACATTGAAGCAAAATGTTGTTGTTGTTGGGCTTAACGTCATTTTTCAGCACACGATAGGCTATGCATGGTGGCCAGTATTACTGGTGGAGGAAGAACCTGGGCAAAACCCCGGGAAGAACCACCGACCCACGAGAAGCTACTGGCAAGCTTTCTCTACCCACATTGGCCGAATCCTAGACTTGAACCCATGCAGACAGAGGTGAGATGGCAGTGATCCGTAACAGAGAGCGCTTTAGACCACTCGGCCACTCAAGGCCCCCAAAGCAAAATGTAGTTGAGATAGACAAATATGATTTGTATTTGGCATACTTGTATTCATATGTAGATGGCATGATTCCATTTTGAGATGTTTACAACAATTTTGACAGTGTTTCACAATTTGCGAACTTTTGAACTAGAGATATTTTTGGACAAAAAAAACTATTTAGCACAGTTTATTGGGAACTATCATTATGTAGACAAATGAAATTTTGCATGCATATTTGTATGAATAGGTTGAGAACTCAAGTAGCTTGTAATATGGCAAACCCTGTCTTGAAAGACCACTGTCATGAGAGACCAGACTCAATGGAGAACAGACTTATTCATTATATAGTGTTCGATTTGTCTCAGGAGACCACCTGAACTGAGACACAATGATTATTTGGCAGAAAGGAGGTCTTTCAAGATAGTTTCTACTGTACTTTTATTAGTGTATAAGCCACTTGGATGATCCATTTAGATTTTTGTGCTATTTTATTGCAATTTGTCATTTTTGTGGATATTTTTATTTTGTTTGACATGGGCTATTCGGTCTGTAGTGATACATTCATTTTACAGAAACACCCGAAATAGTAAATTTGACATTTTCTTGCCCCCTTTTGTTCTATTCAGTTTTTTTTCCCCACAAAAGCCAAACAGTTTAGACCAAAATATGCATTCACATTATATGATTGCAGATAGACTGGTTCTGGGCTTTTTATGCAGTCCGAAAAACATTATACAATGACTTATAGACAGGGCTGTTTTCTGTTAGAGTTCCATTATGCAATAGCAGACAGACTGAGCTGTTTCGTTTGAGTCACATTGTACAATGACATATAGACAGGGCTGTTTTTGGTTAGAGTCCTATTATACAATGTCATAGACTGGACTGCTTCCATTTGAGTCACATTATACAATGACATAGACAGGGCTGTTTTGGTTAGAATCCCATTATGCAATGGCAGATAGACTGGGTTGTTTCCATTTGAGTCACATTTTACAATGACATATAGACAGGGCTGTTTTTGGTTAGAGTCCCATTATGCAATGGCAGATAGACTGGGCTGTTTCCATTTGAGTCACATTATACAATGACATATAGACAGGGCTGTTTTTGGTTAGAGTCCTTTTAAGCAGTGGCAGATAGAGTGGGTCTGTGTTGTATGCAGTATGAGTTACATTTTATGATGGCAGATAAATTGGACCTGCACTATTTTTTCCTTTGGGTCACATTTCAAGATGGCAGATAGTTTTGTGTTACTTGCAGTTTGTGTCACACTTTATGATTACAGATAGACTGGATACATAGTGTTTGCAGCTTGTGTTACATTTTATGATTACAGATAGACTGGATACATAGTGTTTGCAGCTTGTGTTACATTTTATGATTACAGATAGACTGGATACATAGTGTTTGCAGCTTGTGTTACATTTTATGATTACATAGACTGGATGCATGGTGTTTGCAGTTTGTATCACACTTTATGATCACATAGACTGGATGCATGGTGTTTGCAGCTTGTGTTACATTTTATGATCACATAGACTGGATGCATGGTGTTTGCAGCTTGTGTTACATTTTATGATCACATAGACTGGATGCATGGTGTTTGCAGTTTGTATCACACTTTATGATCACATAGACTGAATGCATGGTGTTTGCAGCTTGTGTTACATTTTATGGTTACATAGACTGGATGCATGGTGTTTGCAGTTTGTATCACACTTTATGATCACATAGACTGAATGCATGGTGTTTGCAGCTTGTGTTACATTTTATGATTACATAGACTGGATGCATGGTGTTTGCAGTTTGTATCACACTTTATGATCACATAGACTGGTTGCATGGTGTTTGGAGCTTGTGTTACATTTTATGATCACATAGACTGGATGCATGGTGTTTGCAGTTTGTATCACACTTTATGATCACATAGACTGGATGCATGGTGTTTAAAGCTTGTGTTACATTTTATGATCACATAGACTGGATGCATGGTGTTTGCAGTTTGTATCACACTTTATGATTACAGATAGACTGGATACATAGTGTTTGCAGCTTGTGTTACATTTTATGATCACATAGACTGGATGCATGGTGTTTACAGCTTGTGTTACATTTTATGATTACATAGACTGGATGCATGGTGTTTGCAGTTTGTATCACACTTTATGATCACATAGACTGGATGCATGGTGTTTGCAGCTTGTGTTACATTTTATGATCACATAGACTGGATGCATGGTGTTTGCAGTTTGTATCACACTTTATGATCACATAGACTGGATGCATGGTGTTTGCAGCTTGTGTTACATTTTATGATCACAGACTGGATGCATGGTGTATGCAGTTTGTGTTACATTTTATGATCACATAGACTGGATGCATGTTGTTTGCAGCTTGTGTTACATTTTATGATCACATAGACTGGATGCATGGTGTTTGCAGTTTGTGTTACATTTGTTGATGGCAGATAGACTGAATGTGTACTGTTTGCATTTTAATGGAAATTGGTCACAAGCAGATTTGTTTATTTTATAAATGATATACTTTAATTTAAAAGGTTACTAAGGCTCAGTGGTTGAGGTATTAGACTCCTGACAAGAAGGTTACTGGTTTAGTTCCCACATCAAGATTATTCTGGATTCACTGCCTTGGTGTGTTCTTGGGCAGGGTACCTTTACTCTGCTTAAAGCAGCATGATATAACCTTGAAGTGTTGATGTGCTGTAAAACAGCAAAACATATACTACAATTTATAATATGTCAGTAGCTTGTTAAATTTTCATGCATAAAATGTTTTAATCATTGTATTAGTGTTTAACTTTTCTTGAGCAATTTATTCATGAACTTAATACAGTATATATTATTTTCACAAAAAGTTTAATTTTGTGAAAATAATTTTCTTGCAGACTTGGCCAAAAGTTTGTGCTTAATCATTTTTGTTGCTATTTATACAGTATCTTCTATTTTTTTGTTGTTTTCAGGCCGTAGTGTGGCTGACCTCATAGAAAAGCACAAGTTTAATCAGTACCTCCTAGCCTCAGTCCCACGACCTTTTGAAATCATCAATCCAAAACAAATCCGCAAGAATGATGAAGTTGGAATATCAACGATAGAACATGAGATAAGACATCATGTAAGTCTGCATGACTTATGTCACCCGTGTTACCTTTATTAGCTTGCCATTTGTGTGGTTTGGAAGCAAGTACCACGATTGATATTTTTTATCTTCATATCTTTAAAAAATCAACCAAAGTGATATCATTTACCTTTGCAGACAACATTTTGCGTTGAGAGGTGTGTGTGTGTGTATGTGTGTGTGTGTGTGTGTGTGTGCATACATCCACACACACACATATCTCAAAGCAAAATGTTATCATCTCATACTGTGCATGCAAATATGTTGGTAGGTAGGTAGGTACATACATTTGTATCAGGGATCTTGAATTCTCTTTTTTTCCAGACATGACTGACAGATCAAAGATGCTGACCACATTAGTGTAAGCAGCTGCACATTGGTCATTGAATATGTAAATTTGTCACTGACTTGTTTATTGATTAAAGTGTCAAATAAATACTTTAACAAAGTAAAATTGAAAGGTGATGATGTTTATATTGTTTCTTTGTTGGACAATCAATACATATACAGTATTATTAATCTTGTTACAACCCAACTGCCTGAGGGTTAGATTGATCACAGTTGGATGTTTAAATGGGGATTGGGAAAGGAAACTTGATTCTTTAGTGAACAACAGTGCAGTAAATTTCAAAGATCATATTCTCAGCCATTGGTCCTGCAATTACAAGAAATGGAAATAAAAAGCTGTAAATGAATAATTGCCCTAGGGTATATACTACAGCATCCTCTCATTAGCATGCATTAGCTTGGGCCCATAACATTGTCTGTGGTACAGTATGTACCAAACAATGTTATATTAAGAACCATTATGCACATGACACCATGATAAATTGATAACTGTAATATCTTTGGAACTATGATATATTGATAACTGTAATATCTTTGGAACTATGATATATTGATAACTGTAATATCTTTGGAACTATGATATATTGATAACTGTAATATCTTTGGAACTATGATATATTGATAACTGTAATATCTTTGGAACTATGATATATTGAGAGTATCATGATATCCTGAACTCAAAAAGTTACATACAGTAAACTCCAGACATGTACATATTGCATTTCCTGAGAAAGTTCGAATCCACCCATCGTTGGGGAGCTGAATCTTCATGTTGATTGAACACATAAACATATGTGGTTCCTGCATGGGAACCCAACCTGTGCATTTGCATATGTAAGTGAATGACACACATCTCGAGGCATATTTATCTGCTTGGGTATTAATATTAATTTGTGTAAACATAGATGTGGATAAGTCAAATATACATAATTTGAGAGTATTCTATGTTTCATTAAATTTTCTTTCAAAACAACATTTTCAGAACATTGTAAAATAGCAATATTCAGTGAAATTTCAGTAAACAATAATGTTACAAAAGGCTACTGGTGGAAACACTTCAATAAATATACAAGTTCTGTCAAGTGAAATTCATAGTTCTGTCTTTTAATTTGGTTTCATTGTAATTATGCAATATGTCCTCTTGCGTATAATGTTGTTCCATCATCACAGCTATAGTCTGTATGCATTTCTGTGAGAACATAAATAAATGGCAACAATATTTTGATATCAGGCTTTTGGAAGTATTTGTTGAAGTGTTACACTCAACCTAAAGCCAAACCTGCTTTGTATTACGACATTAATGGCATCTTTTATATCAAACAAAATGGGTGAAATAAAAGTTAAAAGTGATGCAAATTCAACCTGCATAAGAGCTAGTGGTCAGTCATGTGTCAGATCAACAAGAGCTGGTGGTCAGTCATGTGTCAGATCAACAAGAGCTGGTGGTCAGTCATGTGTCAGATCAACAAGAGCTAGTGGTCAGTCATGTGTCAGATCAACAAGAGCTAGTAGTGGTCAGTCATGTGGCAGATCAACAAGAGCTAGTAGTGGTCAGTCTTGTGTCAGATCATCAAGAGCTAGTAGTGGTCAGTCATGTGTCAGATCAACAAGAGCTAGTAGTGGTCAGTCATGTGTCAGATCAACAAGAGCTAGTAGTGGTCAGTCATGTGTCAGATCAACAAGAGCTAGTGGTTAGTCATGTGTCAGATCAACAAGAGCTAGTAGTGGTCAGTCATGTGTCAGATCAACAAGAGCTAGTAGTGGTCAGTCATGTGTCAGATCAACAAGAGCTAGTAGTGGTCAGTCATGTGTCAGATCAACAAGAGCTAGTAGTGGTCAGTCATGTGTCAGATCAACAAGAGCTAGTAGTGGTCAGTCATGTGTCAGATCAACAAGAGCTAGTGGTTAGTCATGTGTCAGATCAACAAGAGCTAGTAGTGGTCAGTCATGTGTCAGATCAACAAGAGCTAGTAGTGGTCAGTCATGTGTCAGATCAACAAGAGCTAGTAGTGGTCAGTCTTGTGTCAGATCAACAAGAGCTGGTAGTGGTCAGTCATGTGTCAGATCAACAAGAGCTAGTGGTTAGTCATGTGTCAGTCAGATCAACCCATTTCAGTTGATCAGTTGAACACTGTTATAAATATTATTGCATATGTAATATTATTAAACTACCTTAAATTAGCCTACTCATTTACAAATATGATCAAAGATATCAAGGCAACCAAGCAAAATGAGTACTTTGGAAATAAAAAGCTTTGTTTCAGATATGCATCATTATGGAGAAGTGAGTTCTAGAGCTTGTAGTAAACCTAGAATTCTTTAATTATCCTAAAGGATGAGAACAAGTTTCACTGAAATCAGAGCATCAGTATTTTACTAATAAAATAATTTGAAAATGTTGAATCTCAGTATTGACAGTTGTTTCACCCAAAAAAATGAAATACATATCCCAAATTTTTGAAAGAAAAAAAAAACTTGTTTTGATCAGATGATTGTTGAAAACACTTGGAATAATGTTATTAATGATCTATCTTGAAAATGAAGGCAATTTATACAAAAAGTGAACAGTTTTCTTGTATATAAATGATAAAGCATGCATTATCTATACAGACACACAGAGACACATACACAGGGATGATGATGTGCAGCCATTGCAAAAACAACCAGCAGACCAAAAGTTTTTGAGTCAGCACATATTGTTTGTATACATAAGTGTCAAATAAACACATTAGTGAAAATTAAATCAAAGGTGATTAGGTTTGAACATTATTTCTTTGTCAGACAATTCATTCAGGTGTTGTCGACTAAACTTGCTGCAGCCCATCTGCTTACAGTCAGCAGGTTGAATGGCGTGGGGGTAAAGAATATTACCCTTGATTTTTAATTGACCAGTAGTGTGTTGAAGGTGAAAGAATGGTTTCTTGGTCAAGATATTTGGTAGCTGCTCACAGTGAGTACTACAAATGGAAAAGAAATGGAGCAAACATAATTGAACAATTGCAGATTGATCTAAAGACATTACAATAATTAGTCCATGACACTGTGTGCTTTTCAACAATGTTGTGGCATGTCAACACTGATCAGACCTTTAGGACAAAATATGGCACTTCTTTTTTAATAATACAATAGTCAGGATCTGTAACTATTGACCGTGTTATGTAGTGAACCACATTATATTGAGTGGTGTGATATGTATAGAACCACATTATGTTGAGAATAGCATAATATACTGAATTGTGGTATAGTGGTAACTATGAGCCTTTTTTTTTAAATAACGGTGTTCTTGAAAAGGAAATAAAGATATGAAACTAAGCTTAAGCTTGTTTCCTTTGTTACAGTTTCCCATTTGAGATTAGAAATATCCACTCTATTTATGTCTTCCAAACTCGTTATATCCAGTAGCTACGGAGACGAAAACAACTGCATTTATATTCATGAATGCCTCTGGGCACCACTAACTATAATACCCATCTATTTGTCACTAATTGCATATTGCATGTATATTGACTATGTGTGTTCAGTATTTATGGGTGATTGTCTTGGTAGGAGAGGGAAAGGAAGGAATATGAATATGTCGTATATACCTTCTGATATGTACATGTAGGTGTGTGTGTGTGTGTGTAACTAAGCTCCTTTGTATGGTGTCTTCAGCTAATTGTGTTACTCTGTAAATAAAGTCATTATTATCATTATTATTATTATTATTATTCACAACATTGGTAAAAGTTTGGTCAGGAGGTCCTTTGTTGCACCTCATTATATCAAGAATAGTGTTATAAAAGGGCATGTTATAATGAAGGACAGCTGTATGTGTTGCCAAAGCCCCAACTATAAAGAAATAATATTTGGTGACAACAACAACCAACATTTATTGCCATCCTCAAACACACATTTGAGGACCTGGGCAAATGAAACTTCAATTGGACCTGGCTGGAATGTCCATCACTTAATCTTTTATGTATTTTTAATGTAGTAAGTCTGTCTTTAAAAAAAAAATTATTTGCAAAACAGATGACTGGTGTAAAATACTGTTGTGGGGTGAAATTCTTTAGTGAAGTTTTCTGAAAGAAAAAAATCAGCTGTATAAAAAGTTTCATAAAAGTAACTAGTTAAGAATGGATGGACAATGCAAAAACTGAAGTAGCGTCAAATCCTGAACTGAAAATAATTTAATGGGTGAATTTTTATGATGTCACCGAATTTGACTACTCCTTGTATGTTTGATCTTTTGTGCATTGGCATTGCACATAAATTACAAAATTAGCCATTCCTTGACAATTTGTAAGAAAGTTCCTTGTTAATAATTAAGTATGGTATATAGATGTTCTTTTTGCTGTTGCATCTTTTATATCTCCTTGGAATGATTTTGCAGATTTGATAATTTTCACAAATATCTGGTGCAATGTTAAGTTTTAGGAAATAGGTGTTACAAGAGCCCCCAGAATTTTGGTATCCATGGTATGTGTGTATACAAGGTAAAATAGATTGATGGCACAATCCTGGCTGTATAGTGCTTAATAAGTTAAGTATCCCAAAAATAGACACAAAAATAAGCCTTAAAATAGACACAAATATAAGGCTAAAAATAGACACAAAGATAAGGCTAAAAGACACACAAAGATAAGGCTAAAGTACACACAAAGATAAGGTTAAAAATACACACAAAGATAAGGCTAAAAATACACACAAAGATAAGGCTGAAAAGACACACAAAGATAAGGTTAAAGAGACACACAAAGATAAAGCTAAAATACTCACAAAGATAAGGCTAAAAAGACACAAAGATAAGGTTAAAGAGACACACAAAGATAAGGCTGAAAAGACACACAAAGATAAGGCTAAAAATACACACAAAGATAAGGCTAAAAAGACACACAAAGATAAGGCTGAAAAGATACACAAAGATAAGGTTAAAGAGACACACAAAGATAAGGCTAAAATACACACAAAGATATGGCTAAAAAGACACACACAGATAAGGTTAAAGAGACACACAAAGATAAGGCTGAAAAGACACACAGAGATAAAGCTAAAATGCACACAAAGATAAGGCTAAAAAGACACACAAAGAGAAGGCTAAAAATATACACAAAGATAAGGCTGAAAATACACACAAAGATAAGGTTAAAGAGACACACCAAGATAAGGCTAAAAATACACACAAAGATAGGCTAAAAATACACACAAAGATAAGGTTAAAGAGACACACAAAGATAAGGCTAAAAATACACAAAAGATAAGGCTAAAAATACACACAAAGATAAGGCTAAAAATACACACAAAGATAAGGTTAAAGAGACACACAAAGATTAGGCTAAAAATACACACAAAGATAAGGCTGAAAATACACACAAAGATAAGGCTAAAGAGACACACAAAGATAAGGCTAAAAAGGGTAAAATCCTTTAAATCCAAGGTCAGATTTATTATATAAATCAAACATTTTTAACAAGCACCTTAGGCAGATCATTCTCACAGGTTGCATAGCAGGGTGAAAAATATGCATCTATTGGTCACCTCTTACAACGTGAACGCTGAGAGTTAATTTTTTTTTTTTTTTTTTGGAGGGTTCTCTCTCCTTTTGATCTTCACAGACCATTTAGGGAGGCCCTCCTGCCCTACATGTTTTGATTGGTATTCTGTATGTTTAGCTATCGTGTTATTGCTTTTTTTTGAATGTAATATATTTTTTTTTATAAATATAAATATATTTTATCCATATTTTTTTTCAATGTATTCATTGTAGCTGAACCAAGGTTTCTCTTCTATCCTTTTTTCCTCTTGTTGTCTTTTTCTCCTTTCTTGTCTTTTCGCTTTCGTCATTTCCCTAAGTGCTTTCCTTACTTCTGGGCTTGTTTCCTGTTTCTCTTTAGTGGAATTTTTGTTTTTGGATGCTTGTTCCATTGTTTGTAGCGATTCTGAATCTTCGTTTGAATTTTGCTGTGGTATCTTGTTTTTTTGGGTTATTTCTAATAGTCTGGGTGTTTGTGTTTTCTGAATCTGTTGTAATTTGAATACTGTAATTTCCGAGTCATTTTCTTGCAGTAGTGGCTCATAAAGCCGTTGTGATTGTATTGGTATCACTTCTTTTTCTTGTAGACTTCGTTTTGTTTGTTGTTGTTGTAGTTTGTTTTCTAGTTGTTGCCTTTGTTGTTGTTGTTGCCCAGTTTCAATATCTTGTTGGATTAGCATGCTATTTTGTTGTTGACCTTCTTGTATCTGTATTTGTATTTGTTGTTGTTGTTGTTATTTACATCCCTGTAATTCGTTTTCTACTGGAAGCTGGTCTCGAGTCTGTTGGTGTTGTTGTTGTTGACTTTTATTCTCTTGCTGGTCTATGTTTTCTGGTTGCTGTTGTGGTTTTATTGTCTTTTGTTGTTCTTCTTGTCTATTTTCCATCACCTGTTGTTGCTGCTCTGTTTGTATCTTTGTTTGTTGTTGTTGTTGTTGCCTTTTATGTCCTTGTTGTTCATTTCCTCATGTCTGTTTTTGTTGTTGCAGTTGAATATTTTGCCGTTGTTTTTTGTTTGCAATTTCTTTCTGTAGTGTAGTTTCTCTCTCTTGTTGTTGTTGTATTTGTTCTATCCTTTGCTTTTTTGCTGCTTGTTTCGGTATTTCCTGTTCTTGTATTTGTTGTCCCTGTTCTTGTAACTGCTGTTGTTGTTGTTGCTGCTGCTCATCTTGTGTTCTTGGTTGTTGTTGTTGTGGCTGCATATTTCTTATTACTATTTGTCTGCTGCTTGTTTTTGTTGTTGTCATTGTTGGTACTACATTTTCCGAATTCTGGGGACATTTGAATGGTGTGTTACCTGTTTTCCCCACATCTATTGCATGTTCTGTCATATATGCATCCTTTATACCACGTCTTTGCTAAGAATCCGAATATGTAAAAGGCTCTCTTTACTTTCTTCATATTACTTCTTTCTATTTCTAATATCCGTGTTCCGTCTAAAATTGATGTTGTTTCTATCGCTCTATTCCTTGCTGAGCTAACTGGAATATTGAATTTTTCCTCAAAACGCGTCACTATTTCTTCTATTGGAATTTCCAGCGGGATGTCTGTAACATGTAATTCTCCGTTTTTTTTTTTTTATCTCCCTTAGCAATGGTTCTGGTTCCTTTATTGTCACTCTTTCTTTCCCAATACGCATTTCTCCATATGGTAAAATCGGTTTCTTCCCATTCGGTCTTACTATGTAGCCTTTGTATCCATTAGGGTTTATAGAGTATACTCTGTTCATACATTCTGGGTTGGCTATTTTCATGGCTATCATTACCGTGGTTAGATTAGGTATATTTTCCCTTTGTATGTGCCAAATATCTATTTCTTGTGTTCCTTCCCAGTATTTACATTGTAGGTAGCTTCTTTCATGCATTACTACTCTTTCCAGCTTGAAGAATTTCTCAAGGTAATTGACTTCTCTTCTAGTCGCCATATTGCCTCGTGTTGCACGTGCTCTGGTTTCGATTTCTCGTTTTTCCATGTTGAGTTCCATCTGTTGTTCATTTCTTTTTGATTTGTTATTTTGTATAAGTTGATTCTTACCCTTTAAGATATTTGGAGTCCGTAATGGACAGTATAGATAGTCCAAATCCAGTGCTTCTAAACTGTTTGCTTTGTCCTTGCCATTTTCGGACGATAAAACAACGGACTGCACTTCTCAAGAAGGAGTATAAGAATGAGAGTTCATGAGCCTATTCAACACCTCTAAGCCCATGGAGGGTAGGGAATGGGGTGGGGGTAATTTTTAGGTACATGGTATGTCCCCACAGATATGTATTTGAATTTTGTAGTCTTCTGAATAGGAAATAGGGATCATAATGGTACAAAATTTTGTAGACTAATTTCACAGTGCAGAGTCTGTCATGGTCAGCATGGCATGTAACCATTAAGTCTGACATATGATAAGACTCACCAAATATTGTTGACTGAGGGATGGAATCTGTTCTGTTTGGGGCATGAATTGAATTTTAATTAGGACTCATTTGGAATGGTTAGAGCCATATAAGAGTGCAGTGTTGATGCAAGGTCAGTAGCGGTAAATGACAACACAGTGAAACTTTAAAGAAGTCATGGGATGTTTGAAACAAGTGTCATAAAATTACATTTTCCAGAATAGTTATTATTAAAGGAAGACTAGAGAGGATTATTCTCTAACTTCAATGGGAGTGATACAAAATGTTGGTGGTTAATGAAGTAATCCTGATTATGAGTGTTTCCAGATGTAATTCACAGTTTTCAAATAGTCACATTTGCGATATTTCTTAGTATGACTTTTTCTGCTAAAAGAGGAAGCTGGCTCCAAGATCAATAGAAAGCACTCTTATCATTAAATAAATCATCCAAGGGACAGGGGTGTCTAGAAATTTGGGAGACCAGCAGTTAGAGAGAAGAGACAGAGGGAATTGTCTGATGATAAGAGAGCCAGGGCTTGGAAGGCAAAAGGGCAAAATAGGGTAGAGTAAAAGCTGTACAGGATAGAGTAAAAGATGTACAGCATAGAGTAAAAGATGTACAGGGTAGTGTAAAAGATGTACAGTGTAGAGTAAAAGATGTACAGGGTAGAGTAAATGATGTACAAGATAGAGTAAATGATGTACAGCATAGAGTAAAAGATGTACAGCACATATTAAAAGATGTACAGGATAGAGTAAATGATGTACAGGATAGAGTAAAAGATGTACAGTGTAGAGTAAAAGATGTACAGCGTAGAGTAAAAGATGTACAGGATGGTGTAAAAGATGTACAGTGTAGAGTAAAAGATGTAAAGGGTAGAGTAAATGATGTACAGCATAGAGTTAAAGATATACAGCATAGTGTAAAAGATGTACAGGATAGAGTAAATGATGTACAGGATAGAGTAAATGATGTACAGCATAGAGTAAATGATGTACAGGATAGAGTAAATGATGTACAGCATAGAGTAAAAGATGTACAGCGTAGAGTAAATGATGTACAGGGTAGAGTAAAAGATGTAATGTGTAGAGTAAAAGATGTACAGGGTAGTGTAACAGATGTACTGTGTAGAGTAAATGATGTACAGGGTAGAGTAAAAGATGTACAGGGTAGAGTAAAAGATGTACAGGGTAGAGTAAAAGATGTACAGGGTAGAATAAATGCATTTGCTGCAGAAGACAGCTTATGAAGTTCAGCTGCAACTGAAACCATCTTCATCTACCCTTTGATGTGGCTCAAGCCATTTGATAGGCTCAAGCCTTTTGACATGGCTCAAGCCCTTTGAAGTGGCTCAAACCCTTTGACAATAATTGGCTCAAACACTCTTCAGACAGATAAACATCATGAGAGTCCCATTGGAAATGGCTGTATTGCTGCATTGTAAAGTTTACTCCAGAAAGAGTCACACACAACAGATGAAGAGATTTTCAAGGCAATCATTGACAAGTGCAGATCTAGACTTCAAGATGTTTTATACTTTGGTACTCTTATTGCACCCAAGCATATGGACCACCACCATCTGGTTTCAGAGAAGAAAATGCCACAGTTAGCACAGAAGTGCTGCAATCAAAGTCACAGAGTACCATAATGCCACAGTTAGCACAGCAGTGCTGCAATCAAAGTCACAGAGTACCACAATGCCACAGTTAGCACAGAAGTGCAGCAAAATTTATTAGGAACCCAAGTCGTAAAGAGAGTAATACAACATCATAATGAGAGTACTACAAATAATTCTACTCCAGAATTTGCGTTCTGATTCAAAGTTTGACTGTATCATGTGCATGTCTCATAATAATGAAAACTCAGTATATGACTTTTTGTCCTTTGACTTTGTGTTTGTTACTTTTTGTCCTTTGATTTTCTGTTTGTGACTTTTTGTCTTGTGACTTTCTGTTTGTGACTTTTTGTCCTTTGATTTTCTGTTTGTGACTTTTTGTCTTGTGACTTTCTGTTTGTGACTTTTTGTCCTTTGATTTTCTGTTTGTGACTTTTTGTCTTGTGACTTTCTGTTTGTGACTTTTTGTCCTTTGATTTTCTGTTTGTGACTTTTTGTCTTGTGACTTTCTGTTTGTGACTTTTTGTCCTTTGATTTTCTGTTTGTGACTTTTTGTCTTGTGACTTTTTGTCCTTTGACTTTGTGTTTGTTACTTTCTGTTTGTGACTTTTTGTCCTGTGACTTCCTGTCATATAACATTCATTTATTTTATGCACAGTAAAAGCTGCACATCAGTTGGAAAAATATACATGCATCAGTATTGCAGCTGCAGTTCTGAATGACCAGTCAGAAAGCAATGTTCCATTCAGCGTATTGCACCATCACGGCTAGCCAGCAAAACCATGATCATGAGTTAAACAATGAAAAATGGACAGGCATTATTAAATGGTATACAGATAAAAAGACTTTTGGTATGAAAGGTTTAATATATGAGTTTTAAATCTATGTATAAGAAGAATAACTTGCGATTTCAATAAGTTAAAAAGCATGTAATTTTTGTGGAAATTAAAACAGCAATGTATATATAAAACTTAAATTTGCATGATAAAGACATAGAGCCCAGTGGTTGCTACAAGTCAAATTTAACTTACAAGGAAAAGATGATCATGGGTAACACATCTTCCAAATTGTCAGTTGGAGTTGTCTTTTCTTTTCTTGAAATACTCGAATCTCCGATCTGGACATGAGGTTAAGATGCCCATTCTCAGGTATTTGGTTATTTGTTGCACTAATTGATTCATTCTCAGGTATTTGGTTATTTGTTGCACTAATTGATTCATTCTCAGGTATTTGGTTATTTGTTGCACTAATTGATTCATTCTCAGGTATTTGGTTATTTGTTGCACTAATTGATTCATTCTCAGGTATTTGGTTATTTGTTGCACTAATTGATTCATTCTCAGGTATTTGGTTATTTGTTGCACTAATTGATTCATTCTCAGGTATTTGGTTATTTGTTGCACTAATTGATGCCTTAGGAATACATGTAATGCAAACAACCATCACCCCATGCCATGTGCTTTTCGCATTGTCCAGCAGCACAGGACAAGTTGAATGTTCTCCTGGGTAACAAAAAATTGCTGTCACTTTCCCAGAATTATGTAAAGAATATGAGGTTCCAGTCCAGGTTGTTATGAAATCTTGTGCAGAAAGTTTAGGATTTTCAGGCCTTTTAAGCCAATGAGAGACACTACTCTGCACAAGATAATGTAATAGTGCTTTGGTTGGGGACTGACTGGTGTGAGCTTCCAGCCCTTTCTATGATTTCTTCAACAATGCAGTATAGTAGCAGTACAGTACAGGTTCAGAACTGGCCACCTTTCCTGCCTTCATTTAGGTATCACTCCACTGTTAAAGTGAAGTTTCTGCATTCATGTATCATATATACTTGCTTATAAGATGATTCCAACTCAGTCTTACCCATCCTATGTCACAGATCCCTCACTTTATGTCATAGCCCCATAACAAGATCTATTGTTTTAAGGCCACCACCCGGCTGTACTTTTTCCATCATATACTCTGGAAAAGGCTGGAATATGATGGAAAAACATGGAAAACGATGGAAAAATTAAATATTTTGCAGAATTTATCATGGAAACCCTGGACATTGTGCATGGAAAATGCTGGACATGCCTGCAAAATGCTGGACATTTTGGACTTTGAAATTTTTCAGCATGGAAAACCCTGGAAAAGCATGGAGCCAGATAAATTGGTGCATGATATGCTGGCAGATCTTGGTTTGTGCAGTTTTTTGGGAGTACTAATTTCAACAAAAAACATTGACCCTGATTTGCAGGCGCATCATGCTATGGCAGATAGAATCTTTGTTGTTTGCATTTTGACTAGACCTTTAAGTAAGTATATATGGTAAAAGAGATTGCATCCAAAAAATAGGTCTTATCAAACCATTTAGTTTAGGTGTATGGCCTTAGTACATTGGTAATTATCTCACCTCTGTCTGCGTGAGTTCGAGTCTCAGGCTCGGCTAATGTTGGTACGTGAGAAAGCCTGTCAGTAGCTTCTCGTGGGTCGGTGGTTCTTCCCGGGGTTTTCCAGGGTTCTTCCTCCACCAATTATACTGACCGCCATGTATAGCCTATCTTGTGCTGAAAAATGGCGTTAAACCATACAACAACAACATTGGTAATTATCAGCAGGGTTCATAGATGTGACTCATTGGCTGTGGGACAGAAATATTGTTTTAAGGCCACCTGAGCCACACATACTGTTTTAAACATAAAATCTACCACTTTTGAATATTAAAAGAATAAAAAAGAGCAGAAATTGAAGAAGAAAAAATGGTATTTTAACATGTTTCATCACACATTACAGAACCTGGCTAGAACGAGTCTGTTGGGATCAGGAACTGTTCCCAAGTGCAACAACCATTGCAGTGATGTGTGCTGAGTCGTCTGATTAAAAATTGTTAAAAATGGCTAACATGGACACAACAAGCTGTAATTTAATTACACTACAGATGTAATTTGGAGAGTTTAAAGCCAAAGGCAGGATTTTTTTGAGTTGTCTAATAAAGGAATCAGTGGTGATCCATGATGGCTTTTGAGCCTTTGATTAAAAATCACCTTCAACCTTTGGTGGAGGTCAGATAAAAAGGAGACACTGCCCAAAAACGATTTTGGAAAAGTATTTAACTATTTTCAGTATTTAAAAAGAGATTTTTTTTAAGGACAGCTGTTATCTTCTTTTGGTTAGTTCATGTCAAAATGTGCACTTTCTCTCACCAGAGGCTTAAAAATATGACATGTTCATCAGTGCATGGAAATCAGTTTAATTAAGCCAGTGTAGGTGAGTAGCAAATGTGCTGATACTGCATTGTGTGTTTCATGCACTGTTAATTTTAAAATGGAATACGAGGAAGAAATTATTTCACCAAGAATATGCACACCCACTTTGAAAGTCTGGATCAAAGTAGGTAAGGTGGTGTTTGCCAAGACATGTTTGCAAATTTTGTGGCAGAGCACAATTTATTATTCCTTGTTAAGTGTAATTTCTCTCACTCCCATCCCAACACAACATGGACAGAAAAGTTCAAAAATATACTCAGAATTCAGAAGTTTAGTGCTATAAATGGGAATGCACATTATGGCAAAATAATACACTTGTTTGTTTACAATCCATTTAAAACATAAAATTAAGGGTCTCAACTAGTTGGACATGGGGGCCATTTGGGAGAAAAGATAGGTCATAACATTCTCAACTACATGGTTTAGATCTGTTCTTTTACCATGAGTTTGCATGCACCATTGTTATTTAGGATCATTGATATCATAAACTTGCATGCACCATTGTTATTTAGGATCATTGATATCATAAACTTGCATGCACCATTGTTATTTAGGATCATTGATATCATAAACTTGCATGCACCATTGTTATTTAGGATCATTGATATCATAAACTTGCATGCACCATTGTTATTTAGGATCATTGATATCATAAACTTGCATGCACCATTGTTATTTAGGATCATTGATATCATAAACTGCATGCACCATTGTTATTTAGGATCATTGATATCATAAACTTGCATGCACCATTGTTATTTAGGATCATTGATATCATAAACTTGCATGCACCATTGTTATTTAGGATCATTGATATCATAAACTTGCATGCACCATTGTTATTTAGGATCATTGATATCATAAACTTGCATGCACCATTGTTATTTAGGATCATTGATATCATAAACTGCATGCACCATTGTTATTTAGGATCATTGATATCATAAACTGCATGCACCATTGTTATTTAGGATCATTGATATCATGGAGCTGCTGCAATTAGAAATACGAAGTTAATTAGAAGTGCAAAGAAAGATGGTCTAAAGTTGTTTTGTTGGCAGAAGGAATGGCCCCATACAACAGGTTATGCTATAGAGCTTCTTCAATGATAAAACAAAACATTCTCTCTCTCTCTCGCTCTCTCTCTCTCTCTCTCTCGCTCTCTCTCTCTCTCTCTCTCTCTCTTTTTCACAGTGCCTGTTCTTTTGCTGCTTCCTTGCAGCATCTACTTGCTTGTCAGATCTTTATTGATGAGACTTGATCTATTGCCTTCCTTTATTGCCCTGGCAGCAGCCATTAGAGCCTAGCACATGCTAAATGCCTTGTTAGCAGTTAGAGCTCATTTTCCCCTGGCTGTTCAGAGTACCAGAGAAAGTGATTTGTGTTATCTTTAGAAATCTTAATAGCTCAAATTGCTAATAACTAGACTATTTGGTATTGTTTACTGCATGTAATCTGAATATATAACACTTAATTAGATGTGGGATCAGAGTCATTTTGCTCCATGAAGGGGATTGGGTTTTGGGGTTTTTGTTTTATGTGAATTTTTTTCTTCTTTTAGAGCATGTAGTGAATTTTAACCTTGTTAGGTCATGACATTTATAACTTGCAGGAGATTGTGTTGCCATATGAATTGTCAGCATTGGGGTTAATTGCTTTGTTGATCACAAGTCAGTCTGGAGGGAGACCATGGATTGCATGCATTTTTATTTCTGAGTGTATGCTTTCTCTTTTGAAGTTTACAGCATTTGTGTGTGTGTGATATAAACTTTGAAGTTTACAGCATTTGTGTGTGTGTGATATAAACTTTGAAGTTTACAGCATTTGTGTGTGTGCATATTTGCACACTTGATATAAATTTTTACCATCTCTTATGATTTTCCTGTTTGTACAGTATAAAAAAGAAGAAAGTGTCTTTAGTCTTGGACTGCATGCAGGATATAGATTCCATAGTTGTGGGATTAACACTTAATTTCCCAACACTCTTACCCATGAAACGTAATTAAGTGCATGAGAATCACACATAATAAATTCATTGGTAAATCTCCATTATTTACAAAATCCTCCCATTTTTCAAGTGGAACAGGTAATTTCCCTCCGAAAATTGTCAATTCTAGAACAGACTGAATGCTTTTGCATTCTTGAAACTTTTTGAAAATACAGTTCAGGTTCAGTATTTCTTAAATACTCAAAATAAAGTAAAATAATTTTGAAAACGTTCTTTAATTGATTTTCTGTTTTTACTTGCCAAGTTTTAATGATGTAAATTTTCTATAGATATTATCACTAAATTGTCGGGTGTTCTTAGCATGATCTTTTTGTTTGAGAAATGCTTGCCTTGTTTGTAAGCCACAACTTTGCTCTGGAAGTCTAATCCTTTAAGAAATACAAAAGAGCAGCCAGAGAACAAGAAAGATAAGAGAACTAAAAGTTTATGAGAGTTGGCACATTTGGGAACTTGTATATGTTTCTTAAAGTGGCATATATCTTTCTGATTTCAGGGGACTTATGAACATTATAAACATGTCATGTTCCAGGTGGTTATTGGAGGACGAAAACACAAGCTGCGTCTGGAGAGAAATGAGTAAGTAGCCTTAAACAAACTTTAAGAATTTCATTTTACTCCATGGGGCATCAAAGCTGGGATAACGTGGGAGGTACACTAACCGCCATGAGGTAATAATATCCCTTGTTGATTTTTGTATTTGACCAAGATGGCAGTAGAAAAAAATGGCATTCAGGAAATGAAGACTACAAGCCATGCTACATACCACTGAAGCCCTATTTTGTGTGATATAGATTCCTCTAGCTAATTATAGATTCCTCTAGCTAATTATAGATTCCTCTAGCAATTAGCTATTACAGAAGGATTATTTTAGTACAATGCCTTGCTGTGTAATTAATTATTTCACTACAATGCCTTGCTGTCTAATTCTTGCATACGTTTATTATGAGTTTTGTGTAGCTATAGACAGTATTGGATGCTTGGTTATACATGTATGTGGCATTTAAGGAATTTCATTCAGTAAAAGCACTCTTACACTCTGAATTTATTTCATTGTATGTACTAGATACTGTTTTGTCAATCTGAATACCTTTCATTAAAATGTTTTTTGAGGGACCACTATGTCAGAATATTTTAATGGAACTTCTATCAGGGCACATGGTATTTGAGTTTGTTCAATTAGTTGACGGCCCACACAGAGTACTATTAACATCATTTAAAAGAGATTATATTGTCTGTATTAATCTCATTAATTCATTACACTAATTGAAGCCTTAAACTGGCATCTAATATAGAGATTTCCATAACAAGCCTACTTTAATTAAGGCACTGTAAACTGTAGATCTAGTAAATCTGACCAGGATAATTTCATGTAATCAGAACTTTTCTAAATCCAGATATACCTAGTGAGACTATTGACTAATTCAGTGGACATTACTGTGAATGCAATTTAGGTTGAGGGAATTCAGGTACCGTATGTGACTTTACAGATGTTAATATAACATAAACATTTAAATATGGAAACTGAATGTGATGATGATAAATGCAGTATTTTGGAGGGTGCCCCATTGTATGATGACTTACATGTAATTGATATGAAACTAAAAAATAACAAGTTGTAAGATCACATTCATGTACAAGGTATAGTGACCAGATTAAGTTAATGTTATGTTTCAGAGAGAATAATATATACATGTTTTGGGACTTTCTAAAACCAAATAAAATGATAATCACAATGGTAATCTATTTGATTGTTAGGGCTTCAATAAGCCATTATGCAGAGACGGAGATGTTAGGGGGTGGTCTTGTGAATACAGATGGAAAAGCAGAGTGGGGAACTGACTTGAAGTAACAAAAAAATTAAGAGTATTTGGGTTGAAATTTGTCAGAATAAAGCAGAATCATTCCCAGCTGATTTCATTCATAGGCCACTTTCCTCCAGAGTAATTGACCTATTGCCACTTGTCAATCATGCGATCAATTAACCAATCAGTGAGCGTAAATTAGACACACCTCCTGGCATTGCTTACGTCCACCATTTTCCTCTGACAAGCTGCTTGTGGCTAGAATGAACTGATTATGATAAATATGTACAAATTTTGCAATCATTTGTTGATTATTTGCTTGATAACAGTAAAAGATAGCCAATGGGAACCTTGTAATTCTGACAGTGGATATCATCTAAATTGAGGAATTAGACTTTTTTCCTTTCCTGAAACATGGACAAAATTTTGATGGATAAAGATTTGTTTTCGTGTGTACGATTAGCTGAATTTGGACAAAGTTTAATGGCAATTACAATGTGTTTGTTTGCATAAAAATATGTAGAAAAGCACGTCCCATCGATAGCTTGAAGAAAATAGAAAGATATTGTAATTGAAAAATATATGTAAAAATAAACATTTCTAGAATATGGGTAGAGAATCCCCTAACTTTCTGGTTTTGATGTGTATTATTTTTTCTTGTATATATATCACTGAACCCCAGGCTAGTCCCAAAAATAATTATTTATTGTCTCGATCTTTCAGAAACTTGAGTGAGTCTTTACCTTCACACTGGGTTGAAGGTGGGATGGGGAAACACAAATGCAATTAATAATAAAGAAATACAAAACAATGGTTTCAGATAATTATCTTCTGATATATTAAGCAAGCATTTACATGTTTACATCAACAGACGTCATTGATTAAAATTCCATCTGACAAACATAGTATAACTTTACAATAATTATGTACAGTACACTTTTAAACAGCAGTTATTTAAGATTTCTTATTAATTTTTAATTTATCTACTTTTAAGGCAGCATAAATATAAGCCAGATAAAATTAATAAGGATAAGATTATATATTAAATACACTAAAATCTTTTGGAGCAAATTTCCTTGTACATGAATAAGTTCTCGAGCAGCTTTAAAATTTATTTTTATTATTTACTGAAATAAAACACTTCGATTATTAATATTTGAACTTGAACTTCAAATATAAATTTTGTCTACTGCAATATAATTTATGTAACTTTCAAAGTTTACATTTTTAAGAATATTACAATTCACTTTTAATAAGCATATCACTTTAACTGAAACATTTCTTTGCCAAATGCTGAATGTTTATCGGAGGTTAACAGGTATCATGCCACATTATTTGGTAGGCGGAGTGATCTGTCATCTTGTGTAAGTCAATTTTTTAAAATTAATGATAATTTTGAGAAGGAGAAGGAAACATATATAATGCATGATGTAAATGAGGACTTACGTGGTACTCAGATGAAGAAAAATTGGATTGAATTTATTGAATCATTAGGCCTTTTCCTGCTTCTAAATGTAATCCAGTCTTTTTCCATCTATTATAATACAAGGATTAAACCATATTTGTTTTGGCAAAAAATGTTCAGTTGTGACTGTTTGTAACTTTACAATCTGCTATAAATATGCTTCAAAGAAATCTTGCCAAAAATGATTAGATCCATTTTCATTGATTAAGAAAATGGAAAGAAATTATCAATATTTAATCCAGAAAATTGTTACAAACTTTCCATTTAGATTCATAAGATAATATTCTTTAATCTATGTAATTTTCAGTGCATTCACAAACTTAAATACATGTATATCAAACACATTTAATTCCCTTCGTATGTTCCTATACAGAGATAATTCTTTTGATTTTTTTCCCTTTGACTCATGCCATACAGACTTGTAAAAGAGTGTATTTAGTTAACTATGAGCCTGTTTTGATGGTTTTGATAATGATAATAAAATGGTTAATATTAGAGATAGCTAAATTCTTTATCACAGTTTTCCTTCCATATGGGGTTAAAATCCTTTTTTCCCCACTGAATTAGCAGGTTCTTAATTTCTCGAATTTCAGATGGATAATTAAGAGTTAAGATTTTATCCTAACATAACAAACTCAGCACAAGCCTGGTTATGTTTATATTCTGGACAGTATTTCTTGTTGTAACAAACTCAGCACAAACTTGGTTATGTTTATATTCTGGACAGTATTTCTTGTTGTTACCTGTTCTACATCCTATCCAAATGACTTTTGTTTTCTTTCAATTTTTTGTATACAAAGACAAGAAAAGTTTGAATATTGGTGTAAAGCGGACATTAGAGATTTCCCTGAACCATCAAGAGTTAGCGATGTATAATCAGCCTGCTGAGAAAGAACATAGGTTATATTATTACCTATGTTAATTCCTCTTATATTTTAATGTTTTTGCTTATTCTGTGGGTCAAATTCTCTGCACACAAGACAAAAATATATGGGGAGAGTGGATCTCAGCGACATGGCTATTGATAATTACATGAGATTTTATTTTTTTGATAGAAAAGTTTTATCCAATTTATCATCTGTACATCAAAATTTAAAAATTCATAACTTTATCAATATATGGTCGTGTGACTGAGTTAAATGCCTTTAAAAACCACTCAGAGGAATCAGTCCAGGAATATTGTGCTTTTTCATGTAAAACATTAAATCATACAAGTTTCCGATGTTCTTTCTAATGAATTCTTTTTGGAAACCTTGTTTTAACATTTGAATAATTCAGAAGCAACTTTATATGATACATCTAGAAGTTAAATGGGTCTCCAATTTGAAATACACTGCTTAGGAATGACACTTTTTACATCTAGAAGTTAAATGGGTCTTCAATTCAAAATACACTGCTTAGGTGTGACACCTTTTACATCTAGAAGTTATATGGATCTGCTATTCAAAATAAACAGCTTAGGTAATAATAATAATAATAATAATGACTTTGTTTAAAGAGGGTAACACAGTTAGTTAAGAACTTATCTACCTTGAGGCCCTCATACAAAGGAATTTATTTATTTTATCTGCATCTCTGAAGCCACTGGATATATTGGGTTTGGAAGAAGGAAATAGAGTGGCCATTTTTATAACACCTTTTGATAGACATATGACAATTTTTTTTTTTTAATTTATAAAATTGTACCATGAACTCATCAAAATGTGGACTTTTTTCATTAGGCATTTTTAAAAAAAACATTTTCAGCTTTTGTACAGTGTGTGTGTGTGTATGTATATATATATATATATATGTGTGTGTGTGTGTGCAGTGCAGAAGATGTGCCTTTCACTGTTCAGATTATTTCAATGAAACTGTTACACGTATTAGACCATATGGATGTGCCATTTGCTATTCAAAATAGTTAAGTTTAATATTTCAAACATTTTCATGTGTATCTGTTTGTCATTTGTCCAATGTTCACACTTTTATTTCAGAAACAGAATTGGAAAGTTGTTGAATAAATCAGTGTAATTTTAAACACATATTAGACAGGTGGTCTGCATGTGCTTTTGTTATTTTAGAATTAATAAATGTTCAGTAATTTGATTTAAATTTGTTTGCTTGGTTTGTCCATGCATCCATCATATACAGTTGTTTCTGGAACAAGACTCCAAGACTGTTCAGTGTATCTCTCTGACACTTGGTAGGGACAAGACTCTTGTCTGCTTGTCAAATTAGGATAGAGATCCATGTTATTTTCTGCTTTAGGTGTCCTATCTGTCAAATAAGGCTCACTTTGAATTCTTTTCATCAATCAGGAATGACAGGGCCTTATTAATATTCAGAATTGAATCAGTCAGCTGTGCTCTTGGGAATACACCTGTGGATACACCTGAATGCCATATATGCTCACTTACGCTTCATCAAGTCTAATCCAGCTACAAACAGCAAAGACCCAGATTAGGATCTATGTTGTTTTTTGTTCAGCTAGATCCAGATCTTCAACAGTACATTGGGGTTTATTCTGTTTACAGTTACACCCAACCTCTAAGTGAGTATATATGGTAAATAATACACTATGTCAACTTTTGTAATATATCTTTACAAGGCAGTGTAGTCCACCTTTTCTGGTTCCTTGCAGTATAGAAGATTTGTATTAAAAAAATCTAAACATCCCATCCCCCAAAATTAAGACTTATAGTACCGTATTTTCTCAAGTACATGTATAGTGAGTAAGCAGTGTAGACAAATATCCATTCTTGTGACAGAACAGAGACGTCATGACAAGTTGAGATTTGCAAAATGTTGGTTGGGAGTTTAATAGTCAAAGAAGGAGGATTTTCAGTGAGAATGGCAAATTTTCATTGCAGCACATGTCTTGGACTTCCTTATCCCAATTACGATCCAAAGCTTGGGTCACATTGTGAATGCTTGTTTGTATGAGAACTTCTGTGTGATTTCCAAGTCAGGAAGCATTCGTTTGAATAGATCTGTAAAATGATCTACCATAAACAGAAGATTATGTTAAGCTGTAATGCTGGCAAAAAGTGTCTCTGCATGTATATGTTATTCCATATTTGATGCAGATTCTGCAAACATGGATTTCAGATTTAATTTGCAGTATAATGTCATTCTTGCCACTGTAGCAAATTTTAAAGTCAGCCTTATCGGAAGAACACAATGCATATTCTTGTCCTTTGAACTTGATTCCAACCACTGAAATTCCATTTCCAACCATCACTGAATTTGTGCGATACTTTGGTTACTTAGATTTTGGTGTTTTAACATTAGAAGAATATACACACAAGACATCATGATAAAAACTATAAACACTGAAGCCAAACTAACCCTGTTGTATATTGATTGATTTCTTTAGTAATCCAATGATAATCAGTTAATCTTGTTAACCCTTTCAGAATTACTTAGTATAATCCTTGCTGACAAACTGTGAAGCCAACTGACCCTGCAGACAGAATCAAAGAGGTGTTACATGTAATTGTTTTATGCTGCTTGAAATTAGCAGCTAAATTGTCTTCCCTGCTGCTTGAGCCATTTCAAAGTCATGTGACCACAGGCAGCATTATTGTAAATAACCTACAATGGAAGAAAGGTGTGCCCTGTTCATGCTTGTACTGTTTTCAGGAAACAGTATAGAGCCTGTTGTGATTGACATGGGCTTTGAAACAAAGGCATAACTTGGATGTACGCCATTCACAGTTGGTTGCTTGCAGTATTCATGGGCTTTTAAGTGTCTTATTTGTATATTTAAACTGACCTGCTTTGCACCTATGGGATTTAAATGTGGCTATCTGGTTTTTTTTTTTTTTTTAAATTCACCTATCCAAAAGGTCATATAGTTCATTCTGTGGTCTTGCATCCCATCTTGTGTTGCACAACCATTAACAAGTAATAATTTTTAACTGCTTCTCAAATGCCACTGGTCCATTTTCAACCATATTTGGCAAAGAGAATTTTTGTATCAAGGCCTTTCAGGTTTATACAATTGATGTCAGTTGCAGTATCAACTGATCAGACAGTGCTGCCATTTAAAAAATTAGAAAAATATTTGAGTGACAAAATTGAAGAAGAAAAACAACTACTGAAATGAATTTGACCAGATTTGATACAAACATTGTGGCATGACTGCCTTGTAAGTTTTTTCAAGTGATGCAGATCTGTTATCTGTATGGGTCGCCTTTAAAAAAGTTATAAAAACTTTAAATGTCTTCATGCACAAGTCCTTTCATATTTGCACAGATGATGCAGATATAGCATCAAATATGGCCACCATTACTACAAATAGAAAACTTTTAAAAGGTATCAAACAAAAATGGCATGGCCAGTTTTACATTTAAGTCAGTTTCTTGGTCATCATAAGTCTCAGAGCCATGCAATGTTGCATACAGATGCATTTTGGTGAGAACCATAATATCAACCAAAATTAGGACTTTTTGGTCCAGTTTTACATTTAAGTCAGTTTCTTGGTCATCACAAGTCCCAGAGCCATGCAGTGTTGCATATAGATGTGTTTTGGTGAGAACCATAATATCAACCAAAATTAGGACTTTGACCTAATTTTTATCCTCCAGTGATTTTGGTTGAGTTGTGCACTTGGTCTTTCATGTATAGTTTTCTCCAGATGTATACAGCTTGGTACATAGAGCCACTTTGTATAGTCTGGGAAAAAGTATTGTTTTTTACTGGCTGCCATGCATACATACGACAAAACAGAGAGGTCAGCATAAGACAGATAGAAAAGGAGATTTGCAAAATTTGGTGAGGAGTTTTGACTTCAGATCAGGAAGATTTTCATTGACCTGACTTTTAACATGCAAGTGGGCAAAAATGTCAACTATTGAACTCATGTTTTTGTATGTTATGGTATCATCTCATTACATCAGTCCTTTCACAGTAACTTGGTGCTTTCATATCATCACATCAGTCCTTTCACAATAACTTGTTGCCTTCATCTCCTCACATCAGTCCTTTCACAGTAACTTGTTGCCTTCATCTCCTCACATCAGTCCTTTAACAATAACTTGTTGCTTTCATCTCCTCACATCAGTCCTTTCACAGTAACTTGTTGCTTTCATATCATCACATCAGTCCTTTCACAATAACTTGTTGCTTTCATATCATAGGCAGTCCTTGTTATTTTTGATTTTGCATTTGGGAGATTATGCATCATTGCTGGATCCGTGTTTTGTCTGCCTGAATATTCATCAGACTGAAAATTTGTCCACCAAAAAGTTTATGTTGTTTAAAGTGACTTTACAGAATGGCAGAATATTATTTTATATGCATACATACACACTTACATACATACTGTCATGAGTCTGTTTTCTTAAAATAAGTAACAGAAAAGAGTGAAAAAAGCAACAAGCTTTGTAAAATGCAACAAATAATTTATTTCCCTATAATACAAATTGAAAATGATTTTAAAAAAACAGAACTTACAGTATTGTGAATTAAAGTCCCAAAATAATCATAGAATTACAGACACAAGTCATAATAAGAAAAGTTCTAAATAAATTTTAGTAGAAATCCAGATTAAGTCCAATGCTGAAGGTATTGATGTGCATTTGCTTGCCTGTATTGTATTGTTGTATCAACAGTCTTTTGTTGAAACACAGTAATATAATTCCAACTTTGAATTCACTATAAATCCCAGTGCATGTCTGTCCAAGAGTATTATTTATTTATGAGTAGTCTGTATTTCCAGAGAAAATAAATCACAGAATTTAATAATTTGAAGAAATAAATTCCAGCCCAATTGAACATTTGGACACAACAATAATACAGAATTGATTCTGCTAGATCTTAAAGTATGAATGAAAATTTTCCCAGTAACAAGATTATATAGTCTTCTACTTGAACTCAGGTCACAATTAGCATTTTTTTAAAAAAAAATTTACCTAATGGAAAATAACCTTCTAGAAGGTTCATAATATTCACAAAATAAAATGTTTTTTATAATTAGAAATCTATTACTAAAATTTCAATATAGAACCTGGACTGTCAGGTACACCAGGTAAATTGTAGGGAAATTCCAATAACCTAAATGCAGACCCAAATAAACATGTTTATTTTTATTAATAATGAACCCAATATTAAATCTACACACAGAGAGAATATTTTAGCTATGTATTATTTACTGAATAATAAAAAAAACCCAATAAATCAGATCAAGTAAAAAAAACCACACTTTATTTTGGATAATTAAATATTTAAAAAAACAACCTAACAAACAAACAATGCTAATCACACACACACACACACACACACACACACACACACACACAAATATGGTTTGATCCTAGGTACCTAATGATGTGTAAGAAGGGCACCACAACATAGGTTCTTGGTTGGACATTTTGGCAGCTTTAGTTTATGTCTTGTGACATCACCATTTCTACCAAATAATTGCCACTGGTCGCCCACAGTTTGTAAGAAGCAAGATAGCATACACAAGGCCATCATATTTAGCTGTAATTTATGCATTGTAGCAAGATGGTAGACATGAGGATTTCATCTTTATTCCTACTTTACCATTTTCACTTGTGAACAAGACTAGGTTTATGGTTGAATAATTCTTGTTCAGTAATTGTGAATGTCAATGTACACATCAGGGTGCTGCAACAATTTTACATCTTTTCTTTCGATATTTTAAATTACTTTGGTCATATGCTGTATTAAGGACAAGTTTCATGTGATATCTCAAGGGGACACCTCAGCTACTCCTAATTGCTGGATTAAATTCTACTTCAACAGTATTTTTTGTTAAACAGCTGGCATTGGAGGATTCCATTTAATGTACCATTCAGATCTCACAAGAGATAGGATTTCGTGAATATGCCATGATGATTTGGAAAAAATGATACTTAATCCTTCTTTAGGGTGCTTTTTCAGACCATGAATTGATCCTGAAGATAGCTGACTGTTTTTTGTCAATATTTAATATTGTTTTATGACTTGTTAATGGATATGCTTAGAACTGTTAGTATATTGCCATTGGAACTTCCTTTATTAGTGATGTCTGTTGGACTCTGATGGCTGTACTGATCAGAGAATACAATGTTCTGCGAAAATGTTTAGAGAGATAATGGACATTGGTACAAATTGTATTTCAGGACAGATGTATATCTGAGATTGTTTTCAATTTTACCATGCTGTAGTGGTTAGACATGCAAGGTGAATACATTTGTACATTTTTTGTACGAAATTACAACTTTCATTATTTGTGCAGACTTGTTTTGACAATATTGTGTGAATTTTTCAAGCAGTATTCACTTACTGAATAATTTATTCCATATACACAATTTTATACCTTATGTCAGTAGTGGTGGGGGTTTATAAGAATCACCAAGTTACTTGTCTTTCTGTCCATTTTATCAGATTGTGAACTCAACTAATCCAACAGATTTTGATGGATTGGCATGAAACAGGGTAAATATTGTGGTTATCACAGGAACATGTTGACAAATCACTACTCCCCAGTTTTAAAGAGTTATTGCCCATTTTGACTTACAGTATAATGATAATCATTTAAAGATGCTCATGTCAACGGATCATTTTATGTAAAAATGTTTGTTAGAGTTATTCCCCATTTTGTCTTGTAGCTTCATGCAGTGTACTGTATGTCAAAAATTTCTGATGGATGTTTGTGATGGATGATTGTGATAGATGGTTGTGATGGATGTTTGTGATAGATGGTTATGATAGATGGTTGTGATGGATGTTTGTGATGGATGGTTGTGATGGATGGTTGTGATGGATGTTTGTGATAGATGGTTGTGATGGATGGTTGTGATGGATGTTTGTGATGGATGTTTGTGATAGATGGTTGTGATGGATGTTTGTGATGGATGTTTGTGACGGATGGTTGTGATGGATGGTTGAGATGGATGTTTGTGATGCCTGAACACATTTTGGTCATCATCTGAAAATGTGTTTAATGAGAAAACATTGCTTTTGTTATTACAGTTGTTGTCCTTTTTGACATTGTCTTTGACAGAATCTCGTGAATGCAACTAGCTTTAGTTTTCCATTGATTGCCATGAAACTATGTACATGTTATGGTTGTCATTTGAAGATGCGTCTAGCAGCAAATTACTGACCTACTGCAACTTTGGATGGGTTGTTGCTCTTCTATCTTGCACCTGATTGCTGTGCAAGACAGAGTCTTGTGAATGCAACTGGTCTTGAAATTTTTTATGCATCACTGTGAAATTTGTATGTATTGGTCCTCTAAAGATGCACATAAAGGCAAATCTTTGTGCTCTTGTGATTTTTTTTGTAGTTATTGCGCTTTCTAATTTGAAGCGGAATAAAATAGAATTTTGTAAATGCAACCACTCTTATAATGTTCATTGGATTTCTGTGGAACTCAGTACATATTATGGTCATCATCAGAAGAAATGCATGTTGACTAGTCAATTATTGTGAACTATTTACAGGAGAGTTATGGTCTTTTTATATGTCCACCATAAATCAAAATGTATAATGTTACATTTTCCACCCACCATAAATCAAAATGTATAATGTTACATTTTCCACCCACCATAAATCAAAATGTATAATGTTACATTTTCCACCCACCATAAATCAAAATGTATAATGTTACATTTTCCACCCACCATAAATCAAAATGTATAATGTTACATTTTCCACCCACCATCAATCAATGTTTTTGGTTTCCACGCAATAACTTGAATTGTTCACAGTTAATAAATTTTGTGGATGGCTTGGACTTTGGAATATAAGAACCCTATCAATTTTGGGTTCAAAATGTCAAATGCCAAGATAACTATGACTGAAAGAAGAAAAATGGTGTCTGCACAGTAATTAGAGTTCTTTAAAATCTACAGTTATCAGACTTTGTGCATGGCTTGCACTTGGCATAAGGAAGATGTCTATACATTTTGTGGTCAACAGGTTGAAGGTCAGGGTCATTGTGACTGAAAGTAGAATGATGGCTTTCACACCGTACCATTACTTGTACAACACATATTTGGACCAGGGTTTGTGGATTGTTTCCACATGGGGTAAGGAAGAAGCCTACTGGTATTGGGATGAAAAGGTTAACATCACTGGCTGAGTGAAGAAAAATGGTTTGTGCACATAAATTTCAGTTGCTGACCATGCACATTCCCCAAAGTATGTGCAGGATTTACATGTTGGTTAAGAAAGTAATCATTGATTTTGGGGTCAGAAGGTCAATGGTCAAGGTCATTATACCTGAAAGAAGAGAAATAGTTTTTACATGGTAACATTATTTCTACATCACAGCATCACAGACCTGGACCAGACTTCATGGATGATATTCATTCAGGTTAAGGAAGAAGCCAATGGTCAAAGGTATACAAAATTGGTTTAAGCACAAACATTTAAGTTATCAATCATGTACATTTGCCAAAGTGTGTGTGTGGTTTACTCGTTGAGTGAAAAAGAAACCTATTGATTTTGGGGCTAAAAGGGCAAAAGTGACAGTCACTTTGAATGAAAGAAGAAAAATGGTTTCCCAAAAGAAACATTAGTTCTATATAAAAAAATCTGGACCAAGCTTTGCAAATGCTTTCCACTTTGGTAAGGAAGAAGCTTATTGATTTTGTGGTCAAAAGGTCAAACATCAAGGTCAATGACTAAACAAAATGGTTTTATGTTATAACTTTAGTTCTGAATTGAGTACCTTAACCAGAGTATATGGGGGGCCTGAGAGTATGTGGATGATGTACACGTTTAGTAAGAAAGAAGCCTATTGATTTGGGGTCTGAAGGGCACAGGTCAAGGTCAGTGACTGGAAAAATGGTTTTGTGTTACAGCAGTTGTTCTGAATTGGGTACATTAACCAACGTTTATGGGGTTGTGTTTACAATTAAGATGTGGAAGAGGCCTATTGATTTTGAGGTGAAGGGCAAGGTCATTGTAAGTTCCTGAAAAATTGGAATTCTGGAGAGGCAGTGCTATATTTATGTGAGAAAATTGTTCAACATTCCCTTACTTATTTTTCACCTTAGATGCATAACTTTATCACTTAACCTTAGCAATTCTGCACTTACAAATTTGACAACACATAAAAAGGTCCATTTGAAAAAACATTTAAGTGACAGGGTCTTACACATCTCAGATTGCACTTAAAATTTCAAGATAATACATTTTTACATGAAAATAGTATTGTCACCCTGGAACATCATCGACACATCATTTTTACCTCTCTGTATAGAGGTGTAAATGATTGATTGATTCACATCAGATTGTAACATTTCTTTTCCCTGATGCAAATTTATTTTTAGCTGTAGTCGGTAATTTCTGATTCATCACTGTGCAGTGCATTAGCACCAAGATGATGTATTGATATAACTCTGAAAATATTGTGACTCATGATACACATAAGAAAAAAGGAGATAAAAAGTCGAACTTTTGTTCTAAAAAAAGCTGTTTATTTTTTTCTTTTCCCATGAAATGTAACGAGTAGCAAACAGTAAATAACATGTATTGTGACTCTATGGTCTTAAACTATGGAACAGAAAAGAGTGAAACCAACAAGTTTTGTAAAATTCAGCAAATATAATTTATTTCCCTAGAATAAAAATTGAAAATTAAAAAGAAATGACTGTAATACAAATTAAATCTCAAATACTCCTTTAAAGATTTATCACAAGTCCAAATTTATAAAGTTTCTGCTGAAAATTCTAGTGATATTCCAAATAAGTTCCAGTATTGATTGTGTTGACATGCCTGTTGTCTTGAATATACTTATGTGCCACTCGTCTGTTGTATGATGATGTGCTAATATTCTTTTGATGTATCACAGTAATATAATCCAAAAATATTCTTGTCTGAAATCATTTTAATTCTGGATTGATATTCCAGTCCAAGATTATTATAGGTGAGCACTTGGTATTTCCAGTGAAAAAGAATATGAATAAATAATTACACCTTAAGGAAAGACTCAACACAACAATAAGACTCATTATGCCTCAGGTGTTAAATGCAAGATTGAGTAATTTCTCAGGTAAAACATTATATTAAAAAGATGAGACACAAAAGAAGAACCATGGTTAGGGTCAAAAGTTCATTTCTATTCTAAGTTGTCAACAAGATAAGGTTTATTACTAAAATTATAATAAAAATCATGCTAAACATCAAGTAGACCAGGTATTTCCATGGGGAAGCTTTTTGTTACAGGAACAATATCGTAGGAGGGTGTGGGTATGTGTGGTCACATGAAATTCTCCAGGGACACCCACCAAACTTGCCTACCTTATACTGATGAATGTCCCTTTTGCAGTCCATGGTCAAATGATGTCTGGGATTTTGCAGACCATAGATGTACCTATAAAGCAGGTGTCTTAAATGCGGGCCACCATTTCATATCCTGTGGCCCACAAAATGATTGGCATCACAAGGTGTCATGAGAAATAATAAAGATGGTGTGGACCTTGGGCCATTGAAAATGCCTTCATGTGGCCCTCAGGGTGGTTTGAGTCTGGGGCCCCTGCTATAAAGGGGGGAAGAAAATGCCTTCATCCTCTTCATCAGAATTTTGTGGGTTCTCTTTCTCTGAGTCCCTCAGGTCTCAGAGAAGGATTACGCAAGTCTCTTTTGAGACTCATAAAGTTAGTGGGCCTCCTCCCTTGGGAGGTTATAAATGAATGGAGAGGGAGTCACACCCTCACATTCGGGAGGAGCAGACCCTCCTTGTTCCATAAGGGCAGAGTGAGTCATGCCTTCCCATGAGGGAGGGGCAGTACTTTTCCAGAAAATATGTCATACCATCTCCTTGTGGAGGAGCAGCACCCTCTTTTGTCCAGCCAGAAGGGCAGAATAAAGTGTGCCCCCACCAGTGAGGGGGAGCAGCACTCAATACTTGCCCACAACTCCATGTGGGCTGATAGTTGCATCCTTTTCAACCTCCATGTTTATAGGGGGAGCAGCACCCTTTCAGTCCCCAGGACCCATTGCCAGCAATGGGATAAAGCCATCCATTAAGGTGGGAGCTCATACCTAAGTCTGTTAGATCTGGGTATGGGTCTTCCTACAAATCTGATTCACCTTACTGGTCTCTGGTCTCCAGTCACTGGAGCCCCTGTGGTACAGGAATAGGGTTTGGGTCAAGTACCCCCTTTTCTCCAGGCTGCCATTCTTCCTGCAGGGTAATTATGTCTTTCTTGCCACTACATAATGTGACACACAAGCTGTCCTGGAGTGTGATTGTTGGGGTTTATGCTAAATTGTGCTGGCATATTGCAAACTAATCTGCCTCAATAATGTCCAACCAGTGTTTGAATCTGAAGATAATGTTACTAGAGTGATTAATACTGAGGAGTCCCAAATGCAACATGGAAGCTTTCACGGAGGAAATGCCATTTAGTTGCTGGTATCAGGTGCTGTAGCAGAGTGTTATTGTCCCTAATTATACATCAGGGGTTAGGAAGTCAATTTGATCAATGAATTAAATGAAGGCTTTTAATGTGATTCATTCTTGAGTACAACATATATATTTTATCTTACCAAGCAAATTTGTTGTGTGTGTGTGTGTGTGTGTGTGTGTGTGGTATATGCCTTTTATATTAAGGTGTCCATTAGGACAGGGCTCACAGTACATGTCTTTATTTTTATAAACAAGTACTTTTATTTAACCTCAAGTTCAGGATTCACTTTTTTTTATTTTAGTGTTTTGGAAACATCAAAATTCCATGCAAAGGAATATTTTCATAAATATTTGATTAAAAATTTCTGACCATTGATGAAAACAAACACCCTTCATCAAAGCCATGGGTGGCTTTTTGTTTCTTTCTCACTTTTGGGTCTAGAATTCCTGGTTTTCTTGTCAGGCTACTCAAACTATTTAAGTTTGCTCAGTTTGTGTTAATGGTACATGTCCCAGTACCGACAGAAGTTATTTTCTGGTTGAGTGCTGTATAATTGAATCTACACAAGAACCAAACTTTCAGGTCACGACATCGCTTGCACAAAAAACATTTGGTCTGGGACTGAGGAAGCTTTCTAATATTGTATGTGTCAGCAATAACTGACATACAGTCATTTAGGAGCAGTGATTATTGTTTTATGTATAAGCTGGCAGTGTGCATCATTGATTGATACAATTCCTTGTCTGATCCAAGAACAAGTTCTTCAGACAACGAGTGTCATGGGAGTTAGGCCCTTCTTTATGTCAACATGAACAGAGTTGATTTATTTATAATTAAAAAAAAGATTCAAGAGATGAAATTGCATTTGAAATGTTTTTTAGTACAAGTGCTACCCTCTTTATATTTCTATGCATGGAAGCCAAATAAATGACCTTGTTATAAGTAAGCAAGTTTTAAACTTAGGAGTGACGCAAAAGACTGATTCCTGATAAGGCCTGACCCCTGAGTGTTACAAGTCTATGCTATTAAAATAAGTAACAGAAAAGAGTGAAGGCAACAAGCTTTGTAAAAAAACAAGAAAAAAGAACTTACAGTATTGCAAATTAAATCCAAAAATAATCCAAGAATTAAAAATACAAGTCCTGGTAATAAAAAGTCCTGAATGAAACTCAGTTCCAGCCTTGAAGAAATTTAAAATTGAAGGTGATGATGTGTCTGTTATAGCCTTTGAAGTACTGATGTGTCAACAGTCTCTTGTTAAATCATAGAAATATTATTCCAGGTTTGAATTCAGTATAAATTCCAATGAATGTTTTTATCCAAGACTTTTGTCAGAGCATTTTTGTATTTCCAGAGAAAATAATCACTTGAATTCAATAATTTTTGAAGAAAATAAAATTCAGCCCAAACTGGTCACAACATAATATAACTTAAAGTGCCAGATGTTAAAACACAACTGGTAAAATCCTGTCACAAGATAATATAGTTCTCTGCTTGACCTCAGGTCACAATTAGCATTTTCTAAAAACATCCATTACCTAATGGAAAATAGCCTTCTAGAATGATCTAATGAGCCCTGTTTATTTACAACACAATAGCCGATAAAATTGACATGGGAATCTCCAAAAATCCAGACCCTCATCAACATATTTACCACTTCTTGTTTACCTGAATAATAATTTGGTTAATAAGCTCATACCGAATAATGAAGCTATTAATAGTTGTTTATGTTACATAAATGAAATTAAAATATTTTTTTCAAGTCCATTAAGTCAAGCAGAAATGAACTCAGTTTTGGACAAGGTCAAGTCCAGTAAACAATGTTACATTACAATAGCATATAATAAAATAATTTTGTTTAAAACTAACAGACAAACAATTAAATTAAATATATATAACACGAGTATGTGTTTCCTATTGCACTAGTTTTAAAATTAGTGATGGTAGGTAGGACTTGTCTTTTGATAATATATATTACAATGATTATTATATATAATTGCTTCAAAACCAGCTCAGTTAGATGACAAATCAATTTCTGGATTATATTTTTTACTCTGGGTGAAAAAAGTGTTTGGGTTGGCAACAGATAACTGATGATCGGTTGACTGGGAACACATTTTCTTTTGGTCTAGAGCATAAAATGCAAATATGGAATATCTAATGCTGTGACATTCTATTACAGCTGGTTTTGTACCAGCCAGGGACTAAAAATATAAAACAGAGTAAATGATAAAGGACAATTTTAATGGAACCATACCCATATTATCACAGAAGTATCAGTAGACCACTATATTTCACTGGGTTTATAACATTTGTAAAGGTGCAGTACAACTTTAATACCAGTGCTGCATCATTCTCTTCAATACTTTGCACCATTGGCTTGTATTTTACCTGAGTAAGGTTGCTTTGATAATTAAGAGACTTAAATTCAAAGAAATAATTTAGGCCTGCAGCATGGTGGATTCTTATTTGACAGAAGACCCTTTTTGCCTGTCATGCATAGTCTATCATCCATCATGTGTTGTCTATCATCATGATGCATTGTCTATCATCCATCATGCATTGTCTATCATCCATCATGCATTGTCTATCATCCATCATGCATAGTCTATCATCCATCATGTGTTGTCTATCATCATCATGCATTGTCTATCATCCATCATGTGTTCTATCATCCATCATGCATAGTCAATCATCCATCATGCATTGTCTATCATCCCTCATGCATTGGATATCATCCATCATGCATTGTCTATCATCCATCATGCATTGTCAATCATCCATCATGTGTTGTCTATCATCCATCATGCATTGTCTATCATCCATCATGCATAGTCTATCATCCATCATGCATTGTCTATCATCCATCATGTGTTATCTATCATCATCATGCATTGTCTATCATCCATCATGTGTTCTATCATCCATCATGCATAGTCAATCATCCATCATGCATTGTCTATCATCCCTCATGCATTGGATATCATCCATCATGCATTGTCTATCATCATCATGCATAGTCTATCATCCATCATGTGTTGTCTATCATCCATCATGCATTGTCTATCATCCATCATGCATTGTCAATCATCCATCATGTGTTGTCTATCATCCATCATGTGTTGTCTATCATCCATCATGCATAGTCAGTCATCCATCATGCATTGTATATCATCATCATGCATTGTCAATCATCCATCATGCATTGTCTATCATCCATCATGCATTGTCTGTCATCCATCATGTGTTTGTCATCCATCATGCATAGTCAATCATCCATCATGCATAGTCTATCATCATCATGCATTGTCTATCATCCATCGTGCATTTTCTATCATCCATCATGTGTTGTCTATCATCATCATGCATTGTCTATCATCCATCATGCATTGTCTATCATCCATCATGTGTTGTCTATCATCCATCATGCATAGTCAATCATCCATCATGGCATTGTCTATCATCCCTCATGCATAGTCAATCATCCATCATGCATAGTCTATCATCCATCATGCATTGTCTATCATCCATCATGCATTGTCTGTCATCCATCATGTGTTTATCATCCATCATGCATAGTCAATCATCCATCATGCATAGTCTATCATCATCATGCATTGTCTATCATCCATCATGCATAGTCTATCATCCATCATGCATTGTCTCTCATCCATCATGCATAGTCAATCATCTATCATGCATTGTCTATCATCCATCATGCATAGTCTATCATCCATCATGCATTGTATATCATCATCATGCATTGTCAATCATCCATTATGCATTGTCTGTCATTCATTATGTGTTGTCTATCATCCATCATGCATAGTCAATCATCCATCATGCATAGTCTATCATCCATCATGCACTGGATATCATCCATCATGTGTTGTCTATCATCCATCGTGCATAGTTAATCATCCAGCATGCATTGTCTATCATCCATCATGCATAGTCTATCATCCATCATGCATTGTCTCTCATCCATCATGCATAGTCAATCATCTATCATGCATTGTCTATCATCCATCATGCATAGTCTATCATCCATCATGCATTGTCTCTCATCCATCATGCATAGTCAATCATCTATCATGCATTGTCTATCATCCATCATGCATAGTCTATCATCCATCATGCATTATATATCATCATGATGCATTGCCAATCATCCATTATGCATTGTCTGTCATTCATTATATGTTGTCTATCATCCATCATGTGTTGTCTATCATCATCATGCATAGACTATCATCCATCATGCACTGGATATCATCCATCATGTGTTGTCTATCATCCATCGTGCATAGTCAATCATCCATCATGCATTGTCTATCATCCGTCATGCATTGTCAATCATCCATCATGCATTGTCTGTCATTCATCATGCATAGTCAGTCATCCATCATGCATTGTCTATCATCCATCATGCATAGTCTATCATCCATCATGCATTGTATATCATCATCATGCATTGTTAATCATCCATCATGCATTGTCTATCATCCATCATGCATAGTCAATCATCTATCATGCATTGTCTATCATCCATCATGCATAGTCTATCATCCATCATGCATTGTATATCATCATGCATTGTCAATCATCCATTATGCATTGTCTGTCATTCATTATGTGTTGTCTATCATCCATCATGCATAGTCAATCATCCATCATGCATAGTCTATCATCCATCATGCACTGGATATCATCCATCATGTGTTGTCTATCATCCATGATGCATAGTCAATCATCCATCATGCATTGTCTTTCATCCATCATGCATTGTCAATCATCCATCATGCATTGTCTGTCATTCATCATGTGTTTATCATCCATCATGCATAGTCAATCATCCATCATGCATAGTCTATCATCCATCATGCGTTGTATATCATCATCATGCATTGTCTATCATCCATCATGCATTGTCTGTCATTCATCATGCATAGTCAGTCATCCATCATGCATTGTCTATCATCCATCATGCATAGTCTATCATCCATCATGCATTGTCTATCATCATCATGCATTGTTAATCATCCTTCATGCATTGTCTATCATCCATCATGTGTTGTCTATCATCCATCATGCATTGTCTATCATCCATCATGCATAGTCAATCATCCATCATGCATTGTCTATCATCCATCATGCAGAGTCAATTATCCATCATGCATTGTCTATCATCCATCATGCATAGTCTATCATCCATCATGCATAGTCTATCATCCATCATGTGTTGTCTATCATCCATCATGCATAGTCAATCATCCATCATGCATTGTCTATCATCCATCATGCATAGTCTATCATCCATCATGCATTGTCTATCATCCATCATGCATTGTACATTCAGAATTGCTATTTACAACTTAATTTCAAAAACTGGGGGATAAATTGGACATGGTTTTACATTTTGGCATGATGATCTTTCAGATTTGACTGCCATTAATAGAAATAGTAAAGTATTGGCCCCTTTTGTTGAATCTGAGGAAAATCATGATCAAAACTAGTAAATGTAACTTTGATGTGTCGTTCATTTTTTAAAAACAATGGCTATTTGTGTCCAGAAATCTTGATTCAGCATCAGGCAATTTGCAACTTTTAAAAGAATTCATATATTTTTTATAAGTTCCTTTATACAATGTTTATTCAGTATGCGGTAAATAACAATATTGGACTATATTTTGATCCATGAAAATGTAATGCTTACTGGTGGTGGCACTTTAAGAAATAAATGCCAGTTAAATAAGTGTTGTAAAGTGAAATGTTTGTAGTTTTATCTTCAAATTAAGTGCTGGCGTAATCATCAGGAATGCTACATGCCCTCTTGTATTCAAATTTGAAAGGTGTCAGTCAAATATCACAGATATGTTCATGAGTGTTTTTGGGATCCTAATTAAGTGATGACTGTCATTTGATCTCCTATTTGCCTGTGTTCATTTATTCTTACAATCAATTAATAGTTGACCTGCTTTGTACTACCATGTTAATTATGTGTTTTGTAACAAATTAAATAAAGCGAGTGGAATAATAAAAACAAGTAAAAGGCATGCAAATTTTACCCTTGTAAGAACTCTCAGTCACAATAGTGTGTGATGTCAGTTAAACAGGTAAATATTCTGTATTATTGTATTGGTCACATAACCTAAGTGTCTAATGTTAATCAGTATTATTGTTTTTGTCACATAACCAAAGTGTGTAATGTTATTCTGTATTATTGTGTTGGTCACATAACCTAAGTATCCAGTGTTATTCAGTATTATTGTATTGGTCACATAACCTAAGTGTGTAATGTTATTCTGTATTATTGTATTGGTCACATAACCTAAGTGTATAATGTTATTCTGTATTATTGTATTGGTCACATAACCTAAGTGTCTAATGTTATTCTGTATTATTGTATTGGTCACATAACCTAAGTGTCCAATGTTATTCTGTATTATTGTATTGGTCACATAACCTAAGTGTGTAATGTTATTCTGTATTATTGTATTGGTCACATAACCTAAGTGTGTAATGTTATTCTGTATTATTGTATTGGTCACATAACCTAAGTGTGTAATGTTATTCTGTATTATTGTATTGGTCACATAACCTAAGTGTGTAATGTTATTCTGTATTATTGTATTGGTCACATAACCTAAGTGTGTAATGTTATTCAGTGGTTTATTCTACTAATTCATTTTACGTGCTCAATGATAGCAGAGAAGCAGATGAAAGGAGTTCTTAGTGCATGAAAAGATTTGTTTGACATTCATTGTTTTCATTCATTCATTCATTCATTCATTCATTCATTTATTCATTCATTCATTGTAGTGATGTACAATGTTTTCAGATGTATCTCTTGAATTCTTTTGGAGTAATGTTTTTGATGATCTTTCATTGGTTGGTTATCTTGAAAATAAAGGCCATTAATGCAGAAAATGACAAAGTTCATTAGAAAAAGCATTTTATCAACAATTATTCCCAATGCAAATATAAAACAAGTGTTAAACCATTTAACGAAACCCTCACTCTTTCTTATTGTTGTCAATGCTTAGCCAGGATGGCATTCCTTTCTTAGATTTTTAGAGATATTTTGGTAACTTGTGCCCTTTCTTTTACTTCAGTCTGTCTTCTTGTGCACGAGTTATTGGGGATATGTGTACAGTCAGAGATTTCTTGTCCAACTGTTTTTATATGTGGATAGTTTTATAGTCAACTTTTTCCCCATTTGTGATGAGATTCTTTGTCAAAATATGCAATTCCATTGTAGCAAGCTGAGATCATATAACATTTTGTCCATCTTCCATCATCTGTTATGCATAAGGTGTTTATCAACTGTTGCTATTTTATGCTTCTCAGAAACCACTGGACTGATTTTGACCAAACAAGGCAGTGAACATTTGGGGATGAAGGTTTTCAAATTTTTGTATATGATGTTGATTAGCAATCATTGATAAGATTGTCATTACTGAAAGATACAAAACCTTAAAACAGCTTCTTTTCAAAAATCACTCCTTAATAATTCAACTGAATTTGACACAAAGCCCCCTTGCCTGAAATGCTTTCAATTTTATATAAATAAGGCCAATCTAACCATAAAATAGGAAAGCTTTGAAATGGCTTCATCTTCAAAACTGCTTAACAGAATTGGACCAAATTTAAAGAAAGCATCAGGAAATGAAATGGTGTTAATTGTTGATTAACTTTAAGATATGTCCACATCACTAAAAATAGAAAACTATTTACACAACTTGATCTAAAAAAAACAGCTTGACAGAATTTTACCGACTTTGACAGAAACTGTCTTTACATAGAAATTCAGTTTTGCACAAATGATACTGTTGTGCCATCAAAGATTGATGCAGATAATAAACCCAGAAAAAAATTGAATAATTTTTTTATTATTTGTGCAATCAGCAGTATCAGAAGAAAGTGATGGATTTTTTGGTGAACAACTCTTGAACTTTGCTCTTATGTGGTCAGTTAGTTGAATGAACTCCTACACATTCTGGTTTCTTGTTTTCTTACTGTGTCTGTGACTTATTGTAAATTACAGTTTTGTTAAATCCAGGTTTTCAGAAGCAACGGATAATGTAAAATATAAATTTGGCAAGAGTTTAAGTAGTCGAGTAATTTTTGCAGCTATATGTCTCCATTCATGTACAAACCAGTATAGTAAAAGTTGCACTTTACAGGGGCTGAGGAATTGAACTGGGTTTTAAGTATAAATTCTGAAAAATATGATCTAAAAGAAAGCTGATAAAATATCCTAAAAAAAATTGCTTTTAAAATTATTTCCACTACCTTGGTGAAGATCATTTAGCATCTCTAACTTTCTACTGGTAATGATAGCAACTTCCAGCTGTATTGATCCATATCATGGAAAGTCTTTGTTGAGAGATGTAGGGAGAACAGCTGGAAGGGACAAAATGCTCATTCAGAACACAAAAGGCATGTGTGGTGTCGATTTCAAATCAATAGTATCAAGTACTGCATCTTTTTATTGCTGCTTTCACTTTGCAAACTGATACAATAGGAAATAGTACTTAATGCTTCGGAAAAGAAAAGTCATAGAGTTTTTTTCGGACTTTATTGCACACGCAGTTTGAAATACATTAATTATTTTCTTCAGTTTGCATTGTTTGATTGATTAATAGATTCTAAGGCACAATTAAGGATAATAGATTTATGAATGTTAATTTATTTTCAGCTTTTAAACTAATGTAGATATGCAAATTTTCCACTATATTTATATTTGTTGAGATGTCAGTGTATTTCATATTTTTATAGCTGCTAATAATGTACATTTGAAGAGTGGGAAATAAAGTTAATGAATATATTTATTGAAACTTTAACTTTGGCAAGACAAAGGAATCTGTTTTCGAAAGGCATTCTCATTGCCATTATTGCAGGTGTCAGTGTTAATTTGTTTAATTTCTCTGATACCATTGTATGTATAGTCATGAAATGTGATGCATGATTTCACCTTTGAGGGTACTACTTGCCAGACAGTATTGTCATGAAATGTGATGCTTGAATTCACCTTTGAGGGTACTACTGACCTCATTGTTTATATAGTCATGAAATGTGATGCATATATTCATCTTTGAGGGTACTACTGATGTGGACAAAAGTAGGTCACTGTGACCTTTTTCATGCTTTAGCTGCTACAAAACAGGGTATTACTCACCGTGGACTCAATGACTTACTTTTCATGGAGATTTGAAAGTCCCCACAGCATAGAACTTTTATGCCATAGTTGAAATTAAGACATGCAAAATGACCAAGTTATTGTTTCCATCAGGATTGACTTGTTGTCATTACCTGCACAAAATGGTTTCACATTGGTTTTGGTCCTGAGACCAAAAATTTATCAAGAAATCCATGCAAAATTAAATTAGTGCTTTAGCTGTCTTAAATTCCATTAAAAATGATTTTGAATTGTTTTACACACAAGCAAAATTCCATTAAATAACATGTTCTGATTTCCACAGAGAAGTCTTATTATTAATTGAGATGCTGAAGTAAAATTGACAGTACAAATCCTAATTAAGAAGGAATTAAACATTCTGTATAAATTTCCCAAAACAATGAATTTGTATTGATTTATAACTTAGAAGTAAAAGTGCTACAAGATGTATCTGTTATTTATTAAATCTCGACAGCCTATCCTGACTTCTAGAATGGAATGATCTTTTATTAAATCTTGACAGCCCATCCTGACTTCTAGTATGGAATAATTTTATTAAATCTAGACAGCCCATCCTGACTTTAGTGTGATATTTTATTAAATCTAGACAGCCCATCCTGACTTCTAGTATTGTATGATCTTTTATTAAATCTAGACAGTCTATCCTGACTTCTAGTATGGTATGATCTTTTATTAAATCTAGACAGCCTATCCTGACTTCTAGTGTGATATTTTATTAAATCTAGACAGCCCATCCTGACTTCTAGTATGATCTTTTATTAAATCTAGACAGCCCATCCTGACTTCTAGTATTGTATGATCTTTTATTAAATCTAGACAGCCCATCCTGACTTTTAGTATGATCTTTTATTAAATCTAGACAGCCCATCCTGACTTCTGGTATTGAATATTTTATTAAATCTAGACAACCCATCCTGACGTCTAGTATTGTATGATCTTTTATTAAATCTAGACAGCCTATCCTGACTTCTAGTATTGTATGATCTTTTATTAAATCTAGACAGCCCATCCTGACCACTAGTACTGTATTATCTTTTATTAAATCTAGACAGCCTATCCTGACTTCTAGTGCGATCTTTGATTAAATCAAGACAGCCTATCCTGACTTCTAGTATTGTATGATCTTTTATTAAATCTAGACAGCCTATCCTGACTTCTAGTATTGTTTGATCTTTTATTAAATCTAGACAGCCCATCCTGACTTCTAGTATGATCTTTTATTAAATCTAGAAAGCCTATCCTGACTTCTAGTATTGTATGATCTGTTATTAAATCTAGACAGCCTATCCTGACTTCTAATGTGATCTTTTATTAAATCTAGACAGCCCATCCTGACTTCTAGTATTGTATGATCTGTTATTAAATCTAGATAGCCTATCATGTGCTGAAAAATGGCGTTAAACCCCCACGACAACAACAACAACAATTAAATCTAGACAGCATATCCTGACTTCTAGTATTGTATGATCTTTTATTAAATCTAGACAGCCTATCGTGACTTCTAGCATTGTATGATCTTTTATTAAATCTAGACAGCCTATCCTGACTTCTAGTATTGTATGATCTGTTATTAAATCTAGACAGTCCATCCTGACTTCTGGTATTGTTTGATCTGTTATTAAATCTAGACAGCCTGTCCTGACTTATAGTATTGTATGATCTGTTATTAAATCTAGACAGCCTATCCTGACTTCTAGTATTGTATGATCTTTTATTAAATCTAGACAGCCTATCCTGACTTCTAGTGTGATCTTTTATTAAATCTAGACAGCCCATCCTGACTTCTAGTATTGTGTGATCTTTTATTAAATCTAGACAGCCTATCCTGACTTCTAGCATTGTATGATCTTTTATTAAATCTAGACAGCCTATCCTGACTTCTAGTATTGTATGATCTGTTATTAAATCTAGACAGTCCATCCTGACTTCTGGTATTGTTTGATCCGTTATTAAATCTAGACAGCCTATCCTGACTTCTAGTATTGTATGATCTTTTATTAAATCTAGACAGCCTATCCTGACTTCTAGTGTGATCTTTTATTAAATCTAGACAGCCCATCCTGACTTCTAGTATTGTATGATCATTTATTAAATCTAGACAGCCTATCCTGACTTCTAGCATTGTATGATCTTTTATTAAATCTAGACAGCCTATCCTGACTTCTAGTATTGTATGATCTGTTATTAAATCTAGACAGTCCATCCTGACTTCTGGTATTGTTTGATCTGTTATTAAATCTAGACAGCCTATCCTGACTTCTAGCATTGTATGATCTTTTATTAAATCTAGACAGCCTATCCTGACTTCTAGCATTGTATGATCTGTTATTAAATCTAGACAGTCCATCCTGACTTCTAGTATTGTTTGATCTGTTATTAAATCTAGACAGCCTATCCTGACTTCTAGTATTGTATGATCTTTTATTAAATCTAGACAGCCTATCATGACTTCTAGTGTGATCTTTTATTAAATCTAGACAGCCCATCCTGACTTCTAGTATTGTGTGATCTTTTATTAAATCTAGACAGCCTATCCTGACTTCTAGCATTGTATGATCTTTTATTAAATCTAGACAGCCTATCCTGACTTCTAGTATTGTATGATCTGTTATTAAATCTAGACAGTCCATCCTGACTTCTGGTATTGTTTGATCTGTTATTAAATCTAGACAGCCTATCCTGACTTCTAGTATTGTATGATCTTTTATTAAATCTAGACAGCCTATCCTGACTTCTAGTGTGATCTTTTATTAAATCTAGACAGCCCATCCTGACTTCTAGTATTGTATGATCATTTATTAAATCTAGACAGCCTATCCTGACTTCTAGCATTGTATGATCTTTTATTAAATCTAGAAAGCCTATCCTGACTTCTAGTATTGTATGATCTGTTATTAAATCTAGACAGTCCATCCTGACTTCTGGTATTGTTTGATCTGTTATTAAATCTAGACAGCCTATCCTGACTTCTAGCATTGTATGATCTTTTATTAAATCTAGACAGCCTATCCTGACTTCTAGCATTGTATGATCTGTTATTAAATCTAGACAGTCCATCCTGACTTCTAGTATTGTTTGATCTGTTATTAAATCTAGACAGCCTATCCTGACTTCTAGTATTGTATGATCTTTTATTAAATCTAGACAGCCTATCCTGACTTCTAGTGTGATCTTTTATTAAATCTAGACAGCCCATCCTGACTTCTAGTATTGTATGATCTTTTATTAAATCTAGACAGCCCATCTCAACTTCTAGCATGATCTTTTATTGTGTGTTACAGAATGAGATATTTTAAATGTATTAGTGAGAGAAAAATGTATATTGCCACTTTGGTGTGTCATCTCTGGAACTACTTTTGTTTCTTGTTTAGAAAATATATCTACCCTTAATACGTATGATATATTTTCACATATATGTTTTCATTCATTCATTCATTCATTCCATTTGGATGAACATGTCTTGTAATGCCTACACTGTAAATTTATGTAAATAGTAAGGAGGTACCTTAAAAATGACTGAAAATAAACGCGTAACTAAACTTCAGGTATAAACCTATTTACAATAATTTTCATATGAATTGTACAGATTTGTATTAACTCAGATTAACTCACATGACCTGTTTCCTTTTTCATATTCAGGGTCAACCATGCTTATTACACTTTATGTCAGATGGGAACAGTTTTTAGGGCAAAAGTTCAGGATTATTTATAATACTAAAAATTGTTTAATTGGCAACTCAAACCTCTTGTCACACTCACAACTACCATACATTCTGCATGAATCTTTACAGACAGAAAATTTATTACTCTTTTGCATTCCAAAAACCATAGAAATATTTATTCAGTGTCTAGAAAAAACAAAGAACCACCTCCACATGTACTGTATTAGACTATTCTTTTATGTCATACAGAGAAATAATCATACTTTACATATTTACTCACTCGTGAATTGAGTAAAACTTCAGACAACAAAGATCCTGATTATCATATTAGAATGTGCCTGCAGATCATAGTCTTTCTTGCTTGTTGATTACCCATAACAAACTGCACAGACCCAGATCTGCCAGCACATTATGTGATGGCAGATCTGGGTCAGTGCAGTTTGCATGGGACTCATCTTATAAGTGAGTATAAACAGTAATTCATGTACTTGCCTTGTTTGGTCTGTATTTGAGTCTACAGGAAAATGAAAACACAACTTCACACATAAAGTAAAAGAATCTAATATTTTACCATTATGTGCCACACTTCAAAATGTGAATGTAAGTTGGATTAGTCACGAAGTTTTTCATTAAATAAAAGAAAACAAAGATGGATATGATGTGACAGATATTGATTGTAACTTTAAAAATAGTACGAAAGAAACAGTTCAGTTTGGTAATGGGTGGGATGGCTGTTCTTGTTGTTGTAGCGCTTAATGCCATTTTTCAGCACAAGATAGGCTATGCATGTATAACTGGTGGAGGAAGAACCCTGGAAAACCCCTGGCAGAACCACCGACCCATGGGAAGCTTTTGGCAAGCTTTCTCACATACCCACATTAGCTGAGCCTGAGACTCGAACCCACGCAGACAGAGGTGAGATAGCAGTGTAGTGGCGTGCGTTTTAGACCACTCAGCCACTTGGGGTCCCAGGTGGGATTGTAGAAGGTCGGTCATAATTACTACTATTAGAGCCGATGAACCAATCCAGGTGTGTGTGGGTGGGTGGGGGCCACAAAGACTAAACTGAAATTCATTCCAATACACAGAAAATTCATAATACATGTAATATTAAAAAAAACACAAGTAAGGATCAGTTTTTGGTTAGGAGAGTTTTTAAAATACAATCCATTGAAACTAATTCCAACAGACATGATGGATTAGTGTCTGGGGCTGGTTTAGTCTGCCACGATGGAAGTGTTGAAAAATTTGAGATCAAGGATTTAACTTCATGGTGAAGGAATACTGTACATTTCTTTCTCATCTTATCTATCAGTGAGTATCTACCAAAGGAAACACTCTACAGATAATACGAACTTCTACGAGAGTGACAAATTTACATTGAAGTTGTTTGCATTCATAACATGCACATTAGAAAGAATGTTGGCGTACCGCTATGTTACTTTCATGTACTTTGGCTGAAATTTCTTTGGATATTGTACTTCTGAAAATTGTACATGATCTAACTAAGCACACTGCTAACTAAAATGATTGCTCCCTTATGCTAAAAAGATCAGCCAGTATAACCAGTGAGAAAACGTAGGAAATTCTTTTTCATTTAAAAGCTAACCCTATCCAAATACAAAACATTAGAGCACCACCAAAGACTAGCATATTCGTCTTGATCACCTTTATCCATTGGTGGTTTGTTTGTCATATCCTGAATCATGCCAGCCTTTGTGTCGTTATGCTTTTCTTTTACGTATGTGGTTTATGTCCCTTCTGTTGCAAAGAATTGTGTCTCCATTCTAGGTAGTTTGATATACCATACATTGTAAAAACAATAATTGTAAATTTTAATTGACTGAAAATATCCTGTAAAAACCATTGAGAATATCTATTGATGCAAATGTGTAGTTTATGCTTCACTGTTTCTTTAAATTCATTTGGAAAAGTGCTTTTTCTTCAGTGACATATTTGGTAAAAATATTTATGGAGTGGGTGACTGGGTGGGGCAATCCTTTGACAGAATGGGAAGTAGGTTATAAAATACACAGTGAATTCCTTATGTACATAACATCTAACATAGGGCAGAAATATAAAGTACCCATTTTATGGTAACTTTTGTTACATGTTGCTGTGGATGTCTCTGAAAGGTGCAGTTGTTTTTATTATTACTGTTGTTGTTTTGGATCTTGAGGAAAGCCTGGAGAACAATAACAACTGATGTAGACTGAAAGCCTTGATTTGATGATTAGAAGGACCAAGACCAATATGGCTTTCTGCGCATGTTTGAATAAAAAAGTTCTGTACTCTACACATGGATGTGTAGAGCCTAACACATTTTATTGCCATTTTTTTTAATTGGCATTTGTCTTTTCGGAAAATGTTATATACTTACCAACAAGACAAATATGACACCACTTTACATTTCTTTGATAAAGTTTAAATTTATGTTAAGTTGGAATTTGACAGTGAATACCAGAGTTTTGTGCTTAGAATTAAATTTGTTTCCTGATGAGAGTATGTGAAACCACAAGAAATAAAGTAGTGTTCCAAATCATCAGTATCGTCATAGTAACTCCTATGAGATCTTCACTTGAAAGGAGTTATGCATGTAATAATATTCAGCAAAGCTGTTAAGTTTTATCTATTTCAGTACCACATCAACTGTAATTTATGTCAGAGATGAAGAGAAACTGAACCCTGTATGAAATTATGGTTCCATTTGCTTCCAAGGTAATTTTGCTTGAATATTTGAAGGATGAAGAAGAATTCTATTCAAGATATTTTATACTGGGTTTTTTGAAGGTTTTTCTTGTGATGTAGATTATGAATTTAATAAGTATGGTACATCTGTCTATTGATATAATCTTGCCTTATCTCTAACCCCACTTTATATCTGTTTTACAGGGCACTGTTGTCAGCAGGAATCACTGTGAAGAGATTTAGAGACCAGAATCAACAAGTGTTATCAAAGGTAAGTCAAGTTTTTGTTTTACCTACTCCAGATATACAGTTCTAAATGGGTAATAGCTCTGTTTCTGAAATGAAGTACCAATTGCCCTATCAATTGAAAGGAAATCAAAGTCTTTGTTTTCATGTGTGCCTTGGATGAAAATACTGAATGAGTGGAAATACAGACCCAAAGTTTACTGAATGAGTGGAAATACAGACCCAAAGTTTACTGAATGAGTGGAAATACAGACCCACAGTTTACTGAATGAGAGGAAATACAGACCCAAAGTTTACTGAATGAGTGGAAATACAGACCCAAAGTTTACTGAATGAGTGGAAATACAGACTCAAAGTTTACTGAATGAGTGGAAATACAGACCCAAAGTTTACTGAATGAGAGGAAATACAGACCCAAAGTTTACTAAATACAGACCCAAAGTTTACCCAAAATTTACTAAATACAGACCCAAAGTTTACTGAATGAGTGGAAATACAGACCCAAAGTTTACTGAATGAGAGGAAATACAGAGCCAAAGTTTACTGAATGAGAGGAAATACAGACCCAAAGTTTACTGAATGAGTGGAAATACAGACCCAAAGTTTACTGAATGAGAGGAAATACAGACCCAAAGTTAACTGAATGAGTGGAAATACAGACCCAAAGTTTACTGAATGAGTGGAAATACAGACCTAAAGTTTACTGAATGAGAGGAAATACAGACCCAGAGTTTACTGAATGAGTGGAAATACAGACCCAAAGTTTACTGAATGAGTGGAAATACAGACCCAAAGTTTACTGAATGAGAGGAAATACAGACCCAAAGTTTACTGAATGAGAGGAAATACAGACCCAAAGTTTACTAAATGAGTGGAAATACAGACCCAAAGTTTACTGAATGAGAGGAAAATACAGACCCAAAGTTTACTGAATGAGAGGATATACAGACTCAAAGTTTACTGAATGAGTGGAAATACAGACCCAAAGTTTACTGAATGAGAGGAAATAGAGACCCAAAGTTTACTGAATGAGAGGAAATACAGACCCAAAGTTTACCGAATGAGAGGAAATATAAAGCCAAAGTTTACTGAATGAGTGGAAATACAGACCCAAAGTTTACTGAATGAGAGGAAATACAGACCCAAAGTTTACTGAATGAGAGGAAATACAGAGCCAAAGTTTACTGAATGAGAGGAAATACAGACCCAAAGTTTACTGAATGAGAGGAAATATAAAGCCAAAGTTTACTGAATGAGTGGAAATACAGACCCAAAAATTTGCTGAATGAGCGGAAATATAGAGCCAAAGTTTACTGAATGAGAGGAAATACAGACCCAAAGTTTACTGAATGAGTGGAAATACAGACCCAAAGTTTACTGAATAAGCAGAAATACAGAGCCAAAGTTTACTGAATGAGTGGAAATACAGACCCAAAGTTTACTGAATGAGAGGAAATACAGACCCAAAGTTTACTAAATACAGACCCAAAGTTTACTGAATGAGAGGAAATACAGAGCCAAAGTTTACTGAATGAGCAGAAATACTGACCCAAAGTTTACTGAATGAGTGGAAATACAGACCCAAAGTTTACTAAATACAGACCCAAAGTTTACTGAATGAGTGGAAATACAGACCCAGAGTTTACTGAATTAGTGGAAATACAGACCCAAAGTTTACTGGTTGAGTGGAAATACAGAGCCAAAGTTTACTGAATGAGAAGAAATACAGAGCCAAAGTTTACTGAATGAGAGGAAATAGAGACCCAAAGTTTACTGAATGAGAGGAAATACAGACCCAGACTTTTCTGAATGAGTGGAAATACAGACCCAAAGTTTACTGAATGAGAGGAAATACGAAGCCAAAGTTTACTGAATGAGAGGAAATACAGACCCAAAGTCTACTGAATGAGAGGAAATACATAGCCAAATATTATTCAAAATTTAGTGAGCAATTTTAAAGATATGGGCTATTAATTTCAAGCATTCATATTGATTATCTGGACACATCTGCTCTTTTGCTAATATATTGGTCTACCAATTTACTGTTATACAGTATGGACACATCTACTCTTTTGCTAATATATTGGTCTACCAATTTACTGTTATACAGTATGGACACATCTGCTCTTTTGCTAATATATTGGTCTACCAATTTACTGTTATACAGTATGGACACATCTGCTCTTTTGCTGATATATTGGTCTACCAATTTACTGTTATACAGTATGGACACATCTACTCTTTTGCTGATATATTGGTCTACCAATTTACTGTTATACAGTATGGACACATCTACTCTTTTGCTAACATATTGGTCTACCAATTTACTGTTATACAGTATGGACACATCTACTCTTTTGCTAACATATTGGTCTACCAATTTACTGTTATACAGTATGGACACATCTACTCTTTTGCTAACATATTGGTCTACCAATTTACTGTTATACAGTATGGACACATCTGCTCTTTTGCTAACATATTGGTCTACCAATTTACTGTTATACAGTATGGACACATCTACTCTTTTGCTGATATATTGGTCTACCAATTTACTGTTATACAGTATGGACACATCTGCTCTTTTGCTGATATATTGGTCTACCAATTTACTGTTATACAGTATGGACACATCTGCTCTTTTGCTGATATATTGGTCTACCAATTTACTGTTATACAGTATGGACACATCTACTCTTTTGCTGATATATTGGTCTACCAATTTACTGTTATACAGTATGGACACATCTACTCTTTTGCTGATATATTGGTCTACCAATTTACTGTTATACAGTATGGACACATCTGCTCTTTTGCTGATATATTGGTCTACCAATTTACTGTTATACAGTATGGACACATCTACTCTTTTGCTAATATATTGGTCTACCAATTTACTGTTATACAGTATGGACACATCTACTCTTTTGCTAATATATTGGTCTACCAATTTACTGTTATACAGTATGGACACATCTACTCTTTTGCTAATATATTGGTCTACCCATTTACTGTTATACAGTATGGACACATCTGCTCTTTTGCTGATATATTGGTCTACCCATTTACTGTTATACAGTATGGACACATCTGCTCTTTTGCTGATATATTGGTCTACCAATTTACTGTTATACAGTATGGACACATCTACTCTTTTGCTAATATATTGGTCTACCAATTTACTGTTATACAGTATGGACACATCTACTCTTTTGCTAATATATTGGTCTACCAATTTACTGTTATACAGTATGGACACATCTACTCTTTTGCTAATATATTGGTCTACCCATTCGCTTTTGCTTATACAGTCTGAACACATCTAGTCTTTTGCTGATATATTGGTCTACCAATATACTTTTGACATAACTTAAAAAAGACTAACAGATAAAGCTAAAACATGAAAATTTTTGTGTAAGATTAAATTATATCATGACCTTTGAATAGCTGTCAAAACTGAATCTCTTTCATACAACTGTTATCTTGTTGGCTAAGCAGAATGGACTCAATGTCATGGGTATGGACGTAGGTGTATGGACGTATGCGTATGGACGTAGGTGTATGGATGTAGGTGTATGGACTTAGGTGTATGGACTTAGGTGAAGAGCTTGCAGAAATAGTGATGTTCTGTGCATCAAGAAAATCATTGACTGAGACCCTGCCTGATTCTGTTTATTTTAGGTTAGTTATCTCAGGTCACTTGTCTCTGCTTGTCTTGTGACAGTGTGATGCTATAATACTGTTTGATGAACTTTTATAATGTCATAATACTAAACGCAACTTACATTTTTGTAACTAAAGCAAGCCATTTATGTGATGAAATAGAAATATAATTTTTTTCTATCTTTAAAAGAAGCAGATAAAAGAGAAAAATAAACATCATAAGGTATGGCAACAAGATTACGGTCTACGAATTACATAATGGTCTGCTCAGTGTTGCCTGGATATGACAAAAAATGTAACCCAGTGGTGTAAAACATACAGGCTTGATACAGTCCACCAGACTTATTAGTCTGGCCCACAGACCAAGTCTCTTGTTAGTGTTAAATTTTTATGATTTTCATAATTTATAATACATATGGCCCAAGTAAAGTACATTTATATCAAAACAGGCCTGCCATAGCAAATGAGTTTGACACCCCTGATGTAACCCCATGACTGGAACTTCCTCATCTTATAATGCCAACCCCATGACTGGGACTTCCTTGTCTTATAATGCCAACCCCTGTAGAGAGTATTTGTATAGTAAAATACTTGTGATACAGTTCCTCTCTGAAAATGTGACTAAAATTGCTAAAGCTATGTTAAAAATCTAAATCACTTAACACTTGCATACATTTGTCTCTGATGATCAAAGAAATTCTCTTGATCTGGACACTAATTGTGCAGCCCAACAAAATAAGAAAAGCTGGACATCGATTTGAGGCTAGAACAGAGAATTTTATTTTTGGGGAAACTCGTAGAAATGAAGAAAAAATTCTCCCTTAAAAATATTGCATTTATGTTGTAACCCAGTGTTATTATTATTGTTTACAAGAAATGCCTCCGACAAGAGAAACAATATAAAATAATAATAAATAAACTAAAACGTACAGTTAGATTCAAGGAGTCAGTACTGGGCTTTTTGCCAACTTTATTAGATGACTATCATAAATCCCGTTTTTTAAATATTCACATATTTGAAACCAAAAATATATGGAATCTCAGACACACTTGCACACACATACACATACACATACACATACAAACACACACACACAAAGCAAGACTGCTTAGCTTAAACAACAATATCCAACTTCCTCCCTGATTCTATGGTCAAAAAGCAAAATCCTGTAAACCCACTGATATATATATATATATATATATATATATATATATATATATATATATATATATATATATATATATGCCAGTCAAGGGTTGTCCATTTAGTATGTATGCATAAAAGGGGATAGGGTTAACCCAAATGCATATGCTTGCAAATGGGCGGTCTACTGATAATGTATGTACACATGGGGGGGGAATGGGGGGACCTCGATAACAATTAGTCAAATACGTAACCTGTTTAACTGGGTCCAGTGGGCATTTGAATTTTAGCGGACACTAGACAAACTGTTTAAAGTTATGGAGCTTCTTTCTTTGATGCAGCCAGACATTCAACGTCGGTGGACTATCTGTTTTATTAAACACGTTAATATTATTAATCCTTTATGGTTTCTGCATATATTAAATATAGACCGTTCTATAGAATTCTGGGGTGGGTGTGCATCAAGCATACATACACAGATGGAGGTGGTGTTAAAAAGTATGCATGTGTACAGGGAGGGTGGAGGGGTCAAGCTTTGCGAGATTTGTGCATACATACTAAATGGATGACCCCTAACTTATAATTGGTGAATTTCCAACAAATAATTTAGAATTAGCTATATTTACAGATAGAACACTAGGTAATCATTTAATTCCCTGAAAATGATTTGTGTTATAGATCATACCATGCATATGTATGTATGTATATGTGTGTGTGTGTTTATTTTTTTTGTAATTATCCGATTCCAGTGAGATTGAACAGTCCCTGGTCTCCAGTCAGACAGTTAAGAGGAATAAATACATAAAAAGATTATGTCATAAATTAACAAAGGTGGACGTAGATCTCAAGAACAACGATTAGGAGTGTTCTCTCTCTCTCTCTCTCTCTCTCTCTCTCTCTCTCTCTCTCTCTCTTATGGGATATATCAAGTTAACCAGTGCTTGTAGGTGGAATAGGGCCACATCTTCCATTCTTAGAATCTGCAATATAATGGACCCAGGGAAGTTGTTCCTATCAATAATTAATCTAACAGCTTCATTTGTCAACATAATAGGTCATTCCCGTAATGACAGTCAATGGCATTGATTACAATATTGCAAATTGTGTCTCTTGCTAACATTATACTTGTAACTGTCACTGTTCTACTTCGTAAACATCGGTGATGTTATGCATTTTTTCCATTATGGTGGTTAACATGGAATTAGATGAATTGCTAGAATGCAAATCAGTTGATGCAATATAGAATGTTGACGTGTATGATGCTGAAAATATACATGTGTAATAGTGAAAATAAACTTGTGTAATAGTGAAAATGAACACATTTGTTTAGTACTGAAATATATACATGTGTGTAATACTGAAAATAAATGTGTTTAATACTGAAAATATACACGTTTGATACTGAAAATATACTGTTACGTATATTTGCTCTAATTTATATTTGATTTAATTTAATTGTTTTTAAGTTTTAAAATCTTTTTGTTTTTAATTTCATTACGTGTCAAAATAATGTACTTTTGTTTACTAGGAACTCAATATTATTTCAGAAGATAGTTTGACCTTGACTCTTAAGTTGTAAACATCTTAAACTGACCTAGTTTTCGACCTTAATTCAGAAATCACTGAGATATGTAAACAACTTTTTTATTTTTATCTTATTCTTAGACTAAAATTATTGGTTTTTGTCAAGGTCATGCTGGGACTACATGCTTTTAGACGTAAATACTTCTCAAAGATTCTGGAGAGTTGACCCATATCTAGGAATCTGTTTTACATTTCAAGTTACTGTATAATCTTTGTTTATAGAGAAATTCTGCATTTGGGGCTTTTTCTTTAAACTGGAAAGTGTGTCTTATGACCAATTTGGGAATTACATGTTAATTTTTATTTGAATTATTTTGATTCTAAAAGATTAACTCTTTTTCCTGGAAATATTTGAGTGCTGATACAGAAATATTCGACAAAGACATTTATTTAAATTTTATTCTGAAATTCAAGTGCTGTAATATTATTGACTGTGGAATAAAAAAGAACCGTAACTCCATACTGACTAAGGTATATGTCATCACCTTCCCTTTTGGATTCTTTGTCAGGACTTGAACTTGAATTCATTAGAACATTAATTTAATTAGTGGATTATTCTTGGATTAATTTTGGATTTGATTCCTAAAACCGTATGTGACATTCTGTCGTATTGGGGTGGGGTTCTCCCAATATAATTTAATTAAATTAAATTGAAAGTTCCACCCTGGCTCGTTAGGTTAGAAAGTTAAATTAGTGATGATGTAGATTTACAGCTCTGAGCCCCCAGTCAGCAATGCCGATGGTTAAATTATAGAGAACACGAAGATGAAATTCAATCAATAACAATTTAATAAATGTGATAATTTAAAAACGATAACTTCCAATCACTTGTCTTTCCCTTGACCAAGTGACAGCCTAATTCATCCCGTGATTTACAGTGTGAGTTCGATTTTCCCCCTGTCCTTGCATCTACTCATCTATTCTTTCCCGCTGATTCCTTCCTTCTTTCCATTCCTCTAACTCCTCCTTTGTCTCCGTTTCCCTCTCTGCTATCACCTCCTCCAATTCACTCCCAGACTTCAACTTCTCCTAACTTCTCTCCTTTCTTCTCCTTTCCTCCGTCTCTACTATCTCCTCCTCCAATTCGCTCCTAGACTTCAACTTGTCCTGAGTTCTCTCCTTTCTTCTCTTTTCCTCTGTCTCTCTATCTGAGACTACGGGACCAAACTGAAACTGGTCTGTCCCTCAAAGCTTCCTGTGAAAAACCACAAGGCGTTAACAAATGTTTTATCGAACCTCACCTCACACTATAACGACAATTAACCATCAGATAGCTGTCACTATTTCGGCCACGCATGCATACACATCGAAATTCCCACACACTTCTTGCAGGGTAAACAATGGCGTAATAACACAGTATCAGCGAATTGTTATACAGACATCAATACATTGCATCACGTCAGTATATACACATATATATTTAATCTCATCGTACTACAATCTGACAAAATCAGACGCATGTCTGTACATTACAAATGTTCAACAATGGCAAAATCTATAATCATATGAACATATGTGTTAGTCTACTATAAAATACCCACATAGTAAATTACAATATTAACTCTTACGACGGCTGGCAAGCTATATAATTCTTTACAAATATCAACTCATTTCTTCAAAATATGCAAACATATTAACAAACAAAGTAATTCTTCGTTCTACGATTCTAGTACTAATAAAGTATACATACGACCTACAATTAAAATGCAGTCGCATTCCACAAAGACCGAACAAATATCTACTGACCTTTTGAAGCTTTCTGTACTTAGAATTTCCCACTCTAAGATTTTCCCGCCAATAACGAATGGCTATTCGGAGTTACGCTAACCTCTTCTCTGGGTAATTTCTCTCAGCGAACTAACTTTTGCCGGAAAACGCAGGGATATCATTCTACCCAAATCAAGGTCTCCCCCCATCTCGATTCTGATTGGGTGGTGCTGTGCCCCTGTCCAATCGTCTTAGCGGCCAGTTCAACCTGTCTGTCTGTTTGCAGGGGAAAGAAGTTAGGACACTCCCACTTCTTCATGCAATTTCTTTTCATCTGGGAACATTTCGACACCTAGGTGATAATTGGCTATCAGGCGCCTCGCAACTCCGATGTCCGGTTCTTCTATTCTAGCCACAACAATCTTACGTAACAGATTAGTGCTAGCCTTCGGCAATGTTCGACATCAAACAATGACCCGTCAGAATTACCTTGATTATACATGTTTCAAACTGGGCTACTCTGGGTCGGGGTAAACATGACACCGTAAGTTCTTATTGTTTTCATTTTCACAGCATTTTTCCAAGGAAATAAATTATTTGTTGTATTTTTCAAAGCTTGTTGTGTTCCCTTTTTCTTTTGTTACTGTTTATTTGAGCCTAAACAGGTAACATAAGAATACACTTGCATGTAATGCTGAAAATAAACATATCTATGATACTGCAAATATACACATATGTAATACTTAAAATAAACGTGTGTAATACTTAAACATGTGTGTTACACTGAAAATATACACGTGCATAATACTTAAGATAAACATGTGTGTAATACTGAAAATATACACACGTGTAATACTGAAAATAAACGTGTTTAATACTGAAAATATACACATGCATGTAATACTGAAAATAAACATATCTTTGATACTAAAAATATACACGTGTAATACTGAAAATAAATGTGTGGTAATAATGAAAATAAACACATGTATATAGCTGAAAAGAAACGTGTTTAATACTGAAAATGTACACCTATTTGTAATTCTGAAAATATACACATAGAAGATATGAAATTACAGTGTGTTCAGATGTCATATGAAATTTAAAAAGAAATATTGGCTGATGTAAAGATAAAATCTGGAATGTAAATTCTGCTTGCATAGAAAATGCAAAATAGAACAATGCAGAATAGAACCTACATCATATACAAAGAGAAAATTTATGCATGGTGGTAATTCCACTCCATACATAGAGAGGCCAACATTGGCTGGTGTTGGATCAACCTTCAGTAACTTAAAATGCATAACTGTTGACTTGCAGATGAACTGATCTAGCCATACTCTGTCTTCAGTTATTATCTGAATATCTCCTACTTGTTGTGAAAGGGCCTCTGGTAGAGACAGGAGCCATGGTGATTCAGTGGTTAGCTTGCTAGACTGGTGACCAAAAAGGTGTGGATTTAAAATATTGTACATGAAAATAACCACAATTATTTCTACTCTCCCACATTAAGAGAACGGGCCATTCATGGGCTAAAATCTACACCTATTTCCTTGTCTCTGTAGCAAGAAGATGGCAAAAAAATCACAATCATCCACAGTGTCCCGAATAAAATTGTCACATTTGCTAAGCCCAGCTATAAAGTCATGTACAAGCTATAATCTGCTGTCTTGGAAATATTACTGCGGCATTGTGTTTGATGTCTAAAGATTGTCGCAGGCTATTCCTAATATCTTACGCAATGTTACTGTGACCAGACTGAAGACTGGAAATTTGAGTTGACGAAGGCGACCGCCTGCATCATTTGACAAAGGCTTGCAGTATCACACATAGGTGTTAAAGCTTAGTCCTAAGATCAGAGGAAAGTGGCGGGGTGAACAAGACATGTTCGTATCCATACCCCGTTGACAGACAGCGAGGTGGACGTTGTCTGCTAATTTTGTTTGGATCGGATCACAGTGATGTCTAATCAGGAATTAAAATAGATTACATGATTACAATTCAATGCAAATTATACATTCTAATTAGCAAGCAAAAGGTCATTAGTTCTCCTGGGAAGATTGCTGAGCAAATAGGATTACTCCGAGGAATCCGCTCATAATGTGGTGGTAAAACTTAGAAACAAATTCTTAGGAAAAACAAAGTTTTTCAGGGGACAGAACTTCCAGTTCAGTTGAGTCCCGAGTGGCTAAGAGGGGAGATGGAAGTGAGACTAGCAGAACATTCAGAGTCGACAAAGTCTAGTCGGTGGAGAGAATTTGTATAGAATGTGGAGGAGGAGGAAAAGGAGTTGTGGAGACGGAGGAGTACAGAAAAGTTGAGGAGAAGGAATTTGGAGAAAGTTGGGAGGAAGAGGAGAAGAAATTGGGAGGAATAGGAGAGAAGAATACACAGATGAGTAGAATACAATGACAGGTGGAAATCTATCTCACACTACTAATCAAGTGATGCAATGGGCTATTAACTGGTTGAGCGGAAGGAGAGTACTTGGGAAATTTGAACCATTTGACTATTGTGTTGTTATTAAATTGGTATTCATTGAATTTCACTTTTTTTAAAAGTATATTCAATCATTTAACCGTTGGCATTGCTGACTAGGGGCTCAGAGCTGTACATCTATCTTTCACTAATTTAACTTCCAACCAAAATTAAGTCTGGGTGGGACTTCCATAATAGTTTAAATAAAATATTGGGAGCACCCTACCCCAACCATAACAACCCTGACATCAATAGTACAGCAGAAAACTCCTTTAATGTGTTTCAGTAATTTTGCTACAAGGATCATAGCTGCATTCTCTTATATTCAACTCTACCATTACCACACTGTCAAAAGCAAACAATGCTTGCATGTGACAGGTCTTTGATCATGTGGGCAGATTGTCGGAAATGTTGGGATTCTATTCAATCAAAATCAAATAGCAGATAATTGATGTCAAGTTAAATAACAACTCAATACACAAAAAAACCATTAAAGTAAATTTCACTGTCTGCTACATTACTAAGCTACATGTTAATTATGCTGCCTGAATTAACTGAACTGCAAGTCTGGATAGGTTTAATTTTGAAATGATCTTTACATGTGTTGGGGATCAAAACATTCCTTCAAAATTGGTTTTATTACAAATGAAAAGAATTTAGTATTAAAAAAGTTTGACCAGTTTGAGAAGAATATAATTTTGCTATCAAATGTCAAGTGCATCATTGGTATTGGCTTAGTGTAGTGTTTTGTAGTACATCAACAGAAGTAACATCTATACTTGCTTATACAAGTCAAGTCAATCTGCAAACAAAGATCCTTATCGCCCATCAGATAATGCTCAAACAAATCAGGGTCTATATTGTTCGTTCTACTGATTACTCCTAACAAACTGAACAGACCCAGATCTGTGGTGCATTATGCAATGACAGATCTGGGTCTGTGCAATTTGCATTTGGACTCCATGATGATTATATCATTCCCATGCTTTTTACTGGAAAATTTCCAGGTCTTTTAAAAAATTATACTTTGGCCTGTCATTTGCAAAATATTGTGCAGAAAAGATTCAAGTAATTTACAATATTGCATCCCTAAATCTTTCACAAATCAAAATGTACTTTTAACTTCTTGGTCAGTGATGAAATAGGGAAGTTGTATTGCTTACATTATATGTACCATAAGCCTCTCTTCCTTGGAAAGTACTTAAATCATTGTTGTTCCTTTGATCTCAGTTGCTAGGTGCCTGCATTTGTGTATCAGAAAGGAAGGGATGATACTCAGTAGGGTAGGCAAGAGGTTTCTACCCCTGTGTACCATATATACTCACTTATGAGACAAGTACATCCACAAATTGCACAGACCCAGAGATGTCATCACGTATGTGCTGCAATATATGGGTCTCTAATTTGTTAGAAGTAATCCATATAACAAACAACATAGACCCTGGTATGCAGGTGCATTTTTCTATGGCAGATCAGGATCTTTGTTATTTGCAATTGACTTGACTTATTAGTGAGTATATAGAGTATGTTAGTCCATTCTAAATGTAACTTTCTGGAGAATCTTGTAACTACCAACTAAATGTTACAAATGAGAATGAATATATGGGTAGAATTAGATTATGTTAGTACTCAGGCATGTGCAACCTATGGATTTTTGCTTTTTTTTTGGCTAATTTTTAAATTATAGGCATGTGGCATATTGTACTAAAGGGATCAGATGCATAAAAGCAAGACCTTCTAGTTTTTCATCCCACCCCCCCCCCAGTCATAATTGGAATTATATCACATTATGCACTCTTAGACTGGCACTCAATAGTTTTTGATAGGTAATGTTTATTGGTTGATTTTAAAGGTACTTTTAACATATTACTGACCATATCATGCCCTAGAAATGTTGACCTTTCCCAGCAGCTTCAAGGCATGCTGGCCTGGGGAGGTGTTGAACTTGTGTCCCTTGGATTATGAGTCTGATGCTACCAGCTGAGCTACTGTGATTTTGATGAGTGAAACTTTGTCTTCATAATTCAGCAAAATGTGAAGCAAAATGTGAAGCATAACAGATTAGGTCACCTTACAGTACAGTTGTCATGGATCTGTGATAGAATATGATACTGTAAAAGTATCGAGTTGCCATGGATCTGTGATAGAACATGGTACTGTACAAGTATCGAGTTGCAATGGATCTGTGATAGAACATGGTACTGTACCAGTATCGCGTTGCTATGGATCTGTGGTAGAACATGGTACTGTACAAGTATCAAGTTGCTATGGATCTGTGATAGAACATGGTACTGTACAAGTATCGAGTTGCTATGGATCTGTGATAGAACATGGTACTGTATAAGTATCGAGGAAATAATAACGGAGGACACAAAGTTATTCTTCTTGTCGTTATTGTTAAAGCATTATTCTTTTATCATTCAGTTACTACTCTCCAGGCAAAACAATATCAACTTTAATAATATCAATATTTATATTAAATATTGATAATATCAATACACGTACAATTCCCATTACTTCTTATTTGCTAAATATCAGCTGAATTAGGAATAATTGATTTTAAAGGATTTTATTGTGGCTGGCTCAAGATGGTCACCTGGGGTTTTACATTGGTAACTTTAATGGATACAAAGTGGGCAAAAAAATGGCCTGTGGGCCAGATCCAGGCAGTGACTGGATTTATCAATTAATTTACATCATAGGTTGTGACTTTAAAAATCACTTATCTGGCCCATTGGCCTGGAGGATGTTACTCATGCTGGACCCAATACATGTATCTCCATCTTTCACACCCTCTGTATACAAAGACATTGAGCCATGGAAATGATGAAAATATTCTCCAATGTTATGTAGAATTGTGAGCTACATCTACTGTATCTCTCTTTCTGAAAATAAAAAGATAGTGGATGATAGAATGCAGTCATAATTATGAAACAAATTGATTCCATTATTTTTACTTCATTGCAAGTGCGTATTGATCTTGTTTTAGAATTTGTGTGGAATAAAGCAAGTAATGGTTGAAACAGTTATTTTAAGGAATAATGTTTCTCCAATGTCTGTGAATTGATGATAAATCTCTCACCCCATAAGTTATCACATCCCCTTGGCCCTAGGAGGGTTATTTTTCTTTCATGCAGTGTCTTTGTGTATTGTACAGCAACTTTGTTGTTTGAAAAGAAGCTGAACTGGTGTCAATAACGAAGTTTCTTTTAGTTTTCTGGAACTTTAGTATTTAATTTGGTGAGGGTTTGGTGAGTGCACATTAAATCCCAATGACCTCTTCTATTGCCTCACTGCATAATTTTGTGCATGATTTTTGGGCGGTTTCAACAAGAATATATCTGAAAAACCCTTTTACAGTATAACATGGTTCATTGACAAACAGATGCTTTAATAATAGAATTTAATATGGGAGTTATGATCTGACAGTCAAGAATGTATACTGTACTTGAAAAGAGGTAATTAGCTTTCAAGGCACTTGGTGGAAGTAAATTCATTACACAAAACTTTCGAAACAGAGATCAGATGCCAGAATTCTTGTGAATCTCTCTCATAAAAAAACACAGACAATATAATAATCCTCGATATTGACACAAGATTTGTCTAAAAGATTTCCATGTTGTGAATTAAAAATGGTACTAGATTGTGTCTTGTCAAAGTTCAAAATCCACTATTCTGTATATTGTGGTAATTTATGCACAAAATTACAGTTAAAGAAATGTGATCCAGGATGATACTTGCCTCATGAAATGTGATCCATATTCATTCCTGCCTCATGAAATGTGATCCATATTCATTCCTGCCTCATGGAATGTGATCCATATTCATTCCTGCCTCATGAAATGGACTCCATGATCATTCCTGTCTCATGAGTTGGAATCCATGATCATTTCTGCTTCATGAAATTGGATCTGTTATCATTCCTGCATCATGAATTGTGATCCATATTCATTACTGCCTCAGGGAATGGGATCCATGATCATTCCTGCCTTGTGAAATGGGATCCATGATCATTCCTGCCTAAATGTTATGTGTTTAGGCTCTAATAACAAAAGAGTGTAAAGAACAAGCTTTGAAAAATTTAACAAGTAATTTATTTCTCTTGAAAAAGTCTGTAAAAACGAAAAAATAATTTACGGTTTTAAGAATCAAATCCAAAAATAATATAAGAATAATCCACGAATTAAAATTTAGAAGTCCTAGTAATAAAATGTTCTAATGAATTACAGTTCGACTCCCGACGAAAAATCCATGATGGAAGGCAATGACGTATACTGTAGTCAGTATAGAGCTGAGGTGTACAGTCCTTTGTGAACTACAGAAAACAGTATTCTGGTGTTGAATTCCGAATAAAAGTTAAATAAATGTCTTTGTCCAAGAATTCTGTATAAGCACTCAGATATTTCCAGGAAAAATAATTAATCTTTTAGAATCCAAATAATTTGAATAAAAATTAACATATAACTGCAAACTGCCACAACAGACACTTTCCAGTGTAAAGAAAAAAGCCCAACTGCTGAATTTCTCTATAAACAAAGGTTATAAAGTAACTTGAAATGCAAAACAGATTCCTGAATGAGGGTCAATGCTCCAGAATTTTTGAGAAGTATTTACATCTAAAAGCACTTAGTCCCAGTATGACCTTGACAAAAACGAATCATTTTACTCAAAGAATAAGATAAAATTAAAAAGTTGCTTACTTGTCTCAGTGATTTTTGAATTAAGGTCGGGAACTAAATTAAAAATAGAAACAGTTTCTATTATTAGGCATTTATGAAAAGATTAAGGTCAAACTAAATTTTCTGGAAAATATAAAATTCCACGTAAACAAAATTACATTACATTGATATGCATTGAAATTAAAAATATTTTTTTAAAAAAACTTACAGACAGACAATTTAATTAAATCAAATATAAATAAAATAAAATATGCATAACACTAAAGAAATGGGATCCATGATCATTCTTGCCTAATGAATTGGGATCCATGATCTTATCTACCTCATGAAATGGGATCCATGATGTTACCTGCCTCATGAAATGGGATCCATGATCTTATCTGCCTCATGAAATGGGATCCGTAATCATTCCTGCCTCATAAAATGGGATCCATGATCTTATCTGCCTCATGAAATGGGATCCATAATCTTATCTGCCTCATGAAATGGGATCCATGATCATTCCTGCCTCATGAAATGGGATCCATTATCTTATCGGCCTCATGAAATGGGATCCATGATCTTATCGGCCTCATGAAATGGGATCCATATTCATTTCTGTCTCATGAAATGGGATCCATGATCATTCCTGCCTAATGCAAAGAACTGCTTTATGCTGAGGTGCCCGATAGTGAGGGCATACTTTTTATTTTTATTTTGTATCTGGTCAGAAGTGTTTAACTCGGGACCTACTGTTTTTGTACTGTTACCATAATTCTTGATTCCACACTTAAAATACATTTTTGGGCTTCTGTCAAACTGCCTTATTTTCTGCTATCTAAGTTGAGCCAAACTGCAAACTACAAAGTTCCTGATCTGCCATAGCATAATATACCTGTAGATCAGGGTACATGTTGTTTGTTCTATGTGCTGGCAGATCTGGGTCTGTGCAGTTTGCAGATGGATTCATCTTATAAGGGTCTATATATGGTACAAATACTCTGTTTAAAAGTGTGCTTAAAGATACTTTTCTGTATCTTTGACTATACTTCGTGTGCTTGAATATCCTTCAATCCACAGTTTGGCTTGCATGTGAAATTTGTTTAATAGAACCTAATATGTCACATGTAGAATGGATCAGGATCAGTTGGAATCAAATAAATAATGGCCTCTCATAAAGAAAGATTTTCTTATCGTTATGTTTCCCCTTTTTCAGGATAAATGTAAAATGAAGTTCCAAAAATTTCAATTGTCATTCATCAATATCTTTCGCACTTATTCCTACTCTGATGCCATATTTACCCATGTACAAGTCCAGCCTGACTTCAAGCAGCATAGACCCTACAATGAACTAGCAATTCAGGGTGTATGTTCTCTCATTTATTGATTACTTCTAACAAACTCCATAGACCCTGATCTGGCTGCATGCAGTTTTCAGATGGATTAAGCAAGTCCATACTCAGATACTTCATTTGGGATGACATGATTTGATCTAATGAAGAATTGCTTTTTGAAATCCAGTAATGACCAAAACAAACAATCTGCTTATCTTTTGGGTCATCAACACATTAACTTGTCCATATTCAGATAGTTTAACGAGGCAGTCAAGACATATTGAAATCAAAAAATAAATCACCAGCATGTGGCAGCTATAGCTGATGTCCAAATCCATGCGTCATGGGCATCATTTTCATTGTGTGCTGTAAATCAATGAAATTTAGTAAACACTGGTATAAATGTTTTCTGAATTTTGCACCAACCTAATATTTACCAAAATTTTATGCTTCCTAAGATTATGTAATGCAACCATATGTATAACAGGAACACCAATGTCTAGCCACACAGACAGTTGTCAAAGTTATTACAATGTCTACCCACACAGACAGTTATCATAGTTATTACAATGTCTACCCACGCAGACAGTTATCAAAGTTACTACAATGTCTACCCACACAGACAGTTATCAAAGTTATTAACCAAGGATAGATGTTAACATGATGTACAATATATCATAGCTTATAACTAGAATCTAGCTGCAAACTGCACAGACCCAGATCTGCTGTCACATAATGTGCTGGCATATCTATTCTTTGTTTTGGCTAATTACAAACAGCCTAGACCTTGATCTGCTTGCGCATTATACGGTGACAAATCAGGTGTATGCTATTTGCAGTTGGACCCAAACTACAGTAAGCTGGTATATAAAGTGATAGATACACTTGTGGATGCACTCTGATGTTTGTTATGATTTTCTTTTGATATTCCTTATTTGTAATGAAGATTCATGTTATTTACAGTTAGATAAGACTGTTGGAATAAAATGACAACATTTCATCGTTGTTGACATGGTGCTGCATGCTGGTATTTATAAGGTAGAGAATACGACTGACACAGGCAATTTTACTTTTTGCTTATTCGTAATTTCGATGATATCTGCTGTTTCTAAATCTTGAAGATTTGCTAGAATTGAACATTGTTCAGATACTGTAAATTATGGTAGTGACTGATGGAAAGGGTTTGATTGTCAGGTATCATGTACATTGACCAACTGAGACCTTTTTCCTAGATAGGAAATTCAAGATGTTTGTATCATTTTATCATCATTTGAAGCTTTATACAAAATAAAGTATTTGTTTTGGTGATAAAATTAATTTGGGTGGGTGGGTGAAGGGTACAATAAAGGCGAGGGTAGGGAGGGTGAAAGACAAATTAATTTTATGAACATTTTGCATGGTCTTCCCAAGTGAAGCAGCATTCAGAATAGATAAGCAGATTATTCATGCAAAATCTACCCAATTTTGACTTGGTTTTACATTGAAAAATTTGAGACTGCAAAGTTTTTTAATGTGTACATATTACATAATATTACGGATATGATACTGTGTAATGAAACTGATTGGCAATTCAAATTTTTCCCTGATTGGACTTTTAATTAGACCTGATAGCTATTTATTTATATGTAAACAACTGATGTTGTGCATGCCATACTAAACTCACCTTGATTTACTGTACATCGTTTACCTCTTAATGTGACGGGATTCGGTTTATAAGATGCGTCTTTCTTGAATATATCTGACAGTTTAAGTAGAGACATCACTAACATCGTCATATTATTATTATTTTGTGTGTGTGTGATTTAGATTTTTAATGTAGCTTTAACAATTTTTCAGTCGAATCGCTACGATGTCTGCAGTGTGGCAGTTTATAGTGATGTCTAGCACTGGGGCATCATGCCACAGACATGTAGCATGATGTCCTACTCAATCACATTGTCCTGACACCAGGCCGACCAGTCCTAACACTAACTTCTTAATGCTGGGCGCCAAGCGAGGCAGCTGTTAGTACTATTTTTGTAAGTCTTTGGTATGACTCTGCCGGGGATCGAAATCATTAATTCCCGCGTCCGAGGTGGACGCTCTGACCACTAGGCAAGCGGATATTATTTTGTTCCTGATAAAAATGAATAATGCATCTTGACACAATGATTTAACCCTCCCATGATAGACCATGCACAGTGGTGTCCAGAATTATAGACCACACCATACATGAGGGTGCCAGTTACCTCTGGGACCTCTGAAAATGAAGAAGTTGGTGCAATCACTGCAAAACAGCAACAAGACCATGGGATAATAGTGCTGTTTAGTGGTTGAATACTTGTTTTAAAATCATGTTTGGAATAATTGTCAATAAACAGCTTCTTCTAATCAAATTGTTTGCATTTTGGTATAAATTACCTTTATTTTCAATATAACCAATCTGAGTAAAATTGTGAGATACATGTGTATCTCATTGTGTATCTTGTTGTTGTTGTTCTGGGGTTTAACGCCATTTTCAGCACAAGATAGGCCATATATGGCGGCCAGTATAACTGGTGGAGGAAGAACCCTGGAAAACCCAGGAAAGAACCACCGACCCACGAGAAGCTACTGGCAGGCTTTCCCACGTACCCACGCTAGCCGAGCCTTGGACTCGAACATACGCAGACAGAGGTGAGATGGCAGTGATCCGGAACGGTGAGCGCTTTAGACCACTCGGCCACTCGGGGCCCCTTTGTGTATCTTGTATACTGTATTATGTCTGTGCTTTTTGCACAGGAAAATGAAATATTCAAATTCCTTTTGTTCCAAAAGTGCATTCATTTGTTTCATGAAAAATTGTAAACATTGAAACTTATTTTTTAAAATTGTTTTATTAATGAAATGTTGATGCCATGATTTCATTGCAAGCCATAGTAAAATTTTTGTTCATCTCTGAGATAATCTCCGAGTGCCAATTCAGGAATTTTAAGTTGAATACAAACTTTGGAACTTGCTTCTCCATAATGATCCACATCTAATCAATTTTTTAAAATTTAAATTCACTGGAAACTCCTTTTGCTTAGGTTGCCTTGCTATCTTAGATCACATTTGTCAATAACTAGGATAATTCAAGGTAGTTTAATTGTTACTTACACAATAATATAACAGGGCATGACTTGTCAGTTGAATAGAGTTGACCTGACAAATGCCCATGTCTGCTAGCTCAATTCAGGTAGCATTTGCATCAGTTTTAAGTTTTTTCTTCTTCTAAATTCTACTCTCATTATTTCTTTATGCACAGATTAACATGATGAGTTTAACAATGCAACAGTTATGTTTGCAAGTCAGAGCTCAAAACACAATTAGTCAGTTAATTAGGGTCGTATAGAAATGCCTGCAGACAGAGCTGTGATAGCAGAATGACACTTTTCACATTTGAATACAGGAGGGCATATCACACTTATAATGGTTACTCTGAAACCAAATTAAAACATGGCTAAAACACAAATTTTACTTGAAAAAACTAATTTCATTGCTATTTTTTTCTTAAAGTGTTGCCACTGGTAGGAATAAGTTCCATTCTCACCAATCAAAATTTTATTGAATATTGTTATTTACAGTGTACTGGGAAATTTTTGCTTAATGACAATGTAATAAAATGTAGGACTTCTTATTATAAGTTGAGAATTTCATGATGTTTAAATTTACAGAAATTTACTGCCATTTTCGACAATAAAGCAATATACCAGTTTCATTTACTTCTTCTGATTAGAATTTTTACTGTGTTCAATAAATAATTGTCAATTCTGTTTTTGGCATCTCCTAGGAAAAAATGTTAGATCCATGTCTGCATCCACATTCTTAGTGGGTTTGTGAGTTTTCTGGGTGTGAGTTATCAAGGGAGTGACACACATGTAAACCTCCCAGCCAGGAGGGTTTTCTTTCTGAGATGAGGTTGTTTCCTGTCCCTCCCTTCACTCACAGAAATCTCCAATGTATCCAGAATTACTGACAAATTTCATTTTTGCCAATTTTTTTTCTCACACATTGCTTCTGTTGCAGTAATACTGCCAGGGATGATGTGACTGTGATGACAGGGATGATGTGGCTGTAAAGACAGGGATGATGTGACTGTGATGACAGGCATGATGTGACTGATGACAGGAATGATGTGACTTTGATGACAGGGATGATGTGACAGTGATGTGACAGTGATGACATGGATGATGTGACTGTGATGACAGGGATGCTGTGACTGATGTCAGGGATTATGTGACTGTAAAGACATGGATGATGTGACTGTGATGACAGGCATGATGTGACTGAAGACAGGCATGATGTGACTGATGACAGGCATGATGTGACTTTGATGATATGGATGATGTGACTGTGATGACAGGGATGATGTGGCTGTGATGACAGGGATGCTGTGACTGATGTCAGAGATTATGTGACTGTAAAGACAGGGATGACATGACTGAAGACAGGAATGATGTGACTGTAATGATAGGGATGATGCGACTGATGACAGGGATGATGTGACTTTGATGACATGGATGATGTGACAGTGATGACATGGATGATGTGACTGTGATGACAGGGATGATGTGACTGTAATGACAGGGATAATGTGACTATAATGACAGGGATGATGTGACTGTGATGACAGGAATAAAGTAACTGTGATAACAGGGATAATCTGACTGAGGACAGGGATGATGTGGCTGTGATGACATGAATGATGTGACTGTGATGGCAGGGATGATGTGACTGTGATGACAGTGATGATGCAACTGTAATAACAGGGATGATGTGACTGTGATGACAGGGATGGTGTGACTGTGATGACAGGGATAAAGTGACTGTGATAACAGGGATGATGTGACTGTAATGACAGTGTTGATGTGGCTGTTATGACAGGGATGATGTGACTGTGATGACGGGCATGAAGTGACTGTGATGACAGGGATGCTGTGAGTGATGTCAGGGATTATGTGACTGTAAAGACGGATGACATGATTGATGACAGGAATGATGTGGCTAATGATAGGGATGATGTGACTGATGACAGGGATGATGTGACTGTAATGACAGGGATAATGTGACTGTGATGACAGGGATAATGTGACTGTGATGACAGGCATGATGTGACTGTGATGACAGGATAATGTGACTGTGATGACAGGGATAATGTAACTGTGATGACAGGGATGATGTGACTGTGATGACAGGGATGATGTGAATGTGATGACAGTGATGATGTGCCTGTGGTGATAGGGATAATGCGACTGTGATGACAGGGATAATGCGACTGTGATGACAGGCATGATGTGACTGTGATGACAGGGAGAATGTAACTGTGATGACAGGGATGATGTGACTGTGATGACAGGGATAAAGTGACTGTGACAACAGAGATCTTGTGAATGTGATGACAGGGATGATGTGACTGTGGACTTGCTTAAGTATGGCAGGTGCATTTAGTTGCTAATTTATGGTAGCATAAAACAACCTTTTGATTCTGTTGGCAGGGTTGGTTGGCTTAAGTGTTTGAAGCTTGTGGAGATTGATTGTACTATGTGTGATAAAATGTAATTCTGGAAGATTTAAATGCATTAATAAATGATGGTTGGATTACATGTACTAAAGAGCTCAATTAGCATAAATCAATTAACATTACTTTGATTTTCTTCTCAGGATAGGTTGTGCTTCAGTGCGTAATTTGTCAAGATGGATTAGAGTCTACACTATGTATAATCAAAAGTAATTTGGACAGGATTAAAGATTGATATCTGGGTACTCTGGTACCCACCTGTTCTTAATAAATGAGTCATAGGGTACCCATTTACCATATACAAGTTTTCTGCCAGTGCTTTTAAAGGTAGAACTCAGTTTGTTTTCAAGTTGACAGTCCTTTTGACTGAGCCACAAATATATTTGAAGCCAAAACTCCTGCAGATTTTCTGATTTATCTTAAGCTGACTTCTCTATTCTGTCACCCGTATGTTACAAGGTTTACATGGTGCTTTTATAAATAAAAATAAAGTGTTACTCATAAAAGGTTTTGTTGATAGATATATTTTTCAAAGGTAAATTGTTTTAAAACTGTTATTTTGGGTCAGACCAGTAAATCAATCTGATGTGCAATGTTGTACGTACAACAAATTCTCGTCAACTTCAGCTTTTTGTTGGCAGTACCACATTAATGTGAAAATCATAAACAGTCAGCTTAAGCTGAGATGTGGAAATATATCGTTTAATTAGAATGGGTAGTTCCTGCATCACTGACAGCCACGCACATTTTCATTTACATGGTTACCGATTTTGTAAACCTTTTACAGGCAGCAAACTAAAACAATCGATTTATGTGTATAAATGTTGCAGCCCCAAAAAACGTCCATGACAGGAATGCTGTGTGTACATAGGAAAAATCAAAGACTAAACAATATTGAAATGTGTTGAATTAGACAGTCAAAAGAAGCAATTAGACTATTTCATGTAGGTTGACTTCTAAAAGTGCCAGTGTGTACTTGACACAATAAACATTTGGTTATTTGACTGGTCTTAAGATTATGTTCCAAATGGCACCAAAGAGCACATTTTGGATGTAACAGAGAGACAGAAGACCAGAGTTAACCATAAAACATGTTGGCTGATTGAATCATTGCATAACTCACTTGCAGCTCTGGATTCGTAATGGGCAAACAATTTTGCCAAAGGCAAGTTTTGTATTTTGTCACATATGTTCCAAGTTTTGTAAAACCTTCCAATTACGAAATATGAATAGTGTTTCAGCTGACAGAGAAATGGAAGATGGTCACATAATAGAGTAACTTAAAAAGCAAATCTCATGATTGAAATGTTGTTTCTGAAAATTATGGCTCAGACATTTCTTATTTCTTTTTATTTACTGTAGTTTCATTTACCCTGCAAGCAAGCTTGGGTTGCATGAGAGCTGTGCACTTGATTATTATATCACAAGTTAATGTGTACAATAAGGCAAAAGTTTGAATTTCAAATGCTATGTAAGATGGTGATGAGGTTTCAATTGAGAATATTGTATATATTTGTTTATAAAATGAGTCCAACTGTAAACTGTACAGACCCAGATCTGCCAGCGCATAATGCAGTGGCAGATCTGGGTCTCTGCAGTTTGTTAGGAGTAATCATTAGAACAAGCAAAGTTTACTCTGATCTTGTGACACATTGTGCTATAGCAGTTTTGGGTTTTTGTTGTTTTCAGTTTGACTAAACTTTTAGATGAGTATATACATTAAGTTTATCATAGAAGATTTACATTTGGCAGATATCACACAAACATGTTAGTTGATTGTGATGATGACATGCGATGAAGAGTCATTAATGTGCCATTAATAAACAATTACAGCAACTCCCATTTATAGGAAGTCATTATCCAAAGGTCATTCATCATCACCACCGAACAAATTGAAACATGTTGCATGATGACTTCAATTTTGTCATGTCTGTTAATATGTCATGTAAGCACATTATGGCTGGTTGAAGTATTAATTGTATAGGAGGAAAGATGGCTGCTGAAAGAGAAAATATAAAATGGTTTAATCTCTGTTACTGTAAGGTAAATGTAAATTTTGTCATTAAATTTCTGAAGAAATATTATATTTGGTTAGAAATAGTATCTGAAAATCATGAATAGGTCTCAAATTTCACTCTTTTGAGTTAGGCTTCTGTAATGACTGTAAGTCTTTGGACACCCAAAAAATAATTTTTTTTGTGTCCCAAGATTTATGTGCATTGAAAAATTATATCATTTTAGGTGTCCCAACACTTATAGACATTTAAAAAAAATGGACAAAATTGGCAGGATCGCCATACTACACACAGCAGTGACCAGCTCTAGTTCATTTACTATGTCAAGAAACAGTTATAAACTACTTTGATTGTATTTATCTTATTATTTTTCATGTGCATAATTTCCAGTTTTTCCAACATGAAATAAAAGTAAATAAAAACTTCAATAAGTCATGGGGCAGAGTTTTCCGGGTGACCAGAACTTGTTATACTCTCCTTAGAAGGCCTAAAGGGAGAATAGTCCTTGACTAATGAGTCACCCTCTATAAATAAAGCATTATTGTTATTATTATTATTATTATTATTACAGTATAGTGTGCAGACCAGTGCTTACAGAGTGCAAATTGTATATCTGGAACGACTGTAAGTCTTGGGACATGATAAGTCTTGCAACACGCTAAATTATTTTCAAAGGTACCACCTTCTTAGCTCTAACATTGCTACTGTTTATTTAAAAAACGAACTTTTCAATGAGTTTCGCAGACTGCTGAGGAAAATGTAGTAGAAGTATCCTGACCTGAAAACTCTTTAAATTTGTACAAATAATCTGCTGAGGAAAATTCAACCAAATGTAATAGAAGTATCCTGACCTGAAAACTCTTTAAATTTGTACAAATAATCTGCTGAGGAAAATTCAACCAAATGTAATATAAGTATCCTGACCTGAAAGCTCTTTAAATTTGTACAAATAATCTACTGAGGAAAATTCAACCAAATGTAATAGAAGCATCCTGACCTGAAAGCTCTTTAAATGTGTACAGATAATATGCTATTAATTATTGGCACTAAAAATGAAAAAAGCTGTAAGTAAATTCCCAAAATTACTGAGCGGGATTTGACTGAACTTGACTGAAAAGTACTCTGGCAACAAGATTTTCAGGTTAAAAAATGGTGCCAATGTGCTATCAAATTTGACCATATTATTGAAAATAGAAACAAAGATTTCAACAAGATTTTTAAGTTAAAAAATGGTGCTAATGTGCTGTTAAATTTGGCCATATTACTGAAAATAGAAACAAGGCTTTCAATTACTTTTCAAAGATATGTTGTGTAACTCCCATTTGCTGTTAAAGGTAAAAATGCAAAGCTTAGGATCTGATTGGTGTGGTCTGTAGATTGTTATGACTTTGTGGTATAAACTAAATAACAGAAAAGAGGAAAAACCAACAAGTTTTGTAAAATTCAAAACTAATAATTTAATTCCTAAGAATACAAAGTGAACATTTAAAAAAACTTGCAGTATTTTGAATTAAATCCCAAATAGTCTTAAAAGTTTTATCTCAAGTCTAAATGTATAAAATTCTTACTGAATTTTAGTGGTATTCCAAATAATTATAGGTTACTGCATTTTTATGAACGAGTTTTTCTGCAAAATACTGGTACTGCATGATCTTGCAGCATATAGTATTTTGCAGAAAAAACAAGTTATATTTTCCCATACAAATGCAGTAACCTTTTTATTATGTGCTTATTTTGTTTAACTACCTAAGGCTAAACAATAAACAACATTACAAGAAACAATATAATTGAATTTATGTTTTATTTCAAAATAAATTCACAACTGTAGATTCATCAATACACAAGAACAGTATTCATATGCACATAGCTCCAAAGAGCAACCTTTTAACTTAGTCGCATGCTCAACATCAGTTTGAAAAAGAATTGTCATTTTGGTCTACTTGATATTGACATTTAGAGTCGTATTGTGAATGAATACACATAGATTTTGTTTCTGTGTTGATCCAACTCAATTCTGCTTTTCTGATTATGAGGGGCTGGATTATTGGGTCAGTTCTGTCAAATAAGGCCAATGGATTTCAGCTGAAAATGAGGTTACTCATAATTCCAGTACAGTTTGTGTTTGCATAAGGCTTTGCAGGACATGCTGGTTGGATTTGAGGAACTAACTAAGAAAGTACAATTTTAGGAAATTCAAGATGCATAAATGTACGTATATTTATTCCGATTCTTATTACCAGCTAAAGAAAACAGGCTATACCCTGTCACTTGCATCTTGCTGTTGGATGGACCCCAGCTATGACCTGTATCATATGGTGTGTTGTCTGTCGCTAGCCTAACATTGTATCAAAATAGTTACACAGGGAAAATTGAAAAGCACCTGTTGTGACACTCTATTTACCCAGCTGAAATAATACTTTTTAGTCAACTTAGATTATTGGCTCAGAGGCACTTAGTTTTCTACCAAAACCTTCAGTTGCATTTTTTTCTCGAATCTATTATTTGAAAGATATGTAAAATGGTACATATCTAATAGATATACAATAGCCCTTGGAGTCAATATGGTTTTGAAAGTTTTGTTTCTAACTCAGTGAAATCATGCACAGAGAAACATTAGCAATGTATTATGTTGTTTATAAAATCAATATCCCTTCTCAGGTGCACAGTGAACTTGATTCTGGACAAGATCAGGTACAAAATACCCATGTATATAACATATAATCATTAAGAAATGCCAACAAATAATACAAATGAAAAAAAAAAAAAACAAGATGTGCACGACAAATTTAAAATTAGAGTTGTCATGGGCTATTTTACATACATTAAAATAAATGCCAAAGTAAGAGACTAAAATGCTTGAAAATGTATGTGTGTGATATACCGATGCAGGTGTCAACACATATCAGATGTTAGGAAATGTATGTATGTGATGTACTGATGCAAGTGTCAACACATGTCAGATGAGGAAATGTATGTGTGTGATATACTGATGCAAGTGTCAACACATGTCAGATGAGGAAATGTATGTATGTGATATACTGATGCAAGTGTCAACACATGTCAGATGAGGAAATGTGTGTATTTGATGTACTGATGCAAGTGTCAACACATGTTAGATGAGGAAATGTATGTATGTGATATACTGATGCAAGTGTCAACACATATCAGATGAAGAAACGTATGTATTTGATGTAATGATGCAAGTGTCAACACGTGTCAGGTGAGGAAATGTATGTATGTGATATACAGATGCAAGTGTCAGCACATATCAGAAGAGGAAATGTATAAATGTGATATACTGATGCAAGTGTCAACACGTGTCAGATTTCAGGAAATGTATGTGTATGATATAGAGGGTTTCATGGTTAGTATCTCCCCTTGAAAACACCAGAGGGCATATCGGTACAACTCACTTCCGGATAGTTCAATCAATTAAGATGGCAGATGTAGATCAATAAAATGTGACAGACTGCCGCTCACATTATGCAGGCAGGATCGATATCTCACTATCTTAAAAAGAAATTCTATCAATATTTGATCAATTATTTTTACATCTTTTATTTTTTTCCACTAACTTGGGCTGCTCCCAGCTTTCAGATAAATATTATCTGCCCATTTCAGAACTTCATTATCTTTCCATTACTACCTTATGCTCTAGTTTGTATTATTTTATTGTGCAAAAGTGTATCGCTGCGTACAAAGTTCTTGCAATTTATCTTGCTTGAAGAATAATGAAATTATGTTATTTTGTACAGATTCAATCAAAGCAGTTAATGGTGGTTGAACGACAATGAGAAAAAAATTATAACTTCTTAAGGATTTTTTATTATTGATTTAGACTGTTGCTTTTCTATTAATGTTCATTATATTTTTCATGAAATAACCTGACTTTTTTCAAAATGCACAAATGTCAACCACGCTTGAACAGACAGGTGCACGTACAAGTCTCCTTGATGATTATTTTGATTTTATTTCCGTGAACGATTGGAAATTTTAGAGTATACAGTTTGGAGAAATATCGATGTTAGACACACTATGCATGTATAGGACATTTGTGGCTCTCACCTATCTGTCTGTCTATCTGTATGTTTGTCTTCTCTCATCTGGTGCATGGGTATGTATATCCTGGAATGAATGTGTGTTCGCATACGTATATTACATAAACATACTTCTGGTTAAAAACGAGTATAAAATGATGCTAAGTTAGAAAGAGTGACTGATAGATAAAGACAACAAGTATGAATATTTGTGAGTATCCATTTACTAATGACTTGTAGAGTATATTCTTACAAGCAGTCTCTTTTTTAAATCATACTGTTTGCAATTTTACATCTGGTCCTTTGGATCAATATTGATTTAAAAGGCAAACCAACGTAATATGATGGAATCTGTGAAATAATTGAATCTTTAAAACTTACATAATTGATGCAAGGAAATTTAAACAGAATTAAACTAATTTTAAGAAGGCTGTTCAAGATGAATTTGCTGGTGGCAATCAGAAATGTTGTCTAAAGACCCCAGCAAATTTGAGAGTTATTACGTGTCAGCATAAGCAAAGAAAAATCATGCTGAAAGTTATTGCATGTACCGTCCTATATTTGATGTTTCAAAAGTCAAAAAGAAAATGAAACAACAAAAAAACGTCATTGGGCATGTTATTTAATCTGAATATTGTATGATATTTACACCCAAATATGAATAAATATTCCATCTGCATTAATTACACTCATTTATCATTATGATAGCTAAAGTTGTTGTTGTTGTTGTTGTGGGGTTTAACGCCATTTTTCAGCACGATAGGCTATACATGGCAGCCAGTATTAATGGTGGAGGAAGAACCCGGAAAACCCCGGGAAGAACCACCGACCCACGAGAAGCTACTGGCAAGCTTTCTCACATGCCCACATTGGATGAATCTTAGACTCGAACCGCCGCAGAAAGAGGTGAGATGGCAGTGATCCGTAACGAGGAGTGCTTTAGACCACTCGGCCACTCGGGGCCCCTGATAGCTAAAGTAATTATTGCTTTGTTAATTTCCTCTGAATGTATTAAAATACTGTGTTCCATTTAAGAAAAAACGAAACTTTTCTGGTTTAAAATATTCAGCATTACAAATCAGCTGACATATCGAATTCATGTTATAATTTTCTTATCAAACTTGTGTTATAACTTTCTTAACACATGTTATAAACGAACTATTCACCTTGCAGAAATAACTGAGAAAGAAGGATATTTCAACATATGAAAAATACACATTGTTGAGATTGTTTTTGTTAAAGTTATGAAGCCAAAAATGTGCATTAAATGTTTAAAATCAGAGAGCAGAGTGAAATGTTCCTTCAGATCTATCTGAAATTATGGATAATGAATTTATTTTATCTGGTATGGACAATGTATTTAATTTAATTATTTGATATCATTTAAGTATGGAAAGTAAATATTATTTAATTATCTGATATAATATAAGTATGGACACTGAATCTAATTATCTGATTTAATGTCTATAATTATTCTCCATGTATGAACAAAAGATGTTTGGCATATATAATTGTTTCATTGATTTAACCATAATGATCTGTAGTACAGCTAAGATTCCTTCCTTTGTTGACTTTATGTTTCGCTAACCAAGTGTAGAACGGTGAACTATCCGGAACTGGAAATTTTGTGTGGGCATGCACATGGGAGCTAAGGGAGGTAATTTTAGGCACTACTATCAGTAACTCCATTGCAACCATGAAACCCCCGATACTGATGCAAGTGTCAACATGTGTCAGATGAGGAACTGTATGTATGTGATATTCTGATGCAAGTGTCAACACGTATCAGATGAGGAAAAGAGTAGGACAACTGCATGAAGCCTCATGGGCATACTGTTTTGGCCCCTGGGTCAGAACTTTGAAATTATTGAAAATATTGAAGTCCCTGCCCTCCAAAACATGTTAGTAAAGGCAGGTAAAGTTTTCATTCATGAGCCACAAAGAATAGCCATACAGGACTTCTTTTGGATATAATAATCTTGTGTGGAAACAAATTTGGGAGAGAACAAGATATATGCTTAGTTTATGATTTTGTTGAACAGTGTGTTTCAAATAATCATGAAAATATAATAATAATAATAATAATAATAATAATAATAATATTGAGTCCATTATGTTCGTTGAAAAACCAGTGTTAATAGGTGAACCTTTGTTCAGAGGGCACCTGTATGCAATGGCCAACTTTGCCTTTTCCAAAGAGTGACCGCTAGTGACATGTTGTATCTACTTATTTAGAATGAAAGATTGACTATATGCATTTGACTTTTGCCTCTGGATCTGTTCTTAGCTCCCATTCCTCCTTCGGAACTTGATTATAGGGACACATATTTTAGGGATAGTTGGGACAAAGTCGGATAGGGTAGTAGTAGTGATATGTGTTTTATAAAACGTTCTGGTTTTAGTTTAAGTATATGACCCAATAAATCAATCATGTTTTCTTGAAAATGTAAGACATGAACCATCTTTTACAATCTTTTTTCAAAAACATTTCTGCAGTGTGCCATAATCCAAAAATGTAATTAACATCCATGGAAGTGTTCATTGAAATGCATCTTAGTTATTGGCTAATGTGTAAGATGGTGACGTTATACCACATGTGCTCACTCATTTGTCTAGTCCAGTGCTGTCCAACCCGTGGCCTGCGGGCTGCATGCAGCCCGTGGGCTGATTTTAAATGACCCGCCAGAGCTCAAGTAGCTATATAGTTGTTGCTTTTCAGTTTTCTGCTGCAGCCTTCAGCTTCAAGAAAAATATTTTTCAGTGGCCCATGGTGTCAAAAAGGTTGGACAGCACTGGTCTAGTCCCATTGTAGACTGCACAAACCCTAATCTGCCTTTGCCTAATGTGATTGCAGATCTAGGTCTATGCAGTTTTTTAAGGAGTGATGAATGCACCACATACAGTATACATTATGCAATGGAAGATCAGGGTCTATGTTGTTTGCAGTTGGACTGGACTCGTAATCAGGGTCTATGTTGTTTGCAGTTGGACTGGACTCATAATCAGGGTCTGTGTTGTTTGCAGTTGGACTGGACTCGTAATCAGGGTCTGTGTTGTTTGCAGTTGGACTGGACTCATAATCAGGGTCTATGTTGTTTGCAGTTGGACTGGACTCGTAATCAGGGTCTATGTTGTTTGCAGTTGGACTGGACTCGTAATCAGGGTCTATGTTGTTTGCAGTTGGACTGGACTCGTAATCAGGGTCTGTGTTGTTTGCAGTTGGACTGGACTCGTAGTCAGGGTCTGTGTTGTTTGCAGTTGGACTGGACTCGTACATATCTATGATAAATATCAATATCTCTGGTGACATATTTTGTCTTGATTACTTTTTCATAAATTTATAAAAGAAATCTTTGAAATGAAAATTTATGATTATTTATTTGTAATAGTAGATAAATGTAAATTTATGATTATTTTTGGGGGGGAATAGTAGATAAATGTAAATTTATGATTATTTTTGTGGGGAATGTAGACAAATATAAATTCAGTAATGTAACAGGTTGTTCAAAATATTTCTTACAAAGAAGGCTTGCTGTTGACAGTAGGGTTCTTGGAGAAGTAATCATCTTATGGGAAAATTGCTTTATTTCTAATCTCAATCATAGTAAATAGCTTTTTATCGTGTAGTATTTACTCCTTAAATTTGCTGTTGACAATATGATTTCTTAGAGAATGAATTGTCTGACAGGGGAAGAAAAGTACTTCCAATATGTATCCCATCAGATATTCAATATGTATCCCAACATATCCAATATATATCCCATCAGATATCAAATATGTATCCCATCAGATAGTTTTTGATCATGCAATATTTACTCTTTCAATTTTAATAAAATAAGAAGTGTTGCACGAGTCAAATAATTGTGCAAAATTGGCTTGAATATTGATCTCTGAAAAGAGCACAATGTATTAGGTTTTTGTTTTTGGTTTTTATGACATATCAACACATAGTAGGTTATATATCATAATGGGTCATACCATAGCAGCCAGCTCAGTCATCCAGTGACAGGATTTGAATGTGCACTCCTCTGGCTTCAAACTATTGAGCCACCACTGCTTTTTTGAGATGTATTAAAACTGTTCAAACTGTATGCTCTCCATTATACAATACAAACATGTTACTTCAGTAGTAGCTATATGTGTCTGTACTAACAAATACTGACATTCCTGATGGATTAGGTACTAAAGTAGAAAGCAAATATTCAAGGCTTTATTCCCACCTGAGAGGAAGGTGTGATTGATGCCTAATACACATTTTCATTGGCACCAATCAGTTTTATAGTCTGGAAGCAATTTTCAGCCATTTTCATGGATCATTTCCTGGTTGCCCGGAAAGCTCTAGCTTTTGTGAACATGCCAGAGTCTTAAACCAGATTACAGAGCTACCTTAATTATTCTGCTGTATTTTGTTTTCTTTAGAGGAATCTATATTGCATCAAGGTATAAAAGCAAATTTTTGCTTGCCATAACAGTACCTCTGCCAAATAATCACATGATTTAATGCATTTTATTGCATCAAATCTCAAACAAGTGCATATATTTTGGTTCTTGAGGGTATTTAGCTCACTTTGTATAATGTTTTGTGAGCTTCTGTGTAACTCAGAACAAATATAATGCTGTATGAGTTTCTATGTATCCCACTTTTGGGTTCACTTTCTAATAATGCTATGTGAGCTGAACTGCATATCCCAGTTTTTGGCTTTGTAATATTGATTTGTGAGATTTGTGTATCCTAGTTTTTGGCTCACTCTGTAATAATGCTGTGTGAGCTTCTGTGTATCCTGGTTTTTGGCTCACTTTGTAATAATGCAGTGTGAGTTTGTGTATTTCAGTTTTTGGCTCATTTTGGCTCACTTTTAAACAATGCTGTGTGAACTTCCCTGTATCCCAGTTTTTGGCTCACTTTGTAAATAATGCGGTATGATCTTCCATGTATCCTTGTTTTTGGCTCTTTTTGTAATAATGCTGTGTGTATGTCTTTGTATCCTCATTTTTGGCATACATTGTGATTCTGTGTAAGTTAGTGTGTATTACACTTTTGTTCTCACTTTGCAATAAACATCACTTGTATTATAGAATTCCTGAAAGCAGTGAACATTTACTCTAAACTCTAACTTTAATGCCATCACCTAGAGCAGTTTTATGTAATATATATACTGAACCATTTTTTTCAATACCATTTCATCTGTCTTCATTAACATACACCATTTATATTCCCTATTGATCAGGAAGCTTTATTTTTCACTGTTGCCATCTTATTGTTTTAATTTCAACTATTTGGTTTTGATATTGCTGTCGATATGAGACTTTTATAATTTTTAAACGATTATACATATACCATTTTGTACGGTGCTAAATAGCCTAACAGTGCTGGTGCGACATTAAAATACAGTCAATCAATCAATCAGCAGTGTCCCAGTATTTGGTTCATTTTTATAATAATGCTGTGTGAGCTTCCATGTATCCTGTTCTGAGGCTCACTTTGTAACAATGCCTTTGTGAGCTTCTGCATATCTCAGTGTATCCAAGTTTCTGGCTGACTTTGTATTAATTCTGTGTGAGCATCCATGTGTCCTAGTTATTAGCTCACTTTGTAATGATGCTGTGCGAGTTTGTGTATCCCAGTTTTGGCTCACTTTGTAATATTTCTGTGTGAGCTTCCCTGTCTTCTAGTTTTTGGCTAACTTTGTAATAATCCTGTGTGAGCTTCTCTGTGTCCTACATTTTTGGCTCACTTTGTAATAATGCTGTGTGAGTTTTTGTGTATCCCCATTTTTGGCTCACTTTGTAATAATGCTGTGTGAGCTTCTGTATATCCCAGTCATTAGCTCACTTTGTAATAATGCCGTGTGAGCTTCTCTGTGCTCTAGATGTTTGGCTCACTCTGTAATAATGCTCTGTGAGTTTCTCTGTGCCCTAGATGTTTGGCTCATTTTGTAATAATGCTCTGTGAGCTTCTCTGTGCCCTAGATGTTTGGCTCACTTTATAATAATGATGAATGAGTTTGCATCTATCCTAGTTATTGGATCACTTTGTAATAATGCTATGTGAGTTTCTGTGCATCCCAGTGTTTGGCTCACTTTGTAATAATGCTGTGTGAATTTCTGTGTATCACCGTTTTTGCTCACTTTATAATAATTCTTTGTGAGATTTTGTGTACCCCAGTTTTTGGCTCACTTTGTAATAATGTTGTGTGAGCTTTTATATATCCCAGTTTTTGGCTCACTTTGTAATAATGCTGTGAGCTTTATGCCTACATATTGTTTTCCATGATCCATCATACAAGTCATGTGTTATGAATGTGATTTATAAAGGGCATGCAGCTATCATGGCTCTTCAGTCTTGATTAGCTTCAGATTAAAAAGTGAAATACTGTTATATTCAGCTATTAAACAAGTCCAGTGTAAATGAGCTAAACAGATGTTTCTGGCTTCTTTTTGGCAGATTTATATCTCTTTATCAATACATGGCATGGTGGAGGCGACTAACTTTGATACAGTACTTTAATGAGAAGTCTAGAATGGGAGGGGTGGGGTGGCTTATGACCAGTCAAGGTTTTTTTATATACAAATTTGACAAATTGGAGAAATATATTAACAGACCATGGATAAGCATTGTATAACAGTTTATATTGCCAGTGCATGTACTTTTAGAATACCAGTAGTGGACTTACTTTAAGTGTCAAGGGTTCTGTGTTGAAGTCATTAATTTTCCCCAGTATATTATATTATCTTGTTCCTGTAGTTAGGCTGCAATCCTTTTCAGATTTCTAGAAAACAGCCTCTATATGTGTCCATCCCATCAGACTCTTTGGCGTTCAGGCCGCATTGATATTGTATGGTAATAAAACATTATTAGTCTTTACACCATGTTTAGCGTAAGAAAGTAGAATAACACATAAAAGATTTACCGTATATACTCACATATGAATTTTATGAATTGGGTCAAACTGCAAACAACATAGACCCTAATTTGCCTTCTCATAATGCACTGGCAGGTAATCGTCAGCATTGTTCGTTCTGCTGATTACTCTTAAAAGACTGCATTGATCCAAAACTGCCATTGCATCATGCATTGGCGGATCTGGATCTATGCAATTTGCAGTTGGTTCTTACTTATAAGTGGGTATATAAAGTAATCAGTTACACAGCAACATGTGTTTGGCTGTAGAGTTACAGCATCATGTATTTGGCTGTAGAGTTACACCATCATATATTTGGCTGTAGAGTTACAGCACCATGTATTTGGCTATAGAGTTACAGCATCATGTATTTGGCTGTAGAGTTACAGCATCATATTTGGCTGTAGAGTTGCAGCATCATGTATTTGGCTATAGAGTTACAGCATCATGTATTTGGCTGTAGAGTTACAGCATCACATATTTGGCTGTAGAGTTACAGCATCATATTTGGCTGTAGAGTTGCAGCATCATGTATTTGGCTATAGAGTTACAGCATCATGTATTTGGCTGTAGAGTTACAGCATCATGTATTTGGCTGTAGAGTTACATCATCATATTTGTCTGTAGAGTTACAGCATCATATTTGGCTGTAGAGTTGCAGCATCATGTATTTGGCTGTAGAGTTACAACATCATATATTTGGCTGTAGAGTTACAGCATCACATATTTGGCTGTAGAGTTACAGCATCACATATTTGGCTGTAGCGTTACAGCATCATATTTGGCTGTAGAGTTGCAGCATCATGTATTTGGCTGTAGAGTTACAACATCATGTATTTGGCTGTAGAGTTACATCATCATATTTGGCTGTAGAGTTACAACATCATATATTTGGCTGTAGAGTTACAGCATCACATATTTGGCTGTAGAGTTACAGCATCATATTTGGCTGTAGAGTTGCAGCATCATGTATTTGGCTATAGAGTTACAGCATCATGTATTTGGCTGTAGAGTTACAGCATCATGTATTTGGCTGTAGAATTACATCATCATATTTGTCTGTAGAGTTACAGCATCATATTTGGCTGTAGAGTTGCAGCATCATGTATTTGGCTGTAGAGTTACAGCAACATGTATTTGGCTGTAGAGTTACAGCATCAGTGAATTCAAGCAGTTTCTTCAGGACAGGAAATGTATGTTTGGCTTCTACTTCATCAGCAATATTTGTTCTTTGTTTATTTCAAATGTTTACGTTTTTCATTTCATATTATTTACATTACCAATATTTATCCTGTACCTAGGTGTGCCTAAGTGTGCCTAGGTGTACCTAAGTGTGCCTTGTTTCATGATTTGATATGGGGATGGTTGTTCTCCTCATACATACTGTACACACTGATGTTAAAGTCAAATCTGGTAGCAAACAACATAGACCCTGACATGATATATTGGCAAATCAGGGTCTGTGTTGCACTTCTACTGAGTACTGCTAGCAAATTGCTGCTGGCACATTACGCAATGGCAGATCTGGGCCTGTGCTGCACTTCTACTGAGTACTGCTTGCAAATTGCTGCTGGTACATTATGCAATGGCAGATCTGGGTCTGTGCAGTTTAGAGTTGGATGGATAAGTGAGTATATACAGTAAAAATATCGAATGCTTTTCCTTATTTTTCCATAAAGCAACAGTATGCATTTTGTACACTTAACATAAAAAAGTTTAGCAACAACAGCAGAGACCCTGATCATGCAATCATTCATTGTCCAGATTTAGATGAATGCAATTTTCTTGAAGTTTTGAAAATAAAGAAGAAAAACAGAATTGGTTATGTGATTATTAAAATGAGCTGGTAATTATACACAAAAATATCAGTGGTAGAAAACAAGCGACATAAAGACAATGGCAGAATACTTGAAATTGCATGAACTGTCAGCTGCAGTGACAGAAATTTTAAAATGGATGTCTGAGAAGGAATTGTTTTCCAGAACTGCCAACCTTGCCAGGCAAAACAGTTTCACTCAGCCAACACAAATTCAGGGACCTTAAATGGTTCATAGCATTATGTAACTGAAAGAGAAAGGAATGCCAAATTTTAAATATTTGTATAAAATGATTTTCTCCACATTCAAATTGTCAGAATTCAAATTGTGGATTGTACAGCACTCTTAATCAATAAGAAATTTGTTGAAAATATAATGACTGCATTATCTGAATGTGTATATTAATTATATACATAATGTATGATAATGGGATTCACACTAATTCTGTTCAAACTTTCCACCAAATGCACAGAAATATTTGCATGCTTTGCCATTGTTTACTTAAATAAATCCCCCATGTTTTAAAAATTCCCCTTTCTTTCAAATGGAGGGGGGAATTTCCACTAAGTTTTCAGGTTTTGAATTGACGCTGCATATCATTATTTTTGTTGTTATATCTTGTAGTTGTTAGCCAAACACACTCTAGAGAGGTCAGTGTGTGTTTTCCTTGTAGTTGTTAGCCAAACACACTTTAGAGAGGTCAGTGTGTGTTTTCTTTGTAGTTGTTAGCCAAACACACTCTGGAGAGGTCAGTGTGTGTTTTCCTTGTAGTTGTTAGCCAAACACACTCTGGAGAGGTCATTGTGTGTCTTCCTTGTAGTTGTTAGCCAGACACACTCTGGAGAGGTTATTGTGTCTTTTCCTTGTTGTTGTTAGCCAAACACACTCTGGAGAGGTTATTTTGTGTTTTCCTTGTAATTGTTAGCCAAACACGCTCAGGAGAGGTCATTGTGTGTTTTCCTTGTAGTTGTTAGCCAAACACACTCTGGAGAGGTCATTGTGTGTCTTCCTTATAGTTGCTAGCCAAACACACTTTGGAGAGGTCATTGTGTGTTTTCCTTGTTGTTAGCCAAACTCTCTGGAGAGGTCATTGTGGGCTTTCCTTGTAGCCAAACACACTTTGGAGAGGTCAGTGTTGGTTTTCCTTTTAGTTCTTTGCCAAACACTCGCTGGAGAGGTCAGTGTGCACTTTTATTGTAGTTCTTAGTCACTGTCTCGGGAGGTCAGTGTGGGTAACCAGACATTCTCTGGAGAGGTCATTTTGGAATTAGCTTGTAGTTGTTAGCTGTGCACTCTCTGGAGTGGTCAGTGTGGGATTTTGTTGTGGTTGTTAGCCAAACACTCAATGGCTCTGTTGAGAGGTAGTGTGAGTTTTCCTTGTATTTGTTAGCCAAACACTCTCTGGAGAGGTAGTATGGATTTTCCATGTAGTTGTTAGACAAACACTCTCCGGAGATGTCAGTGTGGGTTTTCTTTGTAGTTGTTAGACAAACACTGTCCGGAGAGGTAGTGTGGACTTTCTTTGTAGTTGTTAGACAAACACTCTCTGGAGATGTCAGTGTGGGCTTTCTTTGTAGTTGTTAGACAAACACTCTCTGGAGAGGTTGTGTAGGCTTTCTTTGTAGTTGTTAGACAAACACTCTCCGGAGATGTCAGTGTGGGTTTTCTTTGTAGTTGTTAGACAAACACTGTCCGGAGAGGTAGTGTGGACTTTCTTTGTAGTTGTTAGACAAACACTCTCTGGAGATGTCAGTGTGGGCTTTCTTTGTAGTTGTTAGACAAACACTCTCTGGAGAGGTAGTGTGAGCTTTCCTTGTAGTTGTTAGACAAACACTCTCTGGAGATGACAGTGTGGGCTTTCTTTGTAGTTATTAGACATACACTCTCTGCAGAGGTAGTGTGAGCTTTCCTTGTAGTTGTTAGACAAACACACTCTGGAGATGTCAGTGTGGGCTTTCTTTGTAGTTGTTTGCCAAACATTCTATGGAGAGTTAGTGTGGACTTTTCTTGTAGTTGTTAGACATACCATCTCATTGCATTCAAATCCAGATATTGGCTTGGTAATGTTTTGTAGATATAAGGTTTCCCATTGGACTTGGTGGAGTTGGTCAGGGAACCAGACTAACTACATATGGGGAAGCAAGGATGTTTTGGTTAACCTGTGTTGTTTATGCTCACAGGATTAAAATTTAGTTTTTATGTTAATAGCATAGTATTAAATATGAGATGAGTTTTTTGGCACAGAACGAAGTATGCAATGCTTTAGAGGTGGATTATGTATTGCAGCTATTAATGTTTGAAAACACAATTATTTCCAAACCAGGGATTAAACTACCAAGTTTATTACATTTGTATCGAAGTAAAGGCTCTCTTGGTATGCATTTGGTGTCTGAGAGCATATATCGCAAGCACAGGTGCTTTCTTTGTAGCATGAAAACAGCATGTGGTAATCTAATTGCTTGTTTCCATCAGTATTAAAGAACAATAAACCAGCATCAAATAATAGAACTGACTGAGATATCCCTGAAAGAGAAAGGATTGTAAAACAGCTGAAAGTCATGTACTGCAGCAAATAGAACACAGTATAATCTCCATTATAACCCAGTACTGTGAAAAGAGATAAAGCATCGTGATATTTACTCTGAGTTCTAGGTTTGAAACAAGTCCTTTTAATCTTGTCTGCTGAAAACTTGCAGAAATTTAGTTTTGTTTTTTTATATTTTGCATACAAAAGAAAACATAATTGCTCCAAAGAAGTAAGTGATGTTATGTTAGTAAAATAATTAAAATGACCTTTCAGGTTATGCATGAAAGGAATTGGGAATGCTAACAGCACAGCGAGTTGTTCATTTAAAATGGATCATTCACTGTTTGCATATTGGTTGATACCTCAATCAGTTGGGTGAAATTGTTTTGGTTATGATGATGATCTTGCATTAGTCATACTGCTGGAAAATAATTCCTTTCCAGATATCCGCATATAACCATTTTAAAATTTATAATGTCATTGTAGCTGCCATTTGATGAAATTTTTAGGATTTTGTCATTTTCTTTATTGCGGTTGTTTTTATATCTCAGTTATTTTTGTTCTTTTCTTTGAGAATATCACAATATCACATATCACATTCGTTTTCTTTCTTTATCTTTTAATTTATTTTACTCACACTTCTAGCAAGTATCATTCATCCAGATAATTGTATGAGGACAAGTCTGTTTCGTTGTTGTTCCTTTTTTATAAGCTATCTTGAGTTCATTTACCTAACGTATATATGAAAGAAGGATAAACATTTCCTGGTTCTAGATATTGTAGTGTTTTTTGGACCCCAAATGTGTTTGGAATCCAATAGGTTTTGCCAAAATAATTTGCTCATGTCTTGTAATGTTTGGATATCATTTAATTTAATTTTAATTTTTTTTTTTTGGGACATATTAGTTATTCTACATTGATGGGACAGCATAAACAGATTGGTATCTTTTTCTGTAAAGTCAGAGAAATGACTTTCTTAATTAACACTGGAAATAACTTAGACAAGTTAGAGTCAAATTGCAAATAAACCAATTGAACCACACCTCACTGTTCATTTGGTTATTGACTCAATTATTATAAACATATATTGTTATTATTATCAATGTAATTCAGTCTAGATAATGCTGAGTCAGGTCAGGATGACAAAAATATGTGATCTAGCAATCAGAATCAAATTAATTTGATAATTGTATTTTAGTTATATACCTATCACTTTTCAGATAATATAATAAAATCCCAATTAACTGCTTATCAATTAAGTCTTTTTAACACAGACTTCATCTTGAATCATAAACTGATTACATTTTGGTTGCCTGATATTTGCATGAATATTTATAACTTTTACACTTTCTATTAATATTTACTTGTTCCAAGCAACAACACCAAGGGCAATCACCCTCTGCATAATGATGACCAAATAAGTTGACATCTTGTAAGAACTACAAACCACCAATCAACACCCCCCCCCATAAACAATGTCACAACAATCAGACGCATTTCTTTACATTACAACTCATTCAAAGTAAACACATATTCAAATGTCCATGATCTGATATATCCTTTCGTATATAGTAACTAATCTTACACACTTCAACCATTTTCCAGATTCACAATTCAAGCATGTGTAAATTTGAAAATAGCACCTGAATAAATGCACTAGTTTACTATGAAGTAACCTAATTGTGAATTACAAAATTAATTCTGACCACAAGCTAACTATCTACATAATTCTCTATGTAAGGTTCAAACCCATTTCTCAAATACGCATGTAAATGAAACACTACAAAGGTTATTCTATATACTAAATGATGCTAGTAATTAAGTATACATTCTACACATAATTACAATTGCAATGCCATAATATTCTGCAAAATTCAAGCAAATAATTTACTGACCTTTTCGAAGCTTTGTCTCTCCTTAGAATCTCCTCTCTAAGTTTTGCCACCAAATTACAAGTGGCTTCATTCTCGGAGTAACCCTCTAGATTAACAATCTGTCAAGGCAAATACTAAATAAATTCTTAGAGTTCTGAAAATTATAATTTGGATCTAAACTTTATCACACCCACTATCTCAATTCCAATTGGATATTGCTGTGAACTGACCTAATTGAACTTAGCGGACAATGTTCCTCTCACTGTCTATCAACGTGAGGATGGATGAGAACACACCTTGCTCACCTCCATGGGCTTCCATTTGATCTTAAGACTAAGCTGTGACACATAGGTGAGAAGTTGTGCGATCTAATGCCTGTGCTGATTCAAGATTCTGTGTTTCCAGCGGGAATGTTTAGACATCAAACACATGGCTCCGGTACTTTATAGCTGGGGCTAAGCAAATGTGACAACACTTATGAGTCCACTACAAACTGCACAGACCCAGACCTGTCATCAGATAAAACACTGGCAGATCTGGGTCCGTATAGTTTGTAAGGAGTGATCAGAAGAACAAACAAAAACGATGCTGATCTGCAGGCGATTTAGATATGGCAGATCAGGAGCTATGTTGTTTGCCGATGGACTCAACTTATACCTGAATATATACAGTAAATGACTTTGAAAGTTCTTCTCCAGTGCTAGTCTGATAGTGATTGAACTGGTTTATGCTGGGACACGGTGAGAACCTCCTATGAGGACTTGGAATGGGAAGGACATCATTATTTTTGGCAGTTATTTGCAGTGGGACAAATTGCTGGAACTTAATTATACAGATTTTATACAGCGAATGTTACTTTTTATATTCCAAGTGAGGCTAGAACATAGTAATGTTAATGATTTGCACGTTTTAGGGGTGCTACTACTGTAACCAAAGTGTATACAGTACAGTGATACGGAATTAGGAAACATAAATATCGTTTTCTGACCACTAGGGAGTGATTGTAAAATTATTGCTTTTTCTTGTGTAAAAAATTGATTATCATATATTAAATACCGATTGTTTGTAGCTGTAAAAGAAAAACCTCAATCATATTAGAATATGTCACATCCTTTATTGTAAAGAGAAAACTCTTCAAGTCAGAATCTTTATCCTAGAAATGTTGTTGAACACTTCCATTGTGGACAGTACTGTAATCAGGTGATGTTTTTGTACTGTGCTGCATATTTAGGAATAATAATAACTTGTTTTAATAGTGACCTAACACAAAACAGATCCTTATTTATGTGTTATTAGCCCTTTTGGTTATAGACCAGAAGAGCTAATGGGATGGTCTGTCATCCATCATCCAGCCCTCTGTTAGCACAAGTTTATTATCACTACTCCTCCTAGATCACTTGGAGGATTTTAGAAAACGTGAAAAACATTCATCCCAAAATGGTGCCATTTGGAAATCCATTATAGCTTCCACAGCAGCCATCTTGAAAATATTGTTATTTCTACTCCTGAAGGGATAGTCATATCAAGAAATGATTTCACTAAAAGATTTTTTATGATGTGTTGGTCCTAAATGAAAATCTGATAACCACTATGGCCACCACAGCAGCCATCTTGAAAATCATCTTATTGCTACTCCTTCTGAATGGAAGGTCATAGTGACATGGTATTTTCATTAAAACACACTTTTTATACCTTGTTGAACCTAATTGTAAATAGCGTTGATCTGTTGCTTATTATGACTACATTGGCAGCCATCTTGAAAATCAGAATCAAAATGGAAGGTCATATTCACATGGGAGTTTCACCAGAAGACTCCTCATAATGTTTAATTTTTCCTAAATAAAAAAAGTGACCTGACTTTCAATATGACTGCCACAGTGGCCATTTTAAAAAATTATTATCACTAAATCTTCTAGATGGCAGGTCATATCAGTAGTGTACTTTGACCAAAACACTTCTTGTAATGTCTGGTTGGTCTTAAATGGAAATGGTGCCAATCTGACATCCATAGTAGCTAATTTGAAAATCTTTTTATTGCAGAAGAATATCAGATATGGTTTGAACAGTCAAGAAGGAAGTTCTTTTCAGGCAGCAGAGCATCAGTCCCTTCAATTCTCTTGTATATATTGCTATGAAATAATAAGTATTGAACTGTAATTAAATTTGCAATTGTCTTGTATGCATTGTGATAATGGAACATACAAAACAGGATTGGTTCATTGGTTCTGTTAGTAATATTAAGAACTGAGGTTACACTCCCAACTGATACCAAAATTAGCCATCTTTGTTTGCTTTCCTGCTCATAGACTAGATGTGCTTATGGGATGTCCAACATCCACCTGTCTGTCATCTGTCCAACATCCACCTGTCTGTCATCTGTCCAACATCCACCTGTCTGTCATCTGTCCAACATCCACCTGTCTGTCATCTGTCCATTCAGCTATTGTTACTTCTTGTAAACTACTCGGAGGATTGCCATAAGACTTGAGATATACACATTCATCCCAAGGTCCTAAATGAAAATGGAGTTCAGTATATCTGTCACATTGAAGGACACACAGTACTAATTATACGGAAGAACTCTGAACCAGTCCAGAAATGGGTGAACAAATAATAGAGTATTTACAGGTTTGGTGGTCCATAATTGGTTAATAATGAAAATTAAAATTTAAGTAAAAATATCTTTTGAGAGCTTATCCTATCTGTAATTTAAAAAAAAATAATAGACAAAATTCTATTGATGCAATTTTAGTATTTTTACAGGCTTGACTCGGGAGTACTCAACAATGAAAGTAGCACCTGATTCATTTGGTGCAGAATCAATAACATGTGTTTCATGCACATGTAGATAAACAAAATGCTGCGGATCATATGGTGTTCTGCACACATAAGCTTGCACCAAGGTTAGATGTGCATGGAGAATTATAGGTCTCATCATCAGCACCCAGAAATTTTAAGTTATTAAATTTTGAATATGATAGTGTTTCCATATGTTTACTATTGGAGTTGAATTAGTACCATGAGTCCTGAAAATCTTGTTCTCATTATCCCTCCAAATCAACACTGGGTTTTCACTGAGAGACTTCTTATAATGTCTAGTTCATTCTAGATGACAGTGGTGGTGGTGATCTGACATCTAGCATGGCCACCAGGACAGTTACCTTGAAAATTTTGTTATCTCTACTCCTCTTGACCAGATGGTCATATTAAACTTGAAGGACCTAATTCCAGGATGAAACTGTGTTTGGGGGAATTATACACAGGAGAGGGTGTGTGTTGTCTTTTCCACCTTTAATTACACTTTAATGCATATAGTTGTACATGCTGACTCCCTGCATTATGTGTGACCATAGGTTTTAAAGGATCCCAGGACACTTCAGAGAAAGCATTCCCTGAAAACCTTTCTATAACTAAACTTGTGGTCTGGTTGTGTTAACTGCAGACCTTTATCTAACACTTGTCTTCATACCAAAAACTAAATTCTATAACCAATGTATAACCATATATCCACTCTCCACACACACTCCTTTGCAACTTTTTATGTGCATTACAATTTCCAAAAATGTTACATTAAGTAGGAAATTACATGTAAAATGTATTCTTTTAAGAGCCAATTGATTCCAAATTAAACTGTAACAGCTTAACTGCATTTTAAGTACATTACACATACTAAGAGAGCTTCAAATTTCACAACAGTGATCATTAAACTAGATGACTATCAAGGGAAACTTCCTATTATTAGTTTATTTTAAGTTTACAAACACACACTCCTGCCAATATAATGACTTTTTTGTTTCAGTGGCATCTCAGCCTGAACTGGAGCTTAAACCCATTGGAAGCAAGTGGTTAAAGATTGCAGTATATTTAACAGGGATCACATCCACTAAATTTAACTATAAATTAAGATGTACCTCTCTATCAAAGACACACAATTATTAAATTTATCAAGACAATTTAGAGACTTGTATACAAATGTATTTACTCTTCTAAAACCTAGATACACTTACCACCATAGGTAACTAAATTTAGCCCAATAATATTAGCATGGGTTTTCACTAAAAGACTTGTTTTGATGTCTAGATGCCATGGTTGCTCAGTTGTTTGAGAGTTAGCTTATAATCCAAGGATCACAGGTGTGATACCTGCCAAGGCCAGACCAGATTGCCTGTATTGGTGTATCCTTGGGAAAGGCATTTTAGCTCCCATTTTCTCTGCATGAGTTTTCCAGTAATGTGTTAAAGTGCCATCAAAATCCATAAACTAATTGAACATAGTTCCTGTTACTACTCCTCCTTGATGGTCTCATCAACATGGGGTTTAACCCAAAAGACTTTGTATAATGTCTAGATTTACCAGAATTGAAATGGTCCTGATATTACATTCAAGATACCTGCTTGGCAACCTTTATAAAAATAATATTGCAATTCATCCAGAATGGAAAATGATATCAGCATGGAGTTTTCTAAATATAAATGGTGCAGATCTGATATCCAGTATGCTGCTCCCCCCTACCCTGGTTTTATTATTGCCACTCCTCTTAAATGGATGGTCAAATCAACATGAACTTGAATGATATTTAGTTGGGTCTAAATAACAATAGTGCTGATCTTACATCAATGACTTCATCCAAATGCATCAAATATGGCCATTTTGGCAGCCATCTTGACGCTCTTGTTACTGCTGCTCCTTCTGAACAAGTTATTTTGGCATGGGGTTTACACCAGAAGTCCAGTTATTAGAACCAGTTAGCCCTAAATTAAAATGGTGCTGATCTAACCTTAAATATGGTTTCCATCTTAAATGTTTTGTTGTTGCTACTTCTCCTACATGTAAAGACATAACAAAATAGGGTTTTCACCAGAAGAGGTCTTATGGTATCTAATGGTCATTGAAGAAAACAATGCCAGTCTGACATCCATTATGGCCATCATGGTGGTCATCTTGAAAATCCTGTTATTGTTGCTTCTTAAGAATTTATATCAGCATGGAGTATTTACCAAAATACTTCTTATGATATCTAGTTGATCCTAAATGTAACTGGTGCAAATCCAACATTAAATACGACTGCCATGAAAAAATCTTGTTATTACTACTCCTCTTGAATGTATGCTCATATTGGCATGGGGTTTTCACCAAAATTCTTTTGCTTATTATATCTAGTTGCCATTCATTGAAAATCATACTATTCTGAAGTCCAATATGGCTACCCCTGCATCTGATTTGAAACTCTTGTCACTCAAGAATATCAGAAATTGTTTCAGCTGTTAGTTGTTTGAAAGAAGTGGTCTTACCAGTATCTTGAATTGTTGGCAATTATTTTTGGACAGTAGAGCATCAGTAGTGTTAAATGACAAAGAGGGTGTCAGACTGGTGCAAAATCAAACTGTTACATGTGTATTTGTTATGCATGCTAACAAGGTTTATTTGTTGGCATGCATATTTACCACCGTGTTATGTTAATTTTCTTTGCATTCAGATATTTCAGAATGTCCTTTATATATTGATTTTTAATGCCATGATCTCCGTAGGATCTGCATTAAGAAATTTGGAAAAAGACTGTAATTGCTAGTCATTAGGCATGTAATGCACAAGTAAGAGAGGCAATTTGTAATTGCATTAACTAATCCAATTACATGTAAGAGAGGCAATTTGTAATTGCATTAACTAATCCAATTACATGTAAGAGAGGCAATTTGTAATTGCATTAACTAATCCAATTACATGTAAGAGAGGCAATTTGTAAATGCATTAACTAATCCAATTACAGGTTTTGTATAACTGTTTGAATTCTCTCTTCATTATCACACAAGTTATTTTATAACAAAAATATTTTAAAAGCTTTCCTGTATGTCAGTTGTAATCATAAAATACGTTGGTCATTGATTATTGACAGATTACAACTTCTGGCTATAATTAATGTTTCGTGGTCAGCTCATCTCCGGGATGGGTGAGTTTTGTCCCTTGTAATTATGAGTTCCACATGTCCTCTACCATTTGTACACTCTTCAGGTAGCTTGAATACATGGAGACTTAACTTGCTTTAACGATATGATTTGTGTGCCTGGTTGCTGTTCTTGTGGGTTTTACTTCATTTTTCAAAATATGACAGGCTGTATATGGCAGCCAGTATATCTGGTGGAGGAAGAACCTGGGAAAACCCCTGGGAAGCACCATAGAAAACCTTGGGAAGCACCATAGAAAACCCAGGGAAGCACCATAGAAAACCTTGGGAAGCACCATAGAAAACCTTGGGATGAACCACTAACCACAATTACCTACTGGCAAGCTTTCTCACATACACACATAGGCTGAACCTGAGACTTGAACCCATGCAGACACTGGTCACTTGTCCACTGGAAATGTCCAACTTTCTGCCTAGTACAAACCATTACAGTACCACTGGCTTACAAGCTTTTTTAGCTAATGTGGCACACATGTGACACCATTTCATCTGACCCTGCTTCTACAGAATGACAAATATTTGTACCTCCTTGTACACATGTGGAAGACAGATCCAAGTACTTGTCATGCCTTAGCTAGAAACCATAACATTATTAACATGTAATATTTTCAAAATTATCTTTTCAACCAAAATTATAAAGCATTCTTCTCAATAATTACATAAGTATAACTTGAAATCTGTGATAAATACATGCAAGCATGGTTCCAGAAGTGCCTTTCAGGATCTCATTTTTAAATATTCTGTATCCATTAATGTAAGAGCTTGTCAGGTGCCACAGAAAGATAATATAAATGTCTGCCAATCCATCATCACATTTTTGAAAGCACTTAGCAACCTTTTTGAATTTGTGGCATGCAAAAAATGAAGTAGGTATTATTGTATGTCTGCCATGTCACAGAAAAACACACTGTACTAACTGCCTCATATCAATAACACATGGATTGGAGTTGAATACAGTTAGGTTTTCTGTACTTTGTACACTGTCCTGTTTAAAAGTCTGAGCACTGATGTTTCTTGATCTTGGGATTTCCTTAGCCCTAGAATGATCCAATCACAGTAAAAAAATAAAAAAGATTATGAGACCAAAAGTACCCAATCATAAAGTTGTCCAGCACCTGCCTGATGTAAAGTTACAGCAGTGTCTTTGAGCTTTTTGGAAAGCTATATACTTATGTTTTCTTATGTGTTAGTGGTATGACTTGGGTTTAGATATTGGTTTGAAATATGGGTATGACTTTATACATTTTGTAACATACAACTTCCTGAAAAGATCATAATGTAGGTTTTGAGGGGAATCTCCAGCCTACATAGATCTCAGCAGACTAAAGATATGGATCAGTCACAATGATTTTATTATTTTCTGCAATGAGGAAAGCTATTACTTTTCAGCAGGAGAAGATATGTTTGTCGTTCATCTTGATGGGGGCAAGCATGCCAGTCAGGCATATCCCTCACATGGCTGTGTTTGCGCTAATCACTCAGCTGATGAGATTGTGAAGGTGTTTATCCATGGGAGCCAGCTTTTTTGGCAGACTGTTCACATGGCTCATATACATATGATACACAAAAACTGTTTGCAACTGCTAAGCAGTTTTAAGAGCTAAGTAAAGTTTTGTGGTATGGTCATTTCCAGATGAAATATTGTACCTGCATTACAAAGCTTTGTTCATAAAATAAAATAAATTTTAATTAACAAAATGAAGTTAAAATGAAACAAAAAAATGTTGGTTACTTATATTTTCTAACTAACTTCACCAGAATATTATTCTTGAGAAAATTGTATGAGTACCTATCACCTTATCCGATGCATATTGTATTGTACTCTATACAGCCATGGAAAATGACCACTCAGGAGCAGCTAGAACCAGTCTTTATAAATTGGTGATATGTTTACAGACTTTTCATTATCAACTGGTCACTGACTAAATTACCAAAAAGTTTTCCAACTGAGCCATTTACTGGTACAAAATTGTAACATTTTTTTTATTATGCCATCGCATTGACTTAGCCTTGCATTGTTTTTTTATTATGCCATCGCATTGACTTAGCCTTGCATTGTTCATTTTGAGTTATATCATTGCATTGATTTGGCCTTGTATTGTTCATTTTGAGTTCAATACAGATGTCATTAGTAAAATAGAAACTTTGCTGTGACTCGATTGTGTACAATAGCATTAGTAAGATATAAAATTGACAGTTACTTGATTGTGTATGGATATCATCAGTAAAATATATAAACTTAAGTGTGACTTGATTGTGTACAGATATCATAAGTAAGATACAAACTTGACTGTGACTCGATCATGTACAAATTGTCATTAGTAAGATAAAACTTGAGCATGATTATGCACAGATATCATTAGGATATAAACTTGAGTGTGACTTGATTGTGTACGATATCATTAGTAAGATATAAACTTAACTGACTTGATTATGTACAGATGTCATTAGTAAGACATAAACTTGACTGTGACTTGATCATGTACAGATATCATTAGCAAGATATAAATTTGTGACTTGATTATGTACAGATGTCATTAGTAAGATATAAATTTGACTGTGACTTGATCATGTACAGATATCATTAGTAAGATATAAATTTGACTGACTTGATTATGTACAGATGTCATTAGTAAGATATAAATCTGACTGAGACTTGATCATGTACAGATACCATTAGTAAGACATAAACTTAACTGACTTGATTATGTACAGATGTCATTAGTAAGATATAAATTGACTGTGACTTGATCATGTACAGATGTCATTAGTAAGACATAAACTTGACTGTGACTTGATCATGTACAGATATCATTAGTAAGATATAAATTTGACTGACTTGATTATGTACAGATGTCATTAGCAAGACATAAACTTGACTGTGCCTTGATCATGTACAGATATCATTAGTAAGATGTAAATTTGACTGTGACTTGATCATGTACAGATATCATTAGTAAAATATAAACTTGACTATGACTTGATCATGTACAGATGTCATTAGTAAGATATAAATTTGACTGTGACTTGATCATGTACAGATATCATTAGTAAGATATAAATTTGACTGATTTGATTATGTACAGATGTCATTAGTAAGACATAAACTTGACTGTGACTTGATCATGTACAGATATCATTAGTAAGATATAAATTTGACTGACTTGATTATGTACAGATGTCATTAGTAAGACATAAACTTGACTGTGACTTGATCATGTACAGATATCATTAGTAAGATGTAAATTTGACTGTGACTTGATCATGTACAGATATCATTAGTAAAATATAAACTTGACTATGACTTGATCATGTACAGATGTCATTAGTAAGATATAAATTTGACTGTGACTTGATCATGTACAGATGTCATTAGTAAGATATCAGTTTGACTGTGACTTGATCATGTACAGATGTCATTAGTAAGATAAACTTTAGAGTGACTTGATCATGTTTAGATGTCATTAGTAAGACATAAACTTGACTGACTTGATCATATACAGATATCATTAGTAAAACATAAATTTGACTGACTTGATTATGTACAGATGTCATTAGTAAGATATAAATTTGACTGACTTGATTATGTACCGATGTCATTAGTAAGACATAAATTTGACTGACTTGATTATGTACCGATGTCATTAGTAAGACATAAACTTGACTGTGACTTGATCATGTACAGAAATCATTAGTAAGATATAAATCTGACTGTGACTTGATCATGTACAGATGTCATTGGTAAGATATAAACTTGACTGTGACTTGATCATATACACGTCATTAGTAAGGTATAAATTTGACTGACTTCATTATGTACAGATGTCATTAGTAAGACATAAACTTGATTGTGACTTGATCATGTACAGATATTAGTAAGATATAAATCTGACTGTGACTTGATCATGTACAGATGTCATTAGTAAGATATAAACTTGACTATGACTTGATCATATACAGATGTCATTAGTAAGATATAAATTTGACTGACTTGATTATGTACAGATGTCATTAGTAAGATATAAACTTTAACATGACTTGATCATGTTTAGATGTCATTAGTAAGATATAAATTTGAGCATGACTTGATCGTGTATGGATATCATCAGTAAGAAATAAAGTTGACTGACTTGATTGTGTCCAGATTTGTCATTAGTAAGATGTAAACTTACTTGCTTGTGGACATATTTGTCTTTAGTAAGATGTAAACATGACTGACTTGATTGTGTACAGATCAGCTTGTAAATTGTACCTACAGATGCATGGCACCATATAACCATTATTGTGCTGATGTGCTGTTAAGCAATAATACATACATACATTTTATTTTGAGTTGGCTACATCCAAAGATGATGGGAAGGCTGTTGGTGTGTACATGTACATCTGTATATGTAGATATGATGTGCCAGTGCATGTGCATCGATCTGTGCATGAATGGGGTCTATTTTACTTGACCTTTATACACAGGGTATCTTTATAGACAAGTGAATATCAGAGCTGAGGATTGAATGCAGTAAAAAATGTTCATGTTGTGGTGACCTTTGGAATTCCCATTCCACTTATTTTTAGCAGCCTATCAGAATAAGCTTTCCATTTCATGTTAGGGAGCATTCTCATAGTAACAACAAGTTCCACATTGCATTTTTCACTTGCATAAATGTGAAAGTTGTAATTTAATTGGTGAATGGAAACATCAACCGAACAGGACTTCATATCAGTGTCCATCAAATATCTGTTACATGGAAGAACTAAATTTTAACCCAACTGGCACTAATTATCAGAATCCATTGTATTAAGAAGTCTTTTGTTTAATTTTAATTTTAAAAATACTGGTATGTTCTCTTGCACTATTTATTTTCATGCCCCACCACAAAAATGGTAGACCATGTCAGCCTGTTAAACCTTGATTACACAAGCTTTGTGTTTCAGGCGGTATGGTGGGTAATGTTATTTTTTAAAGAATATACTGTTTGTTAGTTTTGAGTGTCATGTCTATCTTCTTGCCAAATGTCTTACTTGAGGTGAAAGCTTGTTGTTGAAACCTGTGTAGTACAACCTCCTTTAGCTTTATACAATAACATGATATATATATATATATATATATATATATATATATATATATATATATATATATATATATATATATATATATATATATATATATATATATATATATAATATGATACAAAAGTAATCTCCTATAAAGAATGCTTTAATTTCTGATTAGATGTTAAGATAACTGTAAGATAGGTGTAAAAATTCCATTACCTTTATATCAGATGTTATATTGGTGCAGGTTCAGTGGAGGTTTTCACAGATATTTTAATGGAGCAGATTTCAAAGGTTCCATGCAAAGCCTGTATTGGCAGTTAGCCAGATTCATTATAGGAGAGATAACCTTCCTCTCTGGAGGAGGGGTTAATTATTCTATCATATGGCAAGGATGCCAAAAGGGGCTTCTAGAGTCTTTGATTTGGTTCCAGTAAAGAATAGGATTTATTTTTAAAATTCAGAAGCCATTAGCTACTGTGTACATATTTTGTTTGATCCAAGTAAATCTAAAATTTGTACCTCTTGGTTGGTTCTTTCTTTAAGGAATACATCGGTCTTATTTTCATCCCCAGGTATGCTCAAGATGTGAAGTTTTAAACTGTACATGTGCTAATAACATTTTCAATAACCTAAGCATAACTTTTTGTCCAGTATGCCTCGATGGATCTTAACATAGTCACTGGCATCCATTTGTCCATTGGCATATGTGGGAGAGACACAGTTCCCCACCAATTTTTAAAAACTCTTTTATTGTAGTAGTAGACTGGTGCCCCTACCCCAAAAAATTCATGCATATGCCCATGCATGTATCTGTAAATCCATCAGTCTGTATAATCCACACACTATGTTAGCCACAGCGTTAAAGTTTTATTTGCTTTTATTTTATATCAGTTCCATTTTTATTTGAACTTCTGAAGAACTCACAGAAATAATGATATAGAAGAATGGGATTCACAGGACTTTAAATGGGTGAACATAAAATAGAGTTATGTATGTGTTTCGCTGACCAGGATTGGTTCATGGTGAAAGTAAGATTTTTAGTAAAAAGAATAGTTTGAGAGTTTATCCTAGTTGTTTTTGAAAAAAAAAATAAATAGAGGCAATGCTTTATTGATGGAATTTCAACCCTTTACAGATGTGAATTGGAAAACTCATTGTTGAAAGTAGCACCTTCCTCTTTGGTGGAGAATTGAAACCACATGTTTCAAACACATGATGATCCACTGCAGCGCATATGGTTTTCTCTACATAGAAGCTCTAATGAAGGTTGTCTTACTGATAAATAAAGGTTTCATCATGAGGACTTCAGAATTTAAAGTTATTGAATTTTTAAAATGATGTTTGCATAGGTTTACTGTGGGAGCTGAATTAGTATCAGCCCTTCTGATTCTGAACAAGGCTTCAGTATGCACTTTTGTTATCTAGCTAATTAGTGCCATCAATGAACTCTGCAACAAGGCTTCTTCTTGAAATAATTCTCCCTTCCACACAAATTAGAAAATAATGCTTGAATATAATAACCAAAGGTAATGAATGTCCATTCACATATTGTGTTGGCCAGGTGAACAAATATCATATCTTCTTCAGACCCTTGTTTGATTTTTCTGAGCCTGCCTTGGCAGGAGCAGGTCAAAAGTGAATATTTTGGCATACTTGTACATGTTCATCCATCCATCCATCCATCTGTACATTCACATCCTAGACTGAGGTCCATCTTACAGATTTTTATGTTGCTTTTGTGTGTATAAAAGGAAGACTTGATTTTCAGGCCATGGCCAGTTTCTTCATTCATACAAACAAAATGGAAAATTCCAAACAAAACCCCGGCCCAGTTTGGACTCTTATTGAAGCATAGCATGGATTTAGGTGATTCTCAGACGTTGTCAATAAATTTGACTGATTCCCAAGTTATTGCAGGACAATTCCAGAATTATAGATAGATACCATATTTGTGGTATACAGACAGATTTACAGTTGATTTCATACGGTATTTGGAATTTGAAAAAATTTGTTCAGCTGTTACAAAACGTATATAAATGCAAACCTCTTTCTGTCAGTATCTATCCTTGTAAGTTCTAAGCTAATTTTGTCATAGCATGGCTTGATGAAAATGGCAAAGTTTAGAAACCACTTCTTGCTGATGAGAAACTGCCAAGTTGGCCATGTTCCAGGTCAAATAGGTAGAAGATCATCTGCTAGTGACCTTATCAGGAAGCAACTATTTTCAGACCTATCCAATGTGTGAAACATGAACAGCTCATGTAATGCTTTAAAACAAATCAGACTCTAAAATAGTAAATGTTTTGTATCCATTTGTTTAAAGCAGACTCTAAAATAGTAAATGTTTTGTATCCATTTGTTTAAAGCAGACTCTAAAATAGTAAATGTTTTGTATCCATTTGTTTAAATCAGACTTTAGTGCCATAATTTTTTTTATCCATTTGTTTAAATCAGACTTTAGTGCCATAAATGTTTTGTATCCTTTTGTTTAAAGCTGACTCTTAAATAGTAAATGTTTTGTATCCATTTGTTTAAAGCGACACTAAAATAGTAAATGTTTTGTATCCATTTGTTTAAATCAGACTCAAAAATAGTAAATGTTTTGTATCCATTTGTTTAAAGCAGACTCTAAAATAGTAAATGTTTTGTATTCATTTGTTTAAAGCAGACTTTAAAATAGTAAATGTTTTGTATCCATTTGTTTAAATCAGACTCAAAAATAGTAAATGTTTTGTATCCATTTGTTTAAAGCAGACTCTAAAATAGTAAATGTTTTGTATTCATTTGTTTAAAGCAGACTCTAAAATAGTAAATGTTTTGTATCCATTTGTTTAAAGCAGACTTTAAAATAGTAAATGTTTTGTATCCATTTGTTTAAATCAGACTCAAAAATAGTAAATGTTTTGTATCCATTTGTTTAAAGCAGACTCTAAAATAGTAAATGTTTTGTATTCATTTGTTTAAAGCAGACTCTAAAATAGTAAATGTTTTGTATCCATTTGTTTAAAGCAGACTTTAAAATAGTAAATGTTTTGTATCCATTTGTTTAAAGCAGACTCTAAAATAGTAAATGTTTTGTATCCATTTGTTTAAAGCAGACTCTAAAATAGTAAATGTTTTGTATCCTTTTGTTTAAAGCAGACTTTAGTGCCATAAATGTTTTGTATCCATTTGTTAAAAGCAACACTAAAATAGTAAATGTTTGTATCCATTTGTTTAAAGCAGACTCTAAAATAGTAAATGTTTTGTATTTATTTGTTTAAAGCAGACTCTAAAATAGTAAATGTTTTGTATCCATTTGTTTAAAGCGACACTAAAATGGTAAATGTTTTGTATCCATTTGTTTAAATCAGACTTTAGTGCCATAAATGTTTTGTATCCTTTTGTTTAAAGCAGACTCTAAAATAGTAAATGTTTTGTATTGTTTAAAGCAGACTCTAAAATAGTAAATGTTTTGTATCCATTTGTTTAAAGCAGACTCTAAAATAGTAAATATTTTGTATTCATTTGTTTAAAGCAGACTTTAAAATAGTAAATGTTTTGTATCCAGTTGTTTAAATCAGACTTTAGTGCCATAAATGTTTTGTATCCTTTTGTTTAAAGCAGACTCTTAAATAGTAAATGTTTTGTATCCATTTGTTTAAAGCAGACTCTAAAATAGTAAATGTTTTGTATCCATTTGTTTAAAGCAGACTCTAAATAGTAAATGTTTTGTATCCATTTGTTTAAAGCAGACTCTAAAATAGTAAATGTTTTGTATTCATTTGTTTAAAGCAGACTTTAAAATAGTAAATGTTTTGTATCCATTTGTTTAAATCAGACTCAAAAATAGTAAATGTTTTGTATCCATTTGTTTAAAGCAGACTCTAAAATAGTAAATGTTTTGTATTCATTTGTTTAAAGCAGACTCTAAAATAGTAATGTTTTGTATCCATTTGTTTAAAGCAGACTCTAAAATAGTAAATGTTTTGTATCCATTTGTTTAAAGCAGACTTTAAAATAGTAAATGTTTTATATCCATTTGTTTAAAGCAGACTCTAAAATAGGAAATGTTTTGTATCCTTTTGTTTAAAGCAGACTTTAGTGCCATGAATGTTTTGTATCCATTTGTTAAAAGCGACACTAAAATAGTAAATGTTTTGTATCCATTTGTTTAAAGCAGACTCTAAAATAGTAAATGTTTTGTATTCATTTGTTTAAAGCAGACTTTAAAATAGTAAATGTTTTGTATCCATTTGTTTAAATCAGACTAAAAAATAGTAAATGTTTTGTATCCATTTGTTTAAAGCAGACTCTAAAATAGTAAATGTTTTGTATTCATTTGTTTAAAGCAGACTCTAAAATAGTAATGTTTTGTATCCATTTGTTTAAAGCAGACTCTAAAATAGTAAATGTTTTGTATCCATTTGTTTAAAGCAGACTTTAAAATAGTAAATGTTTTATATCCATTTGTTTAAAGCAGACTCTAAAATAGTAAATGTTTTGTATCCTTTTGTTTAAAGCAGACTTTAGTGCCATAAATGTTTTGTATCCATTTGTTAAAAGCGACACTAAAATAGTAAATGTTTTGTATCCATTTGTTTAAAGCAGACTCTAAATTAGTAAATGTTTTGTATCCATTTGTTTAAAGCAGACTCTATAATAGTAATGTTTTGTATCCATTTGTTTAAAGCAGACTCTAAAATAGTAAATGTTTTGTATCCTTTTGTTTTAAGCAGACTCTAAAATAGTAAATGTTTTGTATTCATTTGTTTAAAGCAGACTCTAAAATAGTAAATGTTTTGTATCCATTTGTTTAAAGCAGACTTTAGTACCAGTAAATATTTTGTATCTGTTTATTTTTAGACTGTAGAGCATTGCTACTACCATGGCACAGTTAAGAGAGATGATTGGTCTGTGGTTGCTGTATCAACCTGCAATGGAATAAGGTAAGATATGATGCATGATACGTGCAATTAAGTAGAATGCAGCTGCAAACAACACAGACCCTGATCTACCATCACATAATGCATAAGCAGGGTCTGTTATGTTTGTTCTACTGCTTACTCCTAACAACCAGCAGAGACCCAGATCTGCCAGTACATTATATGACATCATGTCTGGGTCTGTGCAGTTTGACTTAACTTAGAAGCAAATACAAATGGTGGTACATACTCTATATTCCTCTGATACATTATAACAGTAAATTGTATTTTCTGGATGCATTGAGAGACAGATATGGTTAAAAAATTTGACAAATCCCCAGCTTCGTTAAAAGTTAAGTTCTGAAAATATATTTTAAAAAACTGGAAATAAATTGGCAAGATAAAACCATCAGAATATGTGTAAATATGTTATACTGCAAGATAAAACATGTCAATTATATGTATGTTATATTGCAAGATAAAACATTCCAGATGTATGTTAGTGTGTTATTCTTCAAGATAAAGAACCAAAAGCATATGTATGTTATACTGCAAGATAAAACCTTTCAAATATATGTACATATGTTATACTGCAAGATAAAACCTTTCAAATATATGTACATATGTTATACTGCAAGATAAAACCTTTCAAATATATGTACATATGTTATACTGCAAGATAAAAGATAAGCATATATGTAATTGTGTTATACTGCAAAATAAAACCTTCCATATATATATATATATATATATATATATATATATATATATATATGTGATATTTTATTTTCCTACATTAATACCAGATGTATTTCATGGTGTGGTACCAAAAAACATATTTTAACAAGTGGTGAAGCCACAAGTTAAAACATACACTTTTTCATACCACAAGATGAAATATATCTGGTTATAACATAGGAAAGGAAAATTTTGTTTTTATTTTATACCAGACTTGGCTCTCAGAATCAAAGTTTACAAGATTAAACTCACTCCTTAGCACAGAATGGTAATGGCGACCCCCTTTTTGTAAATTGACTGCATTTTCATAGGCTGTTAATATAAATATACTTGACTAAAGTGGTAGGATTTGGTTGACCTAATCTATCACAGGGAATTACATTTTGTTATCATTTTATATACTGTTTAACCCAGTCTGGAAACAATGCAAATCCAGTTCAGCTATGCATCACAGCAGGTTTGTTGTTGTTGTCAAAGAAGTATGGGAAAATAACTTAAGAGAGATGCAGAAGGAATCTGGTCAGATTTCTTTATCGAAGATTAATTTCCATGTCTGTAATGAAAGACAGTTTCTATTTATATGTTCTAGCTCACAAACTACTGGTTTTGTTGCTTCAGGTACAATTTTTGGGGGGAATACATGTTCACATGTTACATGGTTTGATGGGAACTCTTACATTTTCACACATGATAATGTAAGGATATATTTTGCACATGTTAAAATACAGGAACTACAAAAATATGAAAATTGGTTTGTTACTAAGTCTCAATATTTCACACTTAAGTATACATATATAAATGTTAGACTGTAAAAGATAAAAAGTAAAGATGTTCAAAATTCTGTCAGAGGTATAAAAAGTTATATACTAAAAATTTAAGGTGGAAAATATACAATCTATAAATTATATTATTTACTGTAAGCTATTAAATTTAAGTGGTTCATAAACTAGTAAACAATAGTCTCTTCCCCAAATGCAGTACATTTATCACAAGTGTTGCTGTAATGGTGACTGGATTTCACGAATTTATTTTACTGAATCACAAAACCATGTTATGAATACATGCATGAGAATCAGATGGGAGATTCCATTCATCATTTTGTGTAATACTGATGGAAAGTAAGTCATTTCCATACACACCATGATAAGACTAAGGATCAGTCTAATCAGGTTTTTTTATTTTTTTTATAACGTATGGCATGGACTTATGATCAGATGTAGATATAGTAGATATTTCCAGAAATTATATATAAAATAAGCTGGGGGCTTGTTAAGCATGGACTTCTTTTTGGAAAAGCATGGTATGTACTTTGAGACTACATTACTGGAAAACACAGAACATTAGTATTGATTTTAGAGTATAAGGGTTTTATTAGAATCTGTGTTGTTTAGAGTTGGAATCCACTTATAAACAAGTATATAAGGTGTCCTTGTATTAAAATATGCAGCCAACTCAAAAAAATGTGAACTCTGCATGATCTGCCATCACATTATACCCAGACAAATCAAAACCTGTGATTTTTTAAACATTTGATTTTAGTTCCATACCGGTAGATCTAGAGCTGCTATTACATTATGACAGCATCCTAATCTACAATGTTAAATTTTGCATTACAGATTTTGAAAACCATTTGTCTTGTACATAAATGAATTATATCCCAAATAATCATAAAAGTTCTATCAGAATTCCAAAACTATAGTGTTCTGAATAAATTCCAATATTGAATGTGCTGATGTGTCAATGGTTTTGAATAGGTTGATGCACCAACAGTCTTCTAAATGTATCATAATGACATAATCCTGAATGTCTTGAATGAATTCACAACAATCCCAAAATAGTGTTTTAGAGTAAAATGTCAGTGAGCACTTTGTATTTCCAGTGACTAATTTATATAAATGTTACCTCACTGATTTTATCTGAATGCAACAGTAAATCCACAGACTGAACTTGATGCAGGAATGAAAGCTTTCTTGACAAAACACACACACACACACACACACACACACACACACACATATATATATATATATATATATATATATATATATATATATATATATATATATTCCCACTTGACATATGTCGCATTAGCAAATTTGAAAAAACTCAATCAACTTAATGGAAAATTTCCTTGAAATGTAAACAAGTTCACTTTCAGAACCTTCTAATTTCATAATCTACACTAGGTTTTATATACTAATTCCAGTAAACATCTTAAAAAAGTGAGAATAATCGGGTAGACCAGAATCATACCCTCGGTCATGGACAAAGGTCAAACACACAATACAAATATTTGTAGTTTATACACTGATATGCATTGAATTCCTGCCTTGCTTTAATAGAAAACTTTGTTCATATGTTGAAAAGTATCTTAAAGTTTTTTGTTAAAGTTTCTGAGTCGCCTGTCTAATACATTTGTTGCCGTATTCTATTGAAACTTTGGTATTATATTGGAGTATGTGTAAAGTTTATCGATATATATGCTTTGGGTTCCTATCATACCTTTCTCTCCTGCTCAAGCAGAAAGCATACTTCATCGTCAATGTTTTGTGTTATAATATCAGATGCTGGTCACATAAAAGTAATATAATATTATTAAAGCTCTAATGTTGGATTTTGTGAAGAGTACTTGTCTTGCCTTTCACAGCAACATGGTCAGCGTTGTTAAATTTGTATGTTGGCCTATCACAGGCTCATAGTCAACAGTGTTAAAACTTTTAGGTGAAGTTGGATAAAAGTCAGATTCATTGGGTTTATACTGGCAAGCAGATGGATGGATGCATGTGAGTTGGCTGGTTCCACTGATTGTTTATTTCATAGATTTTAATCCTATTTCACTCTAAAGATAACTATGGGCAATAGTTGTGGTAAAGTTAACTGAGAATTATTGCCCATTTCTCTAATGCATGTCATTGTGTATGACTTTCATTTATAAATATTTGTAAGATGTATGATTCTGATTGCAAGCCATCTGGTAACACCATTCTTTTTACAGATAGATGACCTAAACCATGTCCAAAAGAGAAAGGGTCATAAAATTAAGTGACCAAAAATGTGTATTTTTTTAATTGTTGGAGCAGACGAAACTATTTGCCTTTCATTGGTTTAGTTATCCCCTTTGTTGTTCAAAGCTCTTCAGGGTAAATAGTTTGGCCTGTTCCCTGTATGACCATGAAATAACTGTATAATGCAGTGGCTGAACTGGGTCAACACATTTTACGTACAAGTTAACATTTTACTATTGTATTTATGGTACTATTGTAAAACTTTGCCATAGAATACCATATTTTTCTAATGAAAAGTCCACCATCAGTTTGATATATTTTAACAAATATTTATGGTATTATTATTGTGGCAAGTTTAGTTATTTTTTTATTTCTATTTTAGTTAGCTATGCCTTGGATGAGAAGATACATTTGTATACAATTTTTTACACTCTTCTAATAATTTTAATTATTTATTGTTTAAAGTAGTCACTATGATGGAAGGGAACATTTATATTTATAACAGTTATATTTACTGATAATTTTAGCAACTGTCATTCCTATTAAATGTGATGTTATCTAAAACCTACTCTGGCCTGACCTGAAGGGGTGGTGTATGTTATTATTAGCTGCTGAGGGGGCAGGGGCCAGTTTTTTTGTACAGATTTAACGTTGCATGCACCTGCCTAATATAAAAACTCACTTAAAAAAATAGATGAGTGAGGTCAAAACGTCCATACTTTTGGATAGGTATTATGAAGCACAACAAAATCATATCACACACTTAACCTGACAAGTCTGTTGAAGTTCTTAGAATAAAATTTATATGCACCCCAACCCCTATTGTATACATGCATTTTTCACATCTGAAGGCCATTTTTGACAGCATGTGGTGCTCATAGTGCAAACGCAAGCCCTTTCCCTAGGTAATACTTTTAAAAAACATTGTCTATTAAATAGCTTGATGCAATTCAGAATAGTTGTCATCGAAGCCATTTTTGAGATAGTCTACTTGCATTGAACCCATGTGTCTATTGCTATGGGTGGCTAGCTTTACTTACTAGCCGACTATTGGTATTTCAATGGCTGCATACTGTACAGGGACTATAGGAGGTGGACATACCTCGCATCAATTTCAAAAACAACACCAGCCCAAAACACCTAGTTCACAAATATATCCTTCTCTTTAACTATTACACAATATTAAGTCCAAAACTCACACCATACCCTTAAGAAATTTGCCAGGGGTCAATATGCGAAACTGCCCCTGCCATGTGAAGCCTTTTGAAAGAAAGAAACCTATTAGTGGCAGGAATGGTGTGTTTGTAGACTTTCAATAAATCACTGATAACTTCTTTCTCTTTAAAGCTGAACATTTAATTTTGTGACCATTTGTTGTGAAATTTCTATCTAAATTTAGTAGGTGTAAAGTGGTTTAACAAGCGGTAAGTAGTTACAGTGAAATCTGGAATGTTCTAACTCATAAGCAAATATTTTACAAGCAATTTTCAATAACTGTAATGTTTTTGGAAATTCTGTTATACATTAAAAGTTACAAAGTGTGTTTTTGTGTATGTATGTGTGTGTGTAGACTGGATATATGGCTATAATTTTAGTTATAGCTTTGTGGATTTTGTTTCATATACTAGAGATAGATTAACTGACACAGTCTGACTATAGGTTTAATTCAAGCAAAGAAAGATCTTCACTGAATGTCTTCTGTGAGGTCCACAAATTTCATTTATAAGCTAGGGTCAACCGTAATGCAGGCAGTTGGCATGTAGAGCTCAAAGGGTTCATATTGAATTTGTTGTTGATTGGGGTTTAAATCCATTTTCCAGAACATGATAGGCTGTACATGATTGCCATTATAACTGGTAGAGGAAGAATCCTGGAAAACCTGTTAAGAACCACCAATCGATTGGAAGCTACTGGCAAGCTTTCTCACATACCCACAAAGGCTGAGGATGAGACTTGAACCATCATGGAATGAGAGTGAGATGGCAGTGACTGGTAAAGGCAAGCACTTGAGACCACTCTGCTACCATGGGCCACCCATTTGAGACCACTCTGCTACCATGGGCCACCCATTTGAGACTACTCTGCTACCATGGGCTGCCCATTTGAGACCACTCTGCTACCATAGGCTGCCCATTTGAGACCTCTCTGCTACCATGGGCCACCCATGTTAAATGTATGAAACTTAAACCCTCTGACTTGGCTAATTCCCAGATTGAAGTGCCTTTACATCAGACATGTGTTGCAACAATAATCCCACCTCCTACTTTACAAAAAATTTGTTGACCTCTGGTTTTATTATGGGATCTGTACTGTCATAAATAGGTGTCTGCATCCTAAGGCATGACAATGATGGCACAACAGACTCTTTGGAAAGGCATGTGGTATGAATTGTAGTTTTTTATTGTATGTCCTAAAAATGGTAATTAAATTAAATATGACTTGGCAGATAGCACTGTGCAATTGAGCAGACATAGCACAGTAGTTTTGTTAGGTTGCCAGTGCCCAGTCCAAAATGTCGGCATTTAACTTAGCAGATTACACAACCATTTATTGGGAGTTGTACTTGTGAAGTGCAAACTGTTCTAGCTGTGAACTTGTTACTTTTAAGCTTAATGTTCCCTTTTAAGACTTTGATCTAAAATTTAAATGAAAATGCGATAGTGAAGAATTCAGAATTAGCATCTATGTTGAATACAGCTGTTTTATATGCTGACTATAATGGTGGAACACATTGTGTTTTGAAGTCATCCATCTGTCAGTTGCCAGTTTTGTTTCTGCTCAACAACTCATGTTGTCCATTATGTACAGTTACCAGACTTTGTAGATTGCTTGTGCTTGGTATAAGAAAGACCCATCTGATTTTGGGTTCATAGTTCAAGGTCAATGACTGAAGGAAGAAAAATGGTTTCCATATAATAACTCAAGTTCTCCACCATCAGTAGTTTCCATACTGCATGGCTGGCTTGCACTTGGGGTAAGAAAGAACCTGATGAGTTTTGGGTCAAAATTTCAAGGTCACTGACTGAAAGAAGAAAATTGGTTTCTGCACAACATGGGTTCTTCAACCTTACACTTGTAAACATTGTGAATGGCTTGCAACTGGGATATGGAGGAACCATATTGAGGTCAAAAGGTCAAAGGATGAGGTTTCTTAATTGAAATAAGGAAATGTTTTCCACATAATTATCATTAGCTCTACATCACAGATGTAGATAAGACAATGTGGATGGCTGCAGCACTTGTGATATTAAAGAACCCAATTGATTTTGATTCTCAAAGGTCAAGGCTCTGTGACTAAAAGAACAAATGTATTCTGAACAAAAATGCCACTTATGAACCATTAACCTTTGCCAAAGCTAGTGTATAACTTGCAGTGAGGTTAATTAACAATCCTTTAGATTCATTGGGCTAAAGGTCATGACTATTGTGTGACTAACAAGAAGTAGTGTGTTATTAGTGTCTGTATGGAGGACTAATATGGAAAAGATTCATCATTTTCTGTTCCTGGTACTCTGTAGCAAGTGATGTCATCCTCAGATGACAACTGTGACATCCATCTTCATTTTTAAAAAAACACTCAATTAAGAGGATGGTAGCTAATTAGATATGGAATTATTGTGCCAAATTTGGTATTTAAGAGTGGTTTCACAATTTTTCATCAGAATAAATTCTATTTTATTCTCATGCAAACAGTGTCAATCTTCATCATTTTTCAGACTTGGATTTCTTTCCAAGGGGTCAAGATCTTTCTTTAGTTAACCACAGGTTATCTTTTTATCTATGGTGCCTAGGATTTTACATCAGAAAATAATGCAATAAAAAATGGAACAAGGTCAATATACATGGAGTGATTCCACTTTCTGCTTGATCATTTTACAAGTTGTTTCATGTTGTTGTTTTTTTTTAACAAACTTTGGAACACATGATTGATGCTCGAAAAAGTAGTATAATGTGAAATGCTGGCTTTCCATTATAAATACAATTGTATTTGTTAATAAGTCCTAATGTTTAGCTCATCTAGCTGTATGGTGAAGCAAGCTTCTGGTATGGTCCTGTGCGTGCAGTGCAGCTGTGCATTGTGAATCGTGCATTGAAAATAGTCCATCACCACTTTCAGCTTCTCCAAAATGGCTCAATAGAATTAAACAAATTTCAGAGGTGGCATCCTGGTGTAAGACTCTTAAGTTTGTACAAATAATACCAATGACAATCCACCATCAAATGTGGCCACCATTATTAAAATAGAAAAGTCTTTAAATGACTTCTTCTCAAAACCCTCTTAACAGAATTGGAATGAATTTGACAGCATCTAGGTTGGAAGCATTTCAGAGTGATAGAAATGACACCAAAAAATATGGCTAAAGATCAAACATTTACACAACTTCTTGGCAACAGTAAAACAGAATTTTGACAGAAAATATCCAGGCATTTATGGCTTTAAATTTGGCACATATGATACCTGTTCATTGTACAAAATGGCAGCTGTTATTATTAATTGAAAAATCTTTAATTGACTTTATCTGCAAAAAAAAAAAACATCGCTTGGACAAAATTGCACAGAAAACATCTTCCTTTAATAAAGATGTTTCATAGTTTTAAAATGATAATGATCTGCAGTCAGACATGGCCACCATTCCTCAAGCTTGAAAAAACTTTGAATAACCACATACTAAAACATTCAGCAGAATTTGACCAAATGTCTGTTTGGACATGGTGGCCGTTGAGAATCATGCAAATGATGCTGACTTGTTATTAAATGTGTCTACCGTTACTTAATGCTGAAGGCTTTTAAAAACAACCACTGAAACGAATATGACCACATTTGACCAGAATTGTCCAGGTATGAGTTTGTTGTTTTATTTTATTTTTTGTTTTATAAATGATGACAATCAAGTATCTTAAGTATGGCTGCTGTCACTTAATCATGGAAAAACTATAAACAGTGTCTTCTCAAAAACTGCTCAGCAGAATTGGACCCTCTTACAGAAGCAATCTGGCTTAATTGAAAACGTTTTAATTTTGTGCCAATAATATGCTGATTCCCCATCAGATTTTACCACCCAAACAAAGAATATAATAATCTTGAAATGATTTCTTTTTTTAAAAAATTCCACACGATTTGACCACATCTGAGAGAAAGCATACTGGTAAGAAGGCATTGCAAGTTTTACAAAATGATGCAGGTCTGCCATCCAATATGGCTGCCAGGCTAAAAGATATAAAAATAATCTTTAAATGTCAGAAAGCTTCTTGCCAGTCCTGATTTATTGGTCAAATGCCCATGTGTTGGGCTATTAAGTATATGTCAGCTAGATATGTGATCTCAGGGTCACTTGGGCTGCTTGATTTTGTCAAATTCTATTAAGGATTTTACGTAGGATGTCCCATGTTTTATGCATGATCTGTGCAGAGTATGCACAATGCATCGATGTGATGCAGAGAACAAACATTCATTCTAATTTGATCTTGATCATGTATTATCATATACACTTGATTGTAAGTCCTGACCAACTGCAAAATGGACAGACCCATATTGAACAAACAGCATAGACCCTACCAGAACATTTTGTGACAGCAGATTTTTGTTGTTTGCAGTTGGACTGGACCTATAAGCGAGTACATACGGTACATGATAATTATATCATGCCATAAACATGAATATTTGGAATATACCATATTTACCACAAATGACGTTTTTGAGGTGGTGTCTAAAGCATCCTTTATAAGCATATTTCTCAGTTTTGCTGTATTATATAGACAGCAGATTAACCCTGGTTCAGTTAGCAGTATTTTCGTGCAGGTCAGAGGACTGAGTGTTGAGAAACTTAACTCATTAACCCCTGGTGACGAGTTTACATGGCAGGAGGTAGTAGCCTCCTGCCAAGCTCTGTAGTGTCAAGGTCATGTATGATGCACTAATGTGGGTGGTATTATAGGAAGGTAGACAGATGGAGCTCTACAATGATACCAAATAATCTGGAATTTCTAGTTGCACTACAAAATACAGAGGGAAAAACCTCATGTTTTGGACTTTTTTTCCTATCCAAAATTCGCTTGTGGTCGGAATCTGATTTTGTGTCTGGATTTTAGACTTTTTGGTCTCAGATCTAAGGCAGACTGGTATGAACTGCAAACAGACAGATGAACCTTTGCAAAAAGTAGGATAAGATAGCCAGTTGGAATAAAGAGTGGTCTCGATACATAAATAATGGGTCCATTAAGCAAAAAAAAATAAATTCAACTTTTCCCCATTTGCTCATGTGTGAGCCAAATAGCCATTGAAAAACGATGCTTCTAACACAGCTAGGCAGTATGATATTGGAAGATCACCTGGAAGTTGGTGTTTTTGGATGTATTCAGAAATAGCTTTCAAAAGGTGTTTTATTACTCGAATTTCAGATGAAAACGACAAAAACCTCCAGGGGTTAACGTGTTAAAGACCTTAAGAAGGAAGTAATTTGATCCTATCAGACATCATTGTTCGTTACATTGAAAATTGTATTGCAGACTTCCAGGATGAGTAAGCCAATAATTGATTCTTCCATGTTGTATTTTTTAAGGCTTGTAAAAGGATTAGAATGCTCAATATTAAAGAAAAACAAATGGAATGACTCATACTGAAAGGACATTTTGTAATATACCATATTTACTCACTTATAAGTTTAGTCAAACTGGAAACAACAAAGATCCTGAGCTGCTGTCGCATAATGCACCTGCAGATCAGGGTCCATGTTCATTGTTCTACTAATTATTCCTTACAAACTTCACAGACCCAGATCTGCTGGCACTTTGTTTGACTGTAGATCTGGATATGTGCAGTTTGCAGTTGGACCCATCTTGTAAGTTAGTATATATGGTATTCTAAATTTGTTGGTTCCATTTTTTTATCGATTTCTTTGGTTGCTTGAACCCATGGTGAATTTTGATGCAATGATATTTCTGCCGAGAGAGCACTACCGGTAATACCTTTCCAAATTATGAAATTTAAGTACATATTATCTCCCATGGATGGATTTGGGGCAACTAATTTGTAAATGTGATTGAAAGTGGTTTGGGCTCATCATTGGACAAGGCTATTAGAGATTGAATTTTTGTTATATTTTTATAAAAAAAAAAAAACGGGGGATGAGCTTACCAAGGACTGAGTTGTTATTGGAGAAATAAGAAAAAAGATGAAATTCTTTAAAAACCAGGAAAATTGAATTATAATTGACCCTTCAAGTTCTTGTATGACAAAGGCTTGTTAACATCCCTCATTGTAAGGTCCCATGTTTATAATGATAATCACTTTATGACTTCCATGAAGGTGTTATAAAGAGGGAGCAAAATATTACTGGTGATGGAGTTTAAGGTTGCTTAAATAAATAAATGGCTGTTAGGTGAAGTCTTTTATCCATGCCTTATTTTGAAAACGATGTGGTGCACTACTTACGAAAATTTGAATATGTACCATACAGTCATGTTCTGATATACAATCTACCGGTAATTGTGCCCGTTATACAAACTACCGGTAATTGTACCTGTTATACAAACTACCGGTAATTGTACCTGCCAATTTAAACCGTTTCTACAAGAAATCTCGCTGATCAATAAAATAGTTTAAATTTCTGTCAGCAAATTATAGATAGTGAGATTTTTCTCAGTGAAATCATTTAGAAGCAAGAGGACTGAATTTGAGAAAATAAGGTGCAATTTAGTTAGTGCACATTTTGTAAATTGTTTGTGAAATATTTGCAAATATACTACATTAAATAAATTTTGGGGAAGATGTAATATCATGAGAAATATTTGATTTACAGACTTACACACTACTGACTTCAAATCCGCATCTGGTATAAAAAAAAATTGAAAGTCTAAATTCAAACTTGACATTATAATGTTGAAATAATGTTGCATTATTATGTTAAGCAAGATGGAGCTAGGATGGCTAGGTGGTTAACATGCTTGACTTGTGACCAAAAGGATGTGGGTTCATATCCTAGACCAGGTCAGGTCAGCTTTAATGGTGTATCTCTGGGCAGTTAGGCACAGTTTGCTCTAATTGTTTTGGCATGCTATAAGTTCTCATGTATTTATGTACAGTTAAACACCAATCATACAATCAGTCAATAAAGTAAGGTATTCATTTTCAATTTTGCTCCAGTAATTGAACATAAAACCCCCAGCCTGACAAGTTTTATTTTTATCCTGGTAATTTCTGTATACAGCATTGATATCTAAATTTGCATCAATTTATAGTCCCAATTGAACATTTAATCTTCAGTTAAATGTAATTACATGTCAGTCCTTGTCAATCAATTGCATTCCATGCAGAAACAAGTTGTTGATAATCCACTGTAATGGATATGTAAAGAAATAATTTACATCTGTCTGACATCAGATAACATGCTTGAACAGACTCTGAGTCTAAAGGACACCTGCATCTAAAGGCCAAAAACTAAGATATTTTCAGTTGCTTCACACATGAAATTTCTTTTTAAACGATAGTATCAGTCCAAACAAGACAAAATTGCATGGTCCTTTAAGAGTCTGTTATAGTCAGGCATTACGTTGTTATTTACCCCAGTTAACTCTACTTTTAAAGTTATGGCACTTGTTTGGCCCAAAGTTCATTCTGGCAAGCTGTCATAATTTATTGTTAACTTTTTTCTAATGTAACGTTATCTTGTAAAATATTTGTAATGGATATTGTAAAGACTATAATTATAAAGTTATATTGTTATGACATTGAAGTTGACAGTTTTGTATGTTATTTTCTTTAGCTTTTGCAAGCAATTTCTTTTTTTTCACCTGTGCATAGGGGCAAGTTGGTGAAAGATATGACCTTCGGTGTTATCATCCATTTCCTTTTGTACACAGTTTATCCATCAATATTTGTCTGTTGTGTCATCATGGACCATGTTCCTGAACCAAATTTGCCTGTCGTGTCATCAGGGACCATGTTCCTGAACCAGATTTACCTGTTGTGACATCAGGGACCATGTTCCTGAACCAGATTTGCCTGTCTTGACATCAGGGACCATGTTCCTGAACCAGATTTGCCTGTCTTGACATCAGGGACCATGTTCCTGAACCAGATTTGATCAAAATTTATATGCTTGTGTCATGAAAATCTTGGACAAGATTGATCATGAGCAAGATATTAATGAGATGTCATCTTGCATCTGATTGGCTGACTTTGTTACAACTCTGGAGGCCAGATTTCTGATCTGATTTTGATCCGGCTTGTAATATGATTTTATATCATCAAGATTTTGGACAAATTTCATCATCACCAAGACCCACACATACTCAAAATGAAGTGATGTCGTTTCCTAGTGGCTCAGTTTGGTACCGCTATAGCTGTTATATTTCTTTATCGGATTTTTATCAAACTTGGAAAATGTGCTTATATCAACAAGATCTTGGATGATTTTGATAATAATCAGGGTTTGTGAATATTAATGGTGTAATCATGCATGTGATTTTCTGAGCTTTTACCACTTGGGAGGCAACATTTCTTATCCAGTTTTACTCAAACTTGGAATTTGTGCTTATGTCATTAAGATCTTGATTGAGTAAAGTTTTGAGTGAGATCTGTGTGTCTTATTGAGGTGACCTTACATCTGATTGAGTTTATTGCCATTTTAGAGGTCATATTTTTGATCCAGTTGTAGTCATACTTGGAATACTGACTTGTATCTTCAAAATCTCAGATAAGTCTGACAGCAATATAGTGGTCAACTGAAAAGTCTTGTTATCAATACCCCACTTGCATGAATGATGTCATTGACAAGGTGTTTTCACTAAAATACTTCTTGCATGAATGATAACATTGACAAGGGTTTTCACTAAAATTCTTATTGACTGAACTTTGGAATTGACAAGGGGTTTTCACTAAATTACTTATTGATTGAACTATGGAATTGACATGGGGGTTTTCACTAAAATACTTATTGCCTGAACTATGCAATTGACATGGGGTTTTCACTAAAATACTTATTGCCTGAACTATGCAATTGACATGGGTTTTTCACTAAAATTCTTATTGCCTGAACTATGCAATTGACATGGGGTTTTCACTAAAACTCTTATTGCCTGAACTATGTAATTGACATGGGTTTTTCACTAAAATTCTTATTGCCTGAACTATGCAATTGACATGGGGTTTTCACTAAAATACTTATTGCCTGAACTATGCAATTGACATGGGTTTTTCACTAAAATTCTTGTTGCCTGAACTATGCAATTGACATAGGATTTTCACTCAAATGCTTCTTGCAACATTCACTTGATTCTGAATGACAATGTTGCAGATCTGACCACCAAAATATATGTACCATTGTGGAATTTTTAAACATAATTGACCTTGTGGTCAAGTCATAGGCAATTGCTTGCATATTTGTGCATCAATGAGTTCTGAACTCAATGATTAATTTGCGCATATACAAGTGAATTTTGACCAGGGCTTTTATTTAGTTGAATTCCAGTTAACACAATGATAGTATTCTGTGACTGACTTTTAGGTCAAAGTTCAGTGTTGGGTTTTTAGCTGTACTGGCTTGTAAACATGATTTGACAAATAAGTATAAATGTGTTTTTATCATGAATATATCTGAAGAATACAATGTACTTTAAATCAGACCACTTAGATAACTATTTTGAAAATGTTGAATTTAGATTTTACCAGACTGGCTGTATATAATATATCTTGACAGTCTCTGAGACACATTTGATGTTCTTCTTTCTTCTGTCAATGATACCAGGTCCAAGGTCAAAGACAGTGGCAAAGAAATTTGTGTTGCACTGAATGGGCATCTTTTGAATGTGTTGAAAAAGTATTTTTGTTGTCAAAGTTGGCATCATTCATTTCCTGAAGAATATCTGAAATGGTTTTGGTTCTTATTTAAAAGAATAGAAGAAAAACACTTATTTTGTATTCCTGGAAATTCTTCTCAGCCAGAGAGTATCAGTCCCTTTGTGGGACTCTTGTTTTCTAAGTAGCAATAAACTGACATGTTTTATTTGCAGTGCTATTCTCATCATTAGAACATCAGCCCCATCAAGGGACTTTTGTTTTCTAAATAAGATTTAACAAATATATTAACTATTAAGGGAGGAATATTATTCCAACTCTGTGTATTTGAATTGTCATGAATGTGTTAAAATATACCACTGGTAATGGTGTCTGTTTTTTCAAAGTAGCTGTTTCTGCTGCCTACTGGGAAAACAGGAAAATTGAAATCTTGATGTAATTAGGGTTTAAATGTAAAGAATTGTTGCTGTTTGGTGGCTCATTCATTTTAAGCCAAATTTGTAGTCCAGATTGTTGAAACTCAGAGCTGAAATGAGAAATCGTCATCCCATTTATTAAATATTTAAGAAATAATATGAGCCCCTGTATCAATACAGGTTGGAACTGGTTTAATGAATTATAAGAAGACAACTTGATTTTACGGAAAATTCAGTCCTTGTTTATACAACAGGATGAAATTTTGAAGGACTTTTGTCAAAATTTAAATTGGGCCCCTTTGAAAATGTTTTTTAAATGCTGGATTTGTAACCAGATCATCTTAAGGAGATTAGGTTGTTTGGGATTTTATCGGTACAGATAAATTCAGGGTTAACTCGTTTCAGTACAAGACAAGATTCTAATTATTTGCGTTTATTGTTTTTTTATTACTATAATAGGAAATGTTTACTTTCTATAAGATTCATATATATTGCTATACAATTCTTTAGAATTAAAGGTTTGAAATGAAACAAAATTAAATTGTGTTCATTATGTTGTTCCCACTTAGCAACATAATGTTTTCAGCAAAATAAAGTTATTTTTATTCTGTACATTGAAATAAATTTACATGCCAATTTAGAGGAATATAATCAATTTTGTTTCATGTGATACATATTGTGGTTTTGTACATGATCACCTTTTCTGACTTACATGTTTTGGAGTGTCTTGAAAGAGAAACATCTTTAGATTTAGAAAATGCATGTGTTATAATCTAAAATAGTCTTTAATTCCATTTAGTAATGGTCATATAACCTTGAAAAAAATTAATTTCATCCTGGAAAATCCCTGGAAATGACCTGGAAATTTATCTTTAGAAAAGCGTGGGAACCATGTAAATAATAGAAAAGCAAATCCAACAAGTTTCATAAAATTAAACAAATACAAAATGAAAATATACACTATTGTGAATTAAATCCCAATTAATTCTAAATCACAAAACCAAAATAATAGAATATTTCAAATGAAATCCTTAAGTCTTGAATGTGTGGATGTACCAGATAGTCTTGAACAGGTTGGTTTATCATCAGTTTTGATCTATCACAATGATATAATCCAGAATGTCTTTGAATGAATTCACAATAATCCCAAAATTGTATTTGGGTCCAGAGGTCAATGAACAAGCACATTGTTATTCTGACAAATAATTAAAATAAATGATTTCTCTCAAATTATATATGAACAAAACTATCAATGATTATAGAGACCGAACTTCAAGTAGGAATGAAGAATTCGTTGACAAAACCTCTGTTGTATACATCACACTTGACCCATGTTGAAATGGCATTTTCTGAAATATTGTTTTAAAGGAAAATTACACCAAGATGTAAACAAGTTCACATCCAGAACCTTACAAGGTCAAAAGGCCATGTCAGCATGTTTACAAATTACCATTATATTAGAATATAATCTACAATCATATACAAAAGTTAGCTATCTAAACAGATTGTTTACAAATGATCAATATACAATTGTGGATATAGGTTAAGCACACAGTATTAGAGATCAATAACAATGCAAAAATGTATTTTAAAAATCTCAATTTAAAAGCAATTTCTATAATGTGGCTTGAAAAATATATGAAATTAAATTTTCTTTTGGTTGACAGATTGATCAAGAATCTGGAAATAAATGTTCTTTGTTCTTTTGTTGAGGATTAATTAATTGTACTTGTCATTCTGTTTTTTTTTTAACTTTAATGAACTTCATCTTATTGTAAATTTTGCCAAATAGCTTTCTTGTTGAAACTAAAGGTAGTCCAGAGTTCAAACTTCAGGGAGCATGTGGAGAATGTGCAAATGTGTTTTACGGAAGTGAGAAAAACAGACAGCTGATGACCAGTGAGAATTTCCATTCATTATGTGGCTCTGCAGTTGGTCAAATGATCATAAAAAAAATTGACAGACTGCCATGGATTTATTTTTCTTTAATACAGAGGCATAAAAGCCACTTCCTTTTCAGCAGGAGAGTTGAAAGACTCCTTTTATCACCTTGATAACATGTTGGGAGGAAATATACTGTTTTGCCTGATCATTTGTGCATTTGTTCTTTTTGTATGTTTGTGTGTTAACTTTTTCAATTTTTTGTTTGTTCATTATGCTCATAATTTCTCAGACCCTTTTTCACATTAACTTGTGCAGACTTGTATGTGAATGCAGCAGAGGAGAGTAACTGCCAGAAGCTGCTAAAGTGCTATGAGAACCAATAATGGACCTGTCAGTTCCTTCTTGTTTCATAAATGTCTTGATCCATCCATCTAGCTATGATACTCTTAACAACAGATAGGAAAAAGCTTGTGCACTTATCAGTTATCTTTCCTCAGTTCCCCCGAGGGAAGAAGTTCTACTGATATACCGTGCTAAAGTTTCAACTATGCAAAAGTCTCTTATCCTGATGTGCAGAAAATGTCAGCTGTGATAAATGTGTCTTTGTCTCAAAAGTTGTCTAATTCTTAAAAAACCCTGTATCTGATTAAATACCCAGGTCATTAACACTTAATGCATGCAGAGTCTGGCAACTCCGGCCACTAAGTAATGTGAACAGGATAATTTATTTCTGTCATCTGTTTCAAAGAATGCCCCAATGGAAAAAATGTTTCCAAACGCTTTAAGACATCCAGTGTTATACTTTACCTCTGCATACTTACCTTTCTTACAAGCACACCATTACCAGGTGTTATACTTTACCTGTGCATACTTACCTTTCTTACAAGCACACCATTACCAGGTGTTATACTTTACCTGTGCATACTTACCTTTCTTACAAGCACACCATTACCATGTGTTATACTTTACCTCTGCATACTTACCTTTCTTTCAAGCACACCATTACCAGGTGTTATACTTTACCTCTGTATACATACCTTTCTTACAAGCACACCATTACCAGGTGTTATACTTTACCTCTGCATACTTACCTTTCTTACAAGCACACCATTACCAGGTGGTATACTTTACCTCTGTGTACTTACCTTTCTTACAAGCACACCATTACCAGGTGTTATACTTTACCTGTGCATACTTACTTTTCTTACAAGCACACCATTACCAGGTGTTATACTTTACCTCTGTGTACTTACCTTTCTTTCAAGCACACCATTACCAGGTGTTATACTTTACCTCTGCATACTTACCTTTCTTTCAAGCACACCATTACCAGGTGTTATACTTTCCTCTGCGTACTTACTTTTCTTACAAGCACACCATTACCAGGTGTTATACTTTACCTCTGTGTACTTACCTTTCTTTCAAGCACACCATTACCAGGTGTTATACTTTACCTCTGCATACTTACCTTTCTTTCAAGCACACCATTACCAGGTGTTATACTTTCCTCTGCGTACTTACTTTTCTTACAAGCACACCATTACCAGGTGTTATACTTTACCTCTGTGTACTTACCTTTCTTTCAAGCACACCATTACCAGGTGTTATACTTTACCTCTGCATACTTGCCTTTCTTACAAGCACACCATTACCAGGTGTTATACTTTACCTCTGCATACTTACCTTTCTTACAAGCACACCATTACCAGGTGTTATACTTTACCTCTGCGTACTTACCTTTCTTACAAGCACACCATTACCAGGTGTTATACTTACCTGTGCATACTTACCTTTCTTACAAGCACACCATTACCATGTGTTATACTTTCCTCTGCGTACTTACTTTTCTTACAAGCACACCATTACCAGGTGTTATACTTTACCTCTGTGTACTTACCTTTCTTTCAAGTACACCATTACCAGGTGTTATACTTTACCTCTGCATACTTACCTTTCTTTCAAGCACACCATTACCAGGTGTTATACTTTCCTCTGCGTACTTACTTTTCTTACAAGCACACCATTACCATGTGTTATACTTTCCTCTGCGTACTTACTTTTCTTACAAGCACACCATTACCAGGTGTTATACTTTACCTCTGTGTACTTACCTTTCTTTCAAGCACACCATTACCAGGTGTTATACTTTACCTCTGCATACTTGCCTTTCTTACAAGCACACCATTACCAGGTGTTATACTTTACCTCTGCATACTTACCTTTCTTACAAGCACACCATTACCAGGTGGTATACTTTACCTCTGTGTACTTACCTTTCTTACAAGCACACCATTACCAGGTGTTATACTTTACCTCTGCATACTTACCTTTCTTTCAAGCACACCATTACCAGGTGTTATACTTTACCTCTGCGTACTTACCTTTCTTACAAGCACACCATTACCAGGTGTTATACTTACCTGTGCATACTTACCTTTCTTACAAGCACACCATTACCGTGTGTTATACTTTCCTCTGCGTACTTACTTTTCTTACAAGCACACCATTACCAGGTGTTATACTTTACCTCTGTGTACTTACCTTTCTTTCAAGCACACCATTACCAGGTGTTATACTTTACCTCTGCATACTTACCTTTCTTACAAGCACACCATTACCAGGTGTTATACTTTACCTCTGCATACTTACCTTTCTTTCAAGCACACCATTACCAGGTGTTATACTTTACCTCTGCATACTTACCTTTCTTTCAAGCACACCATTACCTGGTGTTATACTTTACCTCTGCATACTTACCTTTCTTTCAAGCACACCATTACCAGGTGTTATACTTTACCTCTGCATACTTACCTTTCTTTCAAGCACACCATTACCAGGTGTTATACTTTACCTCTGTATACTTACCTTTCTTACAAGCACACCATTACCAGGTGTTATACTTTACCTCTGCGTACTTACCTTTCTTACAAGCACACCATTACCAGGTGGTATACTTTCCTCTGCGTACTTACTTTTCTTACAAGCACACCATTACCAGGTGTTATACTTTACCTCTGTGTACTTACCTTTCTTACAAGCACACCATTACCAGGTTCTACATTAGTACTAAGTTTTAATAAAGAAGATGATGCAGATCTGACAGTGTTAATGGAGCCATGGCCTAAAACTAAACCAGTCTGTTAACACATAAACCCCTAGCGACGACTTTACGGGGCAGGAGGTAGTAGCCTACTGCCGAGCTCTGTAGCATCATGGTCATGCATGATACACTAAAGTTGGTGGTATTATAGAAAGGTAGACAGATGTAGCTCTACAATGATACCAAATAATCTGGAATATCTAGTTGCACTACAAAATACAGATAGAAAAACCTCATTTTTTGGACCCAACTTTTTTTTACCCAAAATTCGCCTGTGGTTGGAATCTGATTTTGTGTCCGGATTTTAGACTTTTTGGTCTCAGATCTAAGGCAAACCAGTATGAACTGCAAACAGACAGATGAGCCTTTGCAAAAAGTAGGATAAGATGGGCATTTGGAATAAAGAGTGGTCTCCATACAAAAATAATGGCTCTGTTTAGCAAAAAAACAACAAAAAAAACCACACAAAAAAGTCCAACTTTTACCATTCTGCTCATGCACGAGTCAAATAGCCAATGAAAAACGATGTTTCTAACACAACTAGGCAGTATGTTATTGAAAGATGACTGGGGATTTGGTGTTTTTGAGTCTATTCAGAAATAGCCTTCAAAATGTGTTTCCTACTCGATTTTCAGGTAAAAATGACGAAAAGCTCCTGGGGATTAAAGTGTTGAAAAAATGTAGAACATTATTTATAAATAGATCAAGGGGATTTATTTGTTTTGTAACTGAAAATTGCAGCCATTGTTCATGATGTGTCCAGTATTGTACCTCGTAGGTTGTGTATGTGAATAAAGGATGACACTGACAGTCTGTACATGAATGAAGGATAACACTGACAGTCTGTACATGAATGAAGGTTAACACTGAAAGTCAGTACATGAATGAAGAATAACACTGACAGTCTGTACATGAATGAAGGATAACACTGACAGCTTGTCCTCAAATGATTTTATGCAGCAAGGGTTGCCTTTAAGTTAAATATAGCTAGCCAGGTTTTAATCAGAGGGTTTTGCTTGTGTGGGTCCTGAGGTATGACCCACCAGTCTGCGAATCCAGGGAAGAATGTATGACTGCTGAGCAATTTGTCTCAGCCAACAGGGAAACCATGGCAGTGTTGTCCAAAATGGTACAGCAAGAATCACTTGTACATTGTCATTTGGGATCTGTTGAATAACACATCTCACCTGACCTGAAAGGGGAGAACATATATAAAATTAGACCAAGCCAAATAATTGATATGGCATCAATAGCAAAAGCATTTCTGGTAAATATGATATGTACATTTAATTCAGTCCCTAAACAAATATCCAAGTGTCCAAATATTGCATGAATGTAGCAGTTGCTACCGGTGGTGGTGTTGTGAGGTACCTTCTTACAAGGTGTCTGCTTTATTTGGCTGTCATTATCTAGAGGGTGATCACCCTCGGTGTTGTTGCCTGGATCAAGTAAATATTAAAATAAAGTGTGAAACTTACAGATGGAATAATTAGAGATCTAAGCAGATATATAGAACAGAATGAAATGAGCCACCATATATGGAAAACAATTTTTTTAAAAATCAGTTACATAAACAACTGCAATAATACATTACATTAGGAAAATGCACTTCTTTTTTAAATAAAGCTTTCACCAAATTTCAAACACAAATATATTTATATATATAGCCAACCTGTTTTAAACGATAGAATTAGTTCATATAATCAAGTGATCGGTCGAAGTCATTGCCTTGTACAACTTCATAACTTGCTTATTCCGGTCCATTCCAACTTTACTATGGTGGTTCCTCGAGGTCCATCTGCTTTTTACCTTTTCCAGCCTCCCTACTGTCTCGCCTCTTTTTGGCCCTCAAACTTTGTGTGGGTAGGTGGATACATAAGTATGTAGATACTTGGATAAATAGGTACATGGATACGTCCATGGAGCTATTTCCCCTTGTGCTTTCAAGCTTTGTTCGCTTCTACTGCCGAAATTGTGTCCATTGCCTTTCCAGACATCTGTTCCCTTTGACCAATATTTTACAAGAGAATTTCTTCCAAATTCAGTCTTGAAGTCCTTTATATTGTCACTCTTGCAGGAAAATTTCAGACTGACTAGATTTCTTTCGATGAGGACAATTTAACCCCAAGAAATTTTTGTGTGGGAACCCTGCCCTTTATTTAGTGTAACCAATCAGGATTAAATATATTTATTGCCTTTAATAACTAGGTGCCAAAAGTGCGGTCAGCATGTGTTATAGATTTCCTAACAAAAAATCTGGAAAATTTCTAATCTGACATCTGATATAAAATTGAAGGTACCCTTCCCTTTTCAAGTTGTCTAAAGGTTAAGTAAACAAAGGCTTTATTAAGAATCACTTCCTCTCCTGACACAGACATTAGAGATCATTGCAGTATAGCAATTTAACAAGCACATATCCCCATAAATCTAATTACTTGTTGTCTGGCCCAAATTAATGTGTTTATGATAGATCAACAGAAATTTGCATCCTTGCAATGAATTTCATTCATAAATTAGATTGTTTAATGTTCACTCATTATCATCATTGAAACAAGCTTGTATTTTTATTCATAGACTTCAGTGCAAATAAACAAGCTTGTATGTTTGTTCATAGACTTCATTGCAAGTAAGCAAGCTTGTATTTTTGTTCATAGACTTCAGTGCAAGTAAACAAGCATGTATTTTTGTTCATAGACTTCAGTGCAAGAAACGTACTTGTAATTCTCAAACATTGATGTACACCGCATGCTTTGTCTGCATTACTGCGGCACCCACCAGTCATTTTTATTGTCTGTCTCATTATATTTCCCAATCCCTTTGAGCACAACATCTTGATTGCCTATGTAAACAGGCTTAACACTGCTATTAAGGTTAGGGTCCACCATTTTCAATTGATTCTTTAGCATGGCTGGGAAGACAAATGATACATCATAATTTTCACATTCCAGTTTCAATAATCTTTTTCCTTTCTAAAAGTCTTTAGTAAGGAGGGGCATATTCTATGCCAGGTTCACTAGCAACCATATTCATATAGTTCAACCAATGTCCAAATCCATGTGAACAGGTTACACAGTTACTTGCAGTTTGTAATCAAGGAAGGTCACTACCTTTGTCTACAATGTTTACTAGGGGGCTGCATTGTCTCTTTTTGAGGTTTCCTGGTCACTATTGATATGGTCATAATTGATAGAGCTGTGACCCGACTTCAGAAGTCATAAGCCCTCTCCAAACAGGTCATCTACCTTAATATTTTGGAACCCATTCAGAGATAGTTAAGTGAAATGGAGATCAGTTTTGATGTCCTATGTTGGAAACAAGACAAACCCAATAAAAGGCATCTGCATGGATTCACTAGCCTCAGCAAGACAACCCCAATAAAAGGCATCTGCAGGGATTCACTAGCCTCAACAAGACAACCCCAATAAAAGGCATCTGCATGGATTCACTAGCTTCAACAAGACAACCCAATAAAAGGCATCTGCAGGGATTCACTAGCCTCAACAAGACAACCCCAATAAAAGGCATCTGCAGGGATTCACTAGCCTCAACAAGACAACCCAATAAAAGGCATCTGCAGGGATTCACTAGCCTGAACAAGACAACCGCAATAAAAGGCATCTGCAGGGATTCACTAGCCTCAACAAGACAACCCAATGAAAAGCATCTGCAGGGATTCACTAGCCTCAACAAGACAACCCAAATAAAAGGCATCTGCAGGGATTCACTAGCCTCAACAAGACAACCCCAATAAAGGTGGCGCTCACCAGATAATATGTGCTTTTGAGAGAGTGACGTATGTAAGGTGAAGTAGTTCGCATTTAAAACATGCACAGTGGAGAGAATGTTTGCATACCTCATGCTACATTAATGTAATGTGGATGATATTTCTTTTGGATATTGTACTTTTGGAAATTTTACATGATTTAAGCACACTGCCAACTAAAATGACTGCTCCCTTGTGTTAAAAAATCAGTCTGAATTAGTCTAAAGTACACTATACATAGCAGCTATTAAAATAGGGAAAATGAATTTTGCCAGACTAGACAATACCAGCTTCTGAAAGTGCAATGAATGAATTACCAGATATATAAAATGTAAAAAAAGTTATCAGCTCTTTTTTATACAATTTACCTCTGAAGTTCAGGAAGTGAAAATGACCAAGTAGAGCTAGCACTTTTTTGAAAGGTGCACATTTGAAGTAAGGCCAAGCTCTATACTCTATAACCCATAGTACACCCATCAATCATACACCAAAATAAAGGGAATTAAAGGTTCTTTGCATTATACCTAAGATATACAAGGTCTTTTTTAAATAGCCAGTATAACCAGTGAGGAAAGCCGGGGACATTCTTTTTCTTTAAATTCCTAACCCTATGCAAAATGCGAAACTGTATAGCGCTACCAAAAGCATCTGCAGGGATTCACTAGCCTCAACAAGACAACCCCAATAAAAGGCATCAGGGATTCACTAGCCTCAACTAGACAACCTCAATAAAAGGCATCTGGGATTCACTAGCCTCAACAAGACAACATAAGAACATTAGTATGGTTTTGTTTTGCAATAGTTCATCATTAGCTTAAGAAGGAAAAACAAGCTTGTGCCAAATTTTCCTGAACCACTGGGGTGAACTGCTTGAATAAACTGTATGAGGATGTGCCACCAGAAAATAAACCAGGACGAAGTTTAATCATGTGTAATGGATTTTACATGTGTTAGCTTTATCTGTTCTTTTTTATATTTTAGAGAATTTTAACATCTTTATGTTTTATATTTCTTTTTCTTGTACTTAATCATTTTTTAGTAAGCTTTATCTTTTTAAACTTGCATGTACACTTCAGTTTTACATTTTTTATGACAGTCATTTTTGTGATCAGGTGCTGTAAAAATACTACATACATACATACACGCACACACACACGCATGCACACACACACACACATGCATGCATACACACGCACACACATGCATACATACATACATACACACATATATACATACACACACACACATACATACATACATACATACATACATACATACATACATACATATGCTTTGCACCCATTTGTTTGGTGGTTTATTCATTTTTACCCAAATCTCAGGGCTTACTTTGGTTACACCTACATTTTGACAAATGTGTCACCATGGCTTAGTAATTGTTGGAAATCATTAACTTCATTATCACTGACATAACCACTTGAAGAGAATATGTTATCCTTGTGAGGAAGTATGATTTCTTCTTAGGCACATTTCAGTGGCAGTTCTTCATATCCTAACATGTCTGCAGGGGATTTAGAGTTTATCATCTTGTGAATCCAGACTTTATACAGTTGCTGATTCATTTTGCATCTAATTGAGCTGGTGGTTCCACATCATGTGATTTTGGACTGTTTGTCATTTAAACATGTTCTGCTGGGTGCCACCATTGTTCTAGTGTCATCAGTTGTTTTTTCTCATAGTCCATGTGAAATTTCAGGTAAAGGTGCATACTAGTCACATGTCACAACTTTCACCAATGCCAGCTGCAATAGTGCATCCCCAGTTACTGCTAACACCGAATATTTTTGCAATGCAGATGCCTGCCTCTACAGGGCTAAAATTATACACTTGCATAAAACATTGGGATTCATTGCACCTGTGTGTGTGAACTTTCTGGAACTCTGACACAGCAGTTACAGATAAATCAATAAAGTTTATCAACAAAGATGTCCCCAAAAAACCAGGTCTCAAAATAAAAGAAAACTACAAAATTTTATCTAAGTTCTGTAATAAAATTAAGTCTAACAAACTACAATACATTGTGTGGTGAATCCGTCTTCTGTGATGTTGAAACACATTGACTTTTGCCTTTATCTTCTGTTTGATGTACTTTTTAAAGAATTTTAATATCTTTATGCTTTATTATTTGTCTTCTGGGATTACATGATTTTTTTTGTGGGGGGGGGACACTTTACATCATAAAAGTATTGGTTATATTTTGCTTTTACATTTTTGTAATGTAATTTTTTATTGGCATTATGTGACTGGGATTCTGCTGATGTGCTATTTCACTCATTTTCTTAGGTATACTTGGAAAGCTATAACCGGGATTGTGCTGACATGCCATTAAACCGTTTGTGTGTGTGTGTGTGTCTATATATATATATATATATATATATATATATATATATATATATATATATATATATATATATATATATATATATATATATTGAAAGCGTTTACAGCAGTAATGGATAAGACAATTTTTTAAATAATGTTTAACATTTGTATAAAATGGTCTAAAATTGGCTACCATTATGTTGCTACTTTTGTGTTGTTCCTTTTAAATTAGGGCCAGCTGCATACAACATAGACCTGATCTGTTGTTGAATAATGCATGGATAGATCAGGGTCTCTTGTTTGTTCTGCTAATTATTCCTATTTAAACTAGGTAGACCCCGATCTGCTGTTACATAATGTGTGTCAGTTCTAGATCAGTGAAGTTGGATCATGCTTATTCACAAGTACATATTTCATAACTCAAAACCCATAACCTTGTAATTTGGTCTTTTGAAGCTCAAATAAGCCTTAATCCAGAGATTTGGTCCACTATACCATCTGGGATGATCATAACTATTTTTATTAAATTTAGATACATTGTTTTTCCACTGATTGCTTATATTTGGCCAATAGAATCTCCTATTTCTTGAATATACTTTCACCTACATGCAGAGATGAGTTACAGAAAGGCCAGATTGATTAATCCCCATCCAGCAATGACTTGGAAATGGATGTAATGTTCCATGTTTAATTATTTATAACGAGGGATGAGTCATTGCTGCTGCTGATTATTATTATCTACACATGCATCCCCATTGTTATCAAGCCGTCCTTATTAGCAGTCAGGTTCTGGTAATCTCTGGTTTCATGAATATACTGGAGAAAATTGATGAAAAACTTTGCTTTTTTTTAAACGTGTTTTGAGAGAAGGTAATTGTGGATTAGTCTTGAATTGAATTGAGTAGAAATTTCCAGGCAAATTGCGACAGTCAGTATTTGTGTATGTAGTATGTAAGGGAGGGGTAGATGTGATACGATTCCCCACCCATTATGGTGCCTTGGTTATCGTTATTTAGGAGATGATTGACCATGATATTATAGCCCAGATCAAGCAAAGAATAAAATAAATTAAAATGTGAAATTAATGGATCAAATAACAGAGACATGAACAGATATATAGAATCGAACAACATAAGCCCCAATATATAAAATATAACAATTTAATCACATACACAAAATAAAATCAAACATGACATTTAAATGACACACTTTCTCTTAGAAATAAAATTATAAAATTTATTTGAAATGCAATTAGCCTTCTATTATGCCAATAAAATAAATTTGATCATATAATTAAGCAAATGATCGAATCAAATTGCCAGCAAGTCAGCATAACCTGGTTGTTTTCTGTCCTTTTTGAATCATTCTTGCTGACAGGTGAGCATTGGCGTATTTCTTTATTTCTTTTCCTTCACACTCTGTCTCTCCATCCTCTTCAGGTCATCAACTGTAATTAGGCTGTCTGCTCCCACTACATATCATAGGTATGGAGCTATTTATTTCCCCTTCAAATAAATATAATTTGCAAGCTAAGTTTTTGGGTGTCAGGTTTTCTTCTCCAGGGATCAAACAATATTCCCACTCTTTTTACATCAGATATCATCCAATCATAGTTCAACAGAACTAAGCTAATGTGGTCAGTTCACTTCCTTTATACTGATACACACAACCCTATTATTATAAATTAATGTATCTTCTTTCAGCTGCTAGTCACATTACTAATGGAATCATAAGACCTCTGAGATAGACTTTTACATCCCACTCTAGGCTTTAAATTACAAACTGAACAATGTCAGTCAACTCATGCAGATTTTCACCTGTTAAGAGAATTCACAAATTAATTACACAAATGAGGTAATGGACTTTAAGTCTTGTCTTAACAACATTACTTGCTAACTAGAAAATTCACAAATTAATTACACAAATGAAGTAATGGACTTTAAGTCTTGTCATAACAACATTACTTGCTAACTAGTGAATTCACAAATTAATTACACAAAAGAGGTAATGGACTTTAAGTCTTGTCTTAACAACATTACTTGCTAACTAGAAAATTCACAAATTAATTACACAAATGAGGTAATAGACTTTAAGTCTTGTCTTAACAACATTACTTGCTAACTAGAAAATTCACAAATTAATTACACAAATGAGGTAATGGACTTTAAGTCTTGTCATAACAACATTACTTGCTAACTAGTGAATTCACAAATTAATTACACAGATGAGGTAATGGACTTTAAGTCTTGTCTTAACAACATTACTTGCTAACTAGAGAATTCACAAATTAATTACACAAATGAGGTAATGGGCTTCAAGTCTTGTCTTAACAACATTACTTGCTAGCTAGAGAATTCATTGACATAGACATAGTAAAATCATTGTTAGATAAATCAGCTGATTCTACAATTCATATCAGTTTAATACTTGAAATTCCTACAATACATGATTTCTATTACATTTGAACATGGTAATTCGAACAAATTCATAACGAGACAAATGCATGGAAACCCATTGCTTCTGAACTCATGGAAAGTTGATGTATGAATTTAAAATGAATAAATTCAACAAATAATTACAAACTTAAATCATTGAACTTATTATATGCGATTGAGACAATACCTTGTGCATTTCCATGACCCACTTCCTTTTCTGTGAGGCTGAATCTCTCTTTCCATGTCCCTCAACTTCTTCCAGACCTAGTCTCTTGGACAATTTTAATGAGAAAAGTATTTTTTAATTTCCTTATTGTCAGCTTCCCCTTGCACAGCAAACTTGGACTGCTGAATTTTGCAAGGACATTTCTTTTAGCATAGAATTTGTCTGGGAAACATGCTGTCATGTTTAGCTTTGCCAATACGGATTAACTTCCTCTAGCTGCCAGAATTTTAAAATTCCAATCAAAGTCCGAATGAAGAATGAATCTCTCTAGTCAGCCTTTATTAATAACTTAATTCTGGAAGATATTATTTTATGACACTTATTTCAGACAGCTCAAGATTTCCCAAAACTTGTTTCTGGCTTATCTCAACTTTGTAATTTCCTTCACTTGACCCTACGTTAACATATCAATTGGACCGTTATCCTAGTGGGTGCTAATTACAATCCAGGTAGTTTAATCATTGCATGCTACCAATTTATCGTGAGGCCAGCCCATATGTAAATCTTAATGGCTACGTGTCATGCTGACCACAACAAGAAATGTGCTGCAACAAAGCATCTACAAACATTTTGCTCCATAGTATTCACCACTTGGATCTATTATCTTTGTTTTTTTTTCTAGTTTATTGTTTATATTCTTTATTTATTTTCTATGTGCAAAACCTATATATTTAGCAGTATTATGCAATGGGACTCCACCCATTGTCCATACTTCATTAGAAGTTGTAATTGTCATCACTAGTCTTCCTAAACAACTTTTCAGAAGGTGATGAAGCTTGGCATCCAGTTTCATTCTGAGGTCTCGTTGGTCCTATGAAAATGGCATGACACAAACATCCAGTATGTCAACCATGTTGGCCATTTAAAAAAAACGTTTCCTGCTGCAACTGAAAAAATTGTCACATTTACATGGGGCTAATACCAGTCTACTGGTACTTCTATGATGCCTAGTTGGTCCATAATGAAAATGGTCACCAATCTGATATCCAGCATGGCCACCATGGCAGCCATAAGGAAATGTTTTATTTTGCTACTTCTGAAAGATGATTGTATCAACATGGGGTTTTCGCTGAAGACTTAGGTTGTCAATGGTGCCAGTAGCATGTCTCATACTTGTATGTGGCCATCTTGACAAACTTGTTAATGTAACAGATCCTGAGCAGATGATTGTAGTGACATGGGTTTCTGTTAACAGATTTCTTATGATGTCTGTCATATTTTTGCATGGTATTGGATGACAACAATAGTTTGCTCTCTTTCACTTGAAACACTAGCTAAAATATTTTTTTCAGTTCCAAAAACAAATGAATGTATGAAAATTTGTAACCCAAGCAACTAAAGCCACAATATTAGGTTATCTCTTAAGGCACGCAGCAGAGTAGATCACATGTTATGTGTACAATAATCAAAAGAAACAGACATTACTTACTTGCTGTTCTCAGATCTATTTTCAGTCCAGAAGAAAATTAAAGCATGCTAATAAACACAGCTTCACTCATGAAGCAAAAGAATCCGGCATGCTTTTATCTCTTACCACCATCCACCACCCATGAAATTATGCATAAATTTAACTCATATTGGTTGCAGTTTGTTTTATAAATAAGACAAAGTAAAAATAGATGTCTTTCAGATGAATGATGATTGTCAAATTCTAGATAGTTAAAGCAGTAGTGTAATTTGGTGAGATAGCAGAAGATCAGTCCTTACAAGAAATTTAGTGAATGATTTCTGATTTGTGGAGTCTCAAACTGGTACCAAGACTTACATAAGACAAATGGTGGATTAAATTATATACCAGTATTTACATATTAAGAAGAATATATAAAAAACATGAAACAAGGATGCTTTTACATGTTTTTATTTGTCCCTCTTGTCTTATTAATGTGGTTTAAGTCTGTCTCACTTGACTTATCATTGTAGTATTAGTCAGTCATACTTATCATTGTAGTATTAGTCTTGTCATACTTATCATTGTAGTATTAGTCTGTCCCATTTGGCTTATCATTGTAGTATTAGTCAGTCATACTTATCATTGTAGTATTAGTCTTGTCATACTTATCATTGTAGTATTAGTCTTGTCATACTTATCATTGTAGTATTAGTCAGTCATACTTATCATTGTAGTATTAGTCAGTCATACTTATCATTGTAGTATTAGTCTGTCCCATTTGGCTTATCATTGTAGTATTAGTCAGTCATACTTATCATTGTAGTATTAGTCTTGTCATACTTATCATTGTAGTATTAGTCAGTCATACTTATCATTGTAGTATTAGTCTTGTCATACTTATCATTGTAGTATTAGTCTGTCCCATTTGGCTTATCATTGTAGCATTAGTCTGTCATACTTATCATTGTAGTATTAGTCTTGTCATACTTATCATTGTAGTATTAGTCTTGTCATACTTATCATTGTAGTATTAGTCAGTCATACTTATCATTGTAGTATTAGTCTGTCCCATTTGGCTTATCATTGTAGTATTAGTCTGTCATACTTATCATTGTAGTATTAGTCTTGTCATACTTATCATTGTAGTATTAGTCTTGTCATACTTATCATTGTAGTATTAGTCTGTCATACTTATCATTGTAGCATTAGTCTGTCATACTTATCATTGTAGTATTAGTCTTGTCATACTTATCATTGTAGTATTAGTCTGTCCCATTTGGCTTATCATTGTAGCATTAGTCAGTCATACTTATCATTGTAGTATTAGTCTTGTCATACTTATCATTGTAGTATTAGTCTGTCCCATTTGGCTTATCATTGTAGCATTAGTCAGTCATACTTATCATTGTAGTATTAGTCTGTCATACTTATCATTGTAGCATTAGTCTGTCATACTTATCATTGTAGTATTAGTCTTGTCATACTTATCATTGTAGCATTAGTCAGTCATACTTATCATTGTAGTATTAGTCTTGTCATACTTATCATTGTAGTATTAGTCTTGTCATACTTATCATTGTAGTATTAGTCCTGTCATGCTTATCATTGTAGTATTAGTCTGTCCCATTTGGCTTATCATTGTAGCATTAGTCTGTCATACTTATCATTGTAGTATTAGTCTTGTCATACTTATCATTGTGGTATTAGTCTTGTCATACTTATCATTGTAGTATTAGTCTTGTCATACTTATCATTGTAGTATTAGTCTGTCCCATTTGGCTTATCATTGTAGCATTAGTCTGTCATACTTATCATTGTAGTATTAGTCTTGTCATACTTATCATTGTGGTATTAGTCTTGTCATACTTATCATTGTAGTATTAGTCAGTCATACTTATCATTGTAGTATTAGTCTGTCATACTTATCATTGTAGTATTAGTCTGTCATACTTATCATTGTAGTATTAGTCTGTCATACTTATCATTGTAGTATTAGTCTGTCCCACTTATGTCACTTGTATCATTCATTGGAGTAGAAATTTTGAACTACTGAAGATATTTTAATGAAACTTCAGCCAATTCCATAGCATGTATAGATTTAACCACTGTAGATAATTTTTAAGAAGCTTTAACCAGTAATAAATATCTCCAGACATTGTGTTGCATACCATAGCCATGCTATCAATCCTCAACTAGGATGATGTAAATCAGTGGCCTTTATCCTGGCTGTTACATTTTAACCCCTACGAGGATGATGTAAATCAGTGGCCTTTATCCTGGCTGTTACATTTTAACCCCTACAAGGATGACGTATATCAGTGGCCTTTATCCTGGCTGTTACATTTTAACCCCTACGAGGATGATGTAAATCAGTGGCCTTTATCCTGGTTGTTACATTTTAACCACTACAAGGATGACATAAATCAGTGGCCTTTATCCTGGCTGTTACATTTTAACCCCAACATGGATGACGTAAATCAGTGGCCTTTATCCAGGCTGTTACATTTTAACCCCTACAAGGATGATGTAAATCAGTGGCCTTTATCCTGGCTGTTACATTTTAACCCCTACCAGGATGACGTAAATCAGTGGCCTTTATCCTGGCTGTTACATTTTAACCCCCACTAGGATGATGTAAATCAGTGGCCTTTATCCTGGCTGTTACATTTTAACCCCTACGAGGATGACATAAATCAGTGGCCTTTATCCTGGCTGTTACATTTTAACCCCTACAAGGATGATGTAAATCAGTGGCCTTTATCCTGGCTGTTACATTTTAACCCCTACAAGGATGATGTAAATCAGTGGCCTTTATCCTGGCTGTTACATTTTAACCCCTACAAGGATGATGTAAATCAGTGGCCTTTATTTTGGCTGTTACATTTTAACCAGATGATGTAAATCAGTGGCCTTTATTTTGGCTGTTACATTTTAACCCCTACGCGGATGACGTAAATCAGTGGCCTTTATCCTGGCTGTTACATTTTAACCCCTACAAGGATGATGTAAATCAGTGGCCTTTATCCTGGCTGTTACATTTTAACCCCTACATGGATGACGTAAATCAGTGGCCTTTATCCAGGCTGTTACATTTTAACCCCTACAAGGATGACGTAAATCAGTGGCCTTTATCCTCGTTGTTACATTTTAACCCCTACAAGGATGATGTAAATCAGTGGCCTTTATCCTCGTTGTTACATTTTAATCCCTACGCGGATGACGTAAATCAGTGGCCTTTATCCTGGCTGTTACATTTTAACCCCTACAAGGATGATGTAAATCAGTGGCCTTTATCTTGGCTGTTACATTTTAACCACTACAAGGATGACGTAAATCAGTGGCCTTTATCCTGGCTGTTACATTTTAACCCCTACAAGGATGATGTAAATCAGTGGCCTTTATTTTGGCTGTTACATTTTAACCCCTACAAGGATGACGTAAATCAGTGGCCTTTATTTTGGCTGTTACATTTTAACCCCTACAAGGATGACGTAAATCAGTGGCCTTTATTTTGGCTGTTACATTTTAACCCCTACAAGGATGATGTAAATCAGTGGCCTTTATTTTGGCTGTTACATTTTAACCCCTACAAGGATGATGTAAATCAGTGGCCTTTATCCTGGCTGTTACATTTTAACCACTACAAGGATGATGTAAATCAGTGGCCTTTATCCAGGCTGTTACATTTTAACCCCTACAAGGATGATGTAAATCAGTGGCCTTTATTTTGGCTGTTACATTTTAACCCCTACAAGGATGATGTAAATCAGTGGCCTTTATCCTGGCTGTTACATTTTAACCCCTACAAGGATGATGTAAATCAGTGGCCTTTATTTTGGCTGTTACATTTTAACCCCTACATATATTTTCATAAGACATTACCTAGCTGTGTTCTTACTTCTTTCTCATGCTGATTGTTTTTCTACCCTGTAATAATACAGGTAAAACATATTAGGGGTGTACATTGCAAAGGAAATAGAATGCTATTGAGAATGAATGAATGAATGAATAAATAAATATTTATTTCATAACTTGCCTACCTTAGAAGAGTAATTCTTTTATACAGAAGGATTCAGTGGGAAGTTACTTAGCAACTTCAAATTTAAAAAAAGTTTTAGTGGGTTTTTAAAAAAGTTTTGGTTTTTTAAAAATGTTCATCAGAATGAAGCGAGATTTGTTTTTTTGCAAAAAAGAAAAAAATCACACCCAAATAAATTTTGAAAGTCAGAAATCCCATATTCTACTCCAGGTTGATTTTATTTTATTTCCTTTATTTTGTTTGGGGGGTGGGGTTTTGCCGGATCTTTAGTATGCACTGAAAACATTAGTGCAGTGAAGACAAGGAACCATCTGCCCCTCAAGGCAGTATATCAGAAAAAGAGTTACCACTTGAGTGTGTCTTATGAAATTACACATAACACCCATGTTTAATTGGGTTTTCTCTGTTATTATAGACTAATGAGTAGAAATTGAATAGCACTGATAAGCAGGTAAAAATACAATTTCCTAAGCTTTAGTGCATGACCCAGACTTCAGTTTCTGTGCATGAAATGCACATCACAGGCTGATGTTTTATGTGTGCCAAGTGCATTTAATGTGATTCACATACATTTTTCATGAATACATCTAAGCACTTGTCCTTATATAATAGTCAGGTCAATTGTGCAAAGGTCAAGGTTGCTAGTAAAGAAAATGTCATGACACAGGCATATCATGTGCTATGTGTTATTCCCTTGTTCTGTATTGTACTGTTGAACCTGTCTTGAAAGAACTGACCCCTTCTACCAAATAATCACGGTCTGTCAAAGACAGGCAGTCACTCATAACAGGTTATAACACCATATAGCATTCAAGTTTTACTGTATTAAATCACATCTACTTTTAAACTACAAACCCAGTTTGTTTTTGTGTCTAAATTTTAATAAGTGATTATCCTGCATTATAGCTTTAACACTGTACTGACTTCAGTATTTTTTTGGAGTTGTGGCATGCAGATGGTTACAAGCATTTGCTAATTAATCCTTCTGGAAATTAGAAAAGCATGGACAACAGTCATCAATGATTATAAGCTTAGTGAATTGACTCCTTTTATTATAATTACATGCTGAATGTTTTGTAGAACACATTCAATTCACAAGTCTACTAGGTACATTTTGTTATTCATACATCTCACAAGTCTACTAGGTACATTTTGTTATTCATACATCTCACAAGTCTACTAGGTACATTTTGTAATTCATACATCTCACAAGTCTACTAGGTACATTTTGTAATTCATACATCTCACAAGTCTACTAGGTACATTTTGTTATTCATACATCTCACAAGTCTACTAGGTACATTTTGTAATTCATACATATTACAAGTCTACTAGGTACATTTTGTTATTCATACATCTCACAAGTCTACTAGGTACATTTTGTAATTCATACATATTACAAGTCTACTAGGTACATTTTGTAATTCATACATATTACAAGTCTACTAGGTACATTTTGTAATTCATACATCTCACAAGTCTACTAGGTACATTTTGTAATTCATACATCTCACAAGTCTACTAGGTACATTTTGTAATTCATACATCTCACAAGTCTACTAGGTACATTTTGTAATTCATACATCTCACAAGTCTACTAGGTACATTTTGTTATTCATACATATTACAAGTCTACTAGGTACATTTTGTAATTCATACATCTCACAAGTCTACTAGGTACCATTTTGTTATTCATACATCTCACAAGTCTACTAGGTACATTTTGTTATTCATACATCTCACAAGTCTACTAGGTACATTTTGTTATTCATACATCTCACAAGTCTACTAGGTACATTTTGTTATTCATACATATTACAAGTCTACTAGGTACCATTTTGTTATTCATACATCTCACAAGTCTACTAGGTACATTTTGTAATTCATACATCTCACAAGTCTACTAGGTACCATTTTGTTATTCATACATCTCACAAGTCTACTAGGTACATTTTTTTATTCATACATCTCACAAGTCTACTAGGTACATTTTGTAATTCATACATCTCACAAGTCTACTAGGTACATTTTGTTATTCATACATATTACAAGTCTACTAGGTACATTTTGTTATTCATACATATTACAAGTCTACTAGGTACATTTTGTTATTCATACATCTCACAAGTCTACTAGGTACATTTTGTAATTCATAATCTCACAAGTCTACTAGGTACATTTTGTTATTCATACATATTACAAGTCTACTAGGTACATTTTGTTATTCATACATCTCACAAGTCTACTAGGTACATTTTGTAATTCATACATCTCACAAGTCTACTAGGTACATTTTGTAATTCATAATCTCACAAGTCTACTAGGTACATTTTGTTATTCATACATATTACAAATCTACTAGGTACACTTTGTTATTCATACATCTCACAAGTCTACTAGGTACATTTTGTAATTCATACATCTCACAAGTCTACTAGGTACATTTTGTAATTCATACATCTCACAAGTCTACTAGGTACATTTTGTAATTCATACATCTCACAAGTCTACTAGGTACATTTTGTTATTCATACATATTACAAGTCTACTAGGTACATTTTGTTATTCATACATATTACAAGTCTACTAGGTACATTTTGTTATTCATACATCTCACAAGTCTACTAGGTACATTTTGTAATTCATAATCTCACAAGTCTACTAGGTACATTTTGTTATTCATACATATTACAAGTCTACTAGGTACATTTTGTTATTCATACATCTCACAAGTCTACTAGGTACATTTTGTAATTCATACATCTCACAAGTCTACTAGGTACCATTTTGTTATTCATACATATTACAAGTCTACTAGGTACATTTTGTAATTCATACATCTCACAAGTCTACTAGGTACATTTTGTAATTCATACATCTCACAAGTCTACTAGGTACATTTTGTTATTCATACATCTCAAGTCTACTAGGTACATTTTGTAATTCATACATCTCACAAGTCTACTAGGTACATTTTGTTATTCATACATATTACAAGTCTACTAGGTACATTTTGTAATTCATACATCTCACAAGTCTACTAGGTACATTTTGTTATTCATACATCTCACAAGTCTACTAGGTACATTTTGTAATTCATACATCTCACAAGTCTACTAGGTACATTTTGTAATTCATACATCTCACAAGTCTACTAGGTACATTTTGTTATTCATACATCTCACAAGTCTACTAGGTACATTTTGTTATTCATACATATTACAAGTCTACTAGGTACATTTTGTTATTCATACATCTCACAAGTCTACTAGGTACATTTTGTTATTCATACATATTACAAGTCTACTAGGTACATTTTGTTATTCATACATCTCACAAGTCTACTAGGTACATTTTGTTATTCATACATATTACAAGTCTACTAGGTACATTTTGTAATTCATACATCTCACAAGTCTACTAGGTACATTTTGTTATTCATACATCTCACAAGTCTACTAGGTACATTTTGTAATTCATACATCTCACAAGTCTACTAGGTACATTTTGTAATTCATACATCTCACAAGTCTACTAGGTACCATTTTGTTATTCATACATCTCACAAGTCTACTAGGTACATTTTGTTATTCATACATATTACAAGTCTACTAGGTACATTTTGTTATTCATACATCTCACAAGTCTACTAGGTACATTTTGTTATTCATACATCTCACAAGTCTACTAGGTACATTTTGTAATTCATACATCTCACAAGTCTACTAGGTACCATTTTGTTATTCATACATATTACAAGTCTACTAGGTACATTTTGTAATTCATACATCTCACAAGTCTACTAGGTACATTTTGTAATTCATACATCTCACAAGTCTACTAGGTACATTTTGTTATTCATACATCTCACAAGTCTACTAGGTACATTTTGTAATTCATACATCTCACAAGTCTACTAGGTACATTTTGTTATTCATACATCTCACAAGTCTACTAGGTACATTTTGTTATTCATACATATTACAAGTCTACTAGGTACATTTTCTTATTCATACATATTACAAGTCTACTAGGTACCATTTTCTTATTCATACATATTACAAGTCTACTAGGTACATTTTGTAATTCATACATCTCACAAGTCTACTAGGTACATTTTGTTATTCATACATCTCACAAGTCTACTAGGTACATTTTGTTATTCATACATCTCACAAGTCTACTAGGTACATTTTGTTATTCATACATCTCACAAGTCTACTAGGTACATTTTGTAATTCATACATCTCACAAGTCTACTAGGTACATTTTCTTATTCATACATATTACAAGTCTACTAGGTACATTTTGTAATTCATACATCTCACAAGTCTACTAGGTACATTTTGTTATTCATACATATTACAAGTCTACTAGGTACATTTTGTTATTCATACATATTACAAGTCTACTAGGTACATTTTGTAATTCATACATCTCACAAGTCTACTAGGTACCATTTTGTTATTCATACATATTACAAGTCTACTAGGTACATTTTGTTATTCATACATCTCACAAGTCTACTAGGTACATTTTGTTATTCATACATCTCACAAGTCTACTAGGTACATTTTGTAATTCATACATCTCACAAGTCTACTAGGTACATTTTGTAATTCATACATCTCACAAGTCTACTAGGTACATTTTGTTATTCATACATATTACAAGTCTACTAGGTACATTTTGTTATTCATACATCTCACAAGTCTACTAGGTACATTTTGTTATTCATACATCTCACAAGTCTACTAGGTACATTTTGTTATTCATGCATATCACAAGTCTTCTAGGTACCATTTTCTTATTCATACATATTACAAGTCTACTAGGTACCATTCATAAAGCATGTGCAACAATTTATGATTTGTGTCTTACTTCAGTAGGATTTGCCTTTCTATTGCAGTCAAATCTAGAGAGATTGGGCAAAATTACTTTCTCTGATTTGTATATGTTTACTTCAGGTCCAAATGTTTTAAAAATAAATTAAAATGTATTTTAAAAAATAAATGGGACACAATATCTAGATTTTGTTTATGACTTATATAGAGTATTACAAGTAAACCTGATTATATTTAGATCAACCAGAGCCTGTTTTTTCTGATTAGAATCTGTACCCTCTGATCATCATATCTCTTTTCTGTTAATAATCTGTCCTTTCTGTTAATAGTCTGTCCTTTCTGTTTATAATCTGTCCTTTCTGTTAACAGTCTCTCCTTTCTGTTAATATGTACGTTCTGTTAATAAACCGTCCTTTCTATTAATAATCTGTAGTTTCTATTGATAAACTGTACTTTCTATTAATAATCTGTACTTTCTGTTAATAATCTGTCCTTTCTGTTAACAGTCTGTCCTTTCTGTTAATAATCTGTACTTTCTATTAATAATCTGTACTTCCTGTTAACCGTCTGTCCTTTCTGTTAACAGTGTGTACTTTCTGTTACTAATCTGTCCGTTCTGTTAATAATCTGTACTTTCTATTAATAAGCTGTACTTTTTGTTAATAATCTGTACTTTCTTTTAATAATCTGTCCTTTCTGTTAACAGACTGTCCTTTCTGTTAATAATCTGTCCTGTCTGTTAACAGTCTGTCTTTTCTGTTAATCATCTGTCCTTTCTGTTAATCATTTGTACTTAATCATCTGTACTTTCTGTTAACAGTCTGTCCTTTCTGTTAATAATCTGTTCTTTCTGATCATAGTCTGTCCCTTCTGATCATAATCTGTCTGTTCTATTAATAATCTGTCCTTTCTATTAATAATCTCTAGTTTATATTGATAAACTGTACTTTCTATTAATAATCTGTACTTTCTGTTCATAATCTGTACTTTCTGATCATAATCTGTACTTGTTAATAATCTGTCCTTTCTGTTAATAATCTGTCCTTTCTATTAATAATCTGTACTTGTTAATAATCTGTCCTTTCTGCTAATAATCTGCCCTTTCTATTAATAATCTGATCTTGTTAATAATCTGTCTTTTCTGTTAATAATCTGTCCTTTCTGTTAATAATCTGTCCTTTCCGTTAATAATCGGTACTTCTGATCATAATCTGTCCTTTCTGTTAATAATCTGTCGTTTCTATTAATAATCAGTAGTTTCTATTGATAAAATGTACTTTCTATTAATAATCTGTACTTTCTGCCAATAATCTGTACTTTCTGTTAATAATCTGTACTTACTGTTAATAATCTTTCCTTTCTGTTAATAATCGTTCCTTTCTCTTAAATATCTTTCCTTTCTGTTAACAGTCTGTCCTTTCTGTTAATAATGTGTGCTTTCTGATCATAATCTGTACTTAGTGTTAATAATCTGTCCTTTTGGTCAATAATCTGTGATTTCTGTTAACAGTCTGACCTTTCTGTTAATACTCTGTACATTCTGATCATAATTTGTACTTTCTGATCATAATCTGTCCTTTCTGTTAATAATCTGCTCTTTCTGTTAGTAATCTGTACTTCTATTAATAATCGGTACTTTCTGTTGATAAACTGTACTTTCTATTAATAATCTGTACTTTCTGTTAATAATCTGTACTTTATGTTAGTAATCCGCCCTTTCTGTTAACACATTAACCCCTGCTGATGAAAAGTGAGTTTACGTGGCAGGAGGTAGTAGCCTACTGCCGAGCTCTGTAGCATCATGGTCATCTATGATACACTAAAGTGGGTGGTATTATAGAAAGGTAGACAGATGTAGCTCTACAACGTTTCCAAATAATTTGGAAGTTCTAGCTGCACTACAAAATACAGAGGGAAAAACCTCATTTTTTGGACCTGATTTTTTTCTGCCCAAAATTCACCCGTGGTCGGAATCTGATTTTGTGTCCAGATTTTAGACTTTTTGGTCTCAGATCTAAGGCAGACCAGTATGAAATGCAAACAAACAGATGAACCTTTGCAAAAAGTAGGATAAGATGGGCATTTGGAATAAAGAGTGGTCTTGATATGAAAATAATGGGTCCGTTAAGCTAAAAAAAAAAAAAAGAACTCCAACTTTTCCCCATCTGCTCATGTGTGAGCCAAATAGCCAATGAAAAACGATGTTTCTAACACAACTAGGCATTAGTTATTTGAAAATCACCTGGAAGTTGATGTATTAGGATGTATTCAGAAATAGCTTTCAAAATGCATTTCCTCCTCGAATTTCAGGCTTTCTGTTAATAATCTGTACTTTCTGATCATAGTCTGTCCTTTCTGTTTATAATCTGTACTTTCTGTTAATCTGTCCATTCTCTAAAACAGAATAGTAATAGAATGGACAGATCAGCAGAAAGTACAGATTATTAACACATTAACCCCTGGAGGTTTTTGTCATTTTCGCCTGAAATTCGAGTAGGAAACGCATACTAATCTGTTCTTTCTGATCATAATCTGTACTTTCTGTTTATAATCTGTACTTTCTAATCATGGTCTGTCCTTTCGGATCATAATGCTTGCCTTGATTAGCATCATGATGTTGTATCCTAAAAAGTGTTACATATACTATAAAGTTAGCAGCATCATATAGCAACATTACTGAGATTATGAAGTGTTTAGTAATAAGATTATGTAATAAATGGAATCATGAACTTGTGTTCAGTAGACATGAAGTCTGTGAAATGCATTGAATAATATATGACCCTTGCTGCAAGCAGTTAATGGTGTACAATGTTATTCATGGTGTACAATGTTATTCATAGTGTACAGTGTTATTCATGGTGTACAATGTTATTCATGGTGTACAATGTTATTTATAGTGTACAATGTTATTCATAGTTTACAGTGTTATTCATGGTGTACAATGTTATTCATGGTGTACAATGATATTCATAGTGTACAATGTTATTCATGGTGTACAATGTTATTCATGGTGTACAATGTTATTCATGGTGTACAATGTTATTCAGACATTAATTCTTTTTTATGCTGGCTGGTATCTCTACTCGTCTACGCTTGCTTCATGGTGTTGCCATTATATATGTAAAAAGTACAATGAATACAAACTATTATCTCGCAGTGAAATGCATTATGGTAATCTAATAAAATGCAGTCATTTTTATTCATTTTTATAAGTCATATTTTACAGCTGCTATAGTTACTTATGAGCTGATAACTGATGTCCCCATTTTATTTGGAAATGAAGCCGTATACTGTCCACAGCTTAAATCAATCAAGCGCATTTGTACAGCCATCAATAAACTGTGATTGTTACATACAATTGGTGAGCAACAAAGAGGCATAATGACATACTTAACTTATTTACCATATGTTATGTCAAAAAGCATGGACAGTTTGATCCTAGTGTGTTTATTTAATTATTAACACCTCCATCAGCGGTTACAATATGGTCATGCTACTTAGCTTTTCCACACACACATCATGTGATCAATTGATATCTTTAACATACCACTAGAATTTGACCAGTCAGAGATTGATACATTGAGACACCTCCAGATTTGCTTAGGTGGATCTGTATTATCCAACTGACTGTATTTTCATATACGATTTTTTGAATGTTCTTTCTTTTGGACAGATTATTTCTAGATTATCAATACAAGTTTTAAAGTAATTTTACACTTTGGACCCCAGTTTTGATTTCCGGATCTGGAACGCAGATTTCTTGATTAACAGAGCAAATTAATGTTTAAGAATTCTGTTCCCATTGAATTATGTCCGGATAGCGAGGTTTCTGGATAAACGGGATAAATGGAGTCCGGATTAACAAGGCTCCTATATATATATATATATATATATATATATATATATATATATATATATATATATACACACACACACATGTATAATGTGTATACACACACATAAACACACACTTGATGCATAATTTGAACTTAATTTAATTTTATTTGTAGAAATTGTACGTTTAACACCATTAAAACATTAGTTTTGGGAGCTTGGCTATCTTTTTATGGTTCAGAAGCATAATACAATGACCGTGACATTTTTATTGGGTTGGGGAGCATGCTCAGAATTTTCTTTCTGACCAGGATATTCTCATATTGTCACAAGATAATTTTTTTACAGTTAAGGTGATAGAATAAGGTCTTTCTTTACTACAAACCAGAGCAAAAAGATGTTTTTTCAAGCTTTTGGATGGGGAGTATAAATATTTTATTGTTAAAAAATTCCATTCCCATTCCCCTCCAAGAAATAAATGATTGGATGCATTACAGTAGCTGTGTATGAAAGCTGAGAATGTGGAGAAAATTAACATTATTGTGTTGACAGCCACATGTGCTTGCCTATGTTAGAACTGAGAAACAAACCCAGTACTTTTGTGGTACAATGATAGTGTGTTACTGCTGTCAAGGTCCACATATTTGTATGATAATCTGTTGTTGAAAAGTCATAGGAGTAAAGGCAGTCCATTCAGTGCATTTTGCTGTAGAGTAACTTGAACAAAACCTTGCTGATTCATAGTTCAAAGGTTACAACATGAACAACTATTAGGCCACTTTGGCAAATCAAAATCATTAGCATTAACCTGCAGATGGCAGTTGTCTGTGACACATCAGATTGTGTTTCTAATCATGCCCATTCTGTCATTAGGAAGCTGACATGTACCAAATGAGTCATAACAAATCAATTTATGGAGTAAGTTGATTGATCAGAAAAACAGATTCTGCAGTAGCAGACAAATGATTTAGCTGTTGAAAACCCAATTATCTTCTGTTATGATTGTGTTTTCCTTAGTTATTGCATTCATATGGCTGATTATATGTAATATAAGCCATGCTAATTATTTGGTGGTTCATATCTATCGGTATTTTGATAACTCTAATTGAAACTAATAAATATAGTCATAGGTCACATATTAGTAAAAAAATATTCTCAATGACCATTATTCACTCACCTGTGTTAATTAGATCTTACTCTGCAGGGTAGTAGACCTTGATCATCAGAAACAATATTTATTAAAAAAGATATCCCTTCCACCAAAGACTGAAAGAAAAAAGAAATAAAAGAATAAAGAACAGTCCTAAACAATCGAAGCTTTGATGAACATTTTCATGAAACAACTACCTGAGAAAATCTTGGAATTTTAATGACGTGTTAAGGATTTTGATGTATGAGGTTTTCTGTTTTTTTATATATATTTATCGAATTTTAACATATCTGTGTTTTGTATCTTCTCTTGCTGTACTTGATTTTGCATTAATGTTCAGAAGGCTTTGTCTTCCAAAATATCTGTGCAATTTATTTTTAATTTTTTGAGAGACCTACCTTTTATTCATACTGCATACAACTGTTTGCACTAGAAGGTACTAGTACATGCTATAACTTATCAGTGCCAGAAGGTGCTGGTACATGCTATAACATATCATTGCCAGAGGGTGCTAGTACATGCTATAACATATCAGTGCCAGAAGGTGCTAGTACATGTTATAACATATCAGTGCCAGGTGCTAGTACATGCTATAACATATCAGTGCCAGAAGGTGCTAGTACATGCTATAACTTATCAGTGCCAGAAGGTGCTAGTACATGCTATAACATATCAGTGCCAGAAGGTGCTAGTACATGCTATAACATATCAGTGCCAGTGTGCTAGTACATACTATAACATATCAGTGCCAGAAGGTGCTGGTACATGCTATAACATATCAGTGCCAGAAGGTGCTAGTACATGCTGTAACATATCAGTGCCAGAAGGTTCTAGTACATGCTATAACATATCAGTGCCAGGTGCTAGTACATGCTATAACATATCAGTGCCAGAAGGTGCTAGTACATGCTGTAACTTATCAGTGCCAGAAGGTGCTGGTACATGCTATAACTTATCAGTGCCAGAAGGTGCTAGTACATGCTATAACATATCAGTGCCAGAAGGTGCTAGTACATGTTATAACATATCAGTGCCAGGTGCTATAACATATCAGTGCCAGAAGGTGCTAGTACATGCTATAACATATCAATACCAGAAGGTGCTAGTACATGCTATAACTTATCAGTGCCAGAAGGTGCTAGTACATGCTATAACATATCAGTGCCAGAAGGTGCTAGTACATGCTATAACATATCAGTGCCAGAAGGTGCTAGTACATGCTATAACATATCAGTGCCAGAAGGTGCTGGTACATGCTATAACATATCAGTGCCAGAAGGTGCTAGTACATGCTATAACTTATCAGTGCCAGAAGGTGCTGGTACATGCTATAACTTATCAGTGCCAGAAGGTGCTAGTACATGCTATAACATATCAGTGCCAGAAGGTGCTAGTACATGCTATAACATATCAGTGCCAGAAGGTGCTAGTACATGCTATAACATATCAGTGCCAGAAGGTGCTAGTACATGCTATAACATATCAGTGCCAGAAGGTGCTGGTACATGCTATAACTTATCAGTGCCAGAAGGTGCTAGTACATGCTATAACATATCAGTGCCAGAAGGTGCTAGTACATGTTATAACATATCAGTGCCAGGTGCTATAACATATCAGTGCCAGAAGGTGCTAGTACATGCTATAACATATCATTGTCAGATGCATCTGACCTAATTTAAGTCACTACAGTTTCAGTAAATTTAGCAAACTGAAACTAATTTTGTGAATTTGTTGCAGTTTACACTATAATCCAAGATCATAATTTAATGGGCACAAGATTTTCCAGGTAGTTTCCTTATTTCATGGATTTTTATTCTGAAGACTGTATGAAGAGTGTTCCCAGTTTAGTCCAGCATCATCAGAAATACTGCATTTAATGCAAAATACTTTGTATCAGGGGAATTTGTTCAACATTAAAACTTTGAAACATTGTCCATTTCACCACCTTACCCGCAATCACTGGCTGGCTCAAAATTTATTGTACATAAAATACAAATTATTGCAATAAATACAATTTAAATATATACAAATTATTACAATAAATACAATTTAAATGTATACAAATTATTACAATAAATACAATTTAAATGTATACAAATTATTACAATAAATACAATTTAAATTTATACAAATTTATGCAATAAATACAATTTAAATTTATACAAATTATTGCAATAAATACAATTTAAATTTATACAAATTATTACAATAAATACAATTTAAATGTATACAAATTATTGCAATAAATACAATTTAAATTTATACAAATGAGGTAAGTAATGAGCTTAATAAATTTTTTTTTTATTTTATTGCTGAAAAATGTAAGTAATAAATTTTGACCAAAGGACTTGTATATGGAGGTGCTTTTCACTTGGGAGATTATGAATTTTGTAGTCATGGAATTACAATTGACATGACTTTTGCAAACACAGACATGATTTTCATGGAATAGGACTCCATGAGTTGATATAAGTGAATGGTAAGCAGAAACATATCTTTGCATCTACCTCGGTCCTCAGAATTGCCAAATACTTAGAGACCTATATCTTTGAGTACTGGCAATTTGTAGGTAATTGTAACTGTTTAACCTGGCACAAATTTCACACAATTCTTGCATTTTAGGGTCTGTAACTGTTGTTTGGTCCAAGGCAGAAAAGTGGACAATGGTTTAATAAAAAAATGTTATCAGGAGTAAAATGAGACATTGACTATGCATCTTCTTGGACAGGAAGAGCAGCCAGAGGTCAAAGGTCAAGTGTGGAACAGGCTGTTTCAAAGTTACTTTGTCGTTTTTAGTATATGATGGACAGGATTCGGTGTCAGAATGGGTCATAGCAGTAATCAGCAACTTGGTATAATTATCTTTACTTCAGGTGATTTTTTTATCAACGTTAACCTTGTGTCAGCCTCATGTGTAATTGCCTGTTCCCTCATCCTAAGCATTCTTGTAGTCTGATATAAATAGCAACAATTTTCAGGCAATGGTCAGTGGTAAAAATAAAACTGGAATTTTCAGTGAAATATTACTTTGGCCTTGGCACTTTGCCATACTCATATTATCATAATATATACATTACAGGTTAATATTTCAACAACATAAAAAAGTGGCACCATCATGATACAAATTCAGGCTCATTGTAATACCATCCTTCGGTCAATAAAAGGCTCTCGACAAGTTTCCTAATGTTATCTATATCACGAGTACTCACATACATAAAAAGGAAAGGGAAGAAACCTTGGTTGTCATAGATATCAAGTAAAAATTCAGTAATTTAAGGATGTGTGTTCTGACGTGCAGAGTTCTCAAACATGTAAACTGTACTAGAATCATGTATTAACAATGCACATACAAAACAGTGGCCTAATACTGTTTTATACATGCAGTTCATATAAAGAAATTGTCAGGCCTGGTGCATGTTAGTAAATTTAGTCTAAGAAATGGTATTTGTAGCTGGATGCAAGTTGGAAAGTTGCTAATGATATCTTGGTAATAACAAAGAATACCTGATTAAACACGGTCAGTGTATGCCTTTTTTAAGACGCCGTGAGTGGTATCTGCTACAGTTTGCCATGTTGTTCAGGAGGAGTGGACATGTTCTGTGTCTCTGTATTAAAATGCTTTCATTGCACAATACAGAATGGAAAAATACAAAGATAAAAAAATAATATGGAGTAGCAAAACCAAAGTTTTGGAAATTGCACATATGACTTATGATTTTCAGATTAATGGCATTTCTGTTATTTCTTGGTTTTTGTTTTTGTTAAAGTAAAAAAAATACTACTTTCATTCTAGGAAAATATTTTATTTTAAAAACCCACATAAATTTCTATAATATTTAGAGCTACTAAATAAATTACTGAAATCTTCTGTACATCAGAATTAGTTTCCTGATTTATCAGGCATAAGTAAGCAAGTTATGAGCTTTTAAACATTTATTTAATTAGTGTTTTGTAATGCTCCAGTGTAATATTACAATGTTACTTCACGGCGTGTAACCCCACTTTATTTATGTTGTATAGGGTCCCAGGGGTTCAAAAACCCTCAGTCTGAGAAATAGTAATAACCCTGATCCATTAGCATGATTACTCACTGATTTCAATAAATAATAAACAATGCATATTAGTTGGGATTATAAAATCAATATCCATGCCATGTTCAGTATACAAATTTGATAATTAGATATATTTCAAATTTAGTATTAGTCTTATTTAAATCTGGAATCAGCAAAACATTGGTGTTATTGTTTCAGTAGAATTCCAGGTTGTAAAAATTAAGAAGATAACAAGAAAAACAAGACTTGGGAAATGGGTACAAGCTGCAAAAATGAAAACTTGAATTGGTAAATGCAAGTTAGTGATTCCTGACTTGCAAAATATTTCATTGTATATGTTTTATATTTTATTTTCTTTCATGTATCTTTAATTCATTTTCCTAATTTCTTTTTTCAGTGGGATCATCCATTTTCACAATGAGACCTACATTATCCAGCCTCTAGTGGGAGGTGATATGGGGGTAAGGGAATCAGTACTAGTATTTTTCCCAATTTTGTCTTTATGGCTCTCTTTATTTGCATTTTATTTTATTTTTGTTTGTGGAGAAACAAGACAATGCAGTAACATTTCTGATGCCAGCAGTGGTGACCTGATCATAACAGTTCTGTTAAGGTATTGGGATAGATGAAAATAGAGATATGACAGTTATTTCTATGGCACACTTGTTAATACCTATGACCTTAGGGTCAAGGTCACATACATGAAAATATATGTTGGTTTTGTTTAAATTGTTAATTTGCGAATAGTTATTAACTCATTTATACAGTCTGCTTTTGCTTGGAATGAATAATTATGAAGTAAAAACAACCCATAATGTGACACAGGCATTTGCCCTTTTGACATTGGGATCATCACATTAATAGCACATTGTTTGCAGGTTTTTAGTGCTTGAGTTTTTCATTTGCTTATTATTTCTTCAACCTCTTGATGGGCCTATTGTTACATATTATAGTGACTTCTTTTTAGGAGACAGCCTGTCATCAGAGACTTTTTTTCTTAGCAGAATCAAGAGGTGGTCTGTAAAAATATATTTAACTGTATAACTGTACTACTACAGCTTTTGTTGGATCAGTATGCATATTCATATTGGTATTGATATGCTTACCACAATTAAATCATAACAAATTCCCTGCCAAGTTATCATTGTCAGGTTCCCGTATTTTATATGTTAACTTTGCCAGTGAATACAGTGAATTTTACTTTATTCTTACAAAACATTGCATGGCGGTTTTCATTCATTTTAAGAAAAGTCATGAAAATTATGATGTCCATTACCAATACATTGCCAGTCTTGATAAAATAGCTTATTGAATGTTTCCAGTCTTGGTGCTGCATGTGATTTCAAGTAAACAGTGTGGGCTGTCATGTAAATTAATGCAAGGTTCTGTGGGCTGTCATGTAAATTAATGCAAGGTTGTGTGGGCTGTCATGTAAATTAATGCAAGGTTGTGTGGACTCTCATGTAAATTAATGCAAGGTTGTCTGGACTCTCATGTAAATTAATGCAAGGTTGTCTGGACTCTCATGTAAATTAATGCAAGGTTGTCTGGACTCTCATGTAAATTAATGCAAGGTTGTCTGGACTCTCATGTAAATTAATGCAAGGTTGTGTGGGCTGTCATGTAAATTAATGCAAGGTTGTCTGGACTCTCGTGTAAATTAATGCAAGGTTGTGTGGGCTGTCATGTAAATTAATGCAAGGTTGTCTGGACTCTCATGTAAATTAATGCAAGGTTGTGTTGACTGTTATGTAAATTAATGCAAGGTTGTGTGGGCTGTCATGTAAATTAATGCAAGGTTGTGTGGACTGTCATGTAAATTAATGCAAGGTTGTGTCGACTCTCATGTAAATTAATGCAAGGTTGTGTGGACTCTCATGTAAATTAATGCAAGGTTGTGTGGACTGTCATGTAAATTAATGCAAGGTTGTGTGGACTATCATGTTCATTATGCAAGACAGATTTGGTTCCTCACCATTTGCATTTGGTTGCATGTTTTAAATACAGTTTGACATTTTTCATTTGCTGTAGATCACATTTTGTGCAATATATATGTGTCACAGAATTTATTTTAGGACATGCAGTTGTGGAATTTGCAGTATTTTCTGAAAGTCATGGAAAAAACTCAACCAAATTTGGACATTCTTTTTTCATGCCCTACCCTTATTCTTAGTTAAATTCAACATTTATTCAGAAAATTCCCCCTTTTTTTTCAAACGGAAGAAGAAATTTATGCCTAACCATCCAAACTTAATTTTCAGTTTTGTAGACCCAAGTTTTAATGACAGTATTAAATGTGTGCATATAATTTTTAAAAGTAAAGATTTGTATATATAAAAAAATTACATAGTGTCATTAATTAAGAACTTCAGCCAGAACCAGCACAAATTGTTTGTGACATTTTTTGTGAAACACAAGCCTAATAATCATTATTCATCCTCCTTTTCTCTTTCTTCCAGTCTTCTATCATTATTTCAGTGCAAATGATGAAGTTGTTTCATGGTTCATTTAAGTGAAAAATTAAGCTACGTCTTCACTTTGAATTTTTAAAAACAGCATACTGTCTGTATCCAAATTATAAGCATTGCATCTTTTTGTCTTTGTTTTTTATGTAGGAAAAATCCAGGAATTGTTTATTGTTTATCTACCAAACATTAAAAGTGGGAAAAAATTGGGTTAAAAAAGTCAGTGAAGGTGGGATGATTTTTCATAATTAATAGTGTACACATTTCAACCAGTGTTTACCCTTTTTCTTAAAAGCATAATTTTTTTTCTGGATTCAGCACCACATTAAACAGAAACAATGAAATAAGCAGGAAACATCAGACGTTGTTTGATTTGCCATCTTCCACCTTGTGTCTGTTTTATGTCTACAGTAACGGTCTCATGAAGAGTCCATGTTTAAAAAAACAAGTACCTTGAAAAAATATTGGGAGGGTTGATCAGTGGGTGTAAATCAAAACCAAATTCTGTTTTGTTTTTTAAATGGCAGTTTATCAGTGAAAATCGGTAAAAAACACACAAATGCAGAACACTACACATGAGCCAAATCAACTGAAAACAACTTAGACTTTGATCCGCTATCACATAATGTTCCTGTAGATCAGTGCTTGTACTGTTTATTCTAGTGATTACTCATCACAAACTACATAGTCCCAGATCTGCCAGTGCTTTGTGTGAGGGTAGATTTGGGTGTGTGCAGTTTGGATGTTGACTTAACTTAAAAGTGAGCTAAATTAGTAAAGGACATTATTGGTTGAAAATAGGTAATTGAAAGAAATAACAAACTTAAAACCTTTTTTATAATAATTTTTTTTATACTTAAATGCAGTTAATTTGATTTTGATAATTGATGAATGACCAAGTTCCTGCTGGCTACTAACAGCTGACAGTCAGTAATTGTTTAGTTGTTATTCAACAGGCTGCTTACCAGTCTCATAATGAATCATAAGGTCCCCCTGGATACTAACAGCTGTCAGTCAGTAATGTTTCTTTTTGTAATTAAGTAGACTGCTTACTAGTTTCATAATGAGTCACCAGGTTCCTGCTGGCTACTAACAGCTGTCAGTCAGAAATTGTTTAGTTGTTATTCAATAGGCCACTTAGTAGTTTCATCATGAGTCACCAAGTTCCTGCTGGCTACTAACAGCTGTCAGTCAGTAATTGTTTAGTTGTTATTCAATAGGCCACTTAGCAGTTTCATCATGAGTCACCAAGTTCCTGCTGGCTACTTATAGCTGTCAGTCAGTAATTGTTTAGTTGTTATTCAGTAGGCTGCTTAGCAGTTTCATAATGAGTCACCAAGTTCCTGCTGGCTACTTATAGCTGTCAGTCAGTAATTGTTTTGTTGTTGTTCATTAGACTGCTTACCAGTTTCATAATGAGTCACCTATTTACTATCCTGCTTACAGGTCTCATAATGAGTCACCAAATTCCTGCTGGCTACTAGCGGCTGTCAGTCAGTAATTGTTAGTTGTTATTCAGTAGGTTGCTTACAAGTCTCACAATGATTCACCAAGGTTGTACTGCCTTCTGACAGCTGTCAGTCAGTAGTTGTTAATTTTTAACTAAACCACTTTCCAGTCTCAATGTACCGCTCTGGTGGCCTAATGGTTTGAGCATCCACCTTGGATGAAGAAGGTTGCAGGTTGGAACCCTTACTGAGTCATAACACATACTTATAAAAATGGTACTAACAGCTGCTTTGCTTGGTGCTCAGCATTAAGAGGTTAGTGTTAGGACTGGTCAGCCTGTTGTCAGGATAATGTGACTGGGTGGGACATCATGCTACATGTCTGTGGCATGATGCCCCAGTGATAGACATCACTATAAACTGCCACACTGCAGACATTGTTGCAATATGACTGAAAAATTGTTAAAGCTACATTAAAAAATCTAAATCACACACACACACACACACACACATACACCAGTATCAAATCCAGTTTGTGTGTACAGCTTTACAAACAAAGCTTTTAGTGTTAAGTTTTTAAAAGAGAAACATGTATAGAAAATGCTATGTTAATCCATAAGTGTGCTTACCTGGCTTACATGTTTCATTAATCCCATGGGACAGGAAGCAAATCTCTTTGGTAACAATCTTTTTTAAGTAATTTGCATTAATTGCTTTACTCTGCATTTTTCTTACTGAATGGAAAAGTCTAAATACATGTAATTTGAAATTTCAAGGTAGGAAAAAAGCTGGGTTATAGAAGTATTATAGAAGTGCATTTATAATTTTGCTGACTCTTATCCAACTTAAATAGAACCATTTTCTATTGTAATTTAAGTTTCTCATTTTTCCCATTTTTTAAATAATATTTTGTTACTTCAAGGAGTACAGGTAGTTTACAGTTATGAAGTGTGCAAGTAGTCCAGTTATTCTGCAAGAAAATTAAGACATACCACCTGTAATTGTGTACAAATTGGGTCAAGATAGACCCTGATCTGTCATTGCATAAATGGCCAGCAGATCAGAATCTGTGTTGCTTTGTTTTATTGATTAGTTCTAACAAAATACAGAACCAGATCTGTCAGTCCATTGTTAGACATCAGATCTGGGTCTATTCAGTTTGCGGTTGGTGCTGACCTGTCACCAATTATGTATGATACTAGTATGGAAATGTGTAAGGTGTTTTTATCTTTTGATCAGAGTACACAATTGCTCATTTTCTGAAAGTCATTACCCTTAAAAGCCAAAGATCATCAGTGTTTTTGCTCTCTCATCACATAGTGGGCTTAAATCAGACAACCATTAAATATTTATAAAAGCAATTATCTAAGATTTATCTAATGTAATATGTATCCCAGTGATGGTTTGCAGGTTAGCTCCCTGTAAGATTTAGTATACCATATATATGCACTTAAAAGTCTAGTATAATTGAAAACTGGACAAACTCAGAGCAACTGTCGCATAATGTGTCAGCAGATCTGGGTCACTGGAATTTGTTTGAACAAACAACATATACTGTGATTTGATAGATCAGTATGTGATGGCAGATCAGGGTCTATGTGGTTTTGAGATTGATTTAAATGCTGGCATATATGGCAAACAGTAATTTTCTTGTGAGCTAAGGGAGCCTTGGTAAAATGTTTTTATGTACTTGGGGTTGGTTCCATAATGGCTAGAGAGTAAAGAAAATAAAAAATCAAATAAAGTTTGTAAAAGATGAGGAATGGGTTTAGCTAATACCAAGCATGGCTTTGTATTTGTTATACTCATTGTAGCATATTTACATTCCACAGAACAGCTGAAGTCAAAACACATTTTTAGCATATAGTAAGTCTCAGTCCTTCAATAAATGCATCTTTCCAAGTAAATAAAGTACCATTAGTGTTACAACTATGGCCATGGATACGTTTTAAAATTCATTTTGGATACTGATCTTGGCAGTAATTCAAAATGTATAGCCTTTAGAAGGGTTCCTAAGTTACCTTTTATGTCTAGACTGATAGAAAGTAGACATTTTATGGGTTCAGTTTTAAGTAGCATAAATTTTATCCTAGCAGATTGCTGTAATCTAGATTCAAGTCAAGGCTCAGGTTGTTAAAATTCAGGCATGAATGTTTCATTATGTTTTGACAATGAATGCAAACAACACTGAACATACACAACTGCTATGTAGTAAGAGGAGGTCTTTTTCAAAATTTAATTTTAGTTTTAATTTTAATTCAGTATTAAAGAGAGAGAGAAAAAGAAAAGAAACATATTACAAATTGTTAAAAATGAACAAGACAGGTACCCTGAGTTTATCATGGAAGAAATACTGTGTCTTATTTTACGCCAGCTACTTAATGTGGATGTTTGGTACTGAATGTATACCTCAATGAATTTATTGGATTTTGCATCTACTGTGATGAATTTATTGGATTTTGCATCTACTGTGATGAATTTATTGGATTTGGCATTGCATTGGCTCTAAAAGCAGAAAGGAAGGCTCAGTTACTTCAAAGATCTTGTGGGGAAAGATATGCAATTAGGGTTATATTTCAACCGTTTCTGAATAATTTGAGTACACCAGATACCAAGAGGGGAATTTTCTGTCTTTGAGGATCATACTTATATATGATAAATGTGTGCATTAAATGGTAGCTGTAAATTGTATAGTAGACAGTAAGTCTGGACAGTAAATTTTATGAAGTTACACTAGATGTTTGGCTACAGCTGCAGTCAAGAATGTAACCTTTAACCTTTGAAGGATCCACTGTCAAAATAAAGCGACATAACTTTTGATATGTATACATTTTTCAAACTCTTTAGATAAAGAGAAACCGGTCCAGTAACAAAATTAAAAAAATGGCAAAGCTGGCCTTTTGCTATTATCCTCCCACTTTTAGAGTTATACCAACCATCCTCCACACAAAACAGGAATGGTACTATAATTCATATATTCTAAAGAACCTGAACTGAAGCAAAAAGGGACATTAAGGTACAGAATAATTTAATGTCAAAATTCGTCTTACATCACAGACTCAGTTCCGTAAAAATTTCTGAGTTTTTATTATAACTTGTCCTTGTGACATAATTATAAAACACCTGATAATGGGCTTTTTATTTTTGCATGAATTTTTTTTTATTGAACAAAAGATGTACCACATGATACAGATGAGATCTGTTTTGATCAATTTCAACATTATCATTGAAAAATATCCCAATGATGGTTTGATTGTTTAATTACAGAGAATGCAGTAAATAAATCTTATTTATGCCAAGATGCTGTACTGATTAATATGTTGACATTTTTGGCATTGATTGTGAAATACATTGGATGGCTATCCTGATAAATGATCATTAATTTAAAACATTGAATTTGGCATACATTTTTCACCTTTTTTTCCCCCTAGTTTTAAGATGTCTCATTAACACACATTATGATTTTAATTTATAATGTCATCTCCACAGATCTCTACTATAATGTACAGAATGATTTTAATATTCACTTTTGATATGTCGGCTTTATCAATCTCAGAGTCATTGAAAGAAATAATTAACTGTAGTATCACTTCCTGTAAATTCCTGGAGTCATTGAAGTTAGCAGAAGTATTCGCAATTTATATGGGAAATGAAAAGAATGACCCATCCAACAATATACCCATATCTGTTCTATCTGCACTTTCACAAATTATCGAAAAACTTGTCAGCAAGCATATGTTCAGATATCTTGACAAGTACCAACTCCTCCCTAAATCACAATCAGGTTTTTGACAGAATCATTCCTGTCAAAACTTATCAACCATTGGCTACTAGCAGTAGAATCAGGCACACCTTCTGGCACAATCCTCATTGAATTTAATAAATCATTTAATTTGGCTTACCATCCCCCCTATGTAACGATCATGAATAATTCATGAATTAACTATTCATGAATGTGCATTAACTGAAAATGGTCAGTTCATGAAATTATGAATTCATGAACTGTTCATGAACCAACACATCACAAACTGTTCTTGAACACTTCATGAAATATTCATGAACTTAATTCAAGAACAGTTCATAAAAGATCACAAATTGAGTCATCATCATTCGTAAACAAGTGCATGAACATATTCATGAACTATGATTAACAAAGTTTCTCATGAATGATTCATGACTTCATGAACAATTCCTATAAAAAAATTTGATTATCTGACAAACAAATACCTATTTCTTCCAGAATCATAAAATAACCTTAGATGTGGGTGTTTTAAAATAGTATAAAATGCAACATATTATCTTAAAAACGGTATCTAATTTCAGATCAGTTTCTAATATGAAACAAAGAACATGTAAACTGACAAGCGATATTTTTTTGTTTTACTCATAGCAACACTGTTTGTATGTTTTTTTTAACGTAATTTTTTGTACATAATTTTTCTTTGAAAATTTTTCAAGAGATATTGTGGCAGGTGTGTGCAATCAAGCATATTTCATCGTCATGGGGCTGTCTTTCCACTGGGGTTTCTCCTGACTTGAATAATCTTTTTCCCAGAGACTGACCTGTCAAATAACTCTTTTTTGAAGATGTTCAGGGCCTATCATTTAATAAAATCCTGTCCATTGTCACTACTGAATGTCTCCATCTGCAACTTAAGCTGTTCCATCCGATTATCTTTAACATTGCTGCAGCAGTAACAATTTAATGTCTCTTCCATCTTGGCCATAGGATCCTCCAGTTTTTAAATTTTCCTCCTTAACCTACAAACTTCATCCTCTAATAATTTTACTTTTCTGCTGTCTGATCTGAAAGAAAGATAAAATTAGTTAATTACAGATAACCTCTGATCAACATTGTCTTCAGCTTTTAGCACATTGTTATTGTACCCCACTTTATTTACTGGAATAATTATGATCAACTCAAAATGATTTAATCCCTTACACTTAATACACAACTTACTGAAGATTTATAGTATTTGGAGAATTTTGTCACTAGTTGTATTTTAACTGAAGCTGAGTAGCCTAGGTATAGTCACAGGAGTCGGATGTTTTAATGACAACATTTTTTGACAACATTGTTACACTAAATAATCTTATCTGTATATCTATCTATCTATCTATCTATCTACATATATATATATATATATATATATATATATATATATATATATATATATATATATATAGTACAGGTAACAGTTATTTAGTGCTTTCTAAAATGTTGCCATTTTCTTTTGATAAAACGTCAGACTTGTGTTGTATAGGCCCTTAGTATGTCACTAATGCATCCACTCCGACTCCACATGTTGCATATAGCTGCTTCTGGATTCATCACGTTATTTGCACCTGTATTGTGTACAATTTGACACATAAACTATTTTAGTTTGTTTTGTTTTAAATTAACAAAATTACATCAGATCATAGAAATAGTGATGTCATGAAAAAGAAAAGATATCAAACATCTCAATTCCTTCATAGATGTAGTAGTGTGTCTGGTATTGAGATCAAAAGGAAGGGGGGGGGTATGATAATGTTTAGTGATTTTCAAAAATTCGAAGAGTCAGTTTAAATTAGGTCTGAACAAAATCATGTATCATCAGTTTGGTAAAACCTAATTTGATGACATATGAACACCAATAAAATATCCATATAACTTCCACTGAAATAATCACGAATGACCAAGACAAAAATATTGCAGTTTTGATGATCCTGGCTGGGTACACTTTTCCGCTTAAATTTGCTCTCACCAAATCATTTCTTTCATATTCTTCACAATCACTTCTCTGCACTTCTACTTACTTAAAAAAAAATGATATTGAAAATATTCTCATCTGTCCATTCCACGTGATTCCACGATTTTTGTTCAAGGTTTTTACTTGTTGCAGAACCATTTGTGTGCTCTTTTGTTTGTGGGGAAAAGGAGGCTCAGCTGCTAAAATTTCATGGTTATATTAACCAATCATATCACGTCTTCTTTCACAGTCATCCAATCAGGATGATCATTGTTTACATATTTCGGTTTCTATGGCAACTTGGCAACCAGTGACTAAGTCAATAGAACATGCAGTTTATGACAATAATGGACAAAAACATTAGAACAAAGTCATTGAAAGCTTTTTAAAGTAAATACATTTTGTTCATGCTGGCCAGAAACTATTTTCCCATATTAATGTGTCATCAGCAAAGAGCATCTCCCTGATAAGCACCAACCGCGTTTTGGTCATCGAGCGCACAACCAAGGCCAGGAGGGTGTTTTTGACGGTGAAGCCAACTCTATGCTGGCAGGGCTCATCAGATTCTTGACCCTCCCAAATGTCAGGATCCCCCTCTTGTCGTTGCTGGTGGGGTCCAAAGGAATGCTGAGGATGACATTAGGCACCAGTTCGGATGCAGGAGCTGCTGGAAGGAAGTTGTAGTTGACACCCAGCTGCCTTAGGGGCTCCACTCTGTATATTTTGTCTGGATTTACTCCCATAACCTTTCCTTCACCCGAAGATATCCCCAAGGCAGCGAAGCTTTGAAATCAGTTTCCTTCTAGACAAACTGCCTGAGAAGGCTAACGAGCTCCATCTGCCCGGGTTTGGAGTCTAGAGTTTTCCTTCTCTTAGACAGGCTGCTTACTAAGGCTAACGAGCCTAGTCTGCCCACCCAGTTATACCGCCGGACACTTGGTCGCATCACACAGCAGACTCTGTGGACACAATAGTGTAGGAGAGGCCATATGCAAGTAACCTCCTGCCCAGCAGAGCCAGACAGTGGTCCCTCGTGATCACTACACCTGGAAAGGAGAGGCTGTGAGAGACGCTTCACTTTCCTTTGGTGAGTGGGACGTCAGGCCCAGACCTCGCACACCTCCTAACATGTGTCATATATACGTGCCCATAACCCATTAATTACATCTATCATCTGTATATGTCCAGAACCCATTAACTGCCATTTGTCATGTGTATATGCCCATAACCTACTAAATATCCTCAGTTATGTGTATACTGCCCATAACCCAATAACTCCCTTCTGTTGTCTGTATGTTCTTATGACCTATCAACTCCCCTCTGTCACATGTATGTGCCCATAACCCATTAACCACCTTCTGTCTTGTGTATGTGCCCATAACCCATTAACTACCTTCTATCTTGTGTATGTGCCCATAACCCATTAACTACCTTGTCTTGTTTATGTGCACATAACCCATTAACTACCTTCTGTCCTGTGTATGTGCCCATAACCCATTAGCTACCTTCTGTCTTGTGTATGTGCCCATAACCCAATAACTACCTTCTGTCTTGTGTATGTGCCCATAACCCAAGCTTAAATAAATAAATTCCTTTGTATGAGGGCCTCAAGGTAGATTAGTTTTTAGCTAATTGTGTTACCCTCTTTAAATAAGGTCATTATTATTATTATTATTACTACATTCTGTCTTGTTTATGTGCACATAACCCATTAACTATCCTCTGTTGTGTGCTGTTGTGATGGCAATTAATTACAACACCCTCACCATGGACACAATAAAAACTTGAGAATATCTTTAACATTTCACTGGAAAATTTAACAAGCTGAATTCTGTTTATGTGCAGTCAATTAAAGATAGATCTCAGATGCCTCTTGCTGATGTCAGATGGCATGAGCACCAGCTTTGGTGGCGCTATACAGTTTCGCATTTTGCATAGGATTAGGATTTTAAAGAAAAAGAATTTCCCCGGCTTTCCTCACTGGTTATACTGGCTATTTAAAAAAGACCTTGTATATCTTAGGTATAATGCAAAGAACCTTTAATTCCCTTTATTTTGGTGTATGATTGATGGGTGTAATATTGGTTTTAGAGTATACAGCTTGGCCTTACTTCAGATGTGCACCTTTCAAAAAAGTGCTAGCTGTACTTGGTCATTTTCACTTCCTGAACTTCAGAGGTAAATTGTATAAAAAAGAGCTGATAACTTTTTTTACATTTTATATATTTGGTAATTCATTCATTGCACTTTCAGAAGCTGGTATTGTCTAGTCTGGCAAAATTCATTTTCCCTATTTTAATAGCTGCTATGTATAATGTACTTTAGACTAATTCAGGCTGATTTTTTAACACAAGGGAGCAGTCATTTTAGTTAACAGTGTGCTTAAATCATGTAAAATTTTCAAAAGTACAATATCCAAAAGAAATATCATCCACATTACATTAATGTAGCATAGAGGTATGCCAACATTCTCTCCATTGTGCATGTTTTAAATGCGAACTACTTCACCTTACATATGTCACTCTGTCAAAAGTACATATTATCTGGTGAGCGCCCCCATAAAGAAGATATAGGTATTATTTTTGTATGATTTAATTATGTTTATATGGCTGAAACATTTAAGTTGCAAGCATCAAAACAATCCTTTTGAATAATTCTCTTGCCTTTCCCCCCACAGAACAGTATTTATGAGTGTCAGAGTCTCTAACAAGTCCAGCCTCACCCCCCCCATGATAAAAAGTGAGCTATTTTAAGAATGCACATTACATTTTGTAAACATAGCAACCAATGTTATGCTGAGTGACAGGAACATGAAACTAGCCAGAATTATTTCTGAGATATCAACAATGAATTTTACAATTTGAAAAGGGAGGTAACTCATCAGGTTCATAAAGGTCAAAGGTCAAAGTGTAAAATATTTGCCTATTGTTTAATATGGAAGAAGCGAATTCACTTTCTCTTCATTTATTTTTTTATTTCATTGCAAATAAATGAAAAGAAACATTTTCACCATATATTTCTGTCACTTATTGCAACAGTTTTAAATTTAAGTTGACTCTATTCCTATATTCTAAGTCTTCTAATTTCCCCATAATTAAGGTCACTACTCACACAAACATACCTCATGGCAAATTATGTAAGGAAGAGAAAAATGATCATAATTAGCTTATTTTCATGCTTAAATGCAATATGAATGTACCATTTTATTCAGAACATCATACATAATTATATGAAAATAAAAAAAATAATTGCAAACATTTTTATATTTTCTTTAAGGTGGCGCTATACAGTTTCGCATTTTGCATAGGGTTAGGATTTTAAAGAAAAAGAATTTCCCCGGCTTTCCTCACTGGTTATACTGGCTATTTAAAAAAGACCTTGTATATCTTAGGTATAATGCAAATAACCTTTAATTCCCTTTATTTTGGTGTATGATTGATGGGTGTAATATGGGTTATAGAGTATACAGCTTGGCCTTACTTCAGATGTGCACCTTTCAAAAAAGTGCTAGCTGTACTTGGTCATTTTCACTTCCTGAACTTCAGAGGTAAATTGTATAAAAAATAGCCGATAACTTTTTTACATTTTATATATTTGGTAATTCATTCATTGCACTTTCAGAAGCTGGTATTGTCTAGTCTGGCAAAATTCATTTTCCCTATTTTAATAGCTGCTATGTATAGTGTACTTTAGACTAATTCAGGCTGATTTTTTAACACAGGGGAGCAGTCATTTCAGTTAGCAGTATGCTTAAATCATGTAAAATTTCCAAAAGTACAATATCCAAAAGAAATATCATCCACATTACATTAATGTAGCATAGAGGTATGCCAACATTCTCTCCATTGTGCATGTTTTAAATGCGAACTACGTCACCTTACATACGTCACTCTGTCAAAAGTACATATTATCTGGTGAGCGCCCCCTTTATGCCTTGTTGACTATGTCAGAAAATTCTGCCATTTTGTAGAGACAATTATTTCATGAAATCAAATTCTGTATCATTTTAGGCATCATGAGTTGCCTCCCATTTATTGAAGTAGATGTGGCCATCTCAGTAATCAAACACAAAAAATTGCTTAGGACCATCCCTTTATGATTACAACATGAAAAAATACATTTTGATACCACTGTGAAAAATGAGGGAGAAACATGGAGATAAAGTACGGATTTTCTTCATTGAAAACTTTACCCCATTGCCAACCATGCAACTGCTTTAAGTGATGCCTAAATACAGCAATCCCATTACAATTACTGTGATACCTAAATACAGCAATCCCATTACAATTACTGTGATACCTAATACACCAATTGCATTGCTAATTACTTTGATACCTAAACACAGCAGTCTCATTACTATTAATGTAATACCTAAACACAGTAATCCAATTACTGTTACCTGTACTATGATACCTAAATACAAAAATCCCATTATTATTACTGTCATACTTAAACACAGCAGTCCCATTACTATTATAGTGTTACATAAACACAGCAGGGCCCCATGTGGCTGAGTGGTCTAAAGTGCTCACCATTATGGATCACTGCCTGGATCTCACCTCTGTCTGTGTGGGTTCAAGTCTCGGGTTCAGCAAATGTGGGTATGTGAGAAAGCTTGCAAGTAACTTCTCATGGGTTGGTGGTACTTTCTGGGGTTTTCTTGGGTTCTTCCTCCACCATTTATACTGGCCACCATGTATAGCCTATCTTGTGCTGAAATTTTTTGTTAAACCTTACAACAACAACAACAACATGAACACGTCAATAACAAAGTTATTACCTGTACTGTGATACATAAACACAGCAACGTTTACTGTTACTGTGATACCTACATACAGCAATCCCATTGCTATTCTTATTTTCCATGGGACACCAGTTTTCACAGGGTACCAATTTTCATGAATTTTTTGGGCTGTTATTAACCAGAAATTTAAAGAGTGAATCGATATCTTGACAAGTACCAACTCCTCCATAGATCACAAGCAGGTTTTCGAAAGAATCATTCATGTCAGACTGCAATGACAAAACTTATAGACCAATGGCTATTGGCAGTAGAATCAGGTGAACTAATACTGGTGGAATTTTCATTGATTTTAAAAAGCATTCGATTTGGTTGACCATTTGGTGCTCATTAAAAAACTTTCAGCCTACAAGTTTTCTCCAAACTCAGTTGCCTGGTTCACGTCGTATCTCACAAACAGACACCAGGTTGTTTGCACGGGTAAACATATATCCGAACCAAGTCATATCTTAAGTGGTGTTCCTCAAGGATCTATATTAGGGCTGCTTCTTTTTCTACTATTTATCAATGACTTAGCCTTGCATCCAGCGCACGCTAACACAGATCTTTTCCCTGACAATTCGACATTGCATTTATCTGATAAATCTCTAGACTCCATTAAAAATAAACTTCAAATCGACCTCAACAATACATCAGTTTGGTGTCATCAAAACAAAATGCTTATTAACATCTCTAAAACAAAATGTATAACAATTGGAACAAGGCAGCATCTATCAGCTAACATGGATTTACTTCTAACTCAAAATGGCTTAGACGTATCTATTGTCAAAAATCAAAAACTTCTTGGTATCTACATTGATCAACACCTCAGCTGGAATGCGCATATCGATCACTTATGTGCAGTGGTAGTGAAAAGAATAACTCGATTAAAATTGCTTTCAAAATTTCTATCTCCACAATCACTTGAAATGTATTTTTTGGGTTATATACTACCACTGATAGATTATGGCTGTACCATATTGGGAAACACATCAAATTATAATCTGTCAAGAATTGATAGACTCCAGGAAAGGGCAGCCCGAATAATACTGAAACTTCCTGTTATGACTCCCTCAAATGTTTTGTTTTCACGTCTGAAATGGCTACCTATACAAAAACGTATTCTTTATTTTAAAGGAATCATGACATACAAGTCTTTAAACGGTCTTTCTCCAGATTATATCTCTAACATAATTGAACTAAGATCATCGAATACTGAGCACAATCTCAGATCAGTGACTAACAACGATCTCCAGATTCCTTGGTCAAAAACCAATCATTACAAAAACTCATTTTCTGTATCAGCACCTACTGTATGGAATTCCTTACCAATGATGATACGTAATTCAACTTCCCTTGCTTCTTTTAAAATATCATTAAAGAAGTTCCTTCTAGACCAGCTGGAATGACATATTCAAAGCTCTGAATAGAAAACTTTAAAATCATATCCATAATTGATATATATTTGTATGTTTCCCAGTATAGGCACACATAGTCATTCATGTCAAATATGTACGAATGAGTGTGCGACGATACATGTTTATGTGCATGATCTTCTATTTTTATTTTTTTATTACAAAAACAGAGAACCACATGGCAGATGGGTCAGCCATGACCAAATGTGTTATCCTTGTTAAAGATAGTTTATTATTATTATTGTTATTATTATTATTATTATTATTATTATTATTATTAATAAACAATTTTGACGCTTCTGTGGAAGCATTGGGGCTTGCTCCACATGTCATGACTCAAAATACAAAGAAGAATGTAATTTTTGTGAATCCCTGAATATTGTTATCCACAAAAATGTAATTTTTGTAAAGCCCAGAGTATTGCTACAAAAATAAATGCATTACCAGTATTATGGGCATCTTAGAAGTGTCCAATCTTAATAGAGGAAATTGTCATCCTAAGATAAGTAAAACATTTTATCAGGTTGTCACCGTAAAATCCCAGGACTCCTTTTGATAAGAGGTAAAGGTTTATATTTTTGTATGGTATTTTATGGCACAGCAACACGTATTGGTAATTTAGAGTCTTTCAAGGTGATTGGACTGTAAAGGACACAATATGGTATTTACCAGCCTAAGCTGATTGGATGGTAGAATTCCAAGCCACGTCCTTTCAGTCACAAGTCTAGCACAAATACCACTCAGCCAGTATGGTTTTTGCTTTCCAGACATATAACTTGGAAACGTTTGATAACCCTACCCATTAGAGTGTATGTACACTTACTTAGCATGAAAGGCGCAGAATTTCTAAAATGGAGAAAGCTCTGTCTACTCTACATTTTAGATGTACAATGTAAATGTTAGAAAGAGCAGAACTTTGACATGTCCTATCCATTTGCCCTACACTGTCCTATCCATTTGCCCTACACTGTCCTATCCATTTGCCCTACACTGTCCTATCCATTTGCCCTATGCTGTCCTATCCATTTGCCCTACACTGTCTTATCCATTTGCCCTATACTGTCCTATCCATTTGCCCTACACTGTCCTATCCATTTGCCCTACACTGTCCTATCCATTTGCCCTACACTCTCCTATCCATTTGCCCTACACTGTCCTATCCATTTGCCCTACACTGTCTTATCCATTTGCCATATGCTGTCCTATCCATTTGCCCTACACTGTCCTATCCATTTGCTCTACACTGTCTTATCCATTTGCTCTACACTGTCCTATCCATTTGCCCTACACTGTCTTATCCATTTGCACTACACTGTCCTATCCATTTGCCCATGATGGTTGGGCAAGCTTTTGTTCAGGCAATCAATCGTGTAATGGTTCACACTTATCTGGTGTCAGTACATTGATTATCCCTCCATTTCTGTTATGTGATAGTTGACTGATAGCTGCCAAGAGGTCATTTCACTTTGTAATAGAAAGAGTCTAGGCTGATGCTTTCCATGCTCAGACTGATAGAATCCATTTTGGTTTTGGATAAGGATATTCCTCTACCCAAGGGTCATAATTTGTTGGCAGGAAAAATGGTTTTGACAAGTTCCTGTTAACGAACGCTGCTTCTGTGGGTCCCACACTAATATTTATGATGGATTAGTTTTCACTAATTTCTCACAAGTAAATATTGTTGGAAAGAAAGATTACATATCACTGGTACCAATATAGATTTTTAAATACATGTATTCATTATTTTTTTTACATTTGAGACATCATTAGAAAGAAAATAAAAGGTATAGTTTACAAAAAAAAAAGATTATTGTTTATAGTTGGCACATTTTTTTTCTTCGGTGTAGGAGCCACACAAACAAATCCATATATCTATGAAATCATATATGTATATAGGTGATGTTTACAGTGTCAGTGGATGCACTCGCATTGAATTTACTTTCTTGCATGAGAAAACTACGTTACATGTATCTAGGAATAGCAGTACTGTTCAGTGCTAGACCTTGTTTTGTACCTTATTGAAAAATATGGTTCTAAGATCTGTTGGACCAAGAACAAGATTTTGCTCATAGACCTCTGTGACTGGAGGTAAAACTGCAAGTAAAAACAGGATAAAATTATTTCTCCTATGGACACAAGTGGTCATTGACTTGGTGTACCATATGTTTAGTCAACATGGCATTGCTGAAGGATCAATGTTGATTTTAATCGCATTATTGCCAGCGTACATTTATCTATTACTAAAGCATGGTTTCATAAGACATTAGCAGTGGACTGCCCCTAGCAATGATAGGGAATGGAATTTATTTTGTATTACACTGTACATTCTTGCTTGCAGACAATTAAAAATAGATATGTTTTATTTAATTTACAGTGGAACCCCTCTATAACTCACTTTGTTGTTACATAAATTCAAAACATAACAATATTGGCTCACAATTTTTGTCTTTGACACCCTTATTCACTCATGTTCCTGAAAACATCTGCCAAATTGGCAGAAAGATAAAAATAATATAAGTTCAAGACACCTATAGCTTACAGATCATAATGTCCTTTCACAACAGTGATTTATTTTCCTTATCTTAATTGCAGTTGTTGTTAAAATTATGAAGCAGTAAACAATTGCCATACTATTGACTGGCATTTTGTTTATTCCACCTCCACCCCATATCACTTGTACCAGTGTATCCCCTATGGGTGAAAGTCAGAGAGTAAAAAATCCCCATGGTGTCAGAATTGGGGGTCAGATTGAGTAAAAAACAAACTTTAATATCAAAACTGGGGCTGAAATTAAAATTATTGGGGTCCCTGAAGCACACATGAGAGTAAAGGGAAACATCGCTTATACACACATTTATCTAATGTTCAGTCGTTCATGCTATATCATGGTTTGGTACATAGTACGATCACCAGTTATGGACTCCATCTAAAGTATGGATATTTTGTAGGGAACTTTTTCATTTAAATGTAAGATGCAAGTGAATTAGGTCAGGTTTGTGAGTTAACATTTTACATCCACATCTTTTTTTTAACTATTTGCAGAAGGATCATCCACATGTTATATTCAAAGCCAGTGCTTCAAAAGAAGAGAAGTGTGGTAAGTTAATCATTTTCTTTAACGATTGAAAAATAGCAAAATTGTAAAAAAACAACACTGATTTTTTTCAAACTCAGAAATGTGCACAAATCTAACTGGAAATTTACTATCTAGGTATCTTTTGACAGTAATGATGGACAATTTATTCACAGTACTATAAATGTATATTGCATGCCCATGATAATACAATGCACAATAAAGGTTATTTTTTAGCCACACCTGATCTTTATATGGTATATCTACAGATCATCCAATCCATACCTCTCTTGCCATGATGTTTACAAGAGAAATATGTGTCTGTATTTGTCTTACTGTTCCTACTTTTGTACCGTGACTAGCTTTATTGTTAAAAGTCTCAGTTTGATGGGAGGGCTTAATTTACAATTTCAAGTGTTTTTATATGCGTGACATAAGGTGAAGCATATTGTTACGATGCTGTCCATTTCATATGTATGTCCATGTGTCTGTTACAAATTTCATTTCAGCAGAATAACTTGTGTTGGCCTACACCTACAGAGATCAAGGTTTGTGGATAGCTTAAACTTGCAATAGCAAAGCAGCATTTTGATTCAGTGTCAAAATAACAACTTGTCATAAAGAGGAAGTACATTGAATTCATGGTCAGAGGTCATGGTTACTGACTGAAAGAAGAAATATGGCTTCAGGACAATAAGCTGAGTTATCCATTATTGGTTATCAGACTTTGTGGATGGCTTGAACTTGATAAGGAAGAACCTTGTTCATTGTCAAAGGCCAAGGTCACTGACCGAAAGGAATGAAAATGGTGTTTGCAAAATAACACTTGGTCTACATTACAGACTAGGGCCAGACTTTGTGGATGACTTGCACTTGGTTTAAGGAAGAAGCCTGTCAATGTGTGGTGATGGGTTGGGGAAGGCCAGAGTAATTGACTGAAGGATGAAGCTGGTTTCTGCAATTTGTTTTTGATGACTTTTGATTTTGGGGTAAAATGTCGAGTCAATGACTGTAAGAAAAAAGTGGTTTCTGCAAAATGAATGTCAGTTATTCTATACAGAAAACTGTTAAACATGGGGCAGACAACTTGTTACTCCCTTTGTTTACCTATGAACAAAATTCTTTCATAAACAATATTTCTTTAAAAGCGTTCTGCTTGCTTACATTTTACATTTGTTGCATATCATTTTATATCTAATTATAATTATGTATTATACTCCGAATGTTTTGTAAACTATGTCTATGCAATGTATTTGCTTTATGTAATGTCATTGAAAAGCTCATTAGAGTTTAATTAGTGTTCTAATCTGGGACACTATACACCTAGACACTTTTATGTTATTTTCGTTACAGACAACGTTTACATCTTTGCATGCTTTTGATGTTGATCTGTTACTTCTTTTAGATACATAGACACAAAATTCTCTTTTTAATACTCTTTAATGTACTTTGCTTGCTTACATTTTAAGTTCTTTACTTTGTATCTTATTATATTTATATACTATGTATTATTTTATTTATGTATTGTCTATTATTGTAGGTATGTATTATATATTACTGTATATACTTTATGTACAATGTATTATTGTAATAATGTATTATGTATATATATTATACAATGTTTGTATTGTAAATCATGTTTTTTAAAATCTTTTTATGTCTATAATGCTATTAAAAAAAAGACTTCATCAAAAGTGATTGTTGTAAACATGCCAAATTTAAATAAATCCTATCTTTTCATATAAGGTCATGTGGTCCTGAAATGTTTGAATCAGAACAAATTTGTTTGAATATTTGAATAGAAAATTGATATTCACATATTCATTTACTTCATGAATTTGGCAGCATTTCGTAATAGAACAAACATGACAAAATTAAACTATACATCATTTAATTAGTTCACAATTTAACAACTTAAGTAAAATAACCTGAAATTTAAACTTTCACTCAGGTAAACATTATCTCAACACAGTCTGATTGGAAACGATGTAGCCATTTGTATTCAGTAAGACAGACACTCTAGAAAAGCTTGTGTTGATGAATTAAGAACATGATAGGGAATAGAGGTCATACCAAAGTCAAATTTACCTTCATGTACTACTAATAATAATAAACTCTATTGCAAGGGTTAGACATATTCAAGACAAAAATTGTATTATGGGCCACCAAAATTTGTCTTAATTTTGAGGCCTCTTTTAATCAGTTAATTGAGATTGAGGCACTGTCCAGTATTTTATATTTTTAATTTCTGGGAAGTTGAAGTACAAATAACCACCACCTACTTCATCATTTGTCTGATATAGTACAAGTGTACTTTTCACCTCAGCATGGTCAGTGACACAGTACGTTCAGTTGGGATTAAATAGTCAAGATTAAAACTAAAGTTGTAATTCACAGAGATGTATCCTAGTTACATTTCATTAATAACAGAAATATTCCTAGGCCTAAATTCAGACATGCAGTAATTGATTCAAAGAAGCACATTAATTAGACATTGTGAGAGAGAGAGAGAGGGGGATGCATTAAATATCAAAGATTAAGATAAGAAATAATGGCATTTTTTCATATACATGTAGCAACTTTCTAAAATAAACTTTGAAGAGCCATTTGAAAATCACAATCTATGAATTTGAAAGAGTGAAGAAATTAAATGTAACATGTGGTCGACCAGTAAGAATAAAGTATAAGTAAAGATCCATTCGCAAATAATATCCCACCAAATATACTGCCAGCTATTACAAGCACAGTTATTAAAACAAACACCATTATATCAAAAACAAATCCGTACATTCAAGAACAATCATTGTTTGCAAGTCTATTTCATCAACTTTTGAGTGCATATCTTTGAGTATGTTTCTTTGTTTCAATCTTTCTTTGTATGAATACATCTTCCATCAGTCTATTTTGTCTGTCTTCTGTTAGTCCTTTTAAGTTTGTTTCTATTGCATCATTGTTCTGTTCTGTGCTGGGGCCCCGAGTGACCAAGTGGTCTAAAGTGCTCACCATTATGGATCACTGCCATCTCACCTCTGTCTGCGTGAGTTCGAGTCTCAGGCTTGGCTAATGTGGGTATGTGAGAAAGCCTGCCAGTAGCTTCTCATGAGTCGGTGGTTCTTCTGGGGATTTCCAGGGTTCTTCCTCCACCAATTATACTGGCCGCCATGTATAGCCTATCTTGTGCTGAAAATTGGCGTTAAACCCTACAACAACAACATCTGTTCTGTGCTTTAGTAGCTACCTATATCCAACAAGACAAATACAATCCTAAAATTTTACATCTTAAAATCTGTTCATGTTGCCAGTTAGCTCATTGAAATAAGTCAGTTTTCCACATTTTATGATAAATCCTAAAAGTATGTGACATGAATGGATCTTTATGGAAATTGGGTCAATGACACAGTTTGGAGACATACATAGAGAAATGGGCCAAAATGTCATTAGATGGGTAGAGTTGATTGAATTATGACATTTGTTGACATGAACAAAAGGGTGTGTTTTCAGACACAATTGTAGTTGTACAAATATAGGAGGAGAGACAACTGATAGTGCTTTATGAAGGTGGAGCAATGGCTGTTTATTGTCAAAAGTAGTGGATTATCATATTGTTTTAATTCCAGAGGTGGGATATCTATTGTGTTATATTATTTTATTATATCGGTGCCAGCAAGCTAAGGAATTGTTATTGTTGTCAAGGGCTTAACACCATTTTTCAGCACATGATAGGCTATACATGGCAGCCAGTATAACTTGTGGAGGAAGAAACCTGGAAAAGTCCAGTCAGAAATAAAATTACCCATGGGAAGCTACTGGCAAGCTTTCTAACATACCCACAATGATGAGGTGGCAGTGACTGGTAAATGTAAGCCCTTTAGACCACTTGGCCACCCTGGATTTAGACCACTAGGCCACCTGTAGCCCCCATCTGAAGGATAGTAACATGTATTTTTCAACAATTTGAATTATACATGTTACTTGCAGTTATTCCTGATGATAAGTAAGTCATACCTCCATTTTTAAAAGCAGCAATATCATGTCCTTCTTAACTTATCATAATAGAACTATAATTGTGCCCAGAAACATGCATACGATTATTTTCAAATGATATCCTAGAATTTCAATGCATACAGATATTATTTTGTTCAAAAAATGCTGGTGTCCAGAAACAAAAAGTGTCAAAAGACATATAATAAATAAGGTACATTGACAACCTTTCCCACATTTAAGACATTTTTGTCAGTTTCCATCTCTGTTTAAATGCACAGAATCCACATATCTGCAATTTCAAGATAACAGAATCAGAGATCTTGCCGATATTTTTGTTCTTAGAGTAATGGTTTGTCATGCTTTTATTGTTTTGTTTTTATTCAGGGAATGAAGAAACCCACTGGTTGCCTTTTAATGAACTTCATAGAGGAGAGTTCATCAGAAGGGTCAAGGAGATGAATGCGAAAAGGGTATCAAGTGCTTTTGACATTTTCATAACTTGTTAAAATTTTTCACACATTTGCAATGCAAATACATGTACTATGTATATACTTGCTTATAAGTCATGCCCAACTGCAAACTGCACAGACCCACATCTGCCAACACATCATGCACCAGCAGATGAGGGTCTATGCAGTTTGTTAGGAGTAATCAGTAGAACAAACAAGATAGACCCTGATCTTCAGGTGCATTATGCTATTGCAGAGCACAATCTTTGTTGTTTACTGTTGATTTGACTTATAAGCTGGTATATATGGCTCACTTACTGTATATACATTTTTTTTACCATATAGCCTTAATGTACCTACATATAAATTATTTAAAATGTATGCTCTATCAGTTTGGGAAAAATGAGGTAGCATTTTCAAGGCCTTGAAAGTTTGGGAAAATTGATCAGATTACCTTGAGGTCTTTAAAAGTCTTTGGACATTGAAATAAACCCAAACATTTTAATTTCTTTCCATAATCACAAATAAAATTGTCCAAGGTTGTTAGATTCGGATGTAAACAAGTTTTCCTGGTTTCTTTCTTTTGATGACCCATTCAGTTTCATTTCATCATTAAACAATATTGTAGTATTTTGCAATCATTGTTTTCTCATATAACATAACTTGTATACAAAATGTTGGCGAAAATAGGTCTTGGAAATCTATGTTTATGGTCTTTGAAAGCTTCAGAAAAGCCTTTGAATTTATCATTCAGAATTCTGTATGAACCCTGTCTATCTATCTAAGCATTTTATGTTTTTTTTGCACTTATTTAGGTAACATATCTAATATGTTTCTCTACTATATGCCAGTTGCATCAGTGTTTTATTGCCATACTTTATGAGATGAACTCCTGGATGATAAAATGTTAACTGAATTTAAAGGGAAAAATGTGTTTATGGTGAAGCATGTTGTATTTATTCTTCAATGACAAGAGTACATGGATACTGGATGATGGAAAATCCACGTTCCCACAGTGGAAATTCATCCATGTCTACCAGATAATGTGGAGAATTCATAATCCACAGTGCATGTACTGTATGTCTCTTATGGCTTTACATTTTGTCCTTTATCTCTCTCACTTCTGTGGGCAGTTCGACAGGCAAATTATGTGAAAGTTATATAGTGTACATAACTGAGTTGTTTGCATGTTACTGAGATAAATTGTCTGAAAGTCATAGAGTATACATCACTGAGCTGTTCACATGAGACTGAGATAAATTTTCAGAAAGTCATATGGTGTACATCACTGAGCTGTTCACATGATAACTGGGATAAATCATCTGGAAGACACATGGTCTACATCACTGAGCTGTTCACATGATAGTGGGATAAGTTGTGTGAAAGTCGTATGGTGTACATCACTGAGCTGTTCATATGATACTGATAATTGTCTGAAAGTCGTATAGTATACATGCTGTGCTGTTCACATGACACTGAGACAGAGTGTCTGAAAGTCACATAATACAGTGTAACCCTGCCATAGCAATATTATAGCTTGATTTTGGATATAACATGATAGTGGCCTGGCTCCCGAAAATTCATCAAATTTGTTCATTCGTGTAAAAATAAATTTTCTTTTTCCATAATATGAAATCTGGCTCATGAGATTTTAAAATAATGTCTCCGATTTTTCGAAGAATTTTTATGTCAAAAAAAACAAGAGTTAGTGCAGCTATTTTCATGTAAATTAGATATTATTTACGGCAAAGTTTAGCAGCTACTTGTGAAGTTGTAGTGATGTCCTAGCACATTCATGGATGAAAAATTCTTAGCCAATCCACTATCCTGTGTGTTCACCAGGCTCTATGGTTTCCACCACATTAAAAACCATGTCAATCCACTATCCAGTGTGTTCACCAGGCTCTATGGTTTCCACCCCATTAAAACCATGTCAATCCACTATCCACTGTGTTCACGAGGCTCTTTGGTTTCCACCACATTAAAAACCATGTCAATCCACTATCCAATGTGTTCACCAGGCTCTGTGGTTTCCACTGCATTAAAAACCATGTCAATCCACTATCCAACATGTTCGCCAGGCTCTGTGGTTTCCACCACATTAAAAACCATGTCAATCCACTATCCAATATGTTCACCAGGCTCTATGGTTTCCATCGCATTAATAACCATGTCAATCCACTATCCAATGTGTTCACCAGGCTCTATGGTTTCCACCGCATTAAAAACCATGTCAATCCACTATCCAGTGTGTTCACCAGGCTCTATGGTTTCCACCACATTAAAAACCATGCCAATCCACTATCCAATGTGTTCACCAGGCTCTGTGGTTTCCACTGCGTTAAAAACCATGCCAATCCACTATCCAACGTGTTCACCAGGCTCTGTGGTTTCCACCGCATTAAAAACCATGCTAATCCACTATCCAACGTGTTCACCAGGCTCTGTGGTTTCCACTGCATTAAAAACCATGCCAATCCACTATCCAACGTGTTCACCAGGCTCTTTGGTTTCCACCACATTAAAAACCATGCCAATCCACTATCCAACGTGTTCACCAGGCTCTATGGTTTCCACCACATTAAAAACCATGTCAATCCACTATCCAATGTGTTCACCAGGTTCTGTGGTTTCCACCGCATTAAAAACCATGTCAATCCACTATCCAACGTGTTCACCAGGCTCTATGGTTTCCACCGCATTAAAAACCATGTAACATTATGCTAGTATCTTAGCTGAAGAATACAGGCAAAGTTGAAATGGTGCAAACGATCACTGCCTAATGCAGTCAAAATATCATGAAGCACAGTAAAGCAATCAATTGGCAGCCATTACTTTGTATTCACATTGTTGGGCCATTATTGTGTTTGAGTTATAGCATTTAAACATGCAGAATTCACAGAGTGTGGGACCGTTGTTGTTGTGTTTGAGTTATAGCCTTCAAACACCTAGTATTCAGTGTTAGGCCATTATTGCATTTGAGCTATACATTTAAACACCTAGAATTTACAGTGTTAGGCCATTATTGTGTTTGAGCTATAACATTTAAACACCTAGTATTCACAGTGTTAGGCCATTATTGCATTTGAGCTATAACATTAAACACCTAGAATTTACAGTCTTAGGCCATTTTTGCATTTGAGCTATAACATTTAAACACCTAGTATTCACAGTGTTAGGCCATTATTGCATTTGAGTTATAACATTTAAACACCTAGTAGTCACAGTCTTAGGCCATTATTGTGTTTGAGTTATAACATTTAAACACCTAGAATTTACAGTGTTAGGCCATTATTGTGTTTGAACTATAACATTTAAACACCTAGAATTTACAGTCTTAGGCCATTATTGTGTTTGAGCTATAACATTTAAAACACCTAGAATTTACAGTCTTAGGCCATTATTGCGTTTGAGCTATAACATTTAAACACCTAGTATTCACAGTGTTAGGCCATTATTGCGTTTGAGCTATAACATTTAAACACCTAGTATTCACAGTGTTAGGCCATTATTGCATTTGAGCTATAACATTTAAACACCTAGAATTTACAGTCTTAGGCCATTATTGCGTTTGAGCTATAACATTTAAACACCTAGTATTCACAGTATTAGGCCATTATTGTGTTTGAGTTATAACATTTAAACACCTAGAATTTACAGTGTTAGGCCATTATTGCATTTGAGTTATAGCTTTTAAACACCTAGTATTCACAGTGTTAGGCCATTATTGTGTTTGAGCTATAACACTTAAACACTTAGTATTCACAATGTTTGGCATTTGAGCTATAACATTTAAACACCTAGGATTTACAGTGTTAGGCCATTATTGTGTTTGAGCTATAACATTTAAACACCTAGTATTCACACAGTGTGAGGCTGTTATTGTGTTTGAGTTATAGCCTTTAAACACTTGGATAGTTGATTGAAGTTACTCACCTATGCTTCAGTGTTATGACTGTGGCAGGCTTTGACTGTCCATTATTGATTTCATCTCTTGGTTCTATTTTAATAAAGAAGTGGGAATAGGATAAATGTCATGACGGATCATTAGTGCCATGTGACTAATTGCTCATTGATTCGTAAAATATTTACATACATATTGTCTTGCCAAATGTTATAGTTTTAAAAAATAGTCTTGAGTCTGAACAGCTGGATTGTTGCAGAACTTAAATTTTTTAATAACAATTAGCCATCTCACTGGAAGTAGCCATTAGTAGTACTCACATAACATAAATTGGTAAACTTGTAGGAAGTCAAGTGTTTAATGGCACATCAAAAGGTTATGGAGTACCATTTCATCAGAGTTATGTGCCTTGTCCAGAGAGATACAGCACAGCAACTGACCTGGGCATATCTGCCCAGGATTCGAATTTGCTACCTTTGACTTACGAGTATGGCACACTAACCACCATGCCACCACATTACTCAGAATTTGAAGTACAGTTAGCATTACATAAATTAATTTTAAAAAATTATTTTTCTAATTGGATGCCTTTTGCTTTCAGGTTAACAACCAACCAGAAAATCAAACTGAGAAAATTCTGAAAGTGGCCCTTGTACTGGATCATTCCATGGTAAATTAAGTATTTTTTGACCATATATGGTAGAAGATTATTTTTTTGAAGGAACTCCTAGTTTTAGTTTGACTTTTATCAAGGAGCAGAAGCAACAAACTTTTTTCACATGTCAGTCAGCGTTGCTTAGGATCTACTTCATCTAGTTACCAATGGCCAGTGATATAATCATTCACTTTGGCCTAGTGTGAGTAGTTGTATTAAGTTATCAATGGCCAGTGATATGGTTATTCACTTTGGCCTAGTGTGTGTAGTTGTATTAAGTTACCAATGGTCAGTGATATAGTCATTCACTTTGACCTAGTGTGAGTAGTTGTATTAAGTTACCAATGGCCAGTGATATGGTCATTCACTTTGTCCTAGTGTGTGTAGTTGTATTAAGTTACCAATGGCCAGTGATATAGTCATTCACTTTGACCTAGTGTGAGTAGTTGTATTAAGTTACCAATGGCCAGTGATATGGTTATTCACTTTGACCTAGTGTGAGTAGTTGTATTAAGTTACCAATGGCCAGTGATATGGTCATTCACTTTGTCCTAGTGTGAGTAGTTGTATTAAGCTACCAGTGGCCAGTGATATGGTTATTCACTTTGTCCTAGTGTGTGTAGTTGTATTAAGTTACCAATGGCCAGTGATATGGTTATTCACTTTGACCTAGTGTGAGTAGTTGTATTAAGTTACCAATGGCCAGTGATATGGTTATTCACTTTGGCCTAGTGTGTGTAGTTGTATTAAGTTACCAATGGCCAGTGATATGGTTATTCACTTTGGCCTAGTGTGAGTAGTTGTATTAAGTTACCAATGGCCAGTGATATGGTTATTCACTTTGGCCTAGTGTGATTAGTTGTATTAAGCTACCAAAGGCCAGTGATATAGTCATTCACTTTGTCCTAGTGTGAGTAGTTGTATTAAGTTACCAATGGCCAGTGATATGGTTATTCACTTTGGTCTAGTGTGATTAGTTGTATTAAGCTACCAAAGGCCAGTGATATAGTCATTCACTTTGGCATAGTGTGAGTAGTTGTATTAAGTTACCAGTGGTCAGTGATATGGTTATTCACTTTGGCCTAGTGTGTGTAGTTGTATTAAGTTACCAATGGCCAGTGATATAGTCATTCACTTTGGCCTAGTGTGATTAGTTGTATTAAGTTACCAATGGCCAGTGATATGGTTATTCACTTTGGCCTAGTGTGATTAGTTGTATTAAGCTATCAAAGGCCAGTGATATAGTCATTCACTTTGGCCTAGTGTGAGTAGTTGTATTAAGTTACCAATGGTCAGTGATATAGTCATTCACTTTGGCCTAGTGTGAGTAGTTGTATTAAGTTACCAATGGTCAGTGATATAGTCATTCACTTTGGCCTAGTGTGATTAGTTGTATTAAGCTACCAAAGGCCAGTGATATAGTCATTCACTTTGGCCTAGTGTGAGTAGTTGTATTAAGTTACCAATGGTCAGTGATATGGTTATTCACTTTGGCCTAGTGTGATTAGTTGTATTAAGTTGCCAATGGCCAGAGATATAGTCATTCACTTTTACCTAGTGTGTGTAGTTGTATTAAGTTACCAATGGTCAGTGATATAGACATTCACTTTGGCCTAGTGTGAGTAGTTGTATTAAGTTACCAATGGTCAGTGATATAGTCATTCACTTTGGCCTAGTGTGAGTAGTTGTATTAAGTTACCAATGGCCAGTGATATAGTCATTCACTTTGGCCTAGTGTGATTAGTTGTATTAAGTTACCAATGGCCAGTGATATGGTTATTCACTTTGGCCTAGTGTGATTAGTTGTATTAAGCTATCAAAGGCCAGTGATATAGTCATTCACTTTGACCTAGTGTGAGTAGTTGTATTAAGTTACCAATGGTCAGTGATATAGTCATTCACTTTGGCCTAGTGTGATTAGTTGTATTAAGCTACCAAAGGCCAGTGATATAGTCATTCACTTTGGCCTAGTGTGAGTAGTTGTATTAAGTTACCAATGGTCAGTGATATGGTTATTCACTTTGGCCTAGTGTGATTAGTTGTATTAAGTTGCCAATGGCCAGAGATATAGTCATTCACTTTTACCTAGTGTGTGTAGTTGTATTAAGTTACCAATGGTCAGTGATATAGTCATTCACTTTGGCCTAGTGTGAGTAGTTGTATTAAGTTACCAATGGTCAGTGATATAGTCATTCACTTTGGCCTAGTGTGAGTAGTTGTATTAAGTTACCAATGGCCAGTGATATAGTCATTCACTTTGGCCTAGTGTGATTAGTTGTATTAAGTTACCAATGGCCAGTGATATGGTTATTCACTTTGGCCTAGTGTGATTAGTTGTATTAAGCTATCAAAGGCCAGTGATATAGTCATTCACTTTGACCTAGTGTGAGTAGTTGTATTAAGTTACCAATGGTCAGTGATATAGTCATTCACTTTGGCCTAGTGTGATTAGTTGTATTAAGCTACCAAAGGCCAGTGATATAGTCATTCACTTTGGCCTAGTGTGAGTAGTTGTATTAAGTTACCAATGGTCAGTGATATGGTTATTCACTTTGGCCTAGTGTGATTAGTTGTATTAAGTTGCCAATGGCCAGAGATATAGTCATTCACTTTTACCTAGTGTGTGTAGTTGTATTAAGTTACCAATGGTCAGTGATATAGTCATTCACTTTTACCTAGTGTGTATAGTTGTATTAAGTTACCAATGGTCAGTGATATAGTCATTCACTTTGGCCTAGCGTGAGTAGTTGTATTAAGTTACCAATGGTCAGTGATATAGTCATTCACTTTGACCTAGTGTGATTAGTTGTATTAAGCTACCAATGGCCAGTGATATGGTTATTCACTTTTACCTAGTGTGAGTAGCTGTATTAAGTTACCAATGGCCAGTGATATAGTCATTCACTTTGTCCTAGTGTGTGTAGTTGTATTAAGTTACCAATGGCCAGAGATATAGTCATTCACTTTGTCCTAGTGTGAGTAGTTGTATTAAGTTACCAATGGCCAGTGATATAGTCATTCACTTTGTCCTAGTGTGAGTAGTTGTATTAAGTTACCAATGGCCAGTGATATGGTTATTCACTTTGGCCTAGTGTGTGTAGTTGTATTAAGTTACCAATGGCCAGTGATATAGTCATTCACTTTTACCTAGTGTGAGTAGTTGTATTAAGTTGCCAATGGCCAGAGATATAGTCATTCACTTTGGCCTGGTGTGAGTAGTTGTATTAAGTTACCAATGGCCAGTGATATGGTTATTCGCTTTGTCCTAGTGTGTGTAGTTGTATTAAGCTACCAATGGCCAGCAATATAGTCATTCACTTTTACCTCTTGTGAGTAGCTGTATTAAGTTACCAATGGCCAGTGATATGGTTATTCGCTTTGTCCTAGTGTGTGTAGTTGTATTAAGTTACCAATGGCCAGCAATATAGTCATTCACTTTGGCCTAGTGTGAGTAGTTGTATTAAGTTACCAATGGCCAGTGATATGGTTATTCACTTTGGCCTAGTGTGTGTAGTTGTATTAAGGTACCAATGGTCAGAGATATAGTCATTCACTTTGACTTAGTATGTGTAGTTGTATTTAGTTACCATTGGCCAGCAATATAGTCATTCACTTTGGCCTGGTGTGAGTAGCTGTATTAAGTTACCAGTGGCCAGTGATATGGTTATTCGCTTTGTCCTAGTGTGTGTAGTTGTATTAAGGTACCAGTGGCCAGAGATATAGTCATTCACTTTGACTTAGTATGTGTAGTTGTATTTAGTTACCATTGGCCAGTGATATAGTCATTCACTTTGGTCTAGTGTGTGTAGTTGTATTAAGTTACCTATGGCCAGTGATATAGTCATTCACTTTGACTTAGTATGTGTAGTTGTATTTAGTTACCATTGGCCAGTGATATAGTCATTCACTTTGGTCTAGTGTGCGTAGTTGTATCAAGTTACATAGTGTGAGTCAACATTTGAAAAGTGATTCCAGCCTGGACTAAATAAAAGGAAACAGGAACTTTTAACCCAAATATCATGGAAACATGTGCTTTGCTTTTGCTCCAATTTGAAAATTGTCTTATTTAGTTCAAGTGACAGGTAAGTAAATTATCATATTAGTTATGCATTAGTAATACTTTTCTGTATCTAAATGAATGTAGCTCATTGTAATAGTCACAGTTGGTATTTTTTTACTTTACCCTTCTGACATTGTTATTTTAAGATTTTGTATAGACCTTTGAACTAAAACATGGATTAAACATTTTTCCAATATCATATAAAGAGCTTTTAAATGAAAAATCTTCCAAGATTATTCATTGGTAACTTTAACATTGCTCATGAAAATCTGGGGGGATTTGAACTGATTAAAGCATTTCACACTTTTTAATGTCTGAAAAATTTCAGTGGTCCCATGATACTTATTTTAGTCATTTGTAGGGAATAAGACAATGTTTTGGTCTGTAAAAAATAAATTTTACTGTCAGAAACTTTGATACTCAACCAGTCAGAAAGTTCACTATGTTCATAAATGTCTTAGAATAATTTAAAACAGCATACAGGGTTCCTGTTCATAAAATGGGGCTATACTGGACAATCTAGGTGAATTGTTTGGGGTGAGATTACAAGTAAAAACATCATGGTTCATATTTTATTTTATTATTGTTAATGTTCACATATTTCTGTATTTTCTTGGATGTTTTGTTTTTCAGTGGCTGCGGTTAAATCACACAGAAAATGAAGTCCTGTTGTACGCCATACAAACAATGAATGTTGTGGACTTGGTAAGTTGGAAGTATTTTAAAGTTAGAATAAGTAGAAATCTTAGTTTATTATTTTTGTGCATAAAATTGAGTTAAGTTCTGTCAAATGTTTAGCTTACCTGCATAAAAGCTTAGGAGAACTGTACTCTAATCATGGCATGGTTATCACTGGCATAGGCATTAACAACTGTGCAACTTTTATGTTTGGTAATTTGTTTCTGATACCATTAATTTCAGAGTCATTAAATTGAAGAGTGCAATGCAACTAAACATACTGCAGGTTGCTACTTTAAATGCTTTAATGACTGCATACCTATTATGATTCTGTCTGTTTAAAAGCTTTAATGACTGCCTACCTATTATGATTCTGTCTGTTTAAAAGCTTTAATGACTGCATACCTATTATGATTCTGTCTGTTTAAATGCTTTAATGACTGCATACCTATTATGATTCTGTCTGTTTGAATGCTTTAATGACTGCATACCTATTTTGATTCTGTCTGTTTAAAAGCTTTAATGACTGCATACCTATTATGATTCTGTCTGTTTAAATGCTTTAATGACTGCCTACCTATTATGATTCTGTCTGTTTGAATGCTTTAATGACTGCATACCTATTATGATTCTGTCTGTTTAAATGCTTTAATGACTGCATACCTATTATGATTCTGTCTGTTTAAAAGCTATTATGATTATGTCTGTTTAAATGCTTTAATGACTGCATACCTATTTTGATTATGTCTGTTTGAATGCTTTAATGACTGCATACCTATTATGATTCTGTCTGTTTGAATGCTTTAGTGACTGCATACCTATTATGATTCTGTCTGTTTGAATGCTTTCATGACTGCATACCTATTATGATTCTGTCTGTTTGAATGCTTTAATGACTGCCTACCTATTATGATTCTGTTTGAATGCTTTAATGACTGCATACCTATTATGATTCTGTCTGTTTGAATGCTTTAATGACTGCATACCTATTATGATTCTGTCTGATTGAATGCTTTAATGGCTGCATACCTATTATGATTCTGTCTGTTTGAATGCTTTAATGACTGCATACCTATTATGATTCTGTCTGTTTGAATGCTTTAATGACTGCATACCTATTATGATTCTGTCTGTTTGAATGCTTTAATGACTGCATACCTATTATGATTCTGTCTGTTTGAATGCTTTAATGACTGCCTACCTATTATGATTCTGTCTGTTTGAATGCTTTAATGACTGCATACCTATTATGATTATGTCTGTTTGAATGCTTTAATGACTGCATACCTATTATGATTCTGTCTGTTTAAAAGCTTTAATGACTGCATACCTATTATGATTCTGTCTGTTTAAAAGCTTTAATGACTGCCTACCTATTATGATTCTCTCTGTTTAAAAGCTTTAATGACTGCATACCTATTATGATTCTGTCTGTTTGAATGCTTTAATGATTGCATACCTATTATGATCCTGTCTGTTTTCAGTGAGTGTTAGTTTTTTGGAGAGTGTCGCTTATACAATGATAGAACTTGACATGTGCATACACCCTGAGAAGTATAAAACTTCAGTAATGAAAGTAGGTTACTGTGACCTAATTTTAATTTAATTTTGTCAAATAATGTTTTAAAAAGAAATAAAGATTATAATGCTTAGCATTACATTTGTTTCTTTCAACCCATATTTTCATACATTTGATAAATCAGGTCAGGTACGATTCTTTAATTATGTTCAGAGGGTCCATAGTTATACTTTTGCATTATAATGAATGGCATTATGATGAAGGAGAGTTTTATTTTGAAGCTGTTTTAAATTTGTCAATATAATTTTTATTTTCCCAGTATTTTAAGGAGCTAAGCATCAGGACAATTCTGACCTATGTTGAGATCTGGAACCAGGATGACAGAATGCCAGTCAGCCATGAGTTACGGAAGAATTTGATCAACTTCTTGCAATACAAAACCAGGCATTTGAAGGATGTAGATCATCATACTGCTCATTTCATCACGTAACTATTTTATTTTTATGACCCCACTGCTTGCTGCATGGACATCTTGATTGGCTTTTGTCTGTCTGTCCTTCCTTCCAGACATGCATGTTTCCATTCCTTGATTGGCTTTTGTCTATCTGTCTTTTCATCCAGATATGCATGTTTCCATTCCTTGATTAGCTTTTGTCTATCTGTCCTTCCTTCCAGACATGTATGTGTCCATTCCTTGATTGGCTTTTGTCTATCTGTCCTTCCATCCAGTCATGCATGTGTCCATTCCTTGATTGGCTTTTGTCTATCTGTCCTTCCATCCAGACATGCATGTGTCCATTCCTTGATTGACTTTTGTCTATCTGTCCTTCCAGCCAGACATGCATGTGTCCATTCCTTGATTGGCTTTTGTCTATCTGTCCTTCCATCCAGACATGTGTCCATTCCTTGATTGGCTTTTGTCTATCCTTCCTTCCATCCAGACATGCATGTGTCCATTCCTTGATTGGCTTTTGTCTATCTGTCCTTCCATCGAACATGCATGTGTTCATTCCTTGATTGGCTTTTGTCTATCTGTCCTTCCATCCAGACATGCATGTGTCCATTCCTTGATTTGCTTTTGTCTATCTGTCCTTCCATCCAAACATGCATGTGTCCATTCTTTGATTGGATATTGTCTATCTGTCCTTCCTTCCAGTGCAGGTTTTTGGCAAGACTTAATAAATAGATGCAACAGAAAGAGTTTACTCTGTCTTTTTTTTGGTTAATCTGACTAATTTAAGAAATTTCTTATGTCTGAAGATTTTTTGTAGGAAGTTTTTTTTGTTCATCAAAGAGTTATTTCCCTTTCATAGCATATACAGTGACTCTAGATATATAGTAGCCACAGAAGGAACCCTTCTGTTATTAGTATATACAAGAGTGTGCATTGACGTGTTACCCTTTTGTTATTAGTATGTACAAGAGTGTGCATTGATATGTTACCCTTCTGTTATAAGTATATACAAGAGTGTGCATTGACATGTTACCCTTTTGTTATAAGTATATACAAGAGTGTGCATCGACATGCTACCATTCTGTTATAAGTATATACAAGAGTGTGCACTGACATGTTACCCCTTTGTTATAAGTATATACAAGAGTGTGCATCGACATGTTACCCTTTTGTTATTAGTATATACAAGAGTGTGCATCGACATGTTACCCTTTTGTTATTAGTATATACAAGAGTGTGCATCGACATGTTACCCTTTTGTTATTAGTATATACAAGAGTGTGCATCGACATGTTACCCTTTTGTTATAAGTATATACAAGAGTGTGCATTGACATGCTACCATTCTGTTATAAGTATATACAAGAGTGTGCATCAACATGTTACCCTTCTGTTATTAGTATATACAAGAGTGTGCATCGACATGTTACCCTTTTGTTATAAGTATATACGAGAGTGTGCATCGACATGCTACCATTCTGTTATAAGTATATACAAGAGTGTGCATTGACATGTTACCCTTTTGTTATAAGTATATACAAGAGTGTGCATCGACATGCTACCATTCTGTTATTAGTATATGCAAGAGTGTGCATTGACATGTTACCCTTCTGTTATTAGTATATACAAGTTTGCATCAGCATGTTACCCTTCTGTTATTAGTATATACAAGAGTGTGCATCGACATGCTACCATTCTGTTATTAGTATATACAAGAGTGTACGTTGGCATGTCACACTTCTGTTATTAGTATATACAAGGGTGTGCATCAGCATGTTACCCTTCTGTTATTAATATATACAAGAGTGCATTGGCATGTTACCCTTCTGTTATTAGTATATACAAGAGTGCATTGGCATATTACCCTTCTGTTATTAGTATATACAAGAGTGCATTGGCATGTTACCCTTCTGTTATTAGTATATACAAGAGTGTGCATCAGCATGTTACCCTTCTGTTATTAATATATACAAGAGTGCATCGACATGCTACCATTCTGTTATTAGTATATACAAGAGTGTGCATTGGCATGTTACCCTTCTGTTATTAGTATATACAAGAGTGCATTGGCATGTTACCCTTCTGTTATAAGTATATACAAGAATATGCATCAGCATGTTACCCTTCTGTTATAAGTATATACAAGAGTATGCATCAGCATGTTACCCTTCTGTTATAAGTATATACAAGAGTGTGCTTCAGCATGTTACCTTTCTGTTATTAGTATACAAAAGAGTGTACAATGAAATGTTACCCTTCTTTTATTAGTATACAAAAGAGTGTACAACAAAATGTTACCCTCCGGTTATTAGTATACAAAAGAGTACAACAAAATGTTACCCTTCTGATATTAGTATATAGAAGAGTATGCATCAGCATGTTACCCTTCTGTTATAAGTATATACAAGAGTGCATTGGCATGTTACTCTTCTGTTATTAGTATATACAAGAGTGTGCATCAGCATGTTAACCTTCTGTTATTAGTATATACAAGAGTGCATTGGCATATTAACCTTCTGTTGTTAATATATACAAGAGTGCATTGGCATCTTACCCTTCTGTTATTAGTATATACAAGAGTGCATTAGCATGTTACCCTTCAGTTATTAGTATATACATGAGTGCATTGGCTTGTTACCCTTCTGTTATTAGTATATACAAGAGTGTGCATCAGCATGTTACCCTTCTGTTTTTAGCATATTAAAGTGTCCAACAGAAATTTGCCTTTGTTATTAGTATGTAAAAAAAGAGACTACAACAGAATATTACCCTTCTGTTATTAGTATATAACAAAGCATATAAAGGAAAGTTACTCTTCAGTTATTAGAATATAAAAAAATATACAAAGGAGAACTGTTTTGGAGAAAATAATTCCATGTTATATGTAATATAAAGTAAATATGCATAACACTCTGATTAAATATCACAACTGCAAACATGTTCAGAATTTTACAGGGTCGGTCATATTTTGGAAGTTTGAGTGTTTCTTTACACTTGCTAACTTGTATCTCTTTCTTGTTTTCAGGGCCAAGAAGCTGGAAAAGAGTTCTGTCGGTATTGCAGTACCAGATTCTGTATGCACAGGTAGTGCTGTTGCAATAAGCATGGTAAGAACATTACAACAACTTTGTGTATTTTTTGCATTCACTATTTCATTATCCTAAATACAATAAAATCTCCTTGGTCTAACTTCTTACCCATTGTGGGCTTGGGTATGTAGAATTGATGTGATGTGCTCTTCCACATATAATGGAGGCATTAGCCACAATACATCATTGGCAATGTCCTAGACTTGTGACCAGGAAGGTGCAGGTTCGATACCTATTATTGGATCACTCCAGGTTGGCAAATTGATGATCCATGAGCAAGGCTCTTTACCCCGACAGCCTCAACATTAGATAACCAACTTGTAGTATTGTGCCATAAAGCAAATGAAACCAATCCAATTCAACTTAAGTTTATTTAGAAAAGAAAGAGTTGAAAAGAGGTATCCATTTCAATACATAAATACCTGTTTTCAGTTTGTAATTTTAAATAATACCTGAGCATGCCAGCACAAGGGCATTATGGCAGTTATTGCAATGCTTAAAACAGGTATCTGTCCTTTGAAATACAGTAAAACTTGTGCTGAAAGACCACTGTTTTCAAAGACCACCTGTCCTGAAAGACCACATTTTTAATGAACAGATCAACAGTATACCTCAAATGAACAATCCAACTGTTTTGAGAGACCAGTTTTGTTGGCAGAAGGGTGTCTCTATAGACAGGTTCCTCTGTAGATACCTGATTTCAAGCCATTATATTGATATTATCATGACTCTGGCTTGTCTGCAGTGATTTAGATCTGTTGACATAATATCACAGCTGTCGTATCTCTCATTGAATCAATGGCTGTGCACTCGTGATGTCGAAAGTTACATCATACTTATTGTTTCTATTTGTGACACCCCTCGAAAAGCAAGATAAATACTTCTTTTTCTTAAAGCATATTAAAGAGGGATAAAATGTGTTTATGTTGGGATATCACTTCTGAAGCAGTGCTGGTAATTGGGTTATCATGTTTTTGAGGCCTCAAATTGAAAAGGTTATTGTATGGCAGATATATGGGTTTTTTCACCTCTATGACAGAATTAAGTAATATGTCATTTTTTTCTTATCTGAAATTTTTACAAATAGTACTGGAAACTTTGTTCAACATTATAAGCACACAGATGATGATAATAACTGTATTCACATGCATGTTCAGAATTGAGTTAGCTCCCTTTGGCTATGGCTTTCCACTTTAGTGATATTTCCAAAAAATAAAGGCATGTAAAGTCTGTTGCTAAGATTACTTTAACCCTTAAAGTTGATCTGCCTTCAGGATTGAGACACATGCTAATTATTTTATCAAACGTTTGACTAAAGTGGGATATTTATGCTTATTAAGGTATTTGTAATGCACTTAATACTCTAAATGTGGACAAGTAGACTTTGTTACGAGTTACCAATGGAGTAGAATATTTTGTTATGCCCCTGCTGCTTGCGTTAGGGGCTTGTTTATCTGATGTCCTACCTTCCATCCACTTGCTTCAAGATCCTTGGTAGCAAGGTTGCTTAAAACCCATTCATCTGTTTGGTATATTTGTAGCCATCAAGACTTGTGTCAATTTTCAGGCAATGAGATCCATTTTTGTCTTTTTTTAATACAGTTTTGTTTGTTGTGAACAAAACTCTGTTAACACCTTCAGCAATTTAAAAATCAAACAAACATACCTTATAACTCTTAAGGCAGACAAATACAGTTTGGTAGGTACATTTACAGTGTATTTAAAAACGGAGTTAATTGTCAGACTATTGTAGCAATTTTTCATTTTTGTTGTTGTTACAAAATTGAACTTTTTTTTTTATTAAGACTATTTTTTGGACAAAACCTTGTTAGTATTTTTAAGCGAAACCAACTGAGGCAGACCAAATGAAATTTGGTTGCAAATTTTGTATTCATTTATAAATGACCTAGGAGGCTATTACAGAAATGTTCAATATTTTAACATTTTTTTATGTGTTCACTTAATCCTTTGGTAGGACAAAAATGTGCTTAACATGATTAAACAAAAATAACATACAGTAGACAAATGAAATTTTGTCTGCATGTTTGTATGTATATATAGATGATCCAGTTTGATTTTTATACCATTATAGCACATTTTTAGGTCTTTTTCTACTTTTAAAAAACACATTTTGAAATTTGACTTGATAGTCTCCAGTAGGTATAGGTGTTTTAAAGCAAAGCAAAAATCTACTGTATATGCTTGCTTATAAGTCAGATCTGAATGCATACAGCATAGACTCAGATCTGCCATAGCATAATGCATGAGCAGCTCTGGGTCTATGCAGGTTGTTAGGAGTAATCAGTGCAATAAGTAACATAGCCCCTGTTTAGGTGGTGCATGTCAGGGTCTATGCAGGTTGTTGGGAGTAATCATTACAATAAGCAACATAGTCCCTGTTTAGGTGGTACATGTCAGGGTCTATGCAGGTTGTTAGGAGTAATCAGTACAATAAGCAACATAGCCCGTGTTTAGGTGATACATGTCAGGGTCTATGCAGGTTGTTTGGAGTAATCAGTACAATAAGCAACATAGCCCAAGTTTAGGTGATACATGTCAGGGTCTCTGCAGGTTGTTAGGAGTAATCAGTACAATAAGCAACATAGCCCATGTTTAGGTGGTATATGTCAGGGTCTATGCAGTTTGATACCACTGTATTAAGTCATTTTATCCAGTTTGTTATGGGTTATCTTCCCTTTGATATCATCAGTATCAGAAACACATGTATTAAGGCAAAAGAATTACATCTTCCCATGTATGCTACAGTTCAGTATTTATGTTGTTCCTTAGCCAGTGTACAGTCAAATCATGTATGTTAATGGGGACCACCGCAGTTGGCTGAGTGTTCTAAGGTGCTTGCCTTCACTGATGTCTGACATTTGTGTGGGTTCCAGTCTTGGCTCAGCCAACATGGGTTTGTGAGAAAGCTGGCTAGTAGCTTCCAATAGGTTTGTGGTTCTTCCCAGGGTTATCCCGCATTTTTCTGCCACCAATTATACGGGCTGACATGTATATCTGTCATTTGCTAAAAAATGGTGTCAGACCCATGAACAATTTCAAGACCTCGAATGAATCTTTGAAACATATTAATTAGGTAATATAATGATCAATAAATAAATAAAATGAAACTATGCATTTTCAGGATTCATCTCAAGGCCCATCTTGATTAGTGAATCAACTAGTTAGCCATTTTTGTTAGGGTCTTTATACCAATAATATAAACTACATATCCAATCCCTTCAATATCTGGGACACAATATTTTCAAAATTTGTAATTTTCAATAGTAAAAAATGTCTTGGACAGCACATTTTTATGTGTAGCTAATGAAAAATAAAATATTCAAGTTGGAATGTAAACTCTGCAGTGTTTTACTTGTACTAAAATAACAGATAATTGAATAGATGACATACCCATATTATTATAGGGACTGACTAAGGTTATTGTCACAAGGCAGCAGAAACAACAGCTGACATGTTCTACAACTTGTTGTTACTCTGTGTGATATGCCCAAAGACTTGATGTGGACAAGTCACATCCTAGTAGACTAACATGTGTAAAAAATATAAAGTCTTTTAGCATGTATCCATGGTTGTCATCTTTGTTTTCCCATCTCCACTATTCTAAAATAGAGTGATATTTATTTGCTATAAAGTGTTCAGCATCTCTGAGACACAAGTTTATAAATTAATCCTTCTACTCGAATTTTCAGAATCCCAGTGTTCTAGAGCCCCAGCAGGGTTCCATGATCCTTGCTCACATGATCGGCCACAACCTGGGAATGAAACATGATGAGGATGGTAAGGCAGTCTGTGGTAAAACTGAAAACATAGTTTTGGCAAAGATATAAACAACTTGCTATTAGGAATTATTATTTCTTTGATGGATGATTGCATCTGAAATATTTAAGTATTTCACGTTAAAAAAGCATATAGTTTTATATAACTACCAGTCCAATCAATACAGAATAACAGAAAATTGTAGATTGGTTCACATTTTCATGACTTTTAGCTGAATATCTATCCTCAGTTTAAAGTCATTACATCAGAAAGAATGGGAGAAAGTACCTTGTGACCAATTGTTCTCAAAACAGTTGAATGAGTACATACAAATCAGCACTGGTCATAGATCATAGATTTCTCTTATCTAATACACAGAAATGTTTATGTTGGTAAATCAGTACATGAAATATTTCATTTTGGACAAGAAGTTGAAGTGCATGTTATGACATAAAAATCATCTCATTTTGAGCCATGCAACACAGCACAGATTTTACAAAAGCAGACATCCCCATTGAAGATCATGTCACTTTGAACCATGCAATACATTACACATTTAACAAAAGCAGACATCCCTAATGAAGATCATGTAATTTTGAACCATGCAGTACAGTACACATTATACAAAAGCAGACATCCCTAATGAAGATCATGTCATTTTGAACCATGCAGTACAGTACACATTTTACAAAGCAGACATCCCTAATGAAGATCGTGTCACATTGAACCATGCAATACAGTACACATTTTACAAAAGCAGACATCCCTAATGAAGATCGTGTCACATTGAACCATGCAATACAGTACACATTTTACAAAAGCAGACATCCCTAATGAAGATCATGTCATTTTGAACCATGCAGTACAGTACACATTATACAAAAGCAGACATCCCAAATGAAGATCATGTCATTTTGAACCATGCAGTACAGTACACATTTTACAAAAGCAGACATCCCTAATGAAGATTGTGTCACACTGAACCATGCAATACAGTACACATTTTACAAAAGCAGACATCCCTAATGAAGATTGTGTCACAATGAACTATGCAATACAGTGCACATTTTACAAAAGCAGACATCCCTAATGAAGATCGTGTCACATTGAACCATGCAATACAGTACACGTTTTACAAAAGCAGACATCCCTAATGAAGATCATGTCACATTGAACCATGCAATACAGTACACATTTTACAAAAGCAGACATCCCTAATGAAGATCGTGTCACACTGAACCATGCAATACAGTGCACATTTTACAAAAACAGACATCCCTAATGAAGATTGTGTCACATTGAACCATGCAATACAGTACACATTTTACAAAAGCAGACATCCCTAATGAAGATCGTGTCACATTGAACCATGCAATACAGTACACATTTTACAAAAGCAGACATCCCAAATGAAGATCTTGTCACATTGAACCATGCAATACAGTACACACTTTACAAAAGCAGACATCCCTAATGAAGATCGTGTCACATTGAACCATGCAATACAGTACACATTTTACAAAAGCAGACATCCCAAATGAAGATCTCGTCACATTGAACCATGCAATACAGTGCACATTTTACAAAAGCAGACATCCCTAATGAAGATCGTGTCACATTGAACCATGCAATACAATACACACTTTACAAAAGCAGACATCCCTAATGAAGATCATGTCACATTGAACCATGCAATACAATACACACTTTACAAAAGCAGACATCCCTAATGAAGATCGTGTCACATTGAACCATGCAATACAATACACATTTTACAAAAGCAGACATCCCAAATGAAGATCTTGTCACATTGAACCATGCAATACAGTACACATTTTACTAAAGCAGACATGCCTAATGAAGATCATATCACATTGAACCATACAATACAGTACACATTTTACAAAAGCAGACATCCCTAATGAAGGTCATATCACATTAAACCATGCAATACAGTACACATTTTACAAAAACAGACATCCCTAATGAAGGTCATATCACACTGAAGCATGCAATGCAGTACACATTTTACAAAAACAGACATCCCTAATGAAGATCGTGTCACATTGAACCATGCAAAACAGTACACATTTTACAAAAGCAGACATCCCTAATGAAGGTCATATCATTTTGAACCATGCAAAATGACAGAGATTTTAAAAGGCATTTATCCCTATTAGTGATTATTATATAGTGATTCCTGTGTATAAATAATATTCAAGGGAAGCCAGTGTCTCACATGTGTCCATGCCATGATGTATTCACTCCCTGTATATGACTTTTAAAAATATGATAACCATGCTTTTGCCTCTGAGTAAAAAATCTTTTTTGTAAACAGTTTCAGGAATCTAAGCTTCAATTTTCTAAATATGAATCTTGAGGACACAAGGCTAACTTGAAGAAAATCCTCTATATTTTTTGTAACATTTTGATAACATTCATTAGATATAATTTAAATTGAAGACAGGACGCTACGTTTGTGCTTCTCACAATATAAACACATGATGTATTATTCGCTTTTAGATGTGAATAAAACTAAATGTGAAAATTTGTGTACACTGCAATAATTCTGTTAATTATAAAATGAAGTTACAGAATAATTTGTGACTAAAGGAGCTTTGTAGTTCTTTATAATGATTTCTATTTTTGTTGACTTTAATGGCAACTTTAACATAGTTTTGGGCTAATTTAGTACATTGTTCAGAATTGCCATAAGAAACTTTGAAGTTCCCCATTCTATTTCTTTATGTAAGATATTTGGATGTTGGCAGGATAATTGATTTTTTTTAAAAAACCATTTAATGCTAACAGAAGCATGGAGGTACTTGTATCATGAAGGTAATGATGGATACATGCATACTGTTTTTGGTTCATATCTAGTTCTTTGTTTTTTTTTTATTTGCTATTTCTATCTCAAACATTGTTTAAATTAGGAAAAATGTCAAAGCTACTTTTTGGTATTTTTGTGTTGTGCTGGTGGTGTGCATTTTGTATTTTTTTTTTGATGTTTAATTGCATCAGTTGCCAGAATTTTGCTTTACAATGTTGCCATTTATATTTGTGATTTGCATGACAAAATTTTTGATAGCCTTATACAGTTTTAGTTGTCTGTTTTTAGACCATAAAATCGAATTGCACACTTTCTAATCCTTATTAAAAACATAAAATGAATTACTGTAGTTCACCTGGCTATAAGACCAAGTTTGCTTATGGTATGTTTGAGGGTGCTAACAGGTAATCACATATAAGGCAGTAGAAATAACTTTTTTTGTTGCTCAGCAGGAAAAGCCCTTTAATTTTGTGCATATTGATTAAAGTCAGGGAAAACATGTGAATTTTCAGCATTCATTTGGTGACAAAAATATTAATTGAGTTGTAATTTAGCTGATTACGAGCTACATTAATTGTGTTGCTCCCAGATTTTTCAGATAATGCAGAGCCCCTCAGTGAAGGTAGAATTGCTATATGGATCACTTAAGTGCTTGCTGTACACATTTTTGTATTGTCAATTGCTGTGTGGATCATTTGAGTGCTTGCTGTACACATTTGTTTGGTCAGTTGCTGTCTGGATCATTTGAGTGCTTGATGTACACATTTGTATGGTAAATTGCTGTATGGATCATTTGAGTGCTTGCTGTACACATTTGTATGGTCAATTGTAGCAATTGGGTTCTATCTATAGAAAATTGCTCTCACTTTATGGCTTTGCTTTCACTTCATATCATACAGCATGAATCGGGCATTTTCAATATATGCTTCTTAGTCATTGAATGTATTTACCTTTAGTTCAAGTATTATTCCATTGTTGGAATTAGCTCATGACAGTTTGTTGACATTTTAGGCGAACATTCATAACCATGCCTTTAGGTTATCACCCCACCCCCAAGGCATTAGAGTAACATTTTTATTGTTGTAAATAGGTATTTAGTCTTTCCATCCTAGCTAGATTGGTCTAGGTATTTAGTCATGCCATCCTAGCTAGATTGGTCTATGTATTTAGTCTTCCCATCCTAGCTAGATTGGTCTATGTATTTAGTCTTCCTATCCTAGCTAGATTGCTCTATGTATTTAGTCTTCCCATCCTAGCTAGATTGGTCTAGGTATTTAGTCTTCCCATCTTAGCTAGATTGGTCTATGTATTTAGTCTTCCCATCCTAGCTAGATTGGTCTATGTATTTAGTCTTCCTATCCTAGCTAGATTGCTCTATGTATTTAGTCTTCCCATCCTAGCTAGATTGGTCTATGTATTTAGTCTTCCCATCCTAGCTAGATTGCTCTATGTATTTAGTCTTCCCATCCTAGCTAGATTGGTCTATGTATTTAGTCTTCCCATCCTAGCTGGATTGGTCTATGTATTTAGTCTTCCCATCCTAGCTAGATTGGTCTATGTATTTAGTCTTCCCATCCTAGCTAGATTGGTCTATGTATTTAGTCTTCCTATCCTAGCTAGATTGGTCTATGTATTTAGTCTTCCCATCCTAGCTAGATTGGTCTATGTATTTAGTCTTCCCATCCTAGCTGGATTGGTCTATGTATTTAGTCTTCCCATCCTAGCTAGATTGGCCTAGGTATTTAGTCTTCCCATCCTAGCTAGATTGGCCTATGTATTTTGTCTTCCCATCCTAGCTAGATTGGTCTAGGTATTTAGTCTTCCCATCTTAGCTAGATTGGTCTAGGTATTTTGTCTTCCCATCTTAGCTAGATTGGTCTATGTATTTAGTCTTCCCATCTTAGCTAGATTGGTCTATGTATTTAGTCTTCCCATCCTAGCTAGATTGGTCTATGTATTTAGTCTTCCCATCCTAGCTAGATTGGTCTAGGTATTTAGTCTTCCCATCCTAGCTAGATTGGCCTATGTATTTTGTCTTCCCATCTTAGCTAGATTGGTCTATGTATTCCTTTTCCTTTATTTGGTCGAGATTCAAATCGCTGAAATTGACATTCAGTTCTATATAATTTATGCAGCGTTTAACTTGTGGAAAGGGTCTCACACCAGCATTCATATTCAGTTGTGTGTTCACAGGTACACACAATCTTTTTTTCTATGTACTCTTTAATGGATAGTATTCCATTTTGTTAAATCATGTTACCTTTGCTTATGTTTGTTATTCTTCTGCCTCAGTAGTTGGAATTAAGTACTGCTGATGTCACTGTGGTTAAAACTTAATTTTGTTGTTGTTTTAATTCTTACTAACTAAAGATTCATTAGGCAGCTAAAGCATTGATGTTTGAATTTTGCTTAATTGGGTTTCTTGAAGATTCTCATACATTATATTTGTTGTACATGATGATCATTGTTGCTTTCAAAGGTTTTGTTTAACAGTTGTATTGAAGAAACAAAATCGGTAGTATGTAGTTGGTCCCAAATGGTGCAGATCTGACCTCCAACATGGCCACTGTGGAGGACATTGGAAATCTTAATATTATTGCTACATATTCTGAAGAGGTTGTCGTATCATTATGCAGTTTTCACTGGACTTACTATGACATGATTAGGTCCTAAATAAAAATGACAAAAATCTAACCATACACAAGCATTGTAGATGAGTTTAACCAAACTTTGAGTTATTTTCATTTCAGGAAACAAGTTGATAGTTAGCATCGGTCAAATATCATGACTGTCTTTCATTTGCAATTGCTTTAGAGATGCATATCATAACCCAGAAATTGTGAAAGGATTTATTTTATCAAACATTGTTGATGGATTATTTTTTAATGAATGCCTCTTTGGTGTTCATAATTTGACTTTTTTACAACTACCATATATACTTGCTTACAAGTTGGATCCAACTGCAAACAACAAAGACCTAGATCCCCATTGCATAATGCCCTTGCAGATCAGGGTCTATATTTGTTGCTATAATCATTACTCCAAATTGCATAGCCCTAGATCTGGTGTATTATTGGATGGCTGATCTGGGTCATTGTAGTATGCAATTGAACTCAACCTACAAGTGAGTATATATAGTATAATGACTTGTGTATGCAACAATTGACACAGACAGTAATTATGATTATTATCCAGACTTGTGTATGCAACAATTGACACAGTAATTGTGATTATTATCCAGACTTGTGTATGCAACAATTGACACAGACAGTAATTGTGAATATTATCCAGACTTGTGTATGCAACAATTGACACAGACAGTAATTATGAATATTATCCAGACTTGTGTATGCAACAATTGACACAGACAGTAATTATGATTATTATCCAGACTTGTGTATGCAACAATTGACACAGACAGTAATTATGAATATTATCCAAACTTATCATGTGGGGATAACTTGACAAAACATAGCATGAAGGATATCTTATAAGCATTTCAGACAAGTTCAGTGATATTAGGGTCAAAGTCAGAAGTCATGACCAAGATTTTTATAATGCACTTTTGAAAATTTTAATTCAGGTGTATAAGAAATTTTTTAGTATATTGGAGGTCTGAAGAATATCTCAAGGTTTCAGTACTCATCAGTTAAAAAGGAACAAAATGGGGGAGAAAATGGACTTTTTATTGATTCCAAGAATTCATGTTTGCTGGCAGAGTTCAGTCCTTTTATGTGATTTTCTAAACTTTTTTTCGATAGGTCCCATTTTCATAAAATTTCTCAACTATTTTACCTATTAATGTTAAATTTTCAGCACCAATGAAATTTGTTACAAAGGCCAACTTTACATCTTGTTTTTCTAAACATCATATGCATGTGTGACAGTGTGTGTGTGTGTGTATATATATATATATATATATATATATATATATATATATATATATATATATATATATATATTCCTTACAGTCATAACAAGAAAATTTGCCAGGCTGTGTCAGTTACTGATGTTTTATGTAGAATGTTCAAATAGATTTTTCTTGATCAGTTTGTAAAAGAAGAAAACTTTTCTTTCCTGTTTATTCAAGATATTTGTGGGTATTAATTTTGTGGTTTTGTCGAAATTATATTTTCACTGGCTGTTAAATTCATGGAATGGGAAGGGTCCTATTATTGCCAAAGAAGGATCATTGATCATTGGCAGTTAAATTCATGGATTGAGCATGGGGTTATATTATTTAAACAGAAGAATCATTGTTCATTGGGTCTTTTCAGTTTTGGTTTGTAGCAAGCAAAACATTAATAAAAATAATTGATAGCCAGAAAAAAAGTAAATTCATAATATTAATTGTACTCAGAGGTTGACATTTTATAAACCAGGGTCACATTCTGTTTGCTTTAAATGTATCATGGCTTCAGAAAATTTAAATCTATGAATGTCTTTGGTATCATACCTGGAACCCATGGATTACAGTCAAGTGCTTTACCAACTGAGCCACAGTGGCTCCACGTTTATACACAAAGAAATTATGTTAGGTCGGGAATTACTTAAATACATTCATTTCTCTGAAAATTTAAACTAAAAAAGGGAGCAAAATAAGAAAATGGTTTCTGAAAAATTTCTCATGATATGTTTTAAAATGTAGTAATTGAAGTTCTCATTTTATTGCAGGTGGCTGTGAATGTACAGATGAATTTGGCTGTATTATGTCTACAAAAGTTTTGTAAGTTATTGTAGATCATCTGTTGTCATGAACCCATCAATATGTAATATGCCCTTTAAAAAGTTAGGCCTTCAGTTGATAGGGCCTTTAAGAAGTAAGGCCTTTAGATGTTAGGAACCTTATGAAGTAAGGCATTTACATGATATGGCCTTTAAGAAGTCAGGCCTTCAGGTAATATGGCCTTTAAGAAGCCAGGCCTTCACATTATTGGGTCTTTAAGAAATCAGGCCTTCAGATGATAAGGTCTTTAAGAAGTCAGGTCTTCAGATGATATGGCCTTTAAGAAGTCAGGCCTTCACATTTTTGGGTCTTTAAGAAATCAGGCCTTCAGATGATTAGGTCTTTAAGAAGTCCGCTCTTAAGGTGGTATGGCCTTTAAGAAGTCAGGCCTTCAGATAATATGGCCTATAAGAAGTCAGGCCTTAATATGATAGGGCCTTCAAAAAGTAAGGCCTTCAGATGATAGGGTCTTTAAAAGACCAGGTCTTCAGATGATGGGGCCTTTAAGAAGTCGTGTCTTAACATGATATGGCCTTTAAGAAGTCAGGCTTGCAGATGATATGGCCTTTAAGAAGTCAGGCCTTCAGATGATAGGGCCTTTAAGAAGCCAGGTCTTTAGATGAGAGGGCCTTTAACAAATCAGGCCTTCATATATAAAGGCCTTTAAGAAGTCAGGCCTTCAAATAATATGGCCTTTTATGAAGTCAGGTCTTCAGGTGAGAGACTTATATTGTAGACTGTAAATAGTCTGCCCGAATTCATTCTCAAAGTTTGTACATCCGCATTGCAGTGCATAAAGCATCTTGATTTAGACCTATCTATCCATTATTCCATCCCTTCTGTCTGTCTGTCTGTCCTGAGAAGCTTGTTAGCAAGATTACTTACTGACCTTTTCATAAGGTTGTGAGTTTATGGTATGGTCATGGATTCATCGTGTGTCACCTGTTGTCCATCCATTTAGTGTCTGTCAACAGTTTATTGTTACAACTCTGATGGCCATATTTCTGATCCAATTAAAATAATTGTGGGAATATGAATTTATTAAAATGAAATACAAATTCAGTAATGAATTAGATCTGTGCACATTACTGAGATGATCTTGCATCTGATTGATTAACCTTGTCATCTCTCTAGAGGCAATATTTCTGATCCAATTTTGATAAAACTTGAAATATATTCTTGCATCATTAGGTCTTGAACAAGTTTGATAATGAGTGAGATCCATGCATACAAAGGGCTTATCATGCAATTGATTGGCTGAGCTTGTTATCATGCTGAAAGCCATATTTCTGATACAAATTTGAGGAAACTTGGAATATTTTCTTATATCATTTCCAATCCGGTTTTGATCAGATTTGGAATATGTGTTTTTTCAATTCAGTAATGAGTAATATACACAAACTACAATGATTTGTCCTTCCATCTGAATGGCTGAGTTTGTTGCGAATCAGAAAACCAAACTTCTTGCCAAATGTTGATGAAACATGAACTATGAGCTTATCTTATGAAGCTCTTTGATAGGTTTGATAATGAGAGAAATCCACGAATATTAATGATGTATCAATGGATCTGATTAGCCAAGCATGTTAGCACTGGGAAAGTCATATAATTGATCCTATTTATGATCACTCTTGAAATATATACTAATATCATCAAGATCTTGGACTGTGTCAGTGATGGGTGAAATCCATGCATATTTATGAGATGATCTTGGACTGTGTCAGTGATGGGTGAAATCCTTGCATATTTACGAGATGATCTTGGACTGTGTCAGTGATGGGTGAAATCCATGCATATTTATGAGATGATCTTGGACTGTGTCAGTGATGGGTGAAATCCATGCATATTTATGAGATGATCTTGGACTGTGTCAGTGATGGGTGAAATCCATGCATATTTATGAGATGATCTTGGACTGTGTCAGTGATGGGTGAAATCCATGTATATTTATGAGATGATCTTGGACTGTGTCAGTGATGGGTGAAATCCATGCATATTTATGAGATGATCTTGAACGTGATTTGCTGAGCTTAATACCATTCTTGAAGTCAGATCTGATCCAGTTTTGATCAAAATCAGAAATGGGCTTATATCTTTAAATTTTAGGCACTTTCAAAGGTAAGAGGGCTCCATACATTTTGAAGAGGTGATCTTGCATTTGATTAGCTGACCTTGTTACCACTCTTGAAGCTATACCTTTGATATGTTGGCCTTCACTCCTACAGGACCTCAAGGCCTTAGGTATGTGAGGCTTTACATTTTAGGGAATCCTGATATACAAAGCCACTTTATCTGCTTCAAATATTAGATACATTGAGACCTGTTCTGACCCAATTCTGTTCCTGAATTGACAGTACTGTAGAAATTTAATTCTGGATTTATGCTATTCGGAAATAAATTTCAAAGTAATTCATTTTTTTAGACCTTTTTCATGTCCTGAAAAAAGCTTTATTATTTCCAATGGCAAACTATTGTGGTATATTTGCTTTTGTTTTTTTGCTTTTAGGGCTTCATCAGAGATACATTCACGAATGTTCTCAACATGCAGCTACAAAGACTGGGACACTGCCTTTAGTGTAGGAATAGCAGCCTGTCTAACTGATTACCCACAGGTGAGATTGGTGAACCTGTCACATTAAAAAATATCCATATTTTACAATCTCTGATAAACATTTAGTATTTGACTGAAAATTAAAAACATCAAGTTTCAGGTTTTCATCCTTTCATGTTGTAATGAAATTAGAAGAAATACATTTTCCAGGTCTGTCATAACATATGAAATGTTGAAATACATTACTTGTTGCCCTTAACAAATGAATTTATCATTAAGATCTGATTATTAAAAAAATTAGTTAACAAGTTAACAAATTTTCTTTATTTACCTACCTATGTGCATGTCTCCCTCACAATAAAGTTCATTGTACTGCTCCCCTCATAATATAGTTATCATCATTAATCCCATTTAATTGCTTTCGGTTTAATTTTTTTCCATTACTTTTTAATTTATTACACTTCATTTTTGTTCTTGGCTAATGAGAGCTAGTTATAACATAACCCTGTTTTTGTGTTTTTTATGCACTGCATTATGACACAGCCAAGTTAGAACATCCTTCTATGTAAGGCTCCCTGACAAAGACACATTCAAGAGGGCTCTCAAAACTCACTTATTTCGACAGCAAGAACAAACTTAAAGACCTAATAATGTTTCCTGTTTCCTACCTGAAATATTCTCAGCATGTTTTTAACTTTTTTAATGTTTTTCTAATTTCATGTTGTTTGTTTTTGTAATATTATTATTATGTTTCTTATCTTATAGGTGTTGTCTAAAGTTGTAAAGCGCTTAGAGCTTCTAAAGACTAGGCGCTATGCAAAGTCCTCATTATTATTATTATTATTATTTATAACAAGGCCATTCACAAATGGCATAATAAAGTGGGGACACAGTGTGTTGAATATGGTAGAGAAAGAAATATATTCTCCTATTAACCCTTTACCACACATAAGTGCTTTTGGATGTTTCTACTGCACACCTACAGGAGCATTTTTTTAAGCCTTAGTCCGATTTGCATGCAAGTGCATTTGGGTGCTTGTGTAAAATTGCATACGGTGTGTTTCAACACCTACAGTAAAACACAAGCAAATTTTAGCTAGTTTTCATGTTTCCACCTTCAGGGAAAGCCCCCCTATTTGAAACTACAGGCATTGAAAACAAATGACAATAGCATCACATCTTGTGATTGCTGTTTATGATAGAGTTGTAATCTGCTATTTAAAGTAACTGGGTCAGATTCTCCCTTATCCAGAATGGTGGCTGTGAACAACATTTAGTACTTTCTTGAGTTTGTCAGATTAGAATTATGACTGTGAAAGCTTCATTAAGTCAGATATAGGCTCCGATATTGTTGTAGTCAACACTGATTTTGATAATTTATTAAATTTGAATGATTTATTGATACAGGTGTAGATTTAAAGGTTGAGAAGGGTCAGCTGTGGTTTGGGTGGCTGAACAGTTAAAGAAACTTGCCTTTACATATCACTCACATCTTAACTCTGTCTACATGGGTTCGAGTCTCCGCTTGGCCAACATGTGTATATGGGAAAGCATACCACTAGTTTCCCATACATCAGTGGCTCTTCCTGGGGATTTTCCCAGATTTTTCCTCCACAGAATGTACTGGCAGCCATGTGTAGTCTATTATGTACTGAAAAGTGGCAATAAATCCACAAAACAAATGATTGATCACACAGTTTCACTGACTTGATGGTGTATGAAATTCCTTGGTCAAAAATTATTATATAACCATGAAGATCAGATTTTACTCTTAAATCTCTCTTCAGATAACAAATATGTACAACCTGCAAAAATGGTTAAAATGTATGTTAACTTTGTAACAGTTCTTAAAATGTTACAGGCAGACCTATAAGCATTTATATAGCACATTAAAGTAATAGCACATCATAGTCTGTGATTTTGGCACATATATATCGACATCTTACACAGTAACATATGTTGTGAGGTAAAGAGTTCATAAAAGACTGCATGAATCATGAACATGCCACTTTTATTGCTGCCAATGAACATCACTATGGAAACAGAGCAGGTATTAAATATGGTAAATAAAGAAAGAAATGTTCCATTAACAAATTGCTACATGAATCATACAATGGTTCATTTTTATAATGCCCAATTAATAACACTATAAAGAAAGAACATTAAAAAGCAGGTGTTTTGCAATGTACAAAGACAAAAGCAGAAGAATAAAAACCAGATTGTAAGATCAGAGTTTTCTATCTTTTCTATTTTTATTCTTCAAGCCGACCTTTCCCCAGAATTGTGGAAATCGACACGTAGAAAGAGGGGAGGAATGCGACTGTGGATCTGAAGAGGTCAGTTTAATATACTTATTTTGACAATTAACGGTCATCTGCTTTTATGGATGATCCATTTCATTAGCTTGTCAGTGTGAAGTATACTATCCCCATTATGCTGGGTAATGGTTTGGAGTGGTTTTCTTGGCATGTACTGATTGGAAAGGAAACAAGGAAGCTGATCTTTTACATACATGCACATTATTTGTATGTTTTTGGAAACTGTTTTGCATTTACCTTATTGAAACATAAGCTTCTTGCAGCCAGTGTACATTATAATTTTACCAGGAATAATTGGTGCAGTGAGTGCATAGATCTTGAATACTACAGCCTTATCACAAAAGTAGGTCACTGCAACCACATATCACACTTCACTGAGTTTGCTTAATTTTATTGTGTTTATTTCTTAAGCATTGCTCATTAAGCTCGATGGTTTTATGCATTTCTATTAGTACCACACTTTACAACAAAAGGTTAACAGAGCTGGATACCCATACAGTTTTTCTCTTTTTTGTATGGAAAATGAGTGCAAATATGGAAATATGATTTTTTTAAAATTACAAAAATGGAAATGACTTTAGTATTTAAAAAAAACACACACAAAAATCTCCGATCAAATTTTGGATCCATGTTGTAGTATAGCTAACAAGTCCACTTCCATACAAATGCCATCTTCGAATTGAGAGATTCATGTGGTATTTCAAATATTGAGAGATTGTGAAGATGGAGAAAAACTTAAAAACAAAGATTATGGATTGGAAATGTGCTAATTCAGTATGGATTGAACATGTGCTAATTTAGTAGGGATTGGACATGTGCTAATTTAGTATGAATTGGACATCTGCTGATTTAGTATGGATTGAATATGTGCTAATTTAATATGGATTGAACATGTGCTAATTTAATAGGGATTGGACATGTGCTAATTTAGTAGGGATTGGACATGTGCTAGTTTAGTAGGGATTGGACATGGGCTAATTCAGTATGAATTGGACATGTGCTGATTTAGTACTGATTGAATATGTGCTAATTCAGTAGGGATTGGAGATGTGCTAATTTAGTAGGGATTGGACATGTGCTAATTTAATATGGTTTGGACATGTGTGGATTTAGTATATATTGAAAATGTGCTAATTTAGTTGAGATTGGAAATGTGCTAATTTAGTATACATTGACAAAGTGCTGGATTAGTAGGGATTAGAAATATGCAAATTTAATATTTATTGGAAATGTATTAATTTAATATTGATTGGAAATGTATTAATTTAGTATGGATTGGAAATGATGTAATTTAATATGGATTGGAAATGTGCTATGTTATTTTGTTCATGTACCATCAGATATATTCCTTACCCAATGTTTGCTGTTGTCTTTGGGCTTCACTTTATGCAAGTACTTCCAGTGCCTTTACATCCAGATCCATCATCTTCAGATGAAAGTCTAATACACTTGCCCAGATCCAAGTCGACCACAGTTAAATTGAGATTATGAGAAGATTTATTCTTTTAAACTAAGAATCCATATTCCATTGGCCAAATATTTATTTATTAAAGTTTTTTTGTGTCTTGCTGCTTATTTGACAGTAATATATATTTATTGTTTGTTAAGTTTTCATCTTTTTCATATTAAGAATTTGAAAATGTTCTTATCCAAAAAATCACCTCTACATCTATTGCTATTATTGTTATTGTTGCAGTCTTGCTATTTTTTTATGTGTATGTGATAGCAATAGTGTTATGGGTAAAAACTATGTTTATGATACAAAAGTCCCTGTTTTCTGATTATTTGCTGTTGCTATTGTTGCAAATATTGTTAAGCAGTATTGTTAGGTATTTAAGGTTATTCTCTATTATTGTTGCTGTTTTGTGGGTAGTAATAGTATTTTTTCCACCATCAGATAAACGTGGCATGAATCATTTACTATAACTGATTGGTGATCCTTTCAACAGACACATCGGATAAGTGTGGCATGAATCATTTACTGTAACTGATTGGTGATCCTTTCAATAGACACATTGAATAAGTGTGGCTTGAATCATTTACTATAACTGATTGGTGATCCTTTCAACAGACACATCGGATAAATGTGGCATGATTCATTTGCTATAACTGATTGGTCATCTTTTAAACAGAGGAGATGATCTTTAGAAAATCCAATACTTGAAAACCAATTTTCACATCATTTTAGAATGATATAAGCAAAGAATAAATATGCCTGTCTTATTTCTTTGACATTAAATTACTTATTCTCCAACCTAACATATACCTTATCAAATCACCAATTCTCAGCCAGTAAATATATCACTCAACAGTCATGTTTGTTTAGGTGTGGCCCTGGTAGAAGCTTGAGTATAACAACACACTAGGGCTTCAATGCAGGATGAAATCCAATTTTGTTTCATTGATATTACCACAATTGCACATGTAAGAATGACTGTATTTGTAATTGCGACTCATCTTTACTGACATATCCACTTAATGTCTGTCCATATGTCTGTCAACACATCTGGTTACGGTTTTGCACTTTGGTAAATCTAGTGGGGCATTTGTATTCCATGGAAACATTTGTAGTTTCTTTATCATTTTTTGTTTAAGGAATGTAGAGAGATCGATCCATGCTGCGACCCACAGACATGCCTTCTGAAGTACTGGGCCCAGTGTAGAACAGGAACCTGCTGTCATAACTGTACAGTAAGTATTCCTTTAAGGTTACACTCCACAGTTTTTTTTTATTGTAAGGTTTCGTTTCTTCTATTTTATATCATATGCTTGAAATTCCATCTTTTCATTGAAAACTGCCAATATTCTGACTTTTTTCATGTCTAGTGTACCCCACCCACCTCCACCCTTAGTTTTGTATCAGTGTAGTTGATGGATTCATCATGTTTTAAGTCAAATTTATTTTGCACTCATTGAAATCCAGCTGACAAAGAAGCCAAATGCTTAAAAACAGACCTAATAAGGTTGTTTTGTCATCAGCTCTGATTGAAGAATTTTCCCCAATCATCACTTATGGGGAGATTCAGTACTTTAATTTTCCTTTCTCTGGACAACAGTTTTTCATTTGCCTTTCTCCACACATTATTATTTGCCTAACTCTGGACAACATTTTATTTACCTTTTCTGGACAGCATTTTTGCTTCCCTTTCTCTGGAAAGCATTTTTATTTGTCTTTTTCTGGACACATTTTTTATTTGCTTTTCTCTGGACAATGTTTTTTATTTGCCTTTCTGTGGACAGTGTTTTTGTCTTTCTCTGGGTAACATTTTTAAAGAAAATCTCACTGGATATACATCTATAATATCATCTAAATATTAGATCTTCATATTCATCTGTAATATCATCTAAATATTAGATCTTCATAGACATCTGTAATATCATCTAAATATTAGATCTTTATAGACATATATAATATCATCTAAAATTTTCAATTCTGCTTGCTAAAGTGGAGCATTTGAAGCCCACATCATCTGGTGATAGGGCCCTGGATGGCCAAGTGGTCTAAGGTGCTTGCCTTTTACAGATCACTAACATGACACCAATGTCTGCATGGGTTTGAGTCTCAGGCTTGTCCATCATGGGTATGTGATAAGTTTGCCAGTAGCTTCCTGTGGGTCATTGGTTCTTCCTGGGCATTTTTCTAGATTTTTCCTCAGCCTGTTTTACTGGCTGCCATGTATAGCCTATCATGTGCTGAAAAATAAATCCAAACCATCTGATACACATTTCATACTTAAACTGATGCATGCCAACATAAGCTTTCATGAATTCTTCTTAAATATCAAATGATGCCATATGTCAGATGTCAAACTTCACTTTTTGTTTAAAATTTCAATCTTATACAAAATTCCAGGGATCCCACAGATCAGGGAAAAGTTAGGTAATTTTATGATAATGCAGGAACAGTATAAGTGCTTAGTCAGAAGTCTGGGACAAGTTAAAGGAATTGTATAGGTCATGTCATGGAAATTTTAGTGTGGACAAGCATGTGCGGAGGTCTGCATGTCAAATTTGCTTCAGTACAAAATGTTTTGAATAACTCTTGTAGATTGTTGGATACTTGCATAATTCTAAGTCATCTATTCTTAAGAAATTGAGAGAAACATGTTTCACTGCGTTTAATAATGAAGACTGATAAACAGTGCATGCACTAATTGGTTGTAAGAAAAACCAGTTAGGTTCAAGTTTGGTGGCACAGATGACAGCATCGAGGGCAGCATGTCAAGGATATTCTGGCTAAGCAGAACACATATAGGCTTTCTTTTTAAAGTAAGGCTGTTTAGAAAAAATTACATACAGATGCCCCAAGAAAGATAACATGTGATCATTATAGCATCTGGACAAATCAAAGAGAGAGGCTGATGGCATAATGGACTCTGAAAACAAAAGTAACTTTAGCAGCTAGCAATGATCATAAAAAAGAGGTGGTTTGTAATGCCTTTTTAATAACATCCTATTTTTTTCATGGATGTTGCATAATTTTCAATATGTCTCTTGTCCCACATGCAAATTCACCAGAAATCTGAATATTACTCTGGAAGACATTTTCTGTGACTGTATGGCAGTTGTACCAGTAAAAAAACAATGCTTGCTTTGAAGTGCTTGTACATGTTTCACTCGAACAGGGAGGGACAGTCTGTTGACCGATTATACTTTGCAATCACACATTAATAGAAAACTGTGATGGACCCTTAAAATTACTGATTTGAAAAATAGAGTGGAACAAGAGCTGCAGGATGAAATCACCAAGAAAACTGTTTTATTTTCAAACTACAAATGCATGTGACAGCTGGGACCACCATTGATTTTGACATTGATTGAATTGTAACTATAGCAACCATCATTGCGATACCAGTCAGATTTGCTGTCAGAGCTGTCACTGTCAGTGCTGGAAAAATAATTTTGCTAAGTTTACATGACTGAATACATGTCTATTCATGACTTCCCACAGTGCCACAAAGTAGTCTCAGCATAGTTGCCAAGCTGGACTCAGAGATCATAGAAGATAAAACAATTAGGATGGCAGAGTTTGAAATGGTGTTGTTCAAAATGGAAGACCACCAACGGCTTTGTTCACAGATATGGAACTGTGGGTACTAGCAATCCAAAACAAACTGATTTACAGGCTTTTGTTGGAACATTGAGCTGTTTGTGACCTCACAGTGGCTGTATTGACTTGACTGGGTAACCACATGGAAACTTTGCTTGGGTTACAATCGCAGATACAAGCATGTGTATTAAAAAAATTATTAGTGGGGAAAGGTCTGGGTGCAGCTGGGATTCACCACATCAACTCCACTTCAGACCTCATGTTTTGTCACCCACGGGTATTTGTATATGTGTTTGCTACTGGGTAAAGTTGTGGGAGTATAGAAGGAGTTGCCATTTATACTCGTGTATAAGTTGATCCAACTATAAGTAGACACACCCCTTTTGGGGTCTACAAAAAGCCAATTTCTCTTTGACCCTCCTATAAGTCAAGGCATATTTTGCAAGTCAGATCATCTGAAGGTGTGACTTGTCATCAGTGCATCACAGCTACACCTTGGGAAAATGAACAAGCCTGGATAGATATGAAAAAAAAGACAACCAATGTAAAATCTGATATGACTGAGTGGAACATGTCACAAATAAATAGACACCTTACAATTTGTCATAATTAAATCAATTAAAATTCATAATTCTTGACATTGTATATTCATTTATATGAGAAATCTATGAATTCAGTTATAGGTCACATGCTGGTAATGATCTGAGTAAATGTTAACAGAAATCTCAAACTGCTGTAATGCTACTACTCTTGCTTTCATTCCTTGAAAGAAAGTACAGAATTACAACATATATAGACACCTGTTTTCACACCTTTAAAGATAGTACAGGATTACAACTTATATAGGCACCTGTTTTCACACCTTTAAAGAAAGTACAGGATTACAACATTTTAAATATAGTACAGGATTACAACATATATAGGCACCTGTTTTCACACCTTTATAGAAAGTACAGAATTACAACATATATAGGCACCTGTTTTCACACCTTTAAAGAAAGTACAGGATTACAACATGTATATGCACCTGTTTTCACACCTTTAAAGAAGGTACAGGATTACAACATTTATAGACACCTGTTTTCACACCTTTAAAGAAAGTACAGGACTACAACACGTATAGGCACCTGTTTTCACACCTTTAAAGAAAGTACAGAATTACAACATGTATAGACACCTGTTTTCACACCTTTAAAGAAAGTACAGGACTACAACATGTATAGGCACCTGTTTTCACACCTTTAAAGAAAGTACAGGATTACAACATGTATAGACACCTGTTTTCAGACCTTTAAAGAAAGTACAGAATTACAACATGTATAGACACCTGTTTTCACACCTTTAAAGAAAGTACAGGATTACAACATGTATAGACACCTGTTTTCACACCTTTAAAGAAGGTACAGGATTACAACATTTATAGACACCTGTTTTCCCACCTTTAAAGAAAGTACAGAATTACAACATGTATAGGCACCTGTTTTCAGACCTTTAAAGAAAGTACAGGATTACAACATGTGTAGGCGCCTGTTTTCACACCTTTAAAGAAAGTACAGAATTACAACATGTATAGACACCTGTTTTCACACCTTTAAAGAAAGTACAGAATTACAACATGTATAGACACCTGTTTTCACACCTTTAAAGAAGGTACAGGATTACAACATTTATAGACACCTGTTTTCACACCTTTAAAGAAGGTACAGGATTACAACATTTATAGACACCTGTTTTCCCACCTTTAAAGAAAGTACAGAATTACAACATGTATAGGCACCTGTTTTCAGACCTTTAAAGAAAGTACAGGATTACAACATGTATAGGCGCCTGTTTTCACACCTTTAAAGAAAGTACAGGATTACAACATGTATAGACACCTGTTTTCACACCTTGAAAGAAAGTACAGAATTACAACATGTATAGGCACCTGTTTTCACACCTTTAAAGAAAGTACAGGATTACAACATGTATAGACACCTGTTTTCACACCTTTAAAGAAAGTACAGGATTACAACATGTATAGGCACTTGTTTTCACACCATTAAAGAAAGTACAGGATTACAACATGTATAGACACCTGTTTTCACACCTTTAAAGAAAGTACAGGATTACAACATTTATATACACCTGTTTTCACACCTTTAAAGAAAGTACAGGATTACAACATGTATAGACACCTGTTTTCACACCTTTAAAGAAAGTACAGGATTACCCGATACGTAGGTAATCATTTTCAGACATTTTAAGAAAGTAAAGAGTTACTGCTCACACATGAAGAACACTCACAAATCAAGATATTAGCCAAAAGTTGCAGTTTTGCATAAGAATCTTTGATGAAATTTCATTCTACAGTTGTCAATGAATAAGTAAGAAATGTTTTGAAAATCTCATGTTAAAGAGAAAATATTGAAAAGTTTCAAGTAAATATGCCCAAATTATGATACATAAAATCGATCATATTAAAAACAACTAGCAAAAATATTATTGCTTTATGTAAGACCTTCATTATTAATCAGACTCTATTTTGCAGTATCTATCATCAGACTACATATGCAGATCCCAGTCCACTGAGTGTGATGTGCCAGAGTTTTGTACAGGAAAGGACTCTGAGGTAATCCTTGAAAGATTTTATTTCTTGCTGATAATGGGGTTATGTTTTACATAGAATATGGCAGGCCCTGTATGGTATGCAAAGGTTTACAGATGTGTGCATTGTTTTAAAGTCTAGATCGACTATATACATGGCATGAAGAGGAAGAGATGGATAGTATAGAGTTGTATTGAATAAGCCAAACATTAAAGGTCAACTTAGTGCATTAATTAACTACAGCTTTTCAGTTACAGTGTGCAATCATATATGTTGAGTTATCTCCTCCTGCTTTTGTGTTTCCATTTTTCTTTAGCCTATTTAGGTGGAAGCACAATATTGTGATCAATTTGACATATGAATACAGGTTCATCTGTCCACCCACACAACAGATTGACATTTGTATACAGATCCATCTGTCCATCTGGGGGCCCCGAGTGGCCGAGTGGTCTAAAGCGCTCTCCGTTACGGATCACTGCCATCTCACCTCTGCCTGTGTGGGTTCGAGTCTCGGATTCAGCCAATGTCGGTATGTGAGAAAGCTTGCCAGTAGCTTCTCGTGGGTCGGTGGTTCTTTCCGGGTTTTCCCGGGTTCTTCCTCCACCATTAATACTGGCCGCCATGTATAGCCTATCGTGCGCTGAAAAATGGCGTTAAACACTACAACAACAACAACAACAACTGTCCATCTGGGGCCCCATGGGGCCAAGTGGTCTAAAGTGCTCTCCGTTACGGATCACTGCCGTCTCACCTCTGTCTGTGTGGGTTCAAGTCTTGGATTCAGCCAATGTGGGTATGTGAGAAAGCTTGCCAGTAGCTTCTCGTGGGTCGGTTGTTCTTTCCAGGGTTTTCCTGGGTTCTTCCTCCACCATTAATACTGGCCGCCATGTATAGCCTATCGTGTGCTGAAAAATGGCGTTAAACCCTACAACAACAACAACAATCTGGCATCCACAACATTGTGATCACTTTGACATAATGTATACAGGTCCATCTATCCATCCACACAACATTTTGATCACTTTGACATATGTATACACATTCATCTGTCCATCCACACAACATTTTGGTCCCATTGACACGTGTATACAGGTCCATCTGTCCATCCACACAACATTGTGATCCCATTGACATATGTATACAGGTCCATCTGTCCATCCATAACATTGTGATCACTTTGACATATGTATACAGGTCCATCTGTCCATCCACACAACATTTTGGTCCCATTGACACGTGTATACAGGTCCATCTGTCCATCCACACAACATTGTGATCCCATTGACATATGTATACAGGTCCATCGGTCCATCCACACAACAGATTGACATATATACGGGTTCATCTGTCCATCCACAGAACATTGTGAGCCCTTTGTCATATGTATACAGGTCCATCTGTCCATCCACGCAATATTGTGATCCCTTTGACATATGTATAGAGGTCCATCTGTCCATCCATAACATTGTGATCCCTTTGACATATGTATACAGGTCCATCTGTCCATCCACACAACATTGTGATCACTTTGACATTTGTATACAGGTCCATCTGTCCATTCACAACATTGTGATCACTTTGACTAATGTATACAGGTCCATCTGTCCATCCATAACATTGTGAGCCCTTTGACATATGTATAGAGGTCCATCTGTCCATCCATAACATTGTGATCACTTTGACATATGTATACAGGTCCATCTGTCCATCCATAACATTGTGATCCCTTTGACATATGTATACAGGTCCATCTGTCCATCCACACAACATTGTGATCACTGTGACATATGTATACAGGTCCATCTGTCTATCCACACAATATTGTGATCCCTTTGACATATGTATATAGGTCCATCTGTCCATCCACGCAATATTGTGATCACTTTGACATATGTATATAGGTCCATCTGTCCATCCACACAACATTGTGATCACTTTGAAATTTGTATACAGGTCCATCTGTCCATTCACAACATTGTGATCACTTTGACATATGTATACAGGTCCATCTGTCTATCCACGCAACATTGTGAGCCCTTTGTCATATGTATACAGGTCCATCTGTCCATTCACAACATTGTGATCACTTTGACTAATGTATACAGGTCCATCTGTCCATCCATAACATTGTGAGCCCTTTGACATATGTATAGAGGCCCATCTGTCCATCCATAACATTGTGATCACTTTGACATATGTATATAGGTCCATCTGTCCATCCACACAACATTATGATCACTTTGAAATTTGTATACAGGTCCATCTGTCCATTCACAACATATACAGGTCCATCTGTCCATCCATGCAATATTGTGATCCCTTTGACATATGTATACAGGTCCATCTGTCCATCCATAACATTGTGATCCCTTTGACATATGTATACAGGTCCATCTGTCTATCCACACAACATTGTGATCACTTTGACATATATATACAGGTCCATCTGTCCATCCATAACATTGTGATCACTTTGACATATGTATACAGGTCCATCTGTCCATCCACACAACATTTGTGATCACTTTGACATATGTATACAGGTCCATCTGTCTATCCACACAACATTGTGATCACTTTGACATATATATACAGGTCCATCTGTCCATCCATAACATTGTGATCACTTTGACATATGTATACAGGCCCATCTGTCCATCCACACAACATTTGTGATCACTTTGACATATGTATACAGGTCTATCTGACCATCCACACAATATTGTGATTCCATTGACATATGTATACAGATCCATCTGTCCATCCACAATATTGTGATCACATTGACATGTGTATTCAGGTCCATCTGTCCATCCACACTATAGATTAACCTCAGTGTTCAAGTTTTTTTTTCCTTCTTCCATGCCTTTTCTTGCTAAATATATACCTTGATTAAATCCCAAATAGTCCTAAAAGTTCTATCACAAGTCCAGATGTATTGAATTCCAATTAAATTCCAGTAGTGTACCAAATAAATTCCAGTATTGAATGTGCTGATGTGCCTGAGGTTTAAAATGTGCCAATGGCCTGGAATGTGGCAATGTGTTTGCAGTCTCTGCATGTAACACAATAATATTATCAAAACTGCCTTCTACTGAATTCACTATAATTCCAAATTAATGATTTAGTCCTAGAAGTATTAATGAACTCTTCATACTTCAAGTGAATAATTTAGATAAATACTCCACACAAACTATAAACTGAAGACAACAAAAAGAATGATTCCACTTCATATGTTATAGTAAGATTGAGTAATTTTTCAGGCAAACAACATTGATATAAATAGCTAAGAAACAATAACAGAGCAAGGATGCAGGTTAGTTACATCAAAAGCATTCAAAGTTGTCAAGAAGTTTACAAATTTCCAGGTGAAAAACTAATATCCTACATTCAGATCGAAGTAAACATGTTTACCTACATTAGTAATGATCTGAATATTTAATCTCTAATCACACAGAACTGATAGCCATGTGTTGTTTACAAAATAAATTTCACTGCTCAAGTAGACCATTAACTTGATTTTTGGACTAAGGTCAGTTACAAAATACAGATATACATAATATATAATCATTGAGAAAAGCCAACAAACAAATCAGATCAAACATACATAAGCATATCCACATTATGAGGCAATTGCTTATCTATATTTGAATCTTAGATCACAAAATTTAATTTCTTTTTATAAATGATCTGCTTCTAAGTGATTTACATTTATCAGGCTTGAGATGTATTTAATGTAATTGTTTTATACACAAGAACCCCTAGTGCCCATTAAAATCTTGTCACACGTTTGCTTAATTTTGACCATTGGTAAAATATAACCCATTTTCACCTAATTTGTACTTTATGACAAATGTTGTTGGTAAATTTTACAGTAAGCAACCTAATATTCTGACAGCTTGCAGGTCAAATCTTTAAATCACTGGCAGATTTATCAAACTTTCTGACAGCTTGCAGGTAAAATCTTTAAATCACTGGCAGAGTTATCAAACACTCTGACAGCTTGCAGGTAAAATCTTTAAATCACTGGCAGAGTTATCAAACACTCTGACAGCTTGCAGGTAAAATCTTTAAATCACTGGCAGAGTTATCAAACTTTCTTTAAATCACTGGCAAAGTTATCAAGCTTTCTTTAAATCACTGGCAAAGTTATCAAACTTTCTTTAAATCACTGGCAGAGTTATCAAACTTTCTTTAAATCACTGGCAAAGTTATCAAACTTTCTTTAAATCACTGGCAGAGTTATCAACCTTTCTTTAAATCACTGGCAGAGTTACCAAACTTTCTTTAAATCACTGGCAGAGTTATCAAACTTTCTGACATTTTCAGTTGAATTGCGTTCATCTTTGTATGCTTTTTGTATGTGTGATTGCAGTGTCCTATAAACAACTATGCACAAGATGGACACCCCTGTGGTAATTACACTGGATACTGTCTGGGTGGTATATGCCCCACTCTAGATCAACAGTGCCAGGCAATTTGGGGTGAAGGTATGTGTAGTTCTTCGGCCATTTGCCAACTTTTGCTTTTTGTACATGCACAGTTTCAAAATGCTTAGATTGTCAGGTTTTTCACTACACATCATTTTAGTATCTTACTTTGATCCATTTGACTTGGTTGGAAATGAGTTCAGTAAGTGCCAAGCAATGTATTTATAAATAATTTCTCTTTTCCTCTTAAATGTCCAGATAAGAGTAATACACTACAAACTTGACCAATGTTAGATGATCTTCGATTGAGGATTAGAAAAGCAATTTTAACCAGTCCTTTTTTGTGTGCATTTTCTAGTATTTTAATTAGATTCTAATCAAAACATTTTATCACATTAAATATGTTGGGTTAGCTTTCAAAATGATTTTGAATAATTAATTTCTTAATTTTTTTGCCATTCTTGTTCGTAAAATTTGTAAAAATAAAAGACAAAATGATCACAAATTGCTTGGATAATTATGAAATTTCTGTATGATTTTCTAATCTTCACTTGTGATTCTGCAGAGGGGAAGGGTGCTGATGTCCAGTGTTTTGAAAGGTTCAATCCGACGGGGAATTTTAATGGCCATTGTGGACGAGACAACAACACTGGATTCATGGCCAAATGCTTACCCGAGTAAGTTGTGATATTGTTTGCCAGTATCTTCATGTAAATAATTCAATTTAATGTTCTTTGACTTGAAATAGTTATGTTTATTTAGCCTGTATAGTCATGTAAATATTTCAAATTAATGTTCTTTGACTTGAAAGAGTTTTGTTTGTTTAGCCTGTTTCTGTTCATATTCAGTAGCAGACCCTTTATGTCAGGGGTGGGCAAACTACAGCCTATGGGAAGCATGCGGCCCGCCAAGGGCTTTCATGCAGCCCGCCAAGGGTTTTCATGCGACCTAGGAACAAGTCATCATTCGCACTGACTCTGTTTATGTTACTCTGTTTATCAAATAAATGTGCTTCTTTTGAAGTTTAAGTTTTCAAATAGTAACAACATATTAACAACTGAAAATTAATAAGATGTTATTTAGAAAAACCTATTGTTTTTGCTGTTTCAAATATTAATTATTTTACTTAATGAACTATGTGGGCCGTGACAGGGTGTAAATTTGTGTATGCGGCACTTGCACTGGAAAGTTTGCCCACCTCTGCTTTATGTGAAGTCCGAATATCCCATTGCATCAGTTTGCCACTTAAATTTATGTGAAGTCCGAATATCCCATTGCATCAATTTGCCACCTAAATTCATGTGAAGTCCAAATATCCCATTGCATCAACTTGCCACTTAAATTTATGTGAAGTCCAAATATCCCATTGCATCAACTTGCCACTTAAATTTATGTGAAGTCCAAATATCCCATTGCATCAACTTGCCACTTAAATTTATGTGAAGTCCAAATATCCCATTGCATCAATTTGCCACTTAAATTTATGTGAAGTCTGAATATCCTATTGCATCAATTTGCCACATAAATTTATTTGAAGTCTGAATATCGCATTTCGTCAACTTGCCACTTAAATTTATGTGAAGTTGAATACCCCATTGCATCAGTTTGCCACCAAAATGTATGTGAAGCCTGAATATCACATTTCACCAACTTACCACCAAAATTTATGTGAAGTTCAAATATCACATTTCATCAACTTACCACCAGAATTTATGTGAAGTCCAAATATCCCATTGCATCATCTTGCCACTAAAATTTGTGTGAAGTTCAAATATCCCATTTCATCAACTTGCCACTAAAATTTGTGTGAAGTTCGAATGTCCCATTTCATCAACTTGCCGCTAAAATTTGTGTGAAGTTCAAATATCCCATTTCATCAACTTGCCACTAAAATAATTGGCTAGTGAGAATCATCAGCTGGTTACACTCTGACAAACTTAGGATCATAATGTGTCAACCAAATTTTTTTTATAAACACTTTATAATTAACACACCAATGTATGCTAAAAATATTTGGCATATAAATTTTGTTTACAGAATAACCCCTTTTATGTTGTAGGACTGCCATTTCCTGTCTTAAGCCACCATCTTTACATGTAATTAGTCCAGTATGCAGCCTTTACCTAGCTAGTTTAATAGATGACCTTTTCATTGAACCTAAGCTAATGGTACAAATCTGGAGAAATGCAGTTATTGAGGCAAATACAGTTTTGTATTAAAATTCATACAAAATAAACACATATGGAGACAAATACAGTTTCATATTAAAATCAATACATAATATACACAGGTACGGTATAGATTTTATTAAAATACAAATTATCATAATGAGAAAATGAAATTTAAGGCCATTTGTCAGTGAAATTCAGACTAGGCAGTGTGTAGAAAGTTTGACACCATCAGATTGTGATTTTTACTGGCAGGTTGAGGTTGAAGTAGATAATGACTGTTGATGTTTCTGTCAGAAATATCAATCCTATTAAAAGTAATTTTATGCTTTTTTTATAATTAATTAATTTGTCTTGACTAAAATTTTCACTTTTTGTCATCTTCTACCATCGTTTCCCCACTCAATGCCATATTTTTTTTATCTCAATGTCAAAGGTAAACAGATTATTGGATCCTGGCAAACTAAATTTTGAAATGGACACAAAACTTGATGGATGGGTCTCCCTCCCCATTACTACTTTGACAGATGGGTCTCCCTCCCAATTACTACTATGACAGATGGGTCTCCCTCCCCATTACTACTATGACAGATGGGTCTCCCTCCCCATTACTACTAAAGTCAGAAAGGTAATTGAGCACTATATCTGATCAGCCTCATGATCCAAAACTGAGCCCATGTCCCCAAATTTTCTTACACTGATTTCTCTTGCATAATATATTCAAACAACTCCATATCGTAACTAAATTTGTGTCTTCCATGAAATTCAGATAAATGGACCTCTACTGTATGTGTATATTTGATAAAATGTATGCTATACTTTACACATTTTAACTGACCCATAGTTTTCAAATAAACATTGGACTTTAAGTTATATGTTTCCTTTAAATGAAAATCCCCTTTTAAATGGACAATAAAAGTTATATTTTTGCAGTGGTTTATAGTATTACCAAGGGCCATCCATTTCATCCCATCCCATCCTATCCCATTATTTTATATCTGTCACAAATTCTGTTTGTGCTCAATGTTTAAAGAACTTGATGAATTGAAACCAGAGTTAGCATGGGGCTTGATATTAAAAAGACTTGGGTCAGATTTTATTTTCACCATTTTCGGCAAACTTTTATGGAACAATAGTCCCAGTGTGACTTCATACTTTGCCCTACAGTTTCCACTCAGTAACATTTGAAAGACTAAATATATTAAAACCAATTCTAGTGCAAGGCTTCACATTAAAATGACCTAGAATGTGTTCATTATTCGCCATTTGGGACTGGATGTTTGTGTAAAATTTTATGGAGTTATGCCCCTTGTTTGAGAACTCGACCTTTCAATATTTTTTATCAATAATGGTTGAAGAACTTTGGGACTGATTTTTGTAATGAGGCTTTACATTAGGATAAAGTTTCGTCATTTCCTTGCCAAATTTTTCAGAGTTATGGCCCCTTAATGCTTGAGCTCTTTACCGTACAGTTTTGAATCAGTATCTTTCTAAGGACTTCATGGATTAAAACCAAATTTGCTATGATATAATAAGAAGGCCTAGACAAATTTGATTGTCTTCCTTTTATGGCAAAACTTTATTGTGTTGTGGCATCCATTTGACTCAGAACTTTGTCGATTAGTTGTATCATGTTAGTGGTCTAAGGTTGACATTGCCCGGGGTGGGAGTGGGAGACAAGCGCCCCAATCCTCCAAAATGCCCCATACGGCCTGCGTCTCTTACTGCCTCTGTCAACTAAAATCCAGCTCCTGGCCTTCGTGAGTGGCTTAGATTTGAAGCCCGGCAGACCATGTTTTCTACTAACAGGAGAAGGGGTGAAGGCGGCCCACTGGCGTCTTAAAACCAGTTGCTTCGGGTAGATGGGACTCGTAAATCTTGGATGGTAGCTCATCTAGGAGAAGGAAAACTCCGATTCCAAACCTCTGCTGCCTTGTGGCTATACCCACTCATGGGAAAGGCTAACAGAGTAAACCCCGACAGAAAATCCGGAGATGGAGTCCCTAAGGCGGTATGACATTGACTTCAACGTCATTCCGGCAACTCCTGCGACGCCGTTGGTGCCAAGCTGTATCGGCATTTGTTGTTCCCTTGGGCACACCAGCTGCATGGAGAGGGGGGATCTGCTGCATGGGCAACAGCTGATTCTCCATACCACCCTGCCCAGGCTTCATAGCTCCACTGGAGAGGACACTCCAGCGTTGTTGTACGGCATCAGCACAACACGAGAAGTAGCAGTTTACCGGTTCTAAGTCAAAGCTCAATTGGCGTAGAGCTTGGCGCCAGGGGTTACTTCTGACGGTGGGAGAGATCATCAGGTCTCACTGGACAGCTACCGCCCGCTTCAAGCTGGGCAGACCCCAGTCAGTAAGGTGCTGCCCGCCATGGCCTGCCTGCTTCACTGGGTGCGTGGAGCTTAGAGAACCATCTCGACAAGTGGGCCACAAAACTCTGCACCAGGAAAGACTAAAAGAAGAAATAAAAAGACTCCAACTCTTCGTTTTGCAACCTGGAACATCAGGACCATGTGTCCTGGATTGACCACTGACCTACAGCAGATCGACGATGCACGGAAGACTGCCGTCATTGACAGAGAACTCTCCCGACTGAACATCGACATTGCCTGCCTCCAGGAGACCTGACTGGCTGACAGCGGCACCATCAGGGAAGCCAATTACACATTCTTTTGGCAGGGGAAGCCTTTGGATGAACCTAGGCAGCATGGTGTAGGCTTTGCCGTCAAGAACACGCTAATCGCCTTCATTGAACCTCCATCATCAGGTACTGAGAGAATCCTTGCCCTCCAGCTGTCAACATCCTTAGGCCCGGTCAACATCTTCAGTGTGTACGCCCCAACCCTCTACTCCATCTACAAGGAGAAATACAAGTTTTATGAGGCTCTGGATCAGGCAATATCCAGTATCCCCAACAATGAAAGCCTTTACTTACTAGGAGACTTCAATGCTAGAGTGGGAGCTGACCATGAGGCCTGGTCCATCTGTCTCGGCTTTTACGGAAGGGGCAAGATCATCGAGAATGGTCAGCGACTGCTGGAGATGTGCTGCTCCCACAGCCTATGTGTGACCAACACTTTCTTCAAATGCAAGGATATCCACCAGGTATCTTGGAGACACCCACGTTCACGCCATTGGCACCAGCTAGACCTCGTCATGACCAGGCGTGCAGAACTGGCCAGTGTCCTCCTTACCCGCAGCTACCACAGTGCCGATTGTGACACGGACCATTCCCTCGTGGCCAGCAAGGTGCGAATATTGCCCAAGAAGCTGCACCACGCCAAGAAGAAGGGTCACCCACGCATCAACACCTGCTGTGCAAGCAACCCAGAGAAAACACAGCAGTTCATCAGCAAACTGAAGGAAGCCCTCACCAAAGTGACACCTGATGACACCATTGATTCCAAGTGGTCCCATATCCGTGACTCTGTGTACAATTCAGCCATCACAGCTTACTGGAAGAGGGAGCGAAAGAATGTCGACTGGTATGATGCAAACTGGGAGGAGACGGAGCCCGTGACTGAGGCAAAGAGGAAAGCCCTCCTGGCATACAAGGCTGCACCTTGCCCCAGAACACTACAAGCCCTCAGGATTGCAAGGAATGATGCCCAGAAGACCACCCGCCGCTGTGCCAACACCTACTGGCTGAACCTTTGCAACAGTATACAGACAGCTGCTGACACCGGGGATACAAGAGGAATGTATAAGGGTATCAAAAAGGCGACAGGCCCCCCCAGCTACAAGACTGCCCCCCTCAAGTCCAAGACGGGCAAAGTCATCACAGACCAGGGGAAACAACTGCAGCGATAGGTTGAGCACTATCTTGAGCTATATGCAACCCAAAACAATGTCACTGGAACTGCCTTGACGCCATTCCAGACCTGCCTGTCATGGAGGAGCTAGACACACAGCCCACCCTGGAAGAGCTCGGAAAAGCCATCGATTGCCTTGCCTGTGGGAAGGCTCCTGGAAGCGACGGCATTCCGCCTGAAGTCCTCAAGAACGGAAAACCAGCACTGCTCCAGCCCCTACACACACTCCTCTGCCTTTGCTGGGAACAGGGATACATCCCACAGGACATGCGTGATGCCAACATCGTCACTTTGTACAAAAACAAAGGAGACCGTAGCGACTGCAACAACTATCGGGGCATCTCCCTCCTCAGCATTGTCGGAAAGGCCTTCGCCCGTGTTGCCTTGGCACGCTTGCAGATCCTAGCCTCCTGCATCTACCCAGAATCCCAGTGTGGATTTTGAGCTGGCAGGTCAACTGTAGACATGATCTTCTCACTACGTCAGCTGCAGGAGAAGTGTCGCGAGCAGCGGATGCCCCTCTACATTGCCTTCATAGACCTGACGAAGGCGTTTGACATGGTTAGTCGGAGTGGACTCTTCAGACTCCTGCAGAAGATCGGCTGCCCCCCACGTCTGCTTGCTGTCATTATGTCATTCCACAAGAACATGCACAGCACAGTGTGCTTCAGTGGTGCAACATCTGAAGCATTCCCAGTCATTAGCGGAGTCAAACAAGGCTGTGTCCTTGCACCGACGCTCTTTGCCATCTTCTTCTCCATGCTTCTCCAGTACGCATTCAAGGACTGCAGCGAGGGAGTGTACATCCATACCAGGGCTGACGGCAAGCTGTTCAACATCGCCTGTCTCCGTGCTAAGACAAAAGTCACAGAGGTACTCATCCGTGAATTGCTCTTTGCCGACGATGCAGCCTTGACATCACACACGGAAGATGGACTTCAGCAGCTGGTATGCTGCCTCTCCCATGCATGTAAGGAATTTGGACTGACCATCAGTTTGAAGAAAACGAATGTCATGGCACAGGATACAGACTCCCCTCCTTCTGTCTCCATCGATGGGTACAATTTGGAAGTTGTCGAGAACTTCACATACCTCGGGTCTGACATCTCCAGCTCACTCTCCATTGATTCTGAGGTGGGCGGCAGGATTGCCAAGGCAGCAGCAGTGATGGCCAGACTTAACCAGAGGGTCTGGAACAACCCCAAACCTCACAGAGAAGACCAAACTGCATGTCTACCAAGCCTGCGTACTCAGCTCACTTCTCTACAGCAGCGAAACATGGACCACCTATGCAAGACACAAGAGGAAACTCAACAGCTTCCACCTGAGATGTCTGCGGCGCATTCTGCACATCCAGTGGCAGGACAAAGTACCCAACACAGAGGTTCTAGAACGCGCCAACATGAACAGCATGTTCTCCATACTCAGCGAGAGGCGCCTTCGCTGGCTTGGCCATGTCAAGAGAATGGACCCAGGTCGCATTCCCAAGGACCTGTTATATGGGGAGTTAGCAGAAGGTGCATGACCAACTGGATGACCACATCTGCGCTACAAAGATGTTTGCAAGAAGGATATGAAGACAGCAAACATCAATGTCAACGACTGGGAGAGCTGTGCAAACAACCGTTCCAGCTGGCGTCTAGCTGTCAGGCAAGGAGTTCAAAATGCAGAGGAAAAGAGAAGAATAAAGCAAGTTGAAAAGAGAGCTAAAAAGAAGGATAAGCAAAAGCGTACTTTGGAGCTATGCCATCGTCTCTCGTAGACGGACGGATGCCAGGTTTCAGGTTTCCATATCATATGGACACATATGTAGCATACTCGGACTCTGTTTTTTGTATTTTAAAGTTTATTTTTGTGGCACTTTCCATGTAGAATAACCAAACTAGTAAATGGGAGTGGGGGAACTTATTTCCATTTTTGGTATCATAGCTTTTCCACATTATTTTGAGTAACTTCTCCAACTGGTGGCATTCTTGAAGGAAATTTATAAGAATATGATTGAAATTATAGGAAAATTAGCTATGTAATTATTTGAAAGTATTTTAAGACTGTTTAATATTCTCAAATTCATTCTATTTTTAAAATTTTTAAAATCTTATGCAAAATTGTAAATTTCTTGCAATATTTACATGGCCAGGTGAGCATTGTTAGACCTAGTTGCACATTTTGTTAAAAAATTTAGATTTATAGGTATTTTTTTCATTGTTTCATGTACCAAGAACTAATTTCTTGAAGGCAAGTTTCAAGTCAGTCCAGAATGACAGTAATTATGTTGATATGTTACAATTAATAGCTGTCTTTTCACAATGTGAGCTACAAAGTTTTTAACCAAAGTTAACTGAAAAGCAGGTAAAGGATGTAACTCTTGATAGTTTGGAAATAAGCTTAAATATGTATCTTGTATAATTTGCATCATTTTAGAAATACAGCAAAAAGTTCCTTGAAAGCAGACACATTCATATACTTAACACTTGCTTATAAAACCAACGTATGTAGGGAAACATTTTAAACTCATTTTCTTGCATGGTAAAGTTGGTGTGACATCATTTGTTTTTCTGTGATTATGATGTTAGCTATGCTTAAATATTGGAAATTCTCATGCTACAGGACTTTCTTGTGTTTAAAAGCTCTTTTTGGGGTATTTGGTATATAATTTTTATACCAAATAATTGATCATGTAAGAATAACAATGATATGTTGTTTGCTATGTGTAGATATTCAGTGGAGCACTCAGAAAATACTGCCCTCAGTCTCAAACTCATCTTGTTCCAACATATATGTAAACACATCAAACCATCTTACATGTCTGACCTTGTATTTCTGTCAAGGACAACAATTTTTCCTCCCTTCGCAGAGGTGGCAGTCCAAGGTGTAGGCACAAGTAATTTCCTATGTGGACCAACCTATTTTTTTCCAGTCTGGTTGGTCAAACAAGCCAAGTTGAGAAAGTTTCTGGCATAGTATCATCTAGTGTGTCCAAGATTGAAATTTGTTATGGCTTAGACCTTCAGAGTTCTAGAAATTTGTCACTATTAGACAGCATGTACATTATGCACAGTAGACCAGTTTTCAAAATTTAGCACTTGACCTGATTTTAAAGGACTAATATTTGAGCAACCAGTCTATTCAAAGTATCTCATTCAGTCGAATATGCTGCAAGAGGTTATGGAAACTTGTGACAGTTACTGGATGAATGACTTATTTTGAGTCTACTCAAGTTTGGTTTTTCCACATCTAAAATTTGCCAGCTGCTTACAATAAATAAGATTAATTTTGAAAAGTGAACTTATGGTCAAAAGGAGCAGTAAAATCACAATATCAGAGGTTAGTGTTCACTTTTTTATTTATATAATGAAATCACCATTATTTAAACAAATCAGTGTGTTACAATATGTAGGTGGATTGGACAGGTAAAGATAAATACAGCAGTAAGACCACTCACTGTGGTTTGAAGACAGCACAACTCAAGGACTTAACATTAATTAGAACACAATGGCACCTGGACTGTTTTTTAAGCCCCAATTTAACAGTGCTTTTGTAGTAACTAAAATCATCATTTTATAATTTTCTTGCATTTATTTTCAGAGATATACTGTGTGGTTTGTTACATTGTGACGGGGGAGACAAGGTCCCATATTATGGGCCAGACAAGGCATTTTCTAAAACAACGGTCTTCTCTAATGGAATGGAGTATGAATGCAAGTGAGTAGCTCTATATGAGAGAGATAGATCTATCTTATTTACATTGAAAAATAAATTGATAAGCTGTGTGAGGGATATTTAGCTTTAACATTTCAATTCTTTACTGTCATTTATATACTCGCTGTAAGTCCAGTCAAACTGCAGACTGCACAATCCCATATCTGCTGTCATTTGCTTGATCTGGGTCTATGCAGTTTGTTTGGAGTAATGATAACAAACAACATACACCCTGAACTGCCATCATTCAGTTGCACATCTGGATCAATGTTGTTTGCAGCTGGACTTGACTTATAATGAGTATTTATAGTACTCCTATAATGAGTATTTATAGTACTCCTATGTTGGAAATGAGTATTTATAGTACTCCTATGTTGGAAATGAGTATTTATAGTACTCCTATGTTGGAAATAGTTTTTATGTTTGCCAAAAATTATATCTTCATGTTCATTAAATGCATGAATTTAGAAGGAGTCTTGTTTATTTTTTCCATAGAAGAATCATTGTTCAAGGGTCTTTAAATTTATGGTTTGTAGGAACCACTGAATCTGCAGGAATTGATACCCCACAAAAAATAGTCCTTTCAATGCTTTTCATAAGATCACATTGCAGGATGGATACAAATTTATGATTTTATAATTTTCACCAATCAATCTATTCCTTTGACAAAAAATGTCATGCTACTGTTTTGAATGTTTATCATCCCTTGCATTTATTTTGTGCCTCTTTTTTCAAAAAGAGAAAAGTGCTTCCCCAACTTTCTCCTGAAAAAATGGAGTTATAGATCTAGAATCAATAACTTACTGTATTGATCTCTGCTTCTGTCTATTATACTTTGCTCATTTCACTGACAGCTAACTGAAAGGCCATTTTTAGGTAGATGGATGAAACTTGTCAGTATGGCTAAATGAAAGAAGGTCTGGTTATTTTTCTCTCTCAGAATTGTGCATGGTCCTGCAGTACTGGAATTACCACACATGGGATTGGTGCAGGATGGCACAAAGTGTGGTGAAGGGAAAGTTTGCCTCCATCAGAAGTGTGTACCCATCACAAAATTATCTCCCCTTGCTTGTCCTGGCACATACTCGGATGTCATCTGCTCAGATCACGGGGTAAGAAATGAGAAATTCTCAAATTTAAATTTGTATGCTGTTCAGGGTATGTAAGGTTTGTTGTCTTGAAAACTTGCTATGATCCCTCTTTCTTTGAAAGTCACTACTTTGTTTTCATTCTGCCCAAGGATCAGAGATGTGACTTCTGTAATAGTATGGTTTTCTGCTGACACTTGGAACCCTGGTTTGCATTAAAAAATATATTTCCACTCTTCTTTTGGAGTCACATTAGCTCCATAGCTAAAGCATTAATCAATCAACCCTTCTTTATATTTGATTTGGAATCTGAATATATATATATATATATATATATATATATATATATATATATATATATATATAGTTCTCAGCTACCATACATATTCACTTATATGTCTAGGCCAACTGCAGACTGCACAGATTCAGAGCTGTTATTGCATAAAGTGCTGGCAGATCTGGGTCTGTGCAGTTTGTAAGGAATAATCAGAAGAACAAACAACTTAGACGCTGTTCTGTTTGTGCATCATGCAGCAGGTGATCAGGGTCTATATTATTTGAAGTTTTTCTCTACTTACACATGAGAACAGGTGGTATTTTTTATTTTTATGCAGTTATTGCAGTAATAAGTAATTTGTTACATTGCTTGATAAAATTATTTCTGGGGCCCCGAGTGGCTGAGTGGTCTAGAGCGCTCTCCATTACGGATCACTGCCGTCTCACCTCTGTCTGCGTAGGTTCAAGTCTTGGATTCGGCCAGTGTGGGTATGTGAGAAAGCATGCCAGTAGCTTCTCGAGGGTCGGTGGTTCTTTCCATGGTTTTCCCGGGTTCTTCCTCCACCATTAATACTGGCCGCCATATATAGCCTATCGTGTGCTAAAAAGTGGTGTTAAACCCTACAACAACAACAACAAATTATTTCTAATAATGTAAACCATATGAATCAATATATGTTTTAATACTTTTTATGTTTTTTTGTCTGCCAAATTGAGTTTTCTTAATATTGTCTCCTAGAGATATATTTATTGAATGAACCTGGATTAAAGTAAATAAAAAAAAGTTCAGAAAACAATATTATTTAATCTGGGCAAAGTTTTATTCAAAAATAGAATACAGATTTTATTGCTTATTTCCCTTTGATGGACCCACCTCAGCACTAAATGACCCACTTGTGTTGCTGTGGTATTAAAATAAATGAGACCAAATTCTTTGGTGTGTTTTGCTTTTTCTTGTTTATTAGTTTTATTGTAAAAACAGTACTAGTACGTTCTTAAGGTTGGTGCACTGGTGATATATATAAATAGCATCTGATCTGCAGGTTCTTGTTGCAAGCTTTATCTCCCTTTAGGACTGTTGGTACTTTAGGCACAATCCAAAAATAAAGAAAAAAAGAAACCTACTGTACATTGATATAACCCTTTATCTCATAGTGTGTGGCTTTTTAGCCCTTTGATACACATGTAGCAAAGTTACCCTGTGCAGTGTGCTATAAATAGAACACCTGTTACCTATTCGACTCCATACACATAGGCCTGCCTGTTAACAGTTAAGCAGTGTAGTGTATGTAACGTTTAACAGCAGTTTTAACCATTTTACATTTTTGGTACACATTTATTATGTATGAAAAAATTTAAGAGTAAAGTCTGATCATTATAGCTGTGTAATTATTTTTCATGGAAGAATTTGTTTTGTGCTTTAAAATCTTGAGAGAATTCATTCACTGTCAAGTCAGTGAAGCCACATGACTAACTGTAGCTGCCATTTCTCATACTCGAAATTTACAAGTTTTTTGTCTGCGTCTACATCACTGAGTCACTGGAATTTGATAATTTATAAAAACTAATTGCTACCTACATCAATATCAGAGTCTTTACCCAAGTTATTGAAGCTTTCGTAGTTGTGATTCTAATCGTGAAAAGTACTGAACAAAATCCGTGACCTCCAGTTACTTTAAATAGCAGATTTCGGCCAGAGCATAAACAGCAACCACATGATCTGACATAATGGTCATTCACAGCAGTGAATGAGGTATCTAATAAGGGTTTTTCCCCAAAGGTGGAGCTACGAAAACCCGCTAAAAAGGCTGATGTTTACAGCAGGCATTAAAAGGCACTTGTATGCGAATCGGATAGAGGTATCCAAAGGCGCTTGTATGCAAATAGAGTAGAGGCGCCCAAAGGTGCTTACATGAGGAAAAGGGATAAATAATGCATTTATCATTGTTTTACATTCCTTATGCAATTCAAAATAGTCATAAAAGTATCTTTTCTACAGATATGCACAAAAGCTGGGACTTGCCATTGCTTTTCTGGATGGGATGGAATGAACTGCTCAAAGGAAATGACAGTTACTAGGAAGATACTCTCTCTAGCAACCAGTACCATGACAACCACCACAACAACAGAGGAGCAGATTAAGGTCATACCATGGAACATCACCTTGTCAGATGAATTCACCTCTACCATTGCCACAGCAGCTGCTGTTATAGAAGGTATGTGGGGAAGAGAAGTTGCTGGATATCAATTTATCATTTGATAAATTCTTGATCACAAACTTTTGCTGTACTGAGGCAGATGATATTTAATTAGATTTTTTCAGAATAAAATGATTGCAGCACAATTAGTCAGCGGCTTAAACAGATTTCACAGAATTTTTTTTGTGTCAGTGAAAGTTTTGTAAAAATCAGTTTTCAGAAAAGTTATTTAAATGCTTGTCGTCTGTGCAGGTTATAAAATGTAACATAGTGGCCAAAAAATTGTCCTTTGTACACAAGTGATCCCTGTACACAGCTTCACCTTTCATATTTGGCTTTTGAAACAAAATATAATTGCACCAAATATAATTAACATTATTATTATTATTTTTAGTAGCAGTAGTAGTTAGTTATCAACGTTATTCTCTTCCAGTTTTATGTTCCACATTAGATTGTTGTATCTGTTCACTTGAATCCATACTATAAATTAATTCAGTCACTTGAATCCATCCTATAAATTAATTAAATCACTTTAATCCATCCTATAAATTAATTAAATCACTTTAATCCATACTATAAATTAATTCAATCACTTTAATCCATCCTATAAATTAATTAAATCACTTTAATCCATCCTATAAATTAATTCAATCACTTTAATCCATACTATAAATTAATTCAATCACTTTAATCCATCCTATAAATTAATTCGATCACTTTAATCCATCCTATAAATTAATTCAATCACTTTAATCCATGCTATAAATTAATTCAATCACTTTAATCCAACCTATAAATTAATTCAATCACTTTAATCCAGCCTATAAATTAATTCAATCACTTTAATCCAACCTATAAATTAATTCAATCGCTTTAATCCAACCTATAAATTAATTCAATCACTTTAATCCATCCTATAAATTAATTCAATCACTTTAATCCATCCTATAAATTAATTAAATCACTTTAATCCATCCTATAAATTAATTCAATCACTTTAATCCATCCTATAAATTAATTCAATCACTTTAATCCATCCTATAAATTAATTCAATCACTTTAATCCAACCTATAAATTAATTCAGTCACTTTAATCCATCCTATAAATTAATTAAATCACTTTAATCCAACCTATAAATTAATTCAATCACTTTAATCCATCCTATAAATTAATTCAGTCACTTTAATCCAACCTATAAATTAATTCAATCACTTTACTCCATCCTATAAATTAATTAAATCACTTTAATCCATCCTATAAATTAATTAAATCACTTTAATCCATACTATAAATTAATTCAATCACTTTAATCCATCCTATAAATTAATGAAATCACTTTAATCCAACCTATAAATTAATTCAATCACTTTAATCCAACCTATAAATTAATTCAATCACTTTAATCCATCCTATAAATTAATTCAGTCACTTTAATCCATCCTATAAATTAATTCAATCACTTTAATCCAACCTATAAATTAATTCAATCACTTTAATCCATACTATAAATTAATTAAATCACTTTAATCCAACCTATAAATTAATTAAATCACTTTAATCCATCCTATAAATTAATTCAATCACTTTAATCCATCCTATAAATTAATTAAATCACTTTAATCCAACCTATAAATTAATTCAATCACTTTAATCCAACCTATAAATTAATTCAGTCACTTTAATCCATCCTATAAATTAATTCAATCACTTTAATCCATCCTATAAATTAATTCAGTCACTTTAATCCATCCTATAAATTAATTCAGTCACTTTAATCCATACTACAAATTAATTAAATCACTTTAATCCATCCTATAAATTAATTAAATCTCTTTAATCCATCCTATAAATTAATTCAATCACTTTAATCCATTCTATAAATTAAACCATCACCGGCTCAAAATAATCGTTGATATTCATTTGTTTTGTGCACATGACAAAACGCTAATTTCAGTACAAATTATACCATGGAAAATTAGGGTCCATGTTGTTTGCAGTTGGATTCAACTTACAGATGAATGTATGCACTAATTTTATGTGCCTCAACAAATGTGGAAAGTCATATGGTGCTGTCCATGACTGCCACTGTTTTTTTTAACATTACATACCCATTTATTTTTACATGCTTTTTATTACATTACATACCCATTTATTTTTACATGCTTTTTATTACATTACATACCCATTTATTTTTACATGCTTTTATTACATTACATACCCATTTATTTTTACATGCTTTTTATTACATTACATACCCATTTATTTTTACATGCTTGACCTAGATTCAATACAGCCGTTCAATCTGTATTTCTATTTCACACACCCAGATGCAAACTACTTAAGTATCTTCTTTGATGTCTGTATGTAAATATTTTTAGCTTCAGTATATCAAACTTTAATAAATTTAATTCATTTTGAATTTCGTTTATACAGTAAAGTTTAAATATTTCTGAACTGTAAAAGAGGGCCTTTGTAATAAATAAAAAAATCCCTCATTCATGTTTTGTTCTGAGACGGGGAAAGAACTCATTTGATACAGCATTTGAATACATTGCGGCCTGATGACCTCAGCATTACTCTATGCCTTATCAAACACATTCTTTCTGCTATCAAAACACAAATTCGTTTTTGTGTATTTAGATCACTGTTGAGGGGCATGCATTCAGTTTCATTAACACATTTCCATTTAGTTGCCCAAGATAGGAAATAAAAGGCATGACAATTTATTTCTTAAAAGCTTTACTCTTTGTTGCAGAGAAATCAAGCCTGATCAACACAAAGTGGATGATAATTATTCTTTGCTCAGTCATAGGAGGTCTTGCACTTGTGCTTCTCTTCACCTTTGTTTGCTACAGGTAAGAACAATTTCTTCTGCCAAAATGTCTTTTGTATGCTACAGGTAAGAGTAGTTACCTCCAGCCAAAATGTCTTTTGTTTTCTACAGGTAAGAACAATTTCTTCTGCCAAAATGTCTTTTGTATGCTACAGGTAAGAGTAGTTACCTCCAGCCAAAATGTCTTTTGTTTTCTACAGGTAAGAACAATTTCTTCTGCCAAAATGTCTTTTGTATGCTACAAGTAAGAGTAGTTACCTCCAGCCAAAATGTCTTTTGTTGCTACAGGTAAGAACAGTTCTTCCTGCCAAATGTCTTTTGGTGTTGACTTGATTACTAACTTATTGATGATGAGCCTTAGGAGAAAATCTGGGTTTTCGCACTTTATATAATAATTTACAAGCCTTCTTTTACATTTATCTTTTATTTTCATTCCATTTTAGAATTTTTACTTTTAAACTTTTTATTTTTTATCTTAGAAGAGATACCATATGTTTGCATTTATTTTTAAGGGTTTATTATCTTAAAGATTTTGGCAGCTTTTGGGGGTTTGTTTTGAAACCTTTTTCATTTTTGCTGTGTAAGTATTACTTGATACTTATAGCCAGGATTGTGCTGTTATGTCATTAAACTCTTAAATCCTGCACACACATACATACATACATACATACATACATACATACATACATACATACATACATACATCATTGGTGGCTCAATCTCAAGAAACCATGCGAATAGCGCCCTTGGAGTGTTGCCTGTCTCTGGGGTGTTGGCATCATCTGCTGTGGCTGTGCAGGCCTATGTGCGAGTGACAGTCCCTATTGCAGTTGGTGCAGACATACTGGGAAGTCTGAGTTACTGGGGTTGCTGCCGCGCTCTTCTTTCTCTCACGTTTCTCTGCTGCCAACTGGCCTCTCCTCATATCAGCGACTGCTATGTTCCTGCTTAACATCAGCCTCCATGTGCCTCGGTCCTTGGCCAGCACTTCCCAGCCATCAGGTGAAATGTTGCATGCCTTCATGTCCCTCTTGCACACATCCTTGAAATGGAGTGAGGGGCAGCCAACTCTTCTGGTGCCAGTGGCCAGCTGTCCATATAGGATGTCCTTTGGCAACCTCCCATCCTCCATACGTCGGACATGTCCCAGCCATCGAAGGCGGCATTTGCTCAGCAGGGAGTACATGCTGAAGGTACTTGCATGCTGCAGGATCACGCTGTGTGGGACGCGGTCTTGCCAGTTGATTTTCAGGATGCGTTGTAGGCACTGTATGGAAGGAGTTGAGCCGGTGCTCTTGCCTCGTGTAGGTGCTCCAGGTCTCACTTCCATATAGAAGGGTGCTGAGAATGCAGGCCTGGTAGACTTGGATCTTGGTGTGCTCTGTCAGCGTGTTGTTTTCCTACACCCTCTTCGTTAGTCGTGCCATTATGGTGTTTGCCTTTTCAAGCCTTCTGTCCAGCTCCACATCAAGCGAGAGAGTGTTGCTGATGGTTGACCCCAGGTACGTAAAGTTGTTTACTACTTCCAGGGTGACACCATCAGTTTTGATGGAAGGGGCAATGATGGTATCTTGCACGCTGACGTTTGTCTTTCCCAGGCTGATGGTGAGCCCAAACTGCTTGCAGGCATCAGCGAAACAGTCTCCCAGTCTCTGGAGGACATCCTCGGTGTGGGTCACAAGAGCCGCGTCATCTGCAAAAAGCATCTCCCTGATGAGCATCGACCTCACTTTGGTCTTCGAGCGCAGTTGTGCCAGGTTGAACAGCCTCCTGTTGGACCTGGTGTGTAGATATATGCCATCAGTGGACGAGTCGAAGGCGTGGGACAGGAGCAGGGAGAAGGAGATCCCAAAAAGGGTTGGCACCAGCATGCAGCCCTGCTTCACGCCTGTGTTGATTGGGAAGGAGGCTGAGGAGGATCCATCATACAGGACTGTTCACTTCATATCAGCATGGAAAGAGATTATCATGCTGCGGAGTTTTGGGGGGCAACCAATCTAAGAAGTTCAAAAGACCCTTCCTGCTAACCAGGTCAAAGGCCTTGGTGAGGTCGATGAACATCATGTAGAGTGGTTGACCTTGCTCTCTGCTCTTCTCTTGGACTTGTCGTAGGGAGAAGATCATGTCTGTCGTTGACCTGCCTGCTCTGAAGCTGCACTGGGATTCCAGGTACACACGGTCTGCCAGAAGCTGCAGCCTGTTGAGTATGATGCGGGCATACACTTTGCCAATGATGCTAAGGAGTAAGATCCCTCTGCAATTATTACAGTCACTGCGGTTGCCCTTGTTTTTGTAAAGGGTCACAATTGTGGCGTCGCACATGTCTTGGGGATCTGCTCCTTCCTCCCAGCAGAGGCAAAGTAGCTCATGCAGCGGCTGAAGCAATGTTGGTTTTCCACATTTGATAACTGCGGGTGGGATGCTGTCACTACTGGTGCTTTGTCATTTGGGAGGGAGTGATTGCTTGCTGAGCTCCTCTGAGGTGGGCACTTTGTCGAGCTCCTCCATGGTGGGCAGTTTCTTTATGCTGCTAAGGGCCATAGCGGTGACTAAATTTTCTTGGGAGTATAGCTCTGAGTAGTGCTCTACTCATCTGGCCATCTGTTGCTCATGGTCAGTGATCTTCTCTCCCATCAGTGATTTCATGGGGGCGACCCATTTCACTGTAGGCCTAGAGCCTTCTTGATGCCACAGTACATACCTTGGATGTTTCCGGACTTGGCACTGCACTGGATTCCTTCACACAGTTGTTACCAGTGCTCGTTTGCGCACTGTCTAGCGATGCGTTGGGTGTTGCTTCGGGCACTTCTGAGAGCAGCAAGCGTCCATTCATTAGGGCATTTTTTATAAGCTATGAAGGCTTTTCGTTCATCCTCGATTATGGGTTCCATCCTTGATAGGTTTGCATTGAATCAGTCCTGGCTGGGCCGTTCCTTCTTGCCAAATGTGGACATGGCTGTGATGTAGATGGCACCCTTCATTGCATTCCACTTTTCTGTGGCATCATGCTCTGGCAGGTCCTGGAGAGCCTGGTCCAGGGCGGACGCATACTCCTTCACCTTGGAGGGGACCAACATCAGCGCAGTGTTAATGCGAGGGCATCCTTTTATTTTTGAGCGGTGTAGTGTGTGTGGCTGTAGGTGCACCCTGCTGCGCATGAGGGCTTGGTCGGAGTCACAGTCTGCAGTGTGATAGATTCTGGTGGAGAGGGCGCTCTTATGGGCAGAGTGCTTGGTGATGACCAAGTCGAGCTGGTGCCAGCGATGAGACCTGGGGTGTTTCCATGACACTTTGTGTTGTGGCTTACACTTGAAGAAGGTATTTGTGATGCACAAGTCATGGTAGGTGCACAGCTCCAACAGTCTCTGACCGTTTTCATTGGTCTTTCCAGTGCCATGATGTCTGAGGCAGGTAGGCTATGACTCGTGGTCCACACCTACTCTGGCATTAAAGTCGCAGAGGAGGAATAGTGGTTCGTCTTTGGGGCATCCTTTGCTCTGTTCATCCAGTTGCCCATAGAACTGATCCTTTGTGTCCTCTGAAGACATGAGAGTGGGGGCGTAGACACTGAGGATGTAGAGTGGTGAGGCAGATGGACAAGAGATGCTCAGTGCCCCCTGTGGGAGGCTGAACCAAGGACAGGAGGTTGATTTTTTATGGCAAAGCCCACTCTGTGCTGGCAGAGATCCTCAGGTTCTCAACCCTTCCAGAAGAAGGTGTAGTTTTCCTCTCTGAGGGAGCTGCTGGAGGCGAGCCTGGTTTCCTAGAGGGCAGCTATGCTGATATGCAGTCTGGATGACAGCTGTCTTACTGGTGTCATCCACCTCCCTTAGGTCATCTGAGATGCCTGTGCATATGATGTGCATGTTGCAGCTTGCGAATTGAAGAGCCGGAGTCTTCTTTATTGGTTTCTTGTTTCTTTTGTCTGGTGTGGAAATACTGTCTGCTTGTCATGCTGAGCAACACACTGAGCTCCAGACACCCACTGGAGCAGGCAGACAATGTTGGGTCAACACCTTACTGACCGGGGGCTGCCCGGCTTGAGGCAGGCGTTAGTCAGCCAGTGGGACACGATGATCCCTCCCACCATCAAAGCTGACCCGTGGCACCCCTTCCCTACGCCAAGCAGGTGGGACTTTTAACCTGTAAACTGCCAGCTTCTGTGTTGTTTCCTCACTCAGTAGCGAGACTGGAGTGACCTCTCCTGGCCGTGGAGTATGGAGATCCTAGGCTGCCCAGACATCAGGATCCCCCTGTCGTCCTTGCTGGTGGGGTCCAAAGGAATGCTGAGTATGACATTTGGCACCAGTTCAGATGCAGGAGCTGCTGGAAGGAAGCCGTAGTTGACATCCAGCTGCCTTAGGGTCTCCACTCTGGATTTTCTGTCTGGGTTTACTCCAGTAGCCTTTCCTTCTCCCAGAAATATCCACAAGGCAGCGGAGCCATCATCCAGTGGATGGGACTTGGTGGGTTTGGAATCAGAGTTTCCTTTTCTTAGATGAACTGCCTGACAAGGCTAACGAACTCCATCTGCCTGGGTTTGGAGTCAGAATTTTCCTTCTCTTAGACTGGCTGCATGCCAAGGCTAACAAGCCCAGTCTGCCCACCCAGTTTTACTGCCGGGCATTCGGTCGCACCACACAGCAAGCTCTGCAGAAACAGGGGGCCCCGCGTGAAGGTGCTGCTGTGGACACAATAGTGTAGGAGAGGCCATATGCAAGTAACCTTCTGCGAGTGGGACGTCAGGCCCAGGCCTCGCCCCCCCCCCATATACATACATACATAAATACATACAAGTGGGGCCCTGAGTGGCTGAGTGGTCTAAAGCGCTCTCCGTTTTGGATCACTGCCATCTCACCTCTGTCTGCATGGGTCCGAATCTCGGATTTGGCTAATGTGGGTATATGAGAAAGCTTGCCAGTAGCTTCTCGTGGGTCGGTGGTTCTTTCCAGGGTTTTCCTGGGTTCTTCCTCCACCATTAATACTGGCCGCCATCTATAGCCTATTGTGTGCTGAAAAATGGCATTAAATCCTACAACAACAACAACAACAGCAACAAATACATACATACATACATACATGCACACACATACATGAACACACACACACTTCCTGCCAGATGATCAAAGAAACAGGAATACATTTAATGTTTTTATGGTGTAATAATGTTGTTGATGTGGTAATAATATTGTTGATGGGGTAATATTGTTGATGGGGTAATGTTATTGATGAGGTAATAAAGTTGTTAATGGGGTAATAATCTTGTTGATGGGGTAATAATCTTGCTGATCAGGTAATAATCTTGTTGATGGGGTAATGATGTTGTTTAAGAGATAATAATGTTGTGTGTTAGTATACGAAGATAGTGGTAAATGGCTTCATTGTTAAGTTACATGCATAGGTAGGAAATAATTATCATCCCCATTCTAATGTATTTTATCACAAGACAGGTTATATTACTAGACCAATGAATCACAAGACAGGTTATATTACTCGACAGGTTTTATTACTAGAGCAATAAATCAGCATGTTGGTGATTTCAGGTCTGATCTCCATCTTTCATCAAACATTGCAATTATTGAAACTGTTTCATCCATTCTGGAAAAGAATTTAAGCCACCTGGTGACTAAGGCCGCGACTAGGAGAACCACCCCTAAAATAATTTGTATAGAGCATGTCCTATGACAACACACAAGTACACATCAGACATTTATAGACACCAGCATTTCTTGAGTTACAGTCAGTGGAAGGGGCCTTTGACCAGTCTATACAACAGATTTTCATATAAAATCAAAATGTATAACAGTTTGTAAATCAACCTGGAATCACAATACTTGACCTCTTGTCCTAGTTCCAAATTACTGAGCATAATCGGCAGAAAATCACCTGTTCTGTAAATGTTGAGTGACCAGTCAGATGCAAGTTAGCTCATATGAAATGGTTATTTTGGTCATGTGGCTTCGTTAACTGTGGATTTGTCATCTGACAGTCAGGTGATGAATGTCTCATTATATGATTGTTATCACATTTCAGGAACATGCCAAATTATAAAAAAGGACAGATCATAATATCATGACAAATATTGAACAAGTAATGAAAAGGACAGATCATAATATCATGACAAATATTGAACAAGTAATGAAAAGGACAGATCATAATATCATGACAAATATTGAACAAGTAATGAAAAGGACAGATCATAATATCATGACAAATATTGAACAAGTAATGAAAAGGACAGATCATAATATCATGACAAATATTGAACAAGTAATGAAAAGGACAGATCATAATATCATGACAAATATTGAACAAGTAATGATTTCTATGTACTAAGAAGAGTCTTACTTCGCATAATGTGCAAAACTTTGTGGATAGCTTACACTTGGGATAAGGAAGAACATGTGCCAAGTTTTCTGAGACCAAATCCAGGAGATCAGTGTTCACAATCTGGGAGACTGGGTCCAAATCAGGGAGAGTTGAGTAATGATCATGTTTGTCATAAATTTAAGCACATTATTCCAAATCTAGGTACATTAACCATAATGAATAATAGTTACTCACCTTTATTAATTTTCTTGCGTGTTATTTTCACTGCGCTTCACACATTTAAATTCATCTATTCTGCACAGTTAAACTTGCAGATATATTTCTTTTTGGGAGGATCATGTTTTTTTTCTTTCTGTTAGTGCACATTTTGACATGGTACCAAAATTATTATTTTCCAAATAGTTTAAAAAACTTTTTTTTTATATGTCAGGTGGCTTGCAATCTGCTGTCAATGACACATTACTCAATATTGAAATACTGATGAGTAAAACAACTCACTGAGTACATTAAATGCATGTCATATGCCATGATTTGATTGGTTATTGAGTACATTAAATGCATGTCATGTGCCATGATTTGATTGGTTATTGAGTACATTAAATGCATGTCATGTGCCATGATTTGATTGGTTACTGAGTACATTAAATGCATGTTATGTGCCATGATTTGATTGGTTATTAGGTCCATAAGAACTTAATTGATAGATCATGATAGTTGTAAATAGTCTGTTGAATGTGTTCACTGGAAATACCTGTGCTCAGCAAATTTGTGATTCTGGAAGTTTTTGTCACCAGATCAGTAGATCAGAATATTAGAGCCAAAATCAAAAGACTATCAGACAATCCAGGAGACTTGTGCCAATTAAAGAACACAATCATTAATCAACAAATTTAATTGCCCATGAAATTAAATGTTGTTTGTTTTTAAATCATTAAATTGGTACAGTATTTATCCAGACTTATATTTCTCTTCTTCTTCCAGGAGGAAAAATCCTAAAAAATTTGGGAAGAAGCAAAAGAAGAAGAAACTTTTTTCTGGTGCCTCAGAAGACAATGAGTATGACAACAGTTCTAAATTGATTAAATTTGGTTCACTTCCATCATACAAGTAAGTACTGAGATCAGCCATTGAAAAACATTTACTAATGACATAGATTAGTTTGCATGTTCACTCACTTTATATTGTGTTGGAAATTGTAGCAAAATGAACAAGTTGTTGGGGTTTTCTTTTGACAGTTATGGGTTAACGGACCATATAAATACACAAAAATGCATGTGAATGCTTAGTTTTGATTTTTAGGATTACTTAAGGTCTTGACACGGCAAAATGTTTTATATTTAGCATGTAATTAAAACACCTGTCATATATGTATGCACTTATAAATCAAAGTCTAAATGCAAACAACATTACTCCTGATATGCTGTAATATAATGCACCTGCAGATTAGGGTCTGTGTTGTTTGTTCTGCTGATTAACTAACAAACTGCACAGATCCAGATCTGCCAGAGTATGCGACAGCAGATCTGGGTCTGTGCAGTTTGCAGTTGGACTCATAAGCAAGTACATACAGTATTATATTGTAAACACTGATTCTTATATGCCTGCCATAATATGGAACATTGTATGTTATGTCTGTCCTTCCATCTGTTTATTATTTGTTTTTTCATAATAATGAGTTCTCTACCATCTGTAGTCACCAACATTTTTGGGTAGATTGAACTTTGGGTAAGAAAGAATCCTGTCAGTTTTGGGGTCCAAAGGTCATGGTCACTTACTGAATAACGAAAAATGGTTTTTGAAAAGAAAGATTTAGTTTTTCACTGTGTATTATCACCTAAGGTTATGGATGACATGCAGATTGGGTTAGATAAAAGTCCAATGATTTTAGCTCAGTGATACCCAGTGGTCAGTTATCTCCAGAGTCAACTGTGCCTAGCTATAGTTCATGCAAATGGTATCCACATCTGTAGCACACATAATTTTCAGGTCAGCACGATAAATATAGCTAAAAGTACCTAATTCATTTTGCACATGAAGTATATCAAAACCTTTCCAAACAACATTGTAGATTCAGTAAATACATGCTGAGACATGGTATTCTTTTTACATCAAATTCTTTCATGCCACAATGATCAGTGGCAGAGTCAATTTGTCTGTTAAGGGTTTATCAACTTTCCTATTCAGCTGTCTTTGTTTTCCTCCCTTGTGATTTCTTTGCATGCCCACATGCATACATATACTAATAAATTATGTCAGACTATCTGCTTCTGGTAGCAGGTCTTTTTACTTGTAAGATTTTGTTCATCATGAGACATTTCACAGCATAAACAGATATTAAATTGAAATTTTCAAACAGTTTATCTTTGTTTTGTTTTGTTCTTAAATTTAAAAAAAAAAAAAGGACATATTCCATTCAAATCTACGAGCAGAATCAGTCTCCTATTTTTAGGTTACCATGGCATCCTTTACAGATGTGTTTAGAGAGTATATTAATTTAGCATTAGGACTAACTTATTAGAGAATTTAATTATAGTAATTTAGCATTAAGACTAACTATTAGAGAATTTAAGTATATTAATTTAGAATTAAGACTAACCTATTAGAGAATTTAAGTATAGTAATTTAGCATTAAGACTAACTTATTAGAGAATTTAAGTATATTAATTTAGAATTAAGACTAACCTATTAGAGAATTTAAGTATAGTAATTTAGCATTAAGACTAACTTATTAGAGAATTTAAGTATAGTAATTTAGCATTAAGACTAATTTATTAGAGAATTTAAGTATAGTAATTTAGCATTAAGACTAATTTATTAGAGACTTTAAGTATAGTAATTTAGCATTAAGACTAATTTGTTAGAGAATTTATTCTAATTGGTAACATGATAATGAAAACATGTTTTGAAACAAATCAGTATCACTTTTGAAATCAGCTGTAATGTTTACTATTTGCCTTCAAATTGTATTTTTGCAGAGACTGTAGCTTAAACAAATTAGCTGAAAAATAAATCAGCACAAGGACACTGACCTTGTATTCATGTGATAGAAACACTGACCTTGTATTCATGTGATAGAAATGGGGACACTGACCTTGTATTCATGTGATAGAAACGGGGACACTGACCTTGTATTCATGTGATAGAAATGGGGACACTGACCTTGTATTCATGTGATAGAAACACTGACCTTGTATTCATGTGATAGAAATGGGGACACTGACCTTGTATTCATGTGATAGAAACGGGGACACTGACCTTGTATTCATGTGATAGAAACACATTTAAAATTATGATCACCATGATACTGCATGACATGTTAAAAAGGGTCACCAGAATCTATTTCTTGTGTGTTCAGCTCATACATTTGTTAATGTTAGATATAGATTTCTTGTGTGTTCAGCTCATACATCTGTTAATGTTATAGATTACTTGTGTGTTCAGCTCATACATCTGTTAATGTTACAGATTTCTTGTGTGTTCAGCTCATACATCTGTTAATGTTAGATGTAGATTTCTTGTGTGTTCAGCTCATACATCTATTAATGTTATAGATTTCTTGTGTGTTCAGTTCATACATCTGTTACCGTTAGATATAGATTTCTTGTGTTCAGCTCATACATCTGTTAATGTTACAGATTTCTTGTGTGTTCAGCTCATACATCTGTTAATGTTAGATATAGATTTCAGTAGATGTAAAATGAAGGTTCCATAGGCCCTTTTTGTTGTACAGGTTTCCCTGATTGGTTAATTTTTATACTAATAATTACTTGCCATATGCAGCATGACAACATGTGACTATGAATGTGGAAGTTTTGTTTCTTGGTCATACTGTACTATTGTGCATGTATCCAAAAACGGCTGGCATGAAGGAGGGTTTGAATAAAGAGCAACTCCATATTTACAAAAAAGACCCTGAAGGTCATCTTGTTGGTATTTAACCTTATGACAGTTGCTTGACAACTTATTAGATCGATGGTCATCAATTGTTTTGTGAACTTTTAAAAGCCTTGTTTTAATATTTTTATCTTAAAATAATGTATAGTAATGATAAGATGTGATGGCTATACATTGGAAACTGTCTGGAGAGAATTCGGAGGACAACTCATTCCAGTCTGTGTTAAATTCACACCATCTAAACCTGTTTCTGGTCATTTGTTCCAAGAAGTAGTGATTCTTAATGAGAATGTTACCTTAATTCAAGGTTATGTCATTGTTGTAAAGATTAATTGAATTTTCATTTCTTTGTGAGGGCTTCATTTCCTCATTTGATATGAAATCAATGCCAAGTCACTTTCATGACCACTCAGCCATTGTCTCCCCCTAGGTTTAGCACACTGTAACTATAAGGCATATTTCTTAGAGATAGTAAAGTGTTTATAAGGAATTGTCATTTTGCATGGTTGTACAGATTTTACTAGAAATAACTTGACAGTGGTCATTTAAAAGGTGTATTCAAATATGAAATGGATTGAATTGAGGTATATCACATGACAATGATAATGAGATAATTCCACATTCAAAAAAATCTGAATAGGTAGGTTTAAACAGCATCAACATTTTTTTTAAATTAAAAAAATGATCATAACAAGTTCCTTACATAGATTTCCATCATAACAAGTTCCTTGCATAGATTTCCATCACAACAAGTTCCTTACATAGATTTCCATCATAACAAGTTCCCTACATAGATTTCCATTATAACAAGTTCCTTACATAGATTTCCATCATAACAAGTTCCTTACATAGATTTCCATCACAACAAGTTCCTTACATAGATTTCCATCATAACAAGTTCCTTGCATAGATTTCCATCATAACAAGTTCCTTGCATAAATTTCCATCATAACAAGTTCCTTACATAGATTTCCATCACAACAAGTTCCTTACATAGATTTCCATCACAACAAGTTCCTTACATAGATTTCCATCACAACAAGTTCCTTACATAGATTTCCATCACAACAAGTTCCTTACATAGATTTCCATCATAACAAGTTCCTTGCATAGATTTCCATCATAACAAGTTCCTTACATAGATTTCCATCACAACAAGTTCCTTACATAACAAGTTCCCTACATAAATTTCCATCACAACAAGTTCCTTACATAGATTTCCATCATAACAAGTTCCTTACATAGATTTCCTTCATAGCAAGTTCCTTACACAGATTTCCATCATAACAAGTTCCTTACATACATTTCCATCATAACAAGTTCTTTACATAGATTTCCATCCCAACAACTTCCTTACATAGATTTCCATCATAACAACTTCCTTACATATATTTCCATCACAACATGTTCCTTACATAGATTTCCATCATAACAAGTTCCCTACATAGATTTCCATCTTAACAAGTTCCTTACATAGATTTCCATCATAACAAGTTCCCTACATAAATTTCCATCACAGCAAGTTCCTTACATAGATTTCCATCATAACAAGTTCCTTACATAGATTTCCATCATAACAAATTCCTTACATAGATTTCCATCATAACAAGTTCTTTACATAGATTTCCATCCCAACAACTTCCTTACATATATTTCCATCACAACATGTTCCTTACATAGATTTCCATCATAACAAGTTCCCTACATAGATTTCCATCACAACAAATTCCTTACATAGATTTCCATCATAACAAGTTCCCTACATAGATTTCCATCACAACATGTTCCTTACATAGATTTCCATCATAACAAGTTCCTTACATAGATTTCCATCATAACATGTTCCTTACATAGATTTCCATCATAACAAATTCCTTACATAGATTTCCATCACAACAAGTTCCTTGCATAGATTTCCATCATAACAAGTTCCTTACATAGATTTCCATCATAACAAGTTCCCTACATATATTTCCATCATGACCAGTTCCTTACATAGATTTCCATCTTAACAAGTTCCTTACTTAGATTTCCATCATAACAAGTTCCTTACATAGATTTACTTGGGTATTTATCAATGTGTAAATTTTGCCTAATTAGTCGCAGAGTTAACATAATATTATTCAGGCTTTATTTACTTTTGAGCGATTATGTACAGTTTACACATTGATAAATACCAACCATAAATACCCAATCTTACATTGTTAATCAAATGATATTTAATTTTCATTAAATTATTAATTAACTATATACATGTAATTTAAATTTTGATTTTAAATAATATATATTATATTCTAATATGATAAGCATGAAATATATAATATGTGTAAGTTATTTCTAATATCTAATTATTGTTTGGTAATCCTGAGAGCATGCTATATTAAATAATAATGAAAAATTAATCATTTATATTCGATTTCATTGCAATATAGAAAAATATTCAAGACATTTACAATAGATAGTAAGACTTTGAATGGAAAGGCAGATGAATGAAGAAAAGTGAAGTAAATATTCTCACACTATATTATAATCTTTGTAAATAGAGAAAAATCACTGTGGAATCAAAATAGCTTGCTCTATGTAAAAATCAAAATTGTTGGAATTAAAATATTGCAAAATTTGCAAATGCAAAATAATTGCAATTTCTTTTCACCTTTAATGATCTAGAGATTTTGTTGCTGCTGTACACCAGTCTGTATTACAGTGTTATAAGGTAATACACCAGTCTGTATTACAGTGTTCTAAGGTAATACACCAGTCTGTATTACAGTTTATAAGATAATACATACACCAGTCTGTATTACATTGTTATATTGGTAATACATACACCAGTCTGTATTACAGTTTCTAAGATAATACATACACCAGTCTGTATTACAATGTTATATTGGTAATACATACACCAGTCTGTATTACAGTGTTATATTGGTAATATGTACACCAGTCTGTATTACAGTTTATAAGATAATACATACACCAGTCTGTATTACAGTGTTATAAGGTAATACATACACCAGTCTGTATTACAGTGTTATAAGGTAATACGTACACCAGTCTGTATTAGAGTGTTATAAGGTAATACGTACACCAGTCTGTATTAGTGTTATAAGATAATACGTACACCAGTCTGTATTACATTGTTATAAGGTAATACGTACACCAGTCTGTATTACAGTGTTATAAGGTAATATGTACACCAGTCTGTATTACATTGTTATAAGATAATACATACACCAGTCTGTATTACATTGTTATAAGGTAATACGTACACCAGTCTGTATTACAGTGTTACAAGGTAATACATACACCAGTCTGTATTACAGTGTTGTAAGGTAATATGTACACCAGTCTGTATTACATTGTTGTAAGGTAATATGTACACCAGTCTGTATTACATTGTTGTAAGGTAATACGTACACCAGTCTGTATTACATTGTTGTAAGGTAATACGTACACCAGTCTGTATTACATTGTTACAAGGTAATACATACACCAGTCTGTATTACATTGTTATAAGGTAATACATACACCAGTCTGTATTACATTGTTACAAGGTAATACGTACACCAGTCTGTATTACATTGTTATAAGGTAATACGTACACCAGTCTGTATTACAGTGTTACAAGGTAATACATACACCAGTCTGTATTACAGTGTTGTAAGGTAATATGTACACCAGTCTGTATTACATTGTTGTAAGGTAATACGTACACCAGTCTGTATTACATTGTTGCAAGGTGATATGTACACAAGTCTGTATTACAGTGTTATAAGGTAATACGTACACCAGTCTGTATTACAGTGTTATAAGATAATACAGCTGCAGTTCATAATGTGCATGTCTTATTCATAAGTTAAAGATAAAACCAGAAAATAATGTTTTACCAGACCCGCTCTTTGACAGTGCCAAGTGTTTTTACTTGATCAAAGAGTATTTGTAGTTTTTCCCCCATGAAGACAATATCTTTTTTCCTAATATAACATGGATTTTTTTGTCTGTATCATTGTTTGATTCATAAAAGTTGTATAGTCAGGCTTGCAAAATTTGATTTTCTTTAAAACAAGGTACAAATGGACAAAATTGTTATCAAAGATCTGGTAATGGAGGGGAGGTGGGTGTTACATAATTCTCCAATTAACCAAACGATCATTCACAATTAAAATAGGAGGCACAATTTTTATCTTTTATTATTTGAAAATAAAATACTGCTTTACCATGCTTAAGAAAAAATTGAATTTATTATTTGATTATAATTATATAGATATAAAGGCAGTAATTGGTAATAGTGGACTTAAAAAAATATAAAGGAGTTATATGACTGGTGTAATGTTATTTTGCACATCTAACTATGGGTGTTGAAAACACATATATGGACTCAACAAATAAATCAGTAAGTAAATACAATATTTGGATTGTTCAAAATCACACAAAATACTTTGAAGTTGAGCTATTGAGCTGTCATTTAAAATACCTGTATTGTTTCAGATAACATCTGGAGTAGATCAGCTGCATAATTATCATTATTGTGACTACATGTTTCCTTCTTTTTCTTCTACTTCTACTTCTTCTTCTTCTTTTTCTTCTTCTACTTCTTCTTCTTCTTCTTCTTTTTCTTCTTCTTCTTCTTCTTATTCTTCTTCTTCTTTTTCTTCTTCTTCTTCTACTTCTACTTCTTCTTCTTCTTTTTCTTCTTCTTCTTCTTCTTCTTCTTCTTCTTCTTCTTCTTCTTCTTCTTTTTCTTCTTCTTTTTCTTCTTCTTCTTCTACTTCTACTTCTTCTTCTTTTTCTTCTTCTTCTTCTTATTCTTCTACTTCTTTTTCTTCTTCTTCTTCTACTTCTTCTTCTTCTTCTTCTTCTTTTTCTTCTTCTTCTTCTTCTTTTTCTTCTTCTTCTACTTCTTTTTCTTCTTCTTCTTCTTCTACTTCTTTTTCTTCTTCTTCTTTTTCTTCTTCTTCTTCTTCTTCTTATTCTTCTACTTCTTATTCTTCTTCTTCTTCTTCTTCTTTTTCTACTTTTTCTTCTTCTTCTTCTTCTACTTCTTCTTCTTCTTCTTCTTTTTCTTCTTCTTCTTCTTCTTCTTCTTCTTCTTCTTATTCTTCTACTTCTTTTTCTTCTTCTTCTTCTTCTTCTTCTTCTTCTTTTTCTTCTTCTTTTTCTTCTTCTTCTTCTTCTTCTTCCACTTCTTTTTCTACTTCTTCTTCTTCTTCTTCAAAGCTGCTTTCGAGTATGCATTTCTTTATATTCAAATGATGAACACGTGCATTTTTAGGTTTATATATATTTTTAGGCAAATTTTTCTTTGGTTGTTGACATGTTAAGTGAAGGTAGAATGCTAATTAAAGATGCTTTAGATGATGTTTATTTACATGTGGCACACAGTGGTTCCCATAAGGCTCTGTGCTGTATCAAAAATGAATTCTTCCAGAACTCAGGACAAACGTGGCAAACTTCATTTACACAGACCACTCTTTTTCAGACTGTATCAAATGAATGGTATTGTACCATATGCCAGTATCAATTGTATTTAAATCATTCATGCAGGAAACAAAATTTTTAAACTTGGCTACATTTCAAGACATTGTATTGAAAATTTAATGAGAAACAGATTGGATACCATTCACAATGCTGTGTAGATTGAGCTGTAGTGCCTACATGGGGGACTATTGAATACAGGATGGACACATAATTTTCCATTCACAGTATTCTTAATTTAAATTTTTCAGCAAACTTTTATTTCTAAGTGTCAGGGATGTTTATTTTCAGTATGTTAATTGTGATGATGATAATGAAACCAGTCAATCTTGGAGTTTGTTGTTAAATGTCCTCTAATTTTTGATAACATATTTAACTAGAAAAGCTGTGCAGCATTATTAACATCAATGTAAGCATGTTGAACTGTCATTTGTGAACACTAGATTATGATAGAATACATTACAATATATTCCCTATATTCTACACCTCCTTATTGCCAAAAAATGGAAAAGTTAAAATTCAATCCATTTTAATTTATTGGGGCAATAAAGATCATCAAACCACTTGATTATTCTGAGTATTTTTTTTTCTTTTGCACAGAAATGACAAATTGCATAAAAAGAAGAAAGGCAAGAGGAATGTTAGAACTAACACAGATGATGAGAGTGATATTGCAGAGTTACCTCCCCCTCCAGTTATCATAACTGACCCAGAGAGTGCAAAACCGGAGAAGGGAATTCTGAAAAATTCCTTTGCCAGTTTGAAGTACAACAATGAAAGAAGAAGCAGCGAATCAAACACTGCAACATCTGATGGGAATGATGAAAGTGTTGGTCAGTACACATGTGATGATGACGACACGGAAGCTGGTGAGATTCAAGACATTCTTGGAGGATATGATGAGCCAGAAAATCGGCTGGATGCCCTTGATCAGCTTGTTGAATCATCAAGTTTTGATTTCATGCTTCCACCACCATTTTGGAATTCAGGACTATCCAATCACTCACCTACACCACCTAGGAAAGGGTTTGGAGGTTATGAACTTCCAGTCAGCTCAAATACACCTGCAAGACCATTTTTATGGAAGTCTAGTTTGACATCTCCACCAAAATCTCGAGCCTTACGAGTGAGAAATTTTGATGATCTTTTAAATCAGTTGGATCATCACACAATAGATCTATCACCCTCACCTGATGATCCTCCATTACAGATATCTCCATCAACATCGGAAGATGTTCGGAGTAGTTCCACAGAGGATAGGCACTATCAGAATAGCCACGATCCCCAAAGTCCTAATTCTATCACAAGTGGGAGTACATGCACGGCACTGCGTCCCCTGCTTGGAAGCCAGTGGAGCAAATACATTCTTCATCGAAACATTGAGAATGACTTTGACGGATTTCGGCTTGGGGATGACGTTGAGTCTCCGCTACCTCATATCAGTATTCCTCCACCTATGAATCCAATCAATATCAGAAGCATTTTTAATTATGGGCAGACAACTCTGTCCAGAGAAAATAATGACACTCCTTTAGGTAGTCAGTGTGGGGAGTGTAGTTCAAATAATGGAACAGCAAATTCAAGGAATGGTTATGAGAAAAGTTCAGGATATGGAAGTGAACATGATGCAGAGAGATTCAGCATCGATGAAATGTCTCGTAACCAGTCCCGCTCAGGGTCAGCATCTCCACCAAATTTCAGTGCTGTCATTAGAACTGGTCCAAACCAGATTAAGCTGGTTCCAGCTTCCAAACTCCAGTCTCAGTATGACTTGTGTGAAGAAGCGGATGAATTGAACAAACTTTTAGATGGGCTTCCACGAATAGATGCTGGAGCATATGAGAGAAGTCCATTGCAGAAGAATGTTAATAAAGATTATAACTGGACAACAAATACTTTAGAAATGTTGAAGAGATCTATGCTTAATGATTCTACAGATTTAAAAAGTTCTGTAATGAATGAATCCTCAGAAATAGAGTCCAGCACAAATACCTTAAAAAACTCCATTTTATCTGATGCGTTTGAACTTGATTCAGGTACGAGCACATTAGTACCAGACTCGAGAACTAGCACTTTAGATGCAAGAAAGAACTCCATGCCACTGATACCTGATGGTCCATTGCCAAATCCCAAACCTCTCGATGAAAAAGCTAAGGAAAAAAATGGCAGTGCTCCTTGTATAGACAGAAGCCTAGAGGAAATTCCGCTAGCTGTTGGAGAGAATGGTCGAAAGAAAAGAAACCGGAATTCATTGACCAAATTGCATCGGCCTACGAGCCTTGATGTTCAGAAAGGTGAAGTTCAGGTTGTGGAACAAGCAGAAGGGTTATTGAATAAGAGGTACAGTACTGTGGAAAAAGTCACCAAACCTGTAGATGTGTGTGAATGTTGACTCATTGTATGGGGATGATGTACTTACCCGATTAATTTTGCCTCTCATCCTTTCATGTGTGAATGCTGACTCATTGTATGGGAATTATGTACGTACCTTTGTAATTTTGCCTCTCATCCTTTGGTGTGTTGAGTTTTAGAATAAGGGATAGTGTAATTTTCATAATAGAGCATCATACAAAAGTGCTTATGTTGCAGGTGTTGTGTTGGCTGTCAAGTACAATTATTATTGACATAAATAAGATCCTTGTTTATCACAATTGTTTGCTTTATCCAAAACAAACATCATGTCATTCAGATAGTTCTATATTAAACTGCGACTTTTAGAAATACTTTGTTCATCATGAATTTTGTTTTATTCATTGTCAAGAAAATTTAAATTGAGGCTAATTGATTGTGTTGACTGAAAATATCATTGGGAAATGTGATTGAACTGGACAGTATGTTGCCTGTAAATGATGAACACATTTTGTATTTTTCACGAGGTTGGATTTAATTGCTGATATTCAACAGTGTGTGCTATTTGATCTTTATGTTTCAGAAACAGATGGTCATATTAACATGATGTTTTGATTACAAGACTACTTGTAATATTATGTTGTCCCTATATGAAAATAGTGCTAGCCTAACTTCTAGTATGGCTGCCATGACAGACATCTTGAAAATCGTATTAATACTACTCTTGAATGGAAAGTCGTATCAACGTAATCTTTCCAACAGAGGACTTCTTATAATGTCTAGTTGAAATGAAAATGGCACCAATCTGACATCCAGGATCAATACTTGCCATATTAACAGAGAGTGATTGGGAGTGGGGGCAGGGTGAGTATCCAGAAGTGTGTTGTGAGCTACCAAAGTGCAGAGGTATCAATGCACATGACCAAAACAAGTGATGTCGTCCAATTGAAAATAAGCTAACTTTTAATTAAACCTGTAGAAAAAGATTGGAAGTTCAAACCTGAAAATACACTCTCAAAGAGAAAAAATGGAAGACTTAGTATATATGATCACCATACATGCAAACACTCACATAATCACCATGCATATACATGCAAACACTCACATAATCACCATGCATATACATGCAAACACTCAAATAATCACCATGCATATACATGCAGATACTCACATAATCACAATCACACTGACTTTAAATAAAAGCAAACACCAAGTTTATGTCTTTAAAATCCATTGGATGACAAAATATATGCATAATTAGATGTATTTTTTGTTACTCTTGATAGCTCCATAGGGAGTTTGAAGGTAATGCAGGTGTCCTCACTACCATCATTTTGAGACTGGATGGTACTGGTGTTCAAACTTCTCTGCTAGATTCTCTGAGCAAATCCTGGTCAGAAACAAATTGTTCTGGACATCCATAACGTTTACATTGTCAAAACTATATCTGTTTCAGTCTAATCACGAGATAAGATTGCCGTTATTGAAAAATTAATATACATCATCACGTTTGGGACACTATTTCATTGAGGAAAAGGGAAGGCATATTTTTAAGTTTAATGGGGGACTTTTCAGGTAATACAGGAGCAATAAACACCACTGTTTCGTATGGTATTAATGCCATAGCAACACAAATCAACTGTGAAAACACGAACGTGTGCTTTTTTGTCATTCAATCAGTCTGTTTTAACAAGAGTAAGATAACGAATAATAATAAAGAGAACCGATCTGAATGTTCATTTGAGCATATCGAAGATGTTTCATACTGGTCGTGCTTTTGTTGTGACTGAAATAGTGAACACATGATGGATACATGTTGATAAGTTGCTGGCAGTATGTGCAAATAATTAAATGCCCCCCTCCCCCTCCCCCTCCCCCTTTGATAGTGTGCTTCACACACAAAAAAAAAACTCCAGACGAGTTTGTAGTTTTTGACAAAAAGGTCACTTTACATTTATTCCCAGTGTGAATTTTACAAACATTCAGAAGAGCCTTCAGGTATTGAAGATGCACATCGGTGGAATGAATGTCAGGTACATTTTATCTACTAACCAAAACAATGAAGCAGAATGTGTTAGATAATTAATCCAAGTGAAACAGAACAGTATACATACATGTGTATGTATGTGTGTGTGTGTTTGTGTGAGGTTTTGATTTTTTATCGTAGCTTTAACAATTTTTCAGTCGTATTGATACTATGTCCGCAGTGTGGCAATTTATAGTGTTGTCTAGCACTGGAGCATCATACCACATACATGTAGCATGATGTCCCACTCAGTCATATTATCCTGACACCAGGCCGACCAGTCCTAACACTAACCTGTTAATGCTGAGCGCCAAGCGAGGCAGCTGTTAGTATCATTTTTATGTCTTTGGTTAGACTTGACAGGGGTTTTGAACATGCGACTTCCCGCATCCGAGGCGGACGCTCTGACCACTAGGCCACCGGAGTGGTCCAGTACACATGCATTGCATGAATGAAATGTACTGCTAACTTGATGGGTGATGTATATCTTGGTCTAGTGTGAATTCATTCATGGAAAAATACATATATTATAATTACCAAAATCAATCTGTTTTCCTCTCGCTAATACTTGAAGTGCCTTTGATCTGTTAAGTACAATGTCAGTTTGTCACGGAACAGCACTGTTGTATAATGGGTTGTCTAGTCCCTATATCCTGTATTATGTGTTCTGTCAGTCTGGACTGTAATACTGCATGATGATGTGTCTGTTCCTTCTTAGAAAAGCATTACTTGAAAAAAAAATTATTTGGCAATTTCAAGAACATGCCTTTGCATCAGATATGGTAGTTAGTCGTATTATGTATGTTTAACCAATAACTGAGGAACGCATCGTACTTCTGGCACTACTTTTACAACCTATTGATATTCATACAGTCTGAGATGTTGCCAACACATTGCAGTGTTTTTCTTCAATACACAGTTAAATATCTTTATGTATTGACTTATATATTATATTATTTATGAAGCTTTAGAAAACCATACTAAGCTATACAAACCGTAGCTACGATGTCGTAGCCTCGACGTGGTCATGGCTACAAAATCATCCCATATCATGTAATGGAGCAAATTAAAGTAAAAGTATGGCTAAAGTCAAAAAGAATAATTTGGAAAAATATACTACTTAAGTAAAGTCATATTTTGAAGTTAAAATATATTAGTATGGTAATTAAAACCACACCTTATCGACCACAACAGATAACGCGAGATTCTCGCGGTAACTCGTTTTCCAAATAAGTCTTGCTAAACCATAATTGGATACTATGTGATACTTTATTCAGTACATGCCATTTACATCGATTTGTTTATGTTTTCCAAAAGTATGCAATGTCCTTATAAGGCACAGAAAACACAGAGGCTAAAAACGGAAGTTGTTATTAGATGAACTAATTTGGCGGATGGTCCAAATGAGAATGTTGTATGAAGAAGATAAATGCTATTTTACACGTATTCTACAATGTAATTGAGCAATTCTGGCATTTAATAAAAAGACTATTTAATTTATCTCAGTGTATTTATGGAACATCTTCAAACAGTCTGACAATATGCTGAAAAAGTGCTAGGACTGTATCACAGCGACTGCTTCATTGATAGGTTGGTTTTGGTACCCTGGCCACGAAGTAGGGGTACTAATATTAGTACTATACAAACTATGTCAACACTTGGGATGCATGCAAAGTTCTCTGTGACTTCAGAATCCACATCATGAAATGTCACATCATCTGCTGTTGGCTGATTGGTGTCTCTTGGGTTCTCTGTAGTGTTACGACTCTACTGTCTTAAACTAAGTAACAGAAAAAAGCAAACCTATTGCACAATTCAAAAAATCATGTATTTCCTTAAACTACTGAGTGAAAATTTAAAAGGCGCTTACAGTATCGTGAATATAATCCCAAATAATCATCTAAGTTCTATCACAAGTCCACAAGTATAGAGTGTTCAGGTCTTGAATGTGCTGATGTACCATTTTTCACCCACTTTCTACATTCTTTCAGGAGTCTATGGGGGTCAGAAGGGGATGTGTGTGTGTGTGTGTGATTTGGATTTTTAACGTAGCTTTAACAATTTTTCAGTCATATCACTACGATGTCTGCATTGTGGCAGTTTATATTGATGTCTAGCACTTGGGACTTGTAGCATGATGTCCCACCCAGTCACATTATCCTCACACCAGGCCGACCAGTCCTAACAGCTGTTAGTACCATTTTTGTAAGTCTTTGGTATGACTCGGCCGGGGATCGAACCCACGACCTCCCGCATCCGAAGCGGATGCTCTAACCACTAGACCACCGGAGCGGTCTCCTGTATTTTGTAGGAGGGTCTTTTAAAAAAGATTGGGATAGTTTAATTATACGAGAAGGAAAACAGGTTAAAACTAAAAGTTCATACAACGAAATGCACATTTTATAATATGCATGTGCAACTCATGGTATGCAAATGCAATACTGAGAACTAGATGAGAAGACATTTAGCAAATTAAACATTCCTTACTTTGCTGTAGTCCATGCACTGTGTACTGCTTGACCATATCATGACTTGTGTGGCCTGTCCTAAATGCAGGTTAATTCCAGGTGAGTATTTGTAAAGCAATAGCATGTATAAAGACCAATATGATGTTAAATTTAATTTTTATTTATATAAGGGAGTAATGTCACATTACTCCAAGCACTGGCCTAAGGAGAATTACTCTTAAGACTATATACTCTGTATATATTATTATATATACGAGGATGTATATTAAAATCCCTATGGTTGACGAATCTAGGTACCTTGATTACTACAAATATTGACACCCTAGCGCTAAACAAGCAATTTCAATAATTCGCTCCATACTGGGTTTCTGCTTGGTATCGAACTTCTTTATGCGAGATAAGACATCTATCGCCTGCCTGTACGTTCCAGTGCCCAAACCCACGGCTACCGCCACATCACCAGCTAAATGATGTTTTGGTAACCGTTCATATACGGTACTAGAACGTGCAGACGCTCTCGAAACTTAGATATATACATTATTTGTCCCAAGAAACATTGGCACTGGCTAGGTTAGGTTTTATTTATACAAGGGAGTTTTGTAACATTACTCTTAGCACTGGCCTAAGGATAATTACTCTAACATGCATTAAACATGTCAAATTTCATGTGTAATTTTGTATAAACACTAGATAACACCTTCAAGGTGTTGAAACGTTTTGTATTTTGGTGGATTTTGAGTAAAATTCAAAACGGCGAGGGCGTAATATAAATCAGAGTGTACAACCACTTTTTACGTTTAAATGTAGTCTGATTTATCTCATTGGCATGTGCACTCAATTTCGCTAGTACTTAATTTAAAACGTCTACGTTATACTTTATTTTATTTTTTAATGCACTGTAAAAGTTAAAAAGTAATATCAGTGTAGTTTTTGTTACATAGAATGTATTTTACCCTTGTATTTATACGAAATTAAATTTGCAGATATCATTGTCGATGCTAGAGTTGTTACATATAATATATTTTGCCGCTTGTATTTATTTCTATCAACTTAATTTGCAATTATCACAATAAAGGTAAGATTTGGAATCTTGCCAAATATAGTAGAATCTTAATGCTTTGAACATAGTTGGTTTGAGCAAGAGAAATTGTTGGAACTGGGTTTAAACCCTACATAATGTCTATACCATATATGCTTTCATGTATGTTAGATTCAAATTCAAACAGCAGAGACCGTGAGCTGATGTTGCATAATGTACCACTAGATATGGATCAGTGCAGCTTACAATGACTTATCAGAATAGCAAACAACATTGACTCGCAATAGCAGACATGAGCCTGTAGTGTTTATTATTGGATATGATTTTTTTTACTAGACTATTCTCTTCAACTGATTTAGTCCTTTGGAGGTTCATGTTAAAGGGATTATACTGTAATGTTGTATCAATGTATCTCTCATTCTTTACACATGAAAAAAATCAAAATGAAAGTCAGCGGAAAATGTTACATAAATAACCAAATAAAGATCCTAGTCATAATTATTAAATTTAGAGGTTTTTATCATAAGTCATCACGGCAATGAATTTACTAGATTCAATTTATTATGTCTGTACCAAGTTCAGGAAAGTTTATTCTATACCCCCAGTGTAGTCGACGTCCCACTATCAGGTTTTCCTTTACTGTCACTGTTACGAACTTTATGCATTAATTTATCAGTATTGCTCTCGTCTTTGTGAACTACCCCAGAATGTGTGTGTATATGTATGTGTATATATATATATATATATATATATATATATATATATATATATATATATATATATACACACACACATTGTTGATACATTTATCTCGGTGTCAAATGTTGTTTTCATGGGAGATCTCAAGCTGTGTATGTATGGTATCTGCATGAAACATATTGTGTTCATGGCATCATTTTTAACCACCCCTGGGCATGCAGGTACAGTAATATAATTTATTACACTAATTTTGGTTATCATTAGTCATTTTAAATGTAAACGTTATGTTTTTGTTGCAGATCTCAAGCTGTATGTATTCTGTCTTAATAGAACTTGGTCAGGGTGTTCCATGTATCATTCAGAACCACCCCAGGCAAAAGCTGGTCACTATAGCTTTAGTTTCGTACACCGATGAATATTGTTATAGGTAAATCCAAATGTAAATCATTTGTCTTGCTGCAGATTTCCATAAGTACTTGTGATTTGTTCAGGTAACTTGATAAAGATGTTTCTTACATCATTCTTTTCCACCGCAGTTGAAAGCTGGTCACGTTGACCTACTTTTCTTACACCAATTTCCTTGGGCACAGGTTATCCATAGCATCCGGCAAAAAACAGTGTACGGGTTGGCGTGGTTGGCTTTCTGACATTTCTTGTTTTGTGATATGCATGTATATGTGAGCGTAGGACATCTGTAGTTAATAAATATATGTACCTTGCATATATATCTTTTAACCTTATTGTAGAAAAGAGAATCAACAGTCAATATGAGAACCTTAATCATATTTGTAAAAAAAAGAAGCCGTAAATAGATTTTATCTCATTAACGATTTTTCCGCAATAAATCCAAACCAGTCGAAGACTTGCTCATCAATTTATGTAAGCCCATATTAACGCAGAGAATATCGTGTTGTGATGTCAGTCCTTTTCGCTATATTATTTCCGCACAATATCTAGAGTTAGACAACAGCTAGCGTTATCACATTTTGTAAGTAAGTTGTATTTGGGGTCATTGTGACTCAAAGAAAATGGATTTTTCAGACTCACTTTGTTCGAGAGTAAGTTCCTTAACCGAACTTAAAGGATGGCTTGCACTTAGGGTAAAAAGAGCCGAAATTTTAGTGTCAAAGGTAATGATCAGGATGAATCTAATTAGACAATATAAAGTACGCTTTAATTCAAGGTAGCCAACATTGCCCAAAGTCAGTAATTGCGACCCGCTAGTCAATAATCTCCAGTCGTACATGCCTTACTAGTGCATGTTAAACTCTGGGTGGGCAAATAACGCACCGTTCACCTTACTATTGTTGATTTGATGTCTGCGCAGAAGTCTGTCAGTTTGTCCATCCATGTATCTGCCTGTCATCAACACTGAAGAGGTAGGTTGTGTTTGGTAATGTATGGGGCACTGTTGCTTGCAAATTCACATGACTTGGTATGTAAATGTTGCATGAAAATATTGCGACCTTCAGTGACAACTAGGTCACTGTGACCCATATTTTATAGTTTGCAACCCGGCCTTGTTGTAGTTGGATGTTTTGATGTCATACTTGTCTTACCTTTGAAACACAAGTGAAACCTGTACATTTTTGCAAGTTACGTTTTATGGTTGTCATTGTTGTTTCTGTTGTAGACATAAATGTAAATTTTTTGTCCTAAATTATTTATCGAAAACTACTAAATGTAGATGTGAAAAACTTGTTGAATACATTCATCTTGATTACCACTTCTTTGCTTGCAAAATTGCGTCACAGTGACCTATTAATGCTCCAGATATAAAGTTTTGCTTATAGGTCATTTTCTCTTTTACTGTTGCTCGTACAGCCATGAAACTTGATAAGTTAATTCCGTTTGAAAACTGTAAAATGCGTCAACATGACCTGTTCCGTCTCTAATGACTATTGTAGACTTTTGGATCACGGCATAATAGAATAGATGAACGTTGCTGTCTGTGGATGACTTTGTGAGAAAGAAAATAAAAAGGTTTTTAATGTTAAATATGGAACGAATACCATCAATGTTTAAGCATTTATGTAAATGTTTTGTGTGTGTGTGTGTGTGTGTGTGTGTATCCAATCATCTGGCTCTAATGCCAAGTGAACGAACGGTGTGATCCAGCGTTTTGTCGTGCGTCTGAGAGCATCATTGCTTGAAAGTCTTCGATTTCTATATATGATGCCAGTCCGCCATCAGATATACCCACCGTTACTAAAATTAGAAACAAAAAGATTTTTGAACGACTTCTCAAAAACCACTCAACGACAGAATTTGACCAAACTTGACAAAAATACTATGGATTAAGGGGCTTCCATATTTGTACAAATTAAGCCATTATAATTTTAAATGTTTACACTGTTACGAAAATATAAAATGTTTAATCGACTTACAAAAATAAAGCCCTCACAACAGAATGTAACCAGATTTTGACAGAAATCATCCAAACAAAAAGGTATTGCGTTTTATACAGATGATGCTGATCTGCCGTAAAAATGACCACCGTTACTCAGACTAAATACTAACTGACTTCTACTCAGTCATGAATAAAGAATTTAACTAAATCTGACAAAAGTCGTCTTGCATGCATTATAGGTTAAAGGTCCGATTTGTGCAAATAATTGCTATCCACCATTAAATGTGACGACCACTGTTGCCAGGAATGAAAAGAAAAACCGTAACATGATTTTCAGAAACTGTAAACAGGAGTTTACCGAATTTGAGAGAAAGTATCTCGGCAAAATGGTTTTCAAATTTGTACAAATGGGATTGATCCACTATTAGTTGGAGCCATCGTCGATAAAAGTGGACAAAATGTAAATGACTTCTTATAAAACTGTTCAGAATTTGATCCAATTTGACGGAATGAACCACGAATGGCACCATATTGATACAGATGAAGCTTATCCGTCGTCTTTTACGGCACCTATAAATAGCTTTCTCATTATAAAAAAAACCCAGTGCTTAACAGAATTTAAACAAACTGACACAGATCAGCCAGCTATGAAGGACGTTTAAGTTTGTACAAACGTTGCTGATCCTACATTAAGCATGACTTTTTTATTATTAAAAACAAATCTTTAATCGACTTTTTCATCACAAACTGCTCAACAGAAATTTTAAGCAAACTTTATTAAAAGTATCCTGGCACAGACTGGTTTCGGATTTATACAAACGACGCCATCAGATATTGCCACCGATAGTAGCAATAGAAGACAACATTTAAATGGCATCTTCTCATAAATAACTCTTCAGAATTTGACCAACTTTGACGGAACGCATCAAGTCGTAAACACCTTTTGATTCTGGATAGATGGCATTGATCAAATGATGCAAACATAAATAAACCTTTACATAATTTATTTCATAACATGTAAAGTGCAGCACAAGAAGAAATTTCTACAGAAAGAACCCTTCTGAGCAGGTCCTTTTGGCCAACTGTTCTTGAATTTGGTTATTAGGTTATATCAGCTATTACTCCAATAATCTCAGGCCCACTTGAGGGCCTTGTATTGAACTATTTAAATGTTAGGAATAATTATGATAATATGCAATAAAGGAATTGTGGCTTATTCGTCTGTTTATTAAACCTGCAGTCGTTATAACCTGCTGGAGTCAGAAAAAAAGCTTTGTTCCTGTATTCCTTCAATTTTCTTAGCGATAAGGTCACTTGAGTGCTCCCAGGCCCACTTGGGGGCCTCGTATCGAACTATATAATTGTTAGGAATAATGAAGCTAATGTACATTCGTGGCTTATTAGCGTATTTATAGAGCCTGTTGTCATGATAACATGCTGGGTTAAAATAACCTTTGATTCTGTTTTTCCTCAGTTTTCGAGCTTTTGGTATAGCCTAGCGTCTGCTGTGCGTTATTCGTCCAATAGCAATTACTTGTTACCACTCTGAAAGCCATATCGATGATCTAATTTTGGTCAATTTCGATAATAAGCAAGATCAATACATATTCATGCGGTGATTGTGCTTCGGGTTGTCTGAACTGGTTACCACTTTGGAGGCCATATTTTTCGAATCAGATTTTCAAACTTTACTTTGGAATATAGATGTATATCAATAGGAACTAGGAATGTAGGTGCATATCGTCAGGACCTTTAATGTGATAATGAGTTAATACATTATCTTTTACGAGATTTGGTGAGCAAAATAATTAAAATATTCAGGAAAATTTACAAATTTTATATGAAATGAGCACACGTGTCAGTTTCTATTCATCACGTGATGAAAATACTGTCTTGCAGAAAATTGTGTAATAGTATGGTGGAATGACTTTGAAATCCAATTGTTTATTCGGTCTTTACTACTTTGAGTTGCATGATATTATAACGTAACTTGCGACGTTATGAGTTGCATTATATAACGTCATTTTTGACGTTATGAGTTGCATTATATCATAACGTCATTCGTGACGTTATGTGTTATTATATGTGTTACAATGAGAACGATGATGATCTGAACCCATTAGGTTATATAGCAAAGTTAACATTTGATAAATTATATATTGTCATTATTTGAAAGGCATAACGTGTGAAACATGTTCTTGATAAAGTTTCTGTTTGTTGGGTTTTTATTACCTTATTTTCGGGGCCCCGAGTGGCCGAGTGGTCTAAAGCGCTCTCCGTTACGGATCACTGCCATCTCACCTCTGTCTGCGTGGGTTCGAGTCTAGGATTCTGCCAATGTGGGTATGTGAGAAAGCTTGCCAGTAGCTTCTCGTGGGTCGGTGGTTCTTCCCGGGGTTTTCCCGGGTTCTTCCTCCACCATTAATACTGGCCGCCATGCATAGCCTATCGTGTGCTGAAAAATGGCGTTAAATCCCACAACAACAACAACAACAACCTTATTTTCTGAACAGATTATTTTGAAGAACATGGCGAGTTCGTATTTTTCTTAATTTTAAGATTATTTTTTAATTTTTTTTGTAATGATTAGAAAACGTACGCTTCACCAAGACCCCCGAAAAACGTCTGCATATGTCCATGTACTCGCACGAACTTTCTTGAAATTAAAGTTATGCATATTTATTTAGAAAGATATTTAGTGTCTCAGTAAATAAAATACGTATTTTGTATTTATTTCATATTATAATTATGTAACATTACTTATTATTATATTTAATGTCACATTATTTTATTATATCTGTTTTAAATAATTATGTTCCGACATAAAGATTGAGGCCCATATTTTATCTATTTAAGTCTTTAAGTCTAGACACAAAACGATTGATTGGTCAAATTTAAGCCAGACATAATTTTAAGCAATTTCAAAAACAAAATTTAACCAAACTGTAACCAAAATGTAATTATGTACTTAAAACGTATTATAACTGTCCAGTAAATCTGATTGACTGATATTTATGTCTGTCATAAAAGTTGTCCAGTCAAATGCCTTACTTCTTTTTAACATTTATGCTAGGAAATTGGGACCTGATCAATGAACGTTCTTTTGGTGAAATCAAGACCAGTTATAATTAACATCTCCAGTGTAAGATATTGTCGGCATGCAGCTTTTGTTAGAAAATTTCCGTTTACCATTTTATTACCAGCATCTTCCACCCAGCCCTAGGATTTTTGGGGTGCATATTAAAATTGGTTCTGTCCGTCTGTCCTTACCAATTTTGTTTCCTTAGCATAGCCTCAAACCCGTTCATGATATCTCTTAGAAGTCTGGCAAACATATTAGACTAGTGGTCTAACTGTGCCTTTAACTATTCACAATTATTATAATATCTGTAATGTTCTTGTCCATGTGTCTGGCTATGTACATTCGGAACATAACTCCTAAACCGCACAAGAAATCTCATTGAAATGTGGTTTATTTAGACTAGTGTCGTTCCGCTATCTTCTGTTTTAATATTTGTAATGTTTTTGTCCAGTTGCCTGTCCATCAGTCTTCACTCTTCGTTTTGGGTAAACATCTCCAAACCCATTTACGATGTTCCTGTAAATTTTGGTACACCTATTAGACTAGTAGTCCAGATGTGTCTTTAGATGTGGAGAAATTATCATTTTCAATATAATTTTGGTTCGTCGGGGAAAGGACAACTCTTTCTCTTCGTTAGTTTGGAGAACTGGTCGCATTCTACATTCAAATAAATGTTTGAAAGATATTACTAAATGTATTTTCTTCAAATATTTTAAGTCGATTGTGAAAATTCTAATATCGGTTGCAGATATTGGTCAAGACCGAGTCATTCACTGCATCGAATGAGCCGGTCCTCCATAAGAGGAAAGCAAACAGAAGCGAATTACGTCCCGAAAATATGTATATTCTACAGGTTCATTACTTGCATCGTTTTCTTTCACGTTTGTTCATCCGTCTGTCGATCTTTCACAATTTAGTTTTGAGAGCAAATTCCAGAATCGTTAACATTTTATCTATTAAACTTTATACATGTATTCAATTAATTGTTTAGATGTACCCTAATATGACTTTTTCATCCTCAGTATTATCTACGTTTTTAGTCCATTGATCTGTCCAAATATCCATCTAGTCATTTATTAACAATTTCATTTCTGGAGTAAAACTCCATAGTGCCATTTGCTGTTGAACAATTGCCAGTTTCATTATAATTTTATATGCTGGGCATGTAGAAGACTCGTGTCTAGTTGCAGTGTAAATTAAACTAGCTGTGTGACCAGTGCCCACACGTTATTTTATATTCCAGCGCCCTTCCCCAGATCATGATCCCGATGTTGTAACCTAAGACTCATTACATAGATTCGGCGGGTGCTTTCCTATTCATGGCTTGGTAAAAAGTCAAATAATTTTACTGTAATTGCAGTTTTTAAATCGTCTGTCAGGAGCCAATGGTACGGCCCTTTGTCTGTCGTCCGCCGGCAGTACGACAGCAATTGCTTCTTACCGCTCTGGAGGCTTTATTTCTGATCGATTTTAATCAAAATTGGAATGTTATCTTGTATCTTCAAGCTCCAAGAAAAGTTCGTTAATGAGCGATATCCACGCATACTAATGATGTAATTATGTACATTATTTTCAGATTTGTTTGCAACTCCATATTTCTGGTTTGATTTTAATCAGACTTCAAATGTATGTTTATATAATCAAGATGGTAAGTGATTTTAATTATCCGATTGTCTGAATGAACATCTGGAGATCATATCTGTGATAGGATCTTGGTCAAACTCGGAACAAGGGCTTATGTTATCATGATTTAAGTAAGTTGATAATTAGTGTTATCTACGTGTATTAATAACATAATCTTGCATCAGGTTGACAAAGCTTCTGTACACTCTGGCAACACTATGTATCATCAAATGTTTTACTAAAGTTGTTAAATGGACTTTTATCATCAGGCCGTTAGATCAGTTTGATTATCAGCAAATTTCCAGACAGAAAATAAGAAGCTTTTTGAAGGACATATGGACAGACGTACGGGTGGATAGACAGTATTACAGTACCAAATTGTGAAGTTAATTAATGTTTTCTTAATACTAATGATGTATGTTGCTGTGATGAAAGTTCTGTTTTCTAAGTGGATGTAATTTTGTTTTTGAATTAGTGTATGAACATGATACTTAACTATGTAGATTTTTAGATATCGTTTAACTCTCGAATTCTTTGCAACATAACGTGTGTCTGATGTGTTGTTCTAATTTTTGTATAATTTGCACAATTGTGTTTGTCTGCTGGAAAACAAAACAGTGCAAACTGTGACTTGTAATCAGTCACATATTTGGGAGAGAGAATATGCGTTGTTTTTCAGTTGATTTATGTAACTGTTTTAAATGTGATTGCTTTTGTTTGTCTAGTGATATCTTTTTTTATGACAAATACAAAACTCTGTAAACCCTATATACCATCATGAAATAATAAATAATTAAAGATTTGGTATCTTGGATTTTTATTTTCGTTTTTGGCTGTCTAATCGTTATCATACACTATTTCTTTCTTTGTCAAATTTAATCGCTGTTTTTCCGCAGTACTTCATTGGGCAAATACACACGTGTCAGACAGCCGTCACAGCATTTATCATACATGTTCCTACAATTCACATATCAATCTACTTCTAAGACAAGGTGCCTACATAACTTAAATGATAAAATACCACCCTTTTACACCCAGCCATTACTCGTTGCGGGGTAATATAATTTACACCTGGGCTGCCGAATTGTCCGGTTTTAGTTTCCGTACGATGACCTAAGTTTGAGTGAACATGTAACACAATCTGGAACTTGTATTTTGCTTAGCTTATTGAAAAATGTATTGATTTTAAGGTCATTACCTCGAAGAACAAGGTCACTTTGCTAAAAGTTAATTTTGCCCATGCATTTTATTTCTGGGCATTGTCATGTTATTGCGAAAAAGTGTGAGTTTTAGTGCTTCGAAGATGAAATATGGTTCAGCCTTGATCATTACTTTTACGTTTTGGTGAGTTTGGTTCAGCTAAATAAAAAAAAATAAAAAAGATGAATCCGCATATGTTTCCTTTCGTTATAACAAAGGCTACCAATACACGTGAACAAGAAATTCAACGCAGATTCCAACACAAATTGGTATATGTTTTTCTGGTTGACCAATGAAGAATTCTGTTGATTTTTGTTTGTCAGTAGCTTCGAGGGTAGTGCATCTTCGCTAGCCAAGGATCCGATTTGTTAACCCTATCTACACCTTGGCGGAATGAACAGATATTTTAGTGATTTGTCCTAGCGACATCTATTGGATTTCATGAGTTGCCTCCATTAGGAGGTATTGCCAACTAACCAACAGCGAATAACAGCTGTACATTGTATATGGGCGAAAATGGTTGAGGCAATTGACTTTTAAAGGATACTTTGTACGTTCAACATCGAGAATGTGACTACTTACCAGAGAGAAGCCATTACAGGTGTATTTGAGTGAAAACTATTTATACAAACACTGACCGGCAGTGGAAAATTGCTTATTTATGAGACATTCAGGTTGTGTGCTCCCCTTGTCTTGATCATATAGGAACTGTTCGAATTTAAACAATTTAATCTAATGAAATTCAGACCCGTAGCGCAGAAATATATGTTCGATCCGACATAGTGTAGATACGTTTAACACATCAGAACCTTGGATAGCTAAGATGAGGGTAGTATCGCTGTTACTAAGCTTTGTTTTTGCCCTCCGTTTCATTTCAGGACCACTTATTTTCTATATAACAATAAAAATAAATGTAGTGTATTTGTTCCCCTTACCCCCAAGAAGAACCATATTAATAGCTGAATTTGGGGTTGGGGGTGTAAGTAGCTCAGGTCAAGGTCGCTGTCAATGAAAACATATTTGGCCATTGAATTAACATTTTCAGAGAATGAAAGGCATTTACACAAAACGTTGTAAACGTTTTCACCTCCGCTCAGAAAAGGCCCCTATTTATTATGGAGAGTGTATCCATAAGATTAAAATCTATGTTGCTAAAATAGATTTAGCCATTGCTTCTCATTCTGGACCAAACACAGAAGCTATCTGTAACCCTTTATAATATCTTGGTACCTGTATTATAATTCTAGTATCTGAGAAATATTCGCATGGTCTTTCGAGACCGAGTCGCCAATGATGATGATGATGATCTGAGAAATAGCTCTATCGATCTAAAAATAAGTAGTTTGAAGTTCATGGTCAGTGTTACTAAAAATAGATTTCACCCCATCATCGCAACCCACGGGCGATAATCCGTTGCATCCCTATTGTCATACGTGACCGCCTCTGCAATGATTACCTTGTTTCTCATAATTATGCATAAACCAGTTAAACCAATCAATGCGAGCGCGAGTAAATTGCTGTCGCCAATGCTGGAATGAGCCAAACAAGTTTCTCGTCCAAGCAAACTGACTTATTGACCAATAAAATGGTCACTTGTATTGATGTGTAAGAGACCGTAACATTATGTTGCTGATGACGTATGCTTGATTACTGACGAAAAACGAGAAATTCTCCGACAGGCGGCCTCATGTGATAAAGCTGGAGTGTACCCCATGGCGGGCGACACGATTTATGATTTCATTAGCGGACAACGAAGTTTATGTATAACCAATTTCAGGGGAGCTTGGTTCACATGTTTCCACTTGCCGCAAATAAAAAGGAACCATTAACAACTCAGTTCTTGAGAAATGTTAGACTGGGAACAAATGGGTGTGAAATTTCGCCTACGAGTACTGATGGAACCATGTCTAAACATGTATTTTCATTTGTACTCAAAAGTATATTGCCTCCATAGTCAATTGTACCACCTCTAATACGATCCGAGCTTTATTCGGCCATTTCCGTCAGGTCGTGAAATAACCCTGTACATTGTTATAGGAACGAACATCAGTTTAATGCGTTTGGTGATTCGTCTCTGGCGGAGCGCACCACATGTTATGACAGCAAAGGATTACGATGTTTCGTTCCTGACTTTACCTCCCATCGCTGCCATATTGTTCCATATGTTATACGCCAGAGCGAATCAAACACTCGCGTTAGTCCTGCCGGAAGTACCTTGTTTTCCCCTATTTCTAAGGATTTCTAGAAAACACTCATTATCAGCTGGATGTTTTCATAACGAGCGAAGACCATATATATATATATATATATATATATATATATATATATATATATATATATATATATATATATATAATCAATCAATGACCACAGATTTCACAATTTCACAATCGCCTGGCTTTTCCTGGTCAGGATTCCGTAGATTAACGTCAGCACCTCAGACCATGAAATGCAAATCACGACTCAAACACCCAATACAGGGAACTATTTTTCGACTCCATCCCAGCTCAGTCGAAACACAGTTCTGAACCACAGTTCACATGTGACCTTCCACCAAAAGGTCTTCACATACACATAAAAGGCATCTCCAAATAAACGAACAACCACTTCTGATTTATTCCACGTCATAAGATATTAGTCCCTGTCATGAATATTAAGCATGGCAAGGCACAACTAATCAACACTTTTAAATTAAGATAGGGACTACTTGGCTACATGCACATGTATGCGGCTTTGACCGGATATCATACTTCGAAACTAATCCATGTCAACATAAAATCTCATGAATTCTGTACACTACGACGCCTGTTCCTAGAAATAAGCTAATTTTACTCGGGTTGAGAAATATTTCCCGAACACCGACTTCCCATAATCAAACAATTAATCAAAAAAATGTAGCAAAGTTATCAACGGAGGCGTAAATTATAATGGCACATACTTTGAGTTATTGTACATATTATTGCAAAACATTGCCTAACAGAAACACTCTTTTATCCAATTTATCATGAATGCTCAGCTTCAAATCGGATTTATGTATTTTATAACGCATGATCAAAGCATGTATTGGTTGAAAGAAGTTTATTATTCGAAATCAGGACAAACTGTCTGTCGAATCTACAATTAAACAGATCTTTTGCACACGCCATTGCTAAAAAGATCCATATTATTAATACATCAACAGTCACATAGTTCACATACAAATTGATTTTTAATCACCTTACAAGTTTTGTTGAAAGACTTATTTAGCATACACTTAACATTAATAGCAAGACTACAAAACATAAAGAAAACGCTAATAAGACAATGAAAGACAAAACGTTTCTGAGCACAAATCTTAGCTTTGCTTTGCATGTTTTTTGTCCACTGAGACTTGTCTCCATCAATTGCTCCAATCTCTCCCTTAGTTTATTGCACCCCTTGAGATTCATTATTTCTGTCAGTGTTTTGATGTTTCCAAAGACCCTTGTGAACTGAAGCTAACAAAATACCTTATCTGCATAGTGGTTAAGGAGTCTGACTCATGACCAGAATGGCACGAGTTTGATTCACTCCATCGCATCAACCCAGTTTTGCAATAGTGGCGTATCCTTTGGCAAGATACTCTACTCTCCTTGCCACAGCATGACATACCCTTCAATGCGTTCGTGTGCCTTACAAAAAGAACTCGGCCTTCGCATCGTCTTCTTGAATTGTAAGTATAGATTTTAATAAATCATAAAATATATTTTGACTATTTCGTAGAGATATCAACAATAGTATTAAGAGAACCTGCTTCATTTCGTGTTTGCTTATATAAGTAATAAACACGCATCATTACATTGCTTATATAAGTAATAAACACGCATCATTACATACGTCGTCTGTAAGACGTTGATAGGGGGAAATGGAAAGAAGAGCAATAAACTCTGAGAGAGATTATCAAGATGGTTATGTCGCCATATGATTATGAATAATTTATGATATTGCTATGAAATGTATGTACATATTTAGAAAGTCAATTTTCCATGACATCTTTAGTATTTTCCTGATAAAATTAGGGAAACTTTTGTGGCATCTATTCAAAATATTTCAAACAAGTGCTATAAGCCCCAATATTCATTTAAAATCTAAATCGAGTCCGTTTACTTGGCATCGGCTGGCTAAAATTTATTTTTCTTAAAAAATGTATAACGTTCAGACAACTACGACCCAAATAGATTTTTGCTTTATTTCTGGACATGCTTATGTCGTTAGAATATGACCTTACATTCAAGAGGAAAAGCTATAACAAGATTTTCAATATGGCTGCATTGGTGGCCATATTGGGCATCAGAACAGCAACATATTCATTTAGTACTGATTGAATATCATTAGAAACCTTTTGGTGAAAACCGCATGTCGATGTGACCATCCATCGAGCAGTAGCAATAAAATGAGTTTATGGTGGCCATATTGGAGGTCAGACTAGCACCATTTTCATTTAGAATCCACTATATGCCATATAACACCTTGTGGTAGAAACTATATGTTGATATAACTTTCGGTTGAGAAGTAGTGGTAATAAGAATTTCACGATGGCTGCCATAGCGTCCATATTGGATGTCTGATTGGCACCATTTTTATATAGGACCGACTTGTCATCATTAAAAAGTTTTCTGGTGAAAACGCTATACATATAAGACTTTCCGTTTTGGAGGAGTAGTAATAACAACAAATTCAAGGTCGCTGCCATGATTGTCACGTTGGACGTCAGAGTGGAAACTGGACATTGTAAGAAGTCTTCAGATGATCACCTTGTCGATATCACTTCATTTTAGGAGGAGCAGTGATAACAAGATTTTCAAGTTGACCACTGCAGTGGCCATATTGGCTGTCCAAGCAGCACCGTTTTCATTTTGGACCAACTAGACAATGGGTGAATTTGTGTGTAGTTTCATGGCAATCCTCCAAGTATTTTGGGAGGAGAAGCATACAAATTGTGCTAACGGATGAACGGACGGACGGACAGACCACACTATAAGCTCATCTGATCTATGAGAAGTTAACTCAAAACAAAATTTAGAGTTACAAGTTTTAAAATACATGTAATCCTGTATCTATTAATAATTCAACTCGGGTAACCTTTTTAGACTTAAGGTTTGTCTTGTACAGATTATAGTGTCTTCCGATGCACAGAAAAAAAAGTCTATATATTTGTATCCGACTTTAGTTTAAAGAACAGGGCGTGCAATGCTACATGCCAGGTATAAAGCATATTGTATATTCATGGAACATATGAAAATACTTACATCGAGAGTACGATATATACACAGAATAATATCACAATAAGCTTGTAGGAAATTGAAGAGACACTTTATGAAGACACTTTTCACAAATACTTTTACTGCAGAGACAGAGATGGGTCATTTAACGTTTGCTTCTCATTGCCATAAGAGTGAAGGATAAGACTTTCCACAACCGATTATTTCATTATTATTATGTTAATCTCTGACTCCATCATTTTCGCGCGCGCGTGTATGTGTGTGTTACACAGAGAGAAATAGACACGTAGGGAGTTAGATTCTAATTACATTCTTTCTGCCGAGTTTACGGAGCAATTAGCAATTTCATTACTTTTTGGCGATGTTTTAGATTTTATTGAGTTTCTTTCCACATTATGGATTTGCTACGCGCGGTCTGTCGTTAAAAACTCAAATGTTAGGTCTTGATGGTTTGATATGTAGAATAGGATAGGATACTCTGATACAAGTAGGTAATTAATCCTATACATGTAGGTAATATATCTCTCTCTCTCTCTCTCTACACACACACACACACACACACACACACACACACATGTATGTATATATATATATATATATATATATATATATATATATATATATATATATATATATATATATATATATATATATATATATATATATGGGGGGGTGGGGGTGGTTGTGTTGTCGCACACGTCTAATTTGAATTACGAAGAATTTGTCTTGCGCTCATCTTATTAAACATATTTCACATTAAGCGAACTTTATGAATTATAAACAACAACGTGTATTTTTTCAGGCGGGATAATTTGTGAATAGGAGGTGAAGGTTTTGTATTTTGAGAGAGAGAGAGATCTTTACAGCGCTAATTTGACAAAATAAGTTATATTCAGTACTTGTATTCGATTGCATTCAGTGTTGAGTGGCTTAATTACTTGTCATGGGTGGTAAATTAAGACGTATCAAATAATTCAAGATCATGTAGTCTAATTATAAATCATGTAGTGTAATGATAGATCATGCAGTCTAATTAAAGAGCATCTAGTCTAATGATATATAGTCTAATTAAAGATCGTGTAGTCTAATTAAGGATCATGTGGTCTAATGATATATCTTATGGACTAATTGAAGATCATTCAGTCTAATTAAGGATCATGTGGTCTAATGATATATAGTCTAATTAAAGATCGTGTAGTCTAATTAAGATTCATGTATTCTAATGAAGGATCATGTAGTCTAATGATAGATCATGTAGTCTAATGATAGATCATGTAGTCTAATGATATATAGTCCAATTATGTAGTCAATAGTCTAATGATAGATCATGCAGTCTAATTAAGGATCATGTAGTCTAATGATATATCATATGTACTAATTGAAGATCATATAGTCTAATTAAAGATCATGTAGTCTACTGATATATAGTCTAATTAAGAATCACGTAGTCTAATGATAGATCATGCAGTCTAATGATATATAATCTAATTATGTAGTCAATAGTCTAATTGAAGATCATGTAGTCTAATGATAGATCATGTAGTCTAATGATAGATCATGTAGTCTAATTAAAGATCATGTAGACTAATAGATCATCTAGTCTAATTAAACAATCTCAATGGTAATAATTCAAGTAATTATTCAAATCATTATAGTCAAAGTCACACCTGTTAAATTGATAGGTTATCTCATTACTTAAAAAGTGCACTTGTTATTACAAATACTCGTATAGTCAAAATACTCGTATAGTCAAAATACTCGAATAGACAAAATCCTATTTAATACACATCGAAGCATCTGCTGATGAATATCCAACACAGCTGCATCACTTGATAAGATCCTCAGCTGAAATCTTTTATTTAATTTCGATATAATACCTAATTGTATCCCATACAAGTATGTGCTTTCAGACACGTAAAAGACTAGAATGCATAATTCAACACATTGATCTGATTGGATGCACAATTCAGTCCGACCTAGTACAAATCATTCGTGTCATGTAAGCGCATTTACTGATATAATTTTTTGTAAAATTTAATATTTAATCATAATATAGTCATAACAAAGTTTATTCAGTCGTGAATTTTGAGTGAACTAATTGCCATAATAAAAAATGTGTTGAATTATGCATCCAATCAGATCAATGTGTTGAACTGTGCATCCAATCAGATCAATGTGTTCTACATTAAATCGAGACTTAACGTTTTGTTGGCTGAATCTAGACTTGATATCATGCAATCGAATTATTTATCAACTCACCACATAAAAGAAATTCCAATCATTAAAGAAGACAGAGGTAGAAAACAGAAAGAAAGGAACCAACCAAGGAAACACATTGTCCTAATGGATTGAAATGTGTTTCAGCACCTTGTTCTTGTAATCAACACCACGATATGAATGTGTACGTTCTATAATCATCCAGTATTAATGCAAAGTTGTGAAAGTGTGAGTACATTAATATTTTACCGATAATGCACATTTTCCACATAAGCTGATGAAATTCTTGGAAAACCCATATTACCCGAACATTGTGAAGGCTAGACATATACTCAAATACAACGTGATTGTTAAGATTGGAGAAATTGCAGTTATTAATGCTTCAGCCAGTGGAATCCATTTTCTGATTCTCTGTGGTCATGTGAGACAAATGGGTCCCTGTATGTATTCTCTCATTTGTAGAACTTTGTTTCCGATTCGCAGACGTCGTTAAAAAGGTCATGGACCTCACAGATGTCGCTTTCATTGAAATTCTGGAGGAATTCCGTCACCTCACGTACACAGTGATCCTCTATGATCTTCATTGTCGACTTCAACTTCTGTCCAACTGTGGTGCCAGAATCCATAAGTTGTCTCCCTTTCTCATGGGCCTTGTACAGTGGATGGCGTCTGTCATGGGATGTCTGGAAACTATTACGAGGTCGCTCGCCGTAAGATGGCGACACTGTCCATGGACCCATCTGCACGCCAGGACAAAATATGAAAGGTTTAAATACAGACGTATCGGGGTCAGGAGTAGCTGTGAACCAATGGCAGTGCGGAATATTAGAATTTGGGGAAGATAATGTAGACACTTGGCTTCCCACCGTTAATAACTCGCCGTTGAAGTTTATGCTCGTTTCACTATCACGAAGAACTCGAAACAAGTGCTCAGCTGCCACTTGACCTGTGCAGAAAAATGCATTACCTAGCTGAAATGACTTGTAAAAAAACGTTTGGTCCTTTAAAATGCATGTATATTTATTGATTAATAAGGTTTTGCAAGACAATGTAAAATTGTCAACAATTAAAGAGATTTGTTTTCTTTCTTTAAACATATGTAATTGAAATTTGTTGAGGTAATGAAAGACAAAATAACAGATTTTCTTCGTTCTTTGTTTTTGTTCATACAAAGTTTACAAAACAAACTTTAAAAGAAATAACGAAGCAGGAAAGAAAAAGAGAAATATACAGCAAAATTAGTGCCCCCCTCCCTTTACAACAGAGAATAGAGAAAAATACTCCATATTTCAAAGTAGGTTTGAAATTGGTCTTAAGTGCCATACATTTTTTCACAATTTCGTATTTGATGCAAACGTACGAGGAACGAATATAAGTTAAATGTTATCTTTCTTTTTTATAAAAAATCGAAACATGTATGATCGGTTGCATTACATCCGTTGCTCAAACCTTTGTTCATATTGGTTTCAAAATAAGCATATATTATTATTATCTGATGTAATTGCTGGATCCAGTTTAGCTTTTAGAAAATGATTATATCACATACTGTTATCCTCCCAGGATTATTTGTGCAAACTTTTGTTTCTTTGTTAGTTTTTTTTTTGTTGTCTTTGTTTTGTTTTGTGGTGATTTGCAGCGTAGGAAATCATTTCCGAAAAGGTACGTTGCAAAAATCTGTAAGCAGTTACAAAGTAAAAGGTGGTTCAAAGTGCCTTGCAGAAGACTTTGTGTTCAAGAGTTTTGTTAATCGATGATGCATACAGTGAACAGCTCTTGACAAATACCATAAGATTGGTTTGGGCGACAGTGCAGGACGATTAGTTTGGGAGACAATGCGGAAGAAAGAACAGCTCATGGCAAATATTATTACAACATTGGAATATAATCCAAGACATCGAACAGCTCATAACAAATTAAATTTTCCGAAATATTTTATAATATTGTCAGGTTGTGTTGTCGAGTTAAAGTAGAAAACGTTTTAGATTTAAAAAGAAAAAGAAAAAAGAAACAAAGAAAAATACTTTGACTGTACCATTTTTACATATTTTTTCCAACAGCTGACGACCTCGTTTTAACCGATTGCTGGGGTTCTGAGCTTCAGAAAGGGAAATTCCAAGGTACTCCGATGAAAAGACCTTTGCAAAATTAAACTCCCCATCCTCCGGTTTCCAGAGTCCTGCTGTATGCGCATGCTCAGTAATATTAGAAGACATGGCATCCGCATTTGATTCTATCGTTAGCAAGCTTGATGTATTTACGATGCCAGCTGCAAAGTACATACGTTCTTATTGTTAGATTATTTTACTCCAAAACCGTCTAAATTTTTATCACATTATCTTGTAACACAAAATAGAAATATAACTTGTTAAAATATCTATTCCCTTTTGACATTATAATCGCATCCTTATCTGTCCCTTTCGGCATTATAATCGCATCTTTCTGTATACCAGAATCATCAAGAAAAACATCGTTCTGAATCTCGGTGAACAAGACATATGCCATCCGTTCTAAAGATTACATGTTCCGTGATGAGATGTAGTTTACGGGGCACTAATAAATAATTGCGGAGCAAGGGAAAACACCAGTGTCATTATAATGTTGAAACACTAAATCTTATGAATGAGAAATTGCTAAAACATAGAGGGCCAAGAAAACTTCCAGTGAAGGAAATACCTATTCTTTTAAACACGAAGCAGTTTGTATGAATGCAATAACAGAAGATCTTTCAAGGCGTATTTGATTTCTTGTCGTCTTATCAACCAAGCAACCAGGCTGGTACGGTTATATTAACTTAACTTCCATCAGCTTCGTGCCTGGGGTGTGATTGTTTTATGGACTTTAAAACCTTTGTTCATAGAGCCGTTGAAAACGTACATTCGAGAAGTTTCGCTTCGACAACTAGTTCAAGCAACAGTAGGAATAATTATAATTTTCATTTCTTCAACATCACCTTCAGAGAGAGAGAGAGAGAGAGAGAGAGAGAGAGAGAGAGAGAGAGTTTGATAACCATACATGTAAATTTTCTGGCCACCCAATATTTTCCAGCTGTTTCCAGAAGCCACGCCTCCTGTTTATCCGCAATAACGTAAGCATTGTGGTACGTCCACTGACCGAAGCTCCAGTCCTCGCAACATAACCCGCCCTGGCCGTGCCGCTCTAGAAGTCCTGTGATAACACTAACCGCCTCGCTGGCCGTGTTAGCCCGCTCCAATCCTAGCCTGGGAGAAAAAAATTGGTTTAGTTTTTACAAACTGTATTTTGTTATACAAAATTATTACTCTTGTCTAATTTCGCAAGTGAGAGTTAGCACATGGTCTTTAGGACGTTGAAAGTTTTTGTGGGTCTTTGTGGAACGTTGTGACTTTGCACAGGTATATTTCATTGTATTATGTTTTTTGGGTCGTATTTTGTACTCTATGGCGTAAGGTACCAATCTTCAGCTTGGAAATGCTTTCTGATGGGTCATGCAAAAGTGAAATTTGAGTTTTTGTCGCGTGGCCAATGGACGATTAATGAAAATGTATTTAGTATTTACGTGTGTACCAACCATACAGTTGACAACGACGGTTCTTTTAAGGTCCTTGAAAATAGGGGAAACGTGGACCTCAAGTCATAATCACGCTGCATATGTTTGATTCACTCGGTAGTGAGTCCCACTTGCGTGTTACACAACATTCAAACATGTATTTTATCTTCTGACATAGATACTTCTCTTCACCTTTACCTAGTACGTTTGAACGCTCAGCACTAGCCCAGCACTCATGATTACGTTGCAATGCTTCGTCATACTGAACGATGATGTTAGTGACGCGCACCAACAAAGGAGATATCTATTTTTCCGACTAAATGAAAATGGCGAGATTTTGGCGAACAAACCTTTGGTTACATTTGTGAAAAACAAATTATTATAAAATGATACGGTGAAAATAAGACTTGATGATTAAACAATAAATGCAATACGCGCACTTTAATTAATTATTAATATTATTTCTGTGATTTTGTAACAATATAAGAAATCGTTTGGTTTCAATAGACATCAACTTGCTTATGCTGCTGTCTGTGATGACACATCATATAGTCGTCAATACGTCATAAATTATGACCTAAAAACAACGACGGTTTTGAAGGCAGTTCAAGACAGCCTTTATTTTGTACATCTGGTTAATTTATTCTAGCATGCGATGGAAAAGGCTGAGAACGTTCAGATTGCCCGTCAAAGTGAACATCAGTAAGTCACAATGGCTGGACGTATCACTTGACTAAACTCGCCACGTTTCTGAAATGTCATTTCTGTTAATTTAGCGACGAATTTGTAACGAAAAGATAGATAATTAACTATCACAGCGCTACGTCCAGGGCCGGATGTAGACATGGTGAGGCCCTAAGCTATGGGAAGCTGTAGAGGCTCTGTTTTGGTAAGTATGAACAGTGAATAAGGCTATGTAAGAACTAACCTTTGCGAATATTTCCTAATTATTATAAAATAAATGATATCATTTATATAAAATATATTGCATAAATAATAATAGTGAACATGTTATGCAAAAAAAACAATCACTGGTTAAATTATTACGCAAGTATAAATTAAAATAAAACTGTAACAAATTTTAAAAAATTTCAAATTTTGAGAAAACATTTAAGACTGTGAGGCCCCAAGCTGTAGCTTGTTTAGCTTATGCCTAAATCAGACCCTGGCTAGGTCTGTCAGCTTAAGCATTACATTTTCTATTTTCTATTTTATACCCAAGTCCCAATCCCCTTAACCTTCTACCAGCATCCTAACACAGCCATACGCTCGTCCCCTTGCACTAGCGTCTTAATCTACTCAGCTATGCACCAGCGCAGCCATGCGTGGATCACCTTGCTCGCGTGCACCTGCATCCTAACCCACTCAGCCATGCGTGCATCACCTTGCTCGCGTGCACCGGCATCCTAACCCACTCAACCATGCTCTCATTAGCCCCAGAAGATTGAAGTTAAAGATAAAGACTTGAGGTGAACTAGAACTCAGTCGCTAAGAAATCGAACTAACCACACAGCCATATATGCATAAACCCGCTATATTTCTATTGTAAAATACAAGGTATGTAAAATACATTTTTTAATTATAAATTGACACCTATAGACAAGGTGTTCTAATTATCACAAATTATACTAATTTCATTTCACTAGGTGCATAGCGGTAGTGTCCAACATATCACAGGTGAATAGTATTGTGAAACAGTGGGCAAAATTACTAGTAAAAGATTCCACTGATTTCACAAATTGTTAAGAGAATGTTTTCCTTCCTACTTTTGTAGAAAACAATTTCACAAACCACGGACTTCAAAATGTGGTGGCAGCAAAACAATATTTAGGTTCTAATGGATATTTCTGTTATTGAGAAAGGAATGCAGGCTTCTGTTTAAAAAAATCTGGCTGTCAGTGACCCCAGATAGAATTTTAAAAGTCCAATACCTTTATTCAGGACCGTGTTGGATGAATATTTTGAAACAAGAAATATGATGTGCAAAATAGTGGCAACAAAACAGGATCATTAATAAGAAGTAAAGAGAATAGAGTGTTCTATATGCAAATACAAATGACAATATTTTGCACTGGTCTTACTAAATGCAAACTTCTTGCATGGCATGCTGTAGAAGAACACAAGTTTGTGAATGTAATGTGTATTGAAAAGTTGTTGTTGTTGTTGTTGTTGTTGAGTTTAACGCCATTTTTCAGCACATAATAGGCTATGCGTGGCGGCCAGTATTAATGGTGGAGGAAGAACCCGGGAAAACCCCGGGAAGAACCACCGACCCACGAGAAGCTACTGGCAAGCTTTCTCGCATACCCACATTGGCCGAATCCTAGACTCGAACCCACGCAGACAGAGGTGAGATGGCAGTGATCCGTAACGGAGACCACTCGGCCACGTGTTGAAAAGTATGTAAATAGCCAGGTTTCAAGACTGCATAATTTTATAGCTTAATGTTCATTAAAATTTTCAACATGTGTGCGTTTGTGACTATAAATTTATATAAGTACTCTTTCACGGGTCTGATTTTTAAAAAAACAATGTTAGTGGATTAGTGGATGTAGCATTTATTTAAAATACAGATTTAGGACTATAATTTTTAGTCATTTTGATAAAAGAAACAAATACAAGTTTCTTCAGGCGTAGAAAATAAAATAGATTTCCTTGTAAAGAGGACTAGCAGATTGAAAAATTCAATAGCCTTTCAGAATCTTCACTAGTCTTTCCCGCAAAACAATGTTAACTACATATCTAGAGAGTTTTTATGGACTTTAAAACCTTTGTTCATAGAGCCGTTGAAAACGTACATTCGAGAAGTTTCGCTTCGACAACTAGTTCAAGCAACAGTAGGAATAATTATAATTTTCATTTCTTCAACATCACCTTCAGAGAGACAGAGAGAGAGAGAGAGAGAGAGAGAGAGAGAGAGAGAGAGAGAGAGTGGAGAAGGTAATTTAAACATCCGCTGTGGAGTGGAGAAGGTAATTTCAACATACGTTGTGGAGTGGAGAAGGTAATTTAAACATCCGCTGTGAAGTGGAGAAGGTAATTTAAACATCCGCTTTTTCAGCTATGAATTTATCACTTGCCACGTCCATCAAATGCTTTTGCAATACACGTTAAGTATCTCACGTGGAGATATTTCTAACATATATTTGGCAGTGTTGTTCGACTTACAATCACCAAAGTCTCACTTCTACTATTCAGATTTGAGATTAGTTGACATCTGAATAAATCATAAAATGTTTCTGCACAATCAATAATACACATACATTAGTCCAATGTATTTTTCTCAGAAAATCTAGGGCAAGTCTTTAATTATTTCTCTTGGAAAAGATATTATCAATGACTTCAACTTATCTGCTTAAATTCGAGGACTATAAATCTTGAATGTCCATGTGTTGGCGTAGACTGAAATTTAAATAGTACCAAACTAGCACAGTCTTCTTGCACTTGTCTGTGTATTTTGCATATTTATTTCTTCCATAAATTGTGTTTGCAGCGATTATTTGAACATCCGTTCACGTTGCGTTAACCACATCCACCTTTCTTGTATTTTCCATCACTTTCCATGTCAATATTTAAAAAGAAACCAGCAAAGATAAAAAATAATAAAAAAATACCTGATGTTCTTGATGGAGGTACACGCGTTATCAAATATTCATCTCACTATAGTTATGGCTGACACATCACGTGCTTGATTAATGGCTACCACCTGAAACTGGTGTCAAATACAGATAACGGTGTCTGTATGCCAAACAGAGACGAAAACGCCCATCCATGGATGCCACATTACCTGTATGGATAGATCTGTGAAGGACATTAATATACAGAGGAACATAAGGTATATTCAAACCGTTTAGAGAATCGTACTTCGTTCCAAGCAAGAGTCAAACCAGTGTATCAAGTGACAGCACCTGCCTCTTAGATTTCTTGCACCAAAAACCTAACCAACTTAGCCGTGCGCTCATCCCCCAAAGAGGAATGAACAAGGCGAAAGAAAGGGCTCGAGATGTATGATTACTCACTCGTTAAGGAAACGTAATTCAAAATCCAGCTGTATAAATAAACCATCTCGATTTCTATTTAAAAAAGCAAAGATACATGTATAATATTGCGATTACAAATTGACAGCTATAATTATAAACTACACCAACAATTATAAATTGACACCAATACTTATAACTAACACCTATAATTATAAATTGACATAAATTTATATTAAAATTTCATGCATATACCTTCCATTCCTAAACAAGAGACCCGGTAGGTTTTTGCATAAAGCCGCGTGTTAAATTCTGATCAGGAAGTCCTCGTCTCTTTCCGATGCGAATAACTTCGACTTTCTGAACGTAACTCAGAAGTAATCGTAAAGATATTTCCCAAATTCGGTCTCTAACCTGACAACATTGCAGACCCATTATGTCCGTTATGTATCTTTGTAACTGTGCAATCAAGGAATGTTTTGATTTGTTACGTCATAATGTTTATCAATATCCAATACACTGAGAAATAATTCGAAAAGAATAGCAACAGATAAACATTGCAGAAGTGGTAATTATTAAATTAATTTTAAAAAAAATACATTCAATCGCTATATTCAAAATTTTTAAAAAAAATCAGGGATTCAATTCTTTCAAAGCAATAAAACAACATTTTTGTCAGCAATCTGTTTGTATATAAGAAAGTTATTCTGGGGCTCTAGGTGTCCGAGTGGTCTAAGGCCTTTGCCTTGACAGCTCACTCACATCACACCTCTCCCCGCATATGCTCGCGTCTCGGGATAGGCCAATCTGGGTATGTTAGGAAGCTTGCCAGTATCTTCCAGTGGTTCGGTGTTTTTTTTTTTTTTCGGGTTCTTCCCCCACCAAATATATTGGCCGCCATGTATAGCCTATCATTATGTGAAAAAGGCGATAAACCAATAACAACAACAGCAGCGTAGATTTATTCCTAGTGTATATGAAGAGTATTCAAATCTTGATGGAATCAATTCATAAGGATTCCGTAAAAAACCATTATGGTCGAAGGTCTGTAATAATCTGGATTCCTCTGCGGGTACGAGTCATGTATCCTAAATTAGTACGCTTTGACAGACACATATCCAATTAGATCTACGAAGAACAAACCATCAAAAGAAGGTGAAAATAACAATGGAGGATGTTTCAACCATCAATAAAATGCAAGAAGTTTAATTTTATTTTTCGTTGTTGTTATTCTTGCAAATATTTGATTTAAAAAATGGAAGAAAAATCATTCGATTTATAAATCCTCAAAAAGTTGTTAAAGATGTTGTTAATGATGATGTATTGCAATGGTGCGAAATTAATTAGAATACTTTCTGTACACAGAATAATCTGTGCAGCATAAATTTCACAATACATTCTTTAATAGTGCATTTTGTTGGAGTCAGCACAGCGTGACACGTAAACATAAAATTTTATGTCTAGGCTAGGATCGCTATAGCTTGGCAACTTGTGATAATTAATCTGGTCTGTTGGTGGCATGGATTTAGTTTTAATTATGGGCTCGCTTGTCTAAGGGTTCGAACCAAAGAGTGTAATGGTAACCCGACGTCATTCTGGTAATGTGACAAGAACAGAGAATATTTTTAGAAGGTTGTGGTCCATTTGAGATAGGTGTCATAACATATTATTTTCCAGACTAGTTATTAACAAAGGCGGACTGGGAAGAATGTTCTGATTTATATGGGACTAATTAGAATTCAGGCGGGTAAAGTAGTAATCATTATTGGCTAAGCTAAACGGGGGGTGGTTACCAAACGGAATTCAGGAGTTTTAAAATAGTTCCCCATACAGCTAATCAGTCTAAGTTCTTCAAGGAGGCAAGCAGTTTACTCCGGGAAATAAGCAGTTCTCGGTAGATTCTCCAAAACGACGAGTGTCGAAGGTTGAGGACATGGGAAAAGGGGAGAGATCCGATTTCATAGGTATTTGCGAATCTCGAATAGAATACAAGGTTAGTCTCGGTTACATATGATGGTTCATTGATACAAGTTTGTAATTATTGTTGAATATTTTCATTTTAAATTCGTACTTCAGTTTTCTTCAGTTCAGAAATAATTGAGTATGTTTTATGGTTAATGTATGTAAGCTGTCCTACCATATTTTGTTATATGAATGGGTTCAGATTTAGCTGTTTTTATGTAGAAGAAATCGTGTAGTAAGATTTCATTAATTTCTTCTGACGCAAACTGTGTGAATATGTGAATTATCTGTCTTAAATGATTTGTATCATTTATGGTGAGTATCGGTTTTCCTATAACCGGAAACGCATGTCAAAGAATCACTAATCAGTAAAGTAACGTATTTAGAACAAAAAGTGGAGTTCATTAAGTTTGTGTGTAATTAATTTGTGAGTCGATGGCGCAGTACTTGTGCCGATTGATAGACCAGCTGTTAAATTTATAGCCAGAGCTGGACAACGATAGTGTCAGAGAGGGCTGGTTATTTCATGGTGCTCAGTTACGGATAACAAAGCATTGCTTTATGATTGTAGGCTGTTTGTGTATTAGGCGAATTATCTTTGCTACTTCTTTTGAATTTCGATCGACGATATCTGACAAAAAAGGTGGAAACATTTGTTCATCTCAGGAGAATGAAATTCTGACATGTATTTAGGTTGGATAAAATATATTTATTTGAAGAAAAAAAATAGTTTTACACCTGACTGCACAGTGGTAAAGAGAGCACGTTTTTCAAAACCATTTACTTCCATTTGGGCATGATGAAGTTGCGGACTATATGCAATATTTACGTACCTCCGAGAAAGAAAAGCCTACCGACATGAAAAACTACTCGCCTCCGAAACTGAGGATTGACAACGGAAGTCTTCCGATGAGCATGAGTAATTTTACGTTTGGCAAATAACACATTAATACGGAGAATTTAACTTTATTCAAGTTACAATCAAGGAATAGGTCATATTAAAATAGCAAGACATCACATGAAAGCAAAGTAGTGGGAACTATTTTGTTAGACTCTTAACATATAAACATGTCTGCCGAGCTGGTCTTCCTATGGATTACATCACAAATTGTAAAATAAATCGTCAGACAGCAGATGCGTTTATTTAGCGGCGATGGTGCATTTTTGCTGCTGTTATCTAAATTGGTAAGCCAATATCATAGGCCAGTAATTAGTAAAAGCTGTGTCTCCCTATTAGTTAGTCATGTAGCGGAGTGCGTAGCAGAATGCATACCCAGTAGGGAACTAATGGTTTCTGTGCATGGAAGAAAAAGTTTCACTACGATGGAGAGTGCTAGTTCCATGCGGTCTCACGACAACAGTCATTATGACACAGTTGTCAGTGAATGATGCTAAGTGCGCAATTACAAGCGCAGACTGTTTGAGCCATCCTCGTTTTGAGTTGTCATTTTAATCAATTTTGAACATGATTTTGGTCAACAAAACTTTAAAAATCAACAGAAACAGCGGAATACTTATTCGCCGAGGGTATAAAATTCCTGTTTTCCGTTTTTATTTTGTGTGCATCTCTCGAAAATCGAGGTGAAAAATCAGGCCTTTCTGTATGAACGAATGTGACGGATTTTAACTTGCTGGGGGGTACAGGAAACATCATAAATTCCGGTGGTTTTACAAACAATTTGTCTTTAGGCACTATGGGATTGAGGGCTATATGCAAGATTCACTGACTTCCAAAACTGAAGAGTTTATTAACGTTAAACAACCTACGCACCTTCTAAACTTAAGATGTAACAACGGAAGTGCTATGAGCATGGCCAATTTCATATTTTGCAAAGTCCCATATCAGTACATTTTTAAGAAGAATTTTACCTACTTCAAAATTCAGTCGAAATACATATAAGGCTGACTTTAGGAAGTCATTACAACAACAATAAAATATAAGGGGAAACATGTTTTTCGGAACTATTTTGTTTGACTTCAAAAATTCATTATCCGTCTGCCTAGCTCTTCGGTACGGGGATAATATCGAAAAATGGATGGTAGAAGCATTTATTTGGCGTCGATGGCAAGGTGGTGGCAGAGTCGTTTCAAGAGAAATGAGAGGAGAAGTTTGTTTATTTCCATTGTTAAATTCGAGACGATACAAATAACGTTATGAAGTTCCAGAAAATAAATAAAGGTTTATTTTATGCTAGTCCTTGAATTAGTACATTTTCGAAGACATCTGTTATAATCTTTCACTCAAGAATACCTTTACAATAGACACCGATAATATGGCGAAATAACTTCTGCAATATTGTACATCACGTTCTGTAGCGGTAGCATGTCGACCAATCATACACGAGGACTAAGCTTGCTGAGTACTTGTAATCTCGGTATGAAGTTATATTTTTTTTCCTCAAGGAATCACGGTACAAATGGTATGGAGAAATGGAAACCAGACTGGAAATGGTAAAAGAGAGTATAGATTTGACTGGCCAGGACTTGTTAATAATGACAGTTAAAATTTAGTAAATAAAATCTTTTGAGACCTTATCCTAGTTGTAACTGAAACGTAGAGACACTGTTTCATTGATTTAATTTCAGTTCTTGAACAGACTTGTGTTTGGAACACTCATTACTGAAATTAGCCTCTGACTCTTTGCTGCGGAATTTGAAAGCACATTTTTCAAACACACGGAGATCCAGAAAATGCCGTGGCTCATATCGTTTTCTCTGCACAGAAGCTGTCTTACAGGATGCATCTATACCAATGAATACAGGTTTGATCATGAGCACTCAGAAATTTAAATTTATGAGTTTATAATATCACGGCGCATAGGTTTCATATCGGAACTGAATTAGTACCGTGAGTCCTCCATTTAGCTTCCCAGTACCCGCTGTACTAACTTACAAGTGAAGTCAAATTGCAACAACAAAGATCATATTATGCCATAGCATAATGCGCCTGCAGACCAGGATCTATGTTATTTGTTCTACTGATTACTCCTAAGAAACTGCACATACTAAGAGCTGACGGATCTGGGTCTGTGCAGTTTTCAGTTGGCATCGACTTATTAGCGAGTACATACCGCAAATTATGTATGCTTTTAATTTTTGTATGAACGTACACAAAACAGAACATAATATAAATGTTAAACAGCTGATATTATCGTAAGAATTCTGTTACTACAGTTTGTTGTACACTTCAGCAAGTAAAGAAGTTTGGACATTGCTTGTTACGAATGAATAATGGATATATTTCATCTCGATGAAATGTATGTTATTCATTCTATACGAATGTCCTCAATTGAATGTATGTCTTCCAAGTCATACTGGTACAGTATTTTGCGATTTAAAAAAATAAATATATGCTCTTTCAAAAGAAAGGCATGAAACTTGTTTCGTAAAGTTAATCTGTAGTCATGACCTGCATATAGTATAAATTATTCAAATACTAATATAAAATCCACTTTATTAGATCACTTCTGTAAAATACTTTATTTGCATAGTCAAAAGAGACACATTATGAAGTTTTCACTAACGGTTTTCACAGATACTGTTCTGCCGATGAATTATGCGACGACAGATCAGGGTCTTTGTTGCTTGCAGTTGGACTCGACTTATAAGCGAATATATACGGCTTCTGTAAAAAGCATAAATCGAAAACTCTGCAAATTTATCTCGACACCGATTGTTATGGTTTAACAAAGGGTTTGATCTTATGAAACTGTATAGCAGATTATTTTTGTGGAGTCTTATTTTCGTTTTTATGCGCCGCTAATTACTCATTCCCGACAGAAAATGACCAGTGAACAATTCATAAAAAATAATTCAGACAAATGAAAGAATGTCCCAAGAACAGCACCACAATTTAAAATTCCCATAGAAACGTCACAAGTTACAAAGACGTGAAAGTTTGGTAACACCTCCCCCACCCCCACACCCAAGCTACATGCTGCTGCTTTAACATTGAAGTCTGTGGTCGTCTTATGTGAAATATTTATGAAATTTCGACAAGTAGGAAATCAATTGGAAACCGAAATCTTTCCCGATTGTACAGATGTGGTCTCTTTGTGTATTTGTATCAGTTCAATGCAAGAAAGTAATTATTCTTAATCAGATGGGTACATTTAACACTTCGCCTTTCATTCATGATCTATTGCTTTCATCCGTGACCTATCACCTTTCATCCGTGGTCGGGGCCCGAGTGGTCGAGTGGTCTAAAGCGCTCACTGTTACGGATCACTGCCATCTCACCTCTGTCTGCGTGGGCTCGAGTCTCGGGCTTGGCCAATGTGGGTACGTGAAAAAGCTTACCAGTAATTTCTCGTGGGTCGGTGCTTCTTCCCGTGGCTTTCACGGGTTCTTTCTCCACCATTTATACTTGCCGCCATGTATGGCCTATCTTGCGCTCAAAATGGCGTTAAGCACTACAACAACAAATCATCCCATGGTCAATCACTTTTCATTCGTGGTCTATCACCTTTCATCCGTGGTCTGTCACTTTTCATCCATGGTCTATCACCTTTCATCCATGATTGATTGCCTTTCATCCGTGGTCTATCACCTTTCATCCAGGGTCTATCACCTTTCATCCATGATTGATTGCCTTTCATCCGTGGTCTATCACCTTTCATCCAGGGTCTATCACCTTTCATCTATGATTGATTGCCTTTCATCCGTGGTCTATCACCTTTCATCCAGGGTCTATCACCTTTCATCCATGATTGATTGCCTTTCATCCGTGGTCTATTACCTTTCATCCGTGGTCTATCATCTATCATAAAATATTTTTTTGCATGCTTTATGGCAACACCTGCACTTTATTGAAAATATTATTGATACTGTTATTATCATCCTGCCTGCGGCTTATTGTGCGTAAACAAAATGTCCGCAACACGTTTCCTTTGCTTGTTCTTTAAATGCAGTTCGAATCTGTGCGTTTTAGAAAAACGTGAACACATGCCTAAATCACATGGATGGAATATTCTAAAAGTCAATGGTAATTATTGGGGGTGGGGGGCAGGTGAAAATGGCGGAAAAGATTTTAATTTATGCGTTGCAGAAAATACCGACATCACTGATAACTATTTAACAGATCAGTGAACTGGCACGCTGGAAACTAATCCATTGCACGCTCCCCAAAATAGACTATTCGCAGGAAGTGAATGTGTTGTTTTCGATAGGAATTTATATGTACTGGTAATAGGGTTTATGATACCTGAAAACACAACTCAGTTGAGTATCGAAAATGTTTCCCTTTGGCAAGAAATAAAACAAGATACATTTTAGCAGATAAAGTGTCTGGAAATTTATCTTATCTCGTCTTGTAGGGCATCTCTCAGGTAATAACAGGTGAGAATATCTTGGTTTCAGTTTATCGATCAGAAGCACCCGCTTTATTAATCAGTTTTACTATTTTTTTCGTTTCATACCGTTGAAAGAAAGTTTTAATTGAAATCAATATTTTACTTACCAGCACGGAAAGTTTTGCAATAGGTCATTGTGAGCTACACCAGCTGGGAAAAGATTTATTTTATCTTACTGTGGTGAACAGGAGGCCAACACAGATGTCCAATAATCTTAGCGTTTCAGTAGTTGGGGATCAACTCTTCCAAATTACAGCTATTTTAATATCAACTTTTGCGATAGCAACATAAATTTGTTTATTCTCACTAGAGTTTTATTTTACCTTTAGAGTTAACGTTGCTCAGGTGGTTTATTATATCGAATGTCATGATTGCGAGACTGACCACACCGGGGAAACGGTAGAGTGTTAGAAATATGGATTAAGGAACACATCGGTAGAGAGCCAACAAAGGTGTCACTGACGATGGTTTTATCTTTGATGATGTCACCTCATAAGGCTCGTTTAATTTGTATGACGTCTGTCAGCAAAATGTTTTCAAAACACGCCCTCTCTATTTTCATCCCTTCCATTTTCCAGTTTGTTAACTATTTCAAACCTAAAATTGCACGCCTGATTTTAAAAGTTTACTTGGTAAAGTGACATGGAAAAGTACCGTTTTCATTTGAATTTCAGTGATTCAAATGTATGTCCAGTAATCTGATAAGTCCATACTTTTGACCGGTTTTATTCAATGCCTACTTCAATCGAAGTCGTATGCATTGATCTCTGATGACGTATTGTATCTCTAAATTACCTTTGGTAAAATATCACCATTTAACGTTCTAGGCTTTAGCATGCTGTCAAACTTTTGCATTATATAAGACTTTTTCTAAATAAATTGATAATTATGAATTGATTTCCTTTTCCAACGGTACCTTGAGCGCCCACCTCGGATCCGGAAGTCCGTGGGTTCGAACTTCGGCCAAGTCATACCAAATACTTATAAGAATGGTACTAGCAGATGCCTCGCTTGGCGTTCAGCATTAAGATGTTACTGTTAGGACTGGTCAGTCTGGTGTCAGGATAATGTTGGGTGGGACATCACGCTACATGTCTGCGTCATGATGCCTCAGTGCTAGACATCACTATAAACTTTCACACTGTAGACATCGCAGCGTTCCTGTTATAACGTTTCCTTCACCTCACTAGATCTTTTAACATTTTCGCTATTAGAAAGTTTCTGTGAAAGCGTCGTATATCTCGTCCCTTTTTGTTTTCACTTTATTAACAGAAGCATAGTTTGAAATAATAAAAAAAAACATATCACTGTTTAAATGTGTGATGTCAATTTTGTATTTTCGTATGTCATCATTGCGATAATTCTTTCCTGGCACTGATCATCGAAGGGACTATTCGCTTGCTTGTGTGGTAAATAGGTAGATCTATTCACTTGCTTGTGTGGTAAATAGGTAGATCTATTCGCTTGCTTGTGTGGTAAATGGGTAGATCTATTCGCTTGCTTGTGTGGTAAATAGGTAGATCTATTCACTTGCTTGTGTGGTAAATGGGTAGATCTATTCACTTGCTTGTGTGGTAAATAGGTAGATCTATTCGCTTGCTTGTGTGGTAAATAGGTAGATCTATTCGCTTGCTTGTGTGGTAAATGGGTAGATCTATTCGCTTGCTTGTGTGGTAAATGGGTAGATCTATTCGCTTGCTTGTGTGGTAAATGGGTAGATCTATTCGCTTGCTTGTGTGGTAAATAGCTATATAGGTAGATCTATTCGCTTGCTTGTGTGGTAAATAGGTAGATCTATTCGCTTGCTTGTGTGGTAAATGGGTAGATCTATTCGCTTGCTTGTGTGGTAAATAGGTAGATCTATTCACTTGCTTGTGTGGTAAATGGGTAGATCTATTCGCTTGCTTGTGTGGTAAATAGGTAGATCTATTCGCTTGCTTGTGTGGTAAATGGGTAGATCTATTCGCTTGCTTGTGTGGTAAATGGGTAGATCTATTCGCTTGCTTGTGTGGTAAATGGGTAGATCTATTCGCTTGCTTGTGTGGTAAATAGGTAGATCTATTCGCTTGCTTGTGTGGTAAATGGGTAGATCTATTCGCTTGCTTGTGTGGTAAATAGGTAGATCTATTCACTTGCTTGTGTGGTAAATGGGAGATTATTTGGACAAAAATTTCTTCAGAACAGTCTGTTCTGTCGAATTTAATTTATTCATTGAATTGACATTTGTGTAAGCAATCGTAATTTCTGAATTCTATTTCAAGGCTGTCCTAAATTTAACGCTTAATTGGTCTTTTAGACGATATAAACATCCAGGCAATACTTTCTGCTTGGCATATTGTAATTAGGTGTTATCAAGACGCCAACAGGCCATCCGCCTAAAACAAGGACTATTATTTTCAACAATTTTAAATGTTTCTTCTGTCCTTTCAGCGATTTGAATGATGTCAAATGTATGAACAGTTTGGCTATTCTAATTACCGACACTGCTAACGTTACTTCAGATAATGCATAGGAATGATGTCAAATGTATGAACAGTTTGGCTATTCTAATTACCGACACTGCTAACGTTACTTCAGATAATGCATAGGAATGATGTCAAATGTATGAACAGTTTGGCTATTCTAATTACCGACACTGCTAACGTTACTTCAGATAATGCATAGGAATGATGTCAAATGTATGAACAGTTTGGCTATTCTAATTACCGACACTGCTAACGTTACTTCAGATAATGCATAGGAATGATGTCAAATGTATGAACAGTTTGGCTATTCTAACTACCGACACTGCTAAAGTTACTTCAGATAATGCATAGGAATGATGTCCATACTGAGGGCTAAATCTGCTGGCATAGCTTCATATGATGAGTCACCATGTGTGGTTTTAAATTGACTTTTGTTTTCCATAAATTATATCGCTGGATTTGGAAAATCATTGCTGACTGACATTGCAAAGATTAACAGAGTTCCAATTTGTAGGGTCAACTTAGCTGAATAAAATTGTATATATTTATGATCATCGAAGAAACGTTGTATTTTGTTTTCTTACTGCGCTGTTTTAAACCTCTTGAGACAAGGGTTAAAGGTACGTATCTCAAGGTTATTGACATTAATTTAATCTCTAAATCTTCATCTTTATTGATACACTGAGTATAACTTTCTATATCTGAAGTCAATAAGTCAACATTGCTACTTTTTGCTCGTTTCTTTGTGTAATACAAACTATTTTAATACATTTGTATCCCGTTCAGATTTGTAAACAAATAGTCATTGTCGCTAGACACAGCCCATTTAGGCCTGTAAACAAACTGGCATTATCGCTAGAGACAGTCTGGTCAGAATTGTAAATAAACATGCATTATCGCTAGGCACAGCCCGTTCTGACTTGTAAATAAAAAAGTAATTTTATCGCTACACACTGCCCGTCCAGGCCTGTAAACAAATATGTATTATCACTAGAAACAGCCCTTTCAGACTTGCAAATAAATAGGCATTATCACTGGATACAGCCCTCGCTGGCCTGTAAACAAATAGGCATTATCACTAGATATAGCCAGTTCAGGCCTGTAAACAAATAGGCATTATCACTAGATATAGAGAGTTCAGGCCTGTAAACAAATAGGCATTAAAACTAGATACAGCCAGTTCAGGCCTGTAAACAAATAGGCATTAACACTAGATGTAGCCAGTTCAGGCCTGTAAGCAAATAGGCATTAACACTAGATGTAGCCAGTTCAGGCCTGTAAACAAATAGACACTATCACTAGATATAGCCAGTTCAGGCCTGTAAACAAATAGGCATTATCACTAGATGAAGCCAGTTCAGGCCTGTAAACAAATAGGCATTATCACTAGATGTAGCCAGCTCAGGCCTGTAAACAAATAGGCATTAAAACTAGATATAGCCAGTTCAGGCCTGTAAACAAATAGGCATTAAATCTAGATACAGCCAGTTCAAGCCTGTACACAAATAGGCATTAACACTAGATGTAGCCAGTTCAGCCCTGTACACAAATAGGCATTAACACTAGATGTAGCCAGTTCAGGCCTGTACACAAAAAGGCATTAACACTAGATACAGCCAGTTCAGGCCTGTACACAAATAGGCATTAACACTAGATACAGCCAGTTCAGGCCTGTACACAAATAGGCATTAACACTAGATACAGCCAGTTCAGGCCTGTACACAAATAGGCATTAACACTAGATGTAGCCAGTTCAGGCCTGTACACAAATAGGCATTAACATTAGATACAGCCAGTTCAGGCCTGTACACAAATAGGCATTAACACTAGATACAGCCAGTTCAGGCCTGTACACAAATAGGCATTAACACTAGATACAGCCAGTTCAGGCCTGTACACAAATAGGCATTAGCACTAGATACAGCCAGTTCAGGCCTGTACACAAATAGGCATTAACACTAGATGTAGCCAGTTCAGGCCTGTACACAAATAGGCATTAACACTAGATGTAGCCAGTTCAGGCCTGTAAACAAATAGGCATTAACACTAGATACAGCCTGTAAACAAATAGGCATTATCACTAGATCTAGCCAGTCCAGGCCTGTAAACAAATAGGCATTATCACTAGATGTAGCCAGTTCAGGCTTGTACACAAATAGGCATTAACACTAGATGTAGCCAGTTCAGGCCTGTACACAAATAGGCATTAACACTAGATGTAGCCAGTTCAGGCCTGTACACAAATAGGCATTAACACTAGATATAACCAGTTCAGGCCTGTAAACAAATATGATTACCCAGAGTAAAGTAATCTACATAGTATTTATATTGAGTTATGACTTTTAGAAACGTTTTAGTTGCAGATAACTATCAAATATTTACGAGTATCCTTTCCGGATGGATAATGGTAACCCAGTAAGATCAATTTTACAAGATGGCCCAATCCCTCCTGTATTTGTGCTGTTACATACTGTATAGTTACGTTAACATTCAAAATCATGATTAAAAATTACTAGAGCATGGAGAATTTAGAAAGAAAAAAAGAAAAGCACCGACAAGATCATTCATAAATCATCATCTCGTAAGAACATCATAGCATTAAAAACAAAAAAAAAAAAACAGCAAAAACAAACAAACAAGAAATTGCTAGATTATTCACAAAGTTTGAAAATGATTAGATCCAATAAAGACAAATAGTGAACGCGAAACTAAACGACTATTTATTACGCATAATAAATAATGGCACTATACTACAATTTATTTTTAGCAGCTTTCAGAGATGTGTTACAATTTTTAAAGAGTTTCATATGAAAGAAACAAACTGACTAGCAAAGCGAGCGAAAAACTCATATCGATTTGCGATAGTCTAATTAAACCAGAACATGGACAAAGAACAGACAATATTACGAAAGTTATGTCTCGATCCTTGCGACCGCTTTCCAAGGCTAGGTAAGAAATAAACAGAATAAACAAAAATAATTCTGACCTGACAAAGTCTCCCCCAATCAGTTTCTCCTCGTGGTCTCCCGGATGACAGAGTTTTGTCCATACGGCAGTGTTTCCGATGCAGACGCCTTGGTCATTGGCCCCCATTTCCGCACCCCAAGACCATGCTGGCTTGCTCAGCACGACGGCATTTGTGTGGGAAACTTGATCAATTTCAATGAATGTGCACTGAAAAATACATGGGAGAAATAAACTTCATCCATAAAGAATATCGAACTACTTCTATTTTTTTTTGTACATTAAAGCCCTGATCCAGTGTCAATTCCCGGAGTCTTTTCTGGGAGCAGGGGTTGAGTTTCAAATGAAAGCCCTTTGTTGCATGTTGTCTTCTATAAAAGGATGGATGACGGTTTGTTTGGTTTTGTGGGGTTTAGCGCCATATTCCAGCACATGGTGGCCAGAATAGAAAACAGGGTGGAAAAAGAACCCGGGAAGAAACACCGAACCAAAAATCGCTTGGAGGTGCTGTATTATCACTGTCACGACATTAGACAGTGACGACAGAAAGTGATTTTGGGGTGGGGGACTATTTTTGTTTTTTGTTATGGCTCCATGCATACATCGTAAAAGCAGTTAATTTATGACCACTCTGGTGGCGTAGTGGTTAGAGCGGCAGGTCGCGGGTAAGAACCCCAGCCGAGTCGTACCAAAAACATAATAACCTTTTTATAACATACTAACAACTGCCTCGCTAGGCGCTCAGCATTAAGAGGTTAGCGTTAGGACTGGTCAGCCTTGTGTCAGGATAATGCGACTGGGTAGGACATCATGCGACATGTCTGTGTCATGATGCCCCAGTGCTAGGCATCATTATAAACTTACACACTGGGGACACCGTAGCGACATGACTGAAAACTTGTTAAAGCTACATTAAAAATCCAAATCACACACACACACACACACACACACACACACGTTAATTTGTGATGCAACTTACCAATCGGGAACCTCTGATCATATAATTTATACACTGTGCCTCTGCAATTTAGCGGTACACAACACGAGATAGATACGGTTGATTTTCAAAGCTTCTTGCTTTTTTACACCAAATGCCCAACTTTCTTCGTTTTTACACTGAAAGGTGTGCTGTTTCTCTAGGTTAGCTCATGTTGATACATCTGTATCGTTAACATTACAATAAAAATTTGCTCTGTAGTTGTAATAGCCATTATGGAATTTGTACACTTCATTACTACGTTCCTGCAGCTTTTATACTAGATATTCAAGATGGCGAGGCATCAAAGTTAACCAGCTTCACGAGTTCATATATAACGTTGAATTTCCTTTTCTGGACTCCTCTGATCAGTCGATAGAGAGGCCATCAAATTATGTCACCGTTGGCTATTTAATTTTTTTTTCCCCGCAAAAAACTGTTAGATGTGTTAGAGCCAATCTTTAATTTTATCACTATCTGTTAAACCTTCCATTTCCGGAAGCTGAAAATATTTTCTTTATTCCAACTTTTATCGATAGTAATGCACTGAAAATTTGCAACCCATCATTTTCCAATACATAAAAAAGCAAATATTTGTTTTTCAATAGTTAAGAATGTCAAGGAAATAAATGTGTAAGTAGTTTTCGTGGCAAAATATATTAGCACAGGAAAAGATTCTACCCCCATCCCCGTATAAAACAAATTGACAAAATAGCGCGGTTCATACATAATCTCGATAATTAAAAGTCCGGGGAAGTGGAATGGGGGGGGGGAGGGAGTTGGGGGAATATAGAGATACGTACCGAAACAATCGTCTCTTTAAATGAGACAGTATCAGCTTCCGGTTTGTTTAATCTATTTATGACGTTCATGATAAAACTTATGGATTGGAAATCGATTAAAGAACAGGATATACATTCGCTTATCTTGGGATATTACAATACGATGACAGCATGGTGCCTTTATTTGTTTTGGACTCTGTGTTTTCATTTCAAACAACACAATATTTCAACTTACCGAAGACATACATGGAATAGATTAGAAACTCCTGAGATTTTGCAATGATAAACATGTTTATATACCATAATAATACATTCAAAAGTGCATCAGCATCTACACAGTAGAGATACATGCCTCTCGAGGTAGTCTTTAAAGAAAGAAGCAGACTATACCAGTCAGATCAGAAATACAGCTTTTCAGATAGTGCCACAATCATTGATACAAATCAGATCAGAAATACAATTTCCCAGGTAATGCTAAAATTATCCATAAAAATCAGATCAGAAATGTAACTTCTCAGGTAGTGCCACAATCATTCATTTGAATCAGATCAATTTCTCGGGTAGTGCCACAATTATTCATAAAAACCAGATCAACTTCTACGCTAGTGACACAATCGTTCATAAAAATCAGATCAGCTTCTCAGGTAGTGCCACAATCATTCATAAAAACCAGATCAACTTCTAAGGTAGTGACAAAATCATTCATACAAATCAGATCAACCTCTAAGGTAGTGTCACAATCATTCATATAAACCAGATCAACCTCTAAGGTAGTACCACAATCATTCATAAAAATCAGATCAACCTCTAAGGTAGTACCACAATCATTCATAAAAACCAGATCAGCTTTTCAGGTAGTGACACAATCATTCATACAAATCAGATCAACCTCTAAGGTAGTGTTGCCATCATTCATAAAAACCAGACCAACCTCTAAGGTAGTACCACAATCATTCATAAAAACCAGATCAACTTCTAAGGTAGTGCCACAATCGTTCATAAAAATCAGATCAACCTCTAAGGTAGTGTTGCCATCATTCATAAAAACCAGATCAACTTCTCAAATAGTGCCACAATCATTCACAAAAACCAGATCAGCTTCTAAGGTAGTGCCACAATAGTAGTAAAGTGGGGCACATTAGGGACAATGGGACTTAGCATTAAAAAGACCCCTGGGTCAGATTAGGGACAATGGAAATTTAACATGGAGAGAAATCGTGGGTCACTTTAGGGACAATGGGAATTTAACATAGAGTTTGGGTCTGTCTAGGGACAAGGGAAATTAACATGGGGAATAGAGTTTGGGCTTTTGGGATTTTTAAAAATTTTTTTTTAAATTTAAATTTAAATTTAAATTTAAAAAAAGGGGTAGGCAATAGAAAGGCTATCTTTTTTCGAGAAATATGGCTGGCCCTGAAAAGGGCCTTTGGGTTTATGTTAATGTATTCATTAACATAAATGGTACCGCATTGGTCTTCTTCTTGTCCTTAGGCTACGTCTCACTGTTGGTCCGTAAATCAGCACTCTTTTCAGGCATCCTTGTCTTTCTACGTAGATCCTACGTATCCACAGACTGGTGTTTGTCCTGTGGACAACGGTCCACTTGGATCGGACATACATGGGTATGTCCGTCCGGAACATCATGGAAGACACAAGCGTAGAAGATTGCACATCGGTCCACATCTTGAAGCGACGAGAACAAGTGAATCAGTGCACTGAACTGCGCTTATTTATAGGTAGAGGCAGGATTGAAACGGATTGAGTTCATTCACCAATCCAAACACGCGTTACAAAATTCAGTCAGCCCGCATCCAATCCGAAGAGAGTAGTCTGTGACGTCAGTTGGTCTATATAGATTCGCTAGCGCTTGTGTGCAGTCAATCTATGCGACAGTTATTCAACATGACGGAAACTCAGAAAACGATCCATTGGGGTGCACCAGCAGGGGAGACTGCCCAAGGGAACCCGGACTTATTTTCAGAAGAGGTACATTGGGATTTTGTGGATTTTCTTACCTCGCAAGAATTTGTTCCGGAACCTTCGTTACCTTCTTCATTACCGCAAGTGGAGAATTTTAGACAGAGACAGAAAGAAGAATTGGAGAAATTTATGCAACGACAAAAGGAAGCGGAACAAGCTTTTCTCCTACAGCAACAGCAACAGCAACAAGAAGAGGTAAGAAAAAAACAACAGCAACAACAGCAAGAAGAAGTAGCAGCAAAGAAACAAGAGGGTGAAAATCAAACGGCTACGGTACTGTTGGACATTTTAGCGGAGTTAAGAAGTCTGAAACAAATGTATCAGACTTCTTTATCACGACCGAAGAGAATACGACCTTCCCGAGCTAAACACGCCAACCCTGTGACTAAGCCTGTCGTACCACCCTTAGTGATTTCAACCCAATCATCAGAAGTAGGCCTTGGCCGTGGCAAAGGCTTAAGGCAGTTAAAGTTGATTGGTTAAACTCACCCCTACACCAAAATAAAAAGGCCCTTTTCAGGGCCACCCACATTTCTCGAAAAGAAATACAATTTCAATTTGCCAATAACTCAAAACAAAAAAAAAATAACCCACCCATTTTACCCTTATAGTACGTGTCTGTGTATGAGTGCGTGAGTGTAGCTTCTTATTTTAAAATCAAAACTCAAAGACACTTACCTTATATCATTCATGTATTCTTTTCTCCATTTTTTTACAATCCAATTCACAATTCACAACACAACACTTTAATAAAAAGTTCATTGACTTCTTCTTTCTCCTTGTTTAGTCTCTCTGTTTTTTGAATTTCTTCACCGTTTTTTCCTCATTTTCTTCCCTTCTTCTTTTCTTCTCCTGTTTCTTTGCTTCTTTTAAATAGAATTGTCTTCTTTCTTCCTCTTCTTCCTCTGAAGAATCCCTCTCTTCTTTCGAAGAATCCCTCTCTTCTTCCGAAGAATCCCTCTCTTCTTCTGAAGAATCCTTCTTTTCTTCTGACTCCTCTTGTTTCTTTTTTGGGCAATCTGGAGACCAATGTCCTTTTTCTTTACAATAATAACAGGTATCTTGACTTTTGTCTTTTTTAGCCCCTGTTTTTTTTCTTTTTTGACGGTCTGGACACTCTGAAGACCAAAGCCCTTTCTTCTGACAGATATAGCAAGTATCCTGACTCTTATCTCGAAAGGAAGGAGAGTAGTCCGTCGGCTGGTCTGAAGAGAATTTTCTAATGACCCCTCGCAAAGCTCTGACGAAACGTTCCATCTGGGTAGTCTCTTCCATCGTTCTCCTCGGTTTGAGAGTGAAATGAATAGTGAAAGGACAAGACACACCCTTTTTATATACGCTGGTTTGTCATGACTATAAATTAGTCTATGGTGTTTGAACTTGAGTCATTTGACGTTTTGCACTCAAGATGAAACGATCCTATTCATTCGAGAAGAAAGAAGAAGAAGAAAGTAAGAGGCAGAAACGTGATCTATCGCCTCGTACCAGGGCTGAAATCTTGGCACAAATTCATGCCCGTGATTTTGAAGAGGACATGAGTGAACCAGAATCCGAACCCTCTAAACCAAGTTCACCACCCTTAGTCAACCCTGAAAAGTACTATTCCATTCGAGAGACGGAAAAGCGCTCCTCTAGAAAATTTAGAACCACGGCTTACACCTACACGGTGAAGTTTAAAGATTTCAAGGCCGACGTACCCTTGGAGAAAGCAGAAGGGTTTATCACCGAGATGTGGGATTCTTTGCTCACCGCACTCAAGCGACAATGTCAACCCAAAGAAGACGATCGCTTGACACTATCCATAGATCACGACGGTTTGAAATCCCCTGTTTGGATCGAGTTTAGCAGACCCGCAGAACTAACCCCTTCCAAAATCATGGACAAGATTCAACACGTACAACAATCTAATGACCAGTTTGACATCACCGATGGTAAAGCCACACTGAAAATGGCTCACGTCTCTCTTCCTCAAGGGACAGGACGCAAAAAGGTCCTACTGGTGAACGACCTTCGCAACACCAAAAAGAGTCTCGTCCGAATTAACAACCCTCAAGACCAGATGTGTTTAGCCCGTGCCATCGTGGTGGGACGAACCTATGCCAACAAGAACGACACGGTAGAATGGAAAAGAACCTGGGAGAACATTCGAAAATCGAACCGAACCAAACAACGAAACGAAGCAGAACTCCTGTTGCAACAAGCTGGCCTGTCCAAAGACACACCCTGTGGCATTCCTGAGATGCAAAAATTGCAAGATGCCCTAGCTCCACGCTACACCTTGAAAGTGCACCCTCAAGAAATGCGCGGGCCTCTGTTGTTTCGAGGCCAACATTTTAAGGACGGAAAATACATTCATGTTTATCATCACGATGACCATTTCGATACCATTACCAGTATCACTGGATTCCTGGGATATGCTTATTATTGTGAGAAATGTGACTATGGTTATAATAATCGAGAGCAACACAAACATTGTGGATGGAAATGCCCAGGATGTTTGGCCTCTCCACCCTGTCTGAGCGAAGAACCAGTGCCTTGTTCGACTTGTCTGCGCACGTTTGTCAGCCCTACCTGTTACCAACAACATTTGAAAACACAAGGTTCACAGAAGAAATGTGCTTGTCAACTCCTGAGATTGTGCCCTACCTGTGGACAAGGCATACTTACCAATAATGCCAAGGCACACGTATGTCGAGGAAAGAAAAAATGTCACATTTGTCACCACATCGTGGACTTGGAACACCAATGCTACGTGCAAAAATACCAACCCCCACCAGAGAAAGAGGACGGTCACAAGAAGAAAGGCAATTTCATCTTTTTCGATTTCGAATGCATGCAAGAGACCGGCATTCACATTCCTAATTTCTGCGTGGCTCATCGAGCGTGCGAGAAGTGCATTCAAGAACCTATCTTCAGTCATTGCCCTCACTGCAGCAAGATTCCTGGAGGGCGTGAAAAAATCTTTCGGGGACCGAACACGTTAGCCGATTTTGCCCAATGGGTTTTAGACCCCATCGACAAGACGTGGAGCCAAGAGGACATCGAACGTTACGGAGATTGTCATCGTCATGCCACGGTGATGGCTCACAATTTCTCCGGATACGATGGACAGTTTCTTTTGAGATACTATACGGAACAAGGCACCGAGCGTCCTAAAGTGACTTTGAACGGAGCCAAAATCATTTTCATGCAAGTGGGACAAGTGCAGTTTAAAGATTCGATGAGTTACTTGGCCATGCCTTTGAGTCGAATGCCTAAACGTTTGGAATGACAGAAATGGCTAAAGGGTACTTTCCTCACGTTTTCAATACGGAAGCCAATCAACACGCCGTTCTACCCCATTTACCTGAGGCTCACTATTACGACCCCGACAACATGCGTACCGAACAACGAGAAGCTTTCTACGTTTGGTACCAAGCTCACGCCTCGGACCCTTTCGACTTTCAGGAAGAAATGCTAAAGTATTGTGGTTCCGACGTGGACATTTTACGACGTTGCTGTGGAAAATTTCGAGAACTGTTCATGGAACACGGAGGGGTCGATCCTTTGAAAGAAGCTTGCACCATTGCCAAAGCGTGTTCCTTAGTGTACCGCCAACGATTCATGCCTGAAAACACCGTGGCTGTCATCAGTCCTCAAACGACCCACTATGTCAAGCGTCAATACTCGGTCAAAGCCCTACGTTGGTTACATTACTTGTGCGACAAAGAAGATAAATGGATTCAGCATGCCCGCAACGGAGGAGGCGAAAAGACCATCGGAACGTATTCGGTCGATGGCTGGGACTTAGAAAACCCCAAGATCGTGTACGAGTTTAACGGTTGCTTATTTCACGGATGTCCCGTCTGCTACCCTGACCGTGACACTAAAAATCAGTTTTTACAACGGTCCATGGAAGACCTGTACCAGAACACTTGTCATCGACGCCTAAAGTTAGAACAGGAAGGATACCAAGTGGTGGAAATGTGGGAACACGAGTACGATCACCGTATGAAAACCGATCCCGAGTTTAAACGCCTCGTGGAAAGTTACCAGTTCATGGACCCGCTGAACCCGAGGGATAGTTTGTACGGAGGAAGGACCAATGCCACCTGTTTGCTGTACCAAGCCGACGAAGAGAAAGGAGAAGAAATCAAATACTTGGACGTGTGTTCGTTGTATCCCTACGTGTGCAAATATTGTCGCTTTCCTGTAGGGCACCCGCAATTGCTGACGGAACACATCGACCTGAAAAACATTCGACAATACGAAGGCTTGATCAAGTGCAAAGTTTTGCCTCCCACGAACCTGTACCATCCCGTCTTACCTCACCATTGACAAGGCAAACTGATGTTTCCCTTGTGCCGTACTTGTGCCGAAACGTGCAACCAAGATCAGCCTTGTCATCACAGCCAGGAAGAACGGGCCTTGACGGGAACCTGGGTCAGCGTAGAATTGTTCAAAGCTCTGGACATGGGATACCAACTGTTAGAAGTGTACGAAATTTGCCACTTTCCCAAGACACAACAGTACCACAAGGGTGACCCTACTCAGAAAGGCATTTTCGCCGACTACGTGGATGCCTTTTTGAAACTGAAGTAAGAAGCCAGCGGCAATCCTTCCTGGTGTCACACTCCCGAAGACCAAATACAATTCAAAGAGAAATACTATGCACAAGAAGGCATCTCTTTAGACCACATCGAGAAAAACGAAGGCAGGCGATCGTTTGCCAAAGTGATGTTAAATTGCTTGTGGGGTCAAATGGCAAAACGACCGTCTTTACCCAAGACGGAATATTTGACAGAACCTTCCCGCTACTTCCAGATGATTCACGACAAAACCAAATACATGAAACACGTGGACGTCGTTCGAGAGGATTTGATCTTGGTCAATTACGAAGAAGATCTGGACTTTGTACAAGACGACCCTTTTGGAAATGTCATCATTGCGGCTTACGTGACAGCCCATGCTCGCTTAAAATTGTACGAAGCTTTAGAACTGGTAGGGGAACGCGTCCTGTACTTTGACACGGACAGTTGCATTTACATCCATCACCCGATTCAACATCACCCTGACATCGAAGGAAACCGTTTAGGAGCCTGGACAGACGAGCATCCCGACGACAAGATTCTAAGTTTCGTCAGTGGTGGCCCCAAAAATTACGGCTACGAATACCGGGACAAACAAGGAGAAGTGCACACGACGTGCAAAGTGAAAGGACTGACTCTGAATCATCGTACCAGTCGAGTGGTCAACTTTGGGGGTATTGAAAGAAGCCTTGCAATCGGGAGAGGATGGAAACTTAAAGTGACCACCTATCAACCGAACAAGATTGTACGTTTACCCACTCACCACATCTTCAGTCGACCCTTGGAAAAAGTCTATCAAATCGTGTACCAGAAGCGAGTGAGACTTCCCAATCACTTTACGTTGCCGTACGGTCACATCGGTATTGGTCTGTATATGAAAAGGAACCCTAGGCATGATCAATAGTTCATTGTTCATTGAAGTAACTTACCATGTCGTTGACGAAGAAGAAACCAGATTGGTTAGGAGTCAAATGTTGGACATCACCGAGACCAGGGTTTTGAGGCTTGGACACAAGAGGTGGCCCAGTATGCACGAGAGTTATTCAAGGAAAAAAGTTACTTTTCAACCTGTGTTAGTGACGGTGCCAGAAGAACACGTCACCCAGGACAGGACTGTCGTGGACAGGCCTGAAAGACCCTTTCGGGAGGACACTTGTGTGACCTTACCCCCTACTATAGAACTGGTTAGAACTTTACCCAAAACATGTGGTTGTTGTACAGGCACTTGTTTTTATTCCACGTTCATGGTTATCATGTGCCTTTTATTCTTGTACTTAAGCCTTTGGCTTTTATGTATTTTTGTCTTTCGTATTCATGTTTGAAAAAAACATTCAATAAACGTGTTCTGAAAAAGTATATAAACTCTTGTCTTGTTTGTTTTTCGTGTCACAAGTGACATTTCTCACACCATTGCTACCTCTGCTGTCTCTGCTCCCTCTTCCTCTACTGTCAAAGTCATCGACGAACACTTAGATCGTGCCAGTTGGGAGGCTTTGTATCTTCGCCATCCCTTTAACATGCTCATTGCTGGACCTAGCGGTTCAGGCAAAACCGAATTCGTCAAACGTTTGATCGAACATAAACATCATTTGATCGATCGACCCCCTCAACGAATCGTGTGGTGTTACAAAGAGTGGCAATCGGCGTACAGCCTCTTGCGAGAAAGTAAAGGCGATTCCATCGTGTTTGTGGAAGGCATTCCTAAAGAAGACGATGGCATCGTCTCTGACTCCCGTCTAACCCATTTGGTCATTTTTGACGACATGTTAGGAGAAGACCAAGAAGAAATTAAACTGTGGTTCACGCGCAAAGGGCATCACCGTAATGCCAGTGTCGTTTACATCACCCAAAATTTGTTTCAACAAAGTAAAGCCCATCGCACCATCAGTCTCAATGCGCATTACGTGGTCTTGTTTAAAAGCCCTCGAGATAAATCACAAGTGCAAGTCTTAGCCAAACAGTTAGGAACGCCTTGGCTGACTCAGGCGTACGACGATGCCACTCAAACTCCACACGCCTATTTACTCGTCGATTTGAAACCTACGACCCCCGAGGATTTGCGATTTCGTACCCACTTGTTTCACCACTGGTGCCAAGACGGAGGGCCTGTCCTGTACACGTCTCCGTCCTCGACTTCATTTCACTCCCCATCAAAAAATCTATAAAAACCTCAGACCCTTTTTCGTCTGTCTCACTCTCAGTGCGAACATGACGTCCCTTCAGTCGCATCTTCCCGTCAAATTGATTCGTGCCTTGTATGGCATCAGTCGAGAAAAAGATCCACAAACACGAGCTCGTGTCTTAGAAGCTAGTCTCAAAGAAGTCTTACGATGGTTCACGGTGACGGCACGTCAATTACTCCAAGGAATCATTCAGATTCCTCATCAAACCAAACGCTTTTTCGATCGAAACAAAGTCGCTTTGGTCCAACTGGCCGATCCCCGCATCGACACTCAAACCAAAAAACAAATCATTTTGAAACCTGGAGGGAGCGGTACTCTAGGAGGGGTCATCATTCGCTCACTCTTAAGATGGGATCCTAATGCCCCCAAAGTTATACCCAAGACAAAAGTCCAACGAAGCCCCAAGAAGAAAAAGACTAGGTCCCCAAGGAGAACTTCTCCAGTGGCAGGACCCTCCTCTGACCAGACACCACCCCGGAAAAAGAAAAGAAGCCCCCAGAAAAAGAAAAGTCCACAGAAAACTAGTCGCAAGAGAGGCACTTCGGCCAGGACGCAACCTTACACTCGCAAACCACGACCTGCCACAGCGGTGACTGCGTCTCCGGCAGCTTCACGTTTGTCCACTTCTCCGTTAATGACACCCAGAACTGAAGAGTACTTGGAGACGTTGATCACACCAAGAACGTCTCCGTTGATGACCCCCAAAAGAACTTCCCCAGTGGCAGGACCTTCCAATTTAGTGGCAGTGGCTGCTGCTCACAAAGTACCTTCTCCCAAAATCAAAGTTCAAGAAAGATCGGGCATGTTACAAAGTTTACTGGATTTGTCCAAGCAAGAACTGGCTCGATTTAGTCCGTTACGTACCCCTGCACGACGTGTCATGCCTGTCCTCAAACTAATACGACGTCAAGACAATCAGTGGCGACGCGTTCCAGTATAAAAAAGGCCTGTGACCAAGTCGGGTATCAGTGTTTTTTGGTGCTCCTGAAGACTCAAAGATGTCACCCTCCAGAAAACCCCAAGGAAAGAAAAGGAAAGGACTGCCACCACGTTTAGCCAAACATGGGGACATGTTATCTGTCCTGTCCAAAGCTTCTCCACCCCTACGAAAAAAACTCATTCAAACAGCCTCCAAAGAGGTCATCGATACCGTGTGCGAATGTTGTTTGAACGTTTTGAAAGGCACGATCCCTTTGTCCAAACGCCAGAAACAATGCTTAGGCAAACATCGTCACGTTCTTCGCCAAATGGTTCAAAAGAAAATTCCCATTCGTCAAAAAAAGAAGATGTTAGTGCAACGTGGAGGTATTTTACCTCTCTTGTTAGGCCCCATACTGAAAGGAGTCTTGGGAACCATGTTGGGAGGACTGGTGGGAGCAAGATAAAAAGGCCTCGGAAGTTCCAAGATCTCAGAATCGACCCCTGACAACCCCATGGAAGGACGAAAACTAGCTTTAGTGCCTTACAAACGATGGATGGAATACCATCGGTGGCAAGAACAACACACCCCGCATTTACCTCCCAATCCCCATTTGAGCGAGATGTCCCAGTTACAACACGAATTGCAGTCCTTGATGGATCGCCAAGATTTGTCCAAAACAGAAAAATCGCAAAAGTACGGTCAACTCTTGCAACGACTGCAACTCTTTCACCAGAAAGCTTTAGACGAAACAGCTCTACCCACTCTGAAAGATTTTAAGACCTTGATGAAAAGTCCAGCACCATCACCAATACCAGTACCAGTACCACCAGTACCCGTGACCAAGACAGAAAAAGGAGAAGAAGAGGAAGGGTTTCAAACTCCACCAGAAAAAGTACGCAAGTTAACAACACCACCTACCTCCAGAATTGGATGGATTAAAAAGATGATGGCCACTCTTTCTTCCTCACAAGAGAAAAAGAAAGTGAAGACAGAAGTGAAGACAGAAATGAAACAAGAACCGATATCCCCCGCTCAGTCATCCTTCTCCTCTTCGACACCTATTGCTGGCCGCACACGCAAAGCATTGCAATCCAAGAAAATACCCCAAGAGAAAAAGAGTAGCATCCTCCAAGAGTGGGTGTCTTATTAACACACCAACCAACACAAAAAAAAAATGGAAAAAGTCTTAGCCAGCATTTACTACGATCCCTCGCATCCTGCAGGTTACGGAGGAGTTCAAAAATTGTATCGCGCTGCCAAAACGCGACTGAAAAGTCTCCGTTTACCTCAAGTGCAACGATGGTTACAAGAACAAGCCACCTACACTTTACACAAACCCATTCGACGCAAGTTTGGCAGAAGTCGCACCCGAGTGGAATGCATCGATCATCAATGGCAAGCCGATTTAGCCGATGTCTCTCATTTGGCCAGCTACAATCGTGGCTACAAATATTTGTTTTGTGTCATCGACGTCTTTTCCAAATTTGCCTGTGTCGTGCCCTTGACTTCCAAATCGAGCAGCGAGTTAGTGCGAGCCCTGCAACGGGTGTTGAAACAAAGCGGTCGTCACCCTCTTCGATGGCAAACGGACAAAGGCACCGAATTTCTGAACCAAGCTTTCCAAAAAGAATTAAAGAAACGTGACATTCATTTTTTTACCACCGAGAATCCCGAAACCAAAGCCAGCATCGTGGAACGTTTTCAACGCACTTTGAAAGAACGCATGTGGAAATATTTTACGCATCACCACACTCTGAAGTACATCGACATCTTACCGCACCTGGTGCAAGCGTACAACCAATCTTACCATCGAAGCATCGGACGTGCCCCGCAAGACGTGACTCCCGAGAACGAAGTGTTGGTGTTTGAGAGTCTGTTTGGTACGTCCCCGACGAGGGCTGTCCCCGAGAAAAGTGGAATGTTGGCTGTAGGAGATTGGGTGCGCATTGGCAAAACCAAACGCACTTTCGACAAAGGTTACTTACCTAACTGGACGACCGAATTGTTTCGCGTCACTGGACGAGTGCATGGCCGTCATCCTGCCGTCTATAAATTGGAAAACATGAACGGAGAAGTGCTCAAAGGAACGTTTTATTTGCCCGAGTTACAACGTGTGACCAAAAAAGAAGACGACGTGTACGATATCGAAAGCATTCTCGAACGCAGAACCCGTAAAGTGGGCAAACGACGTGTCAAAGAAGTCAAAGTACGTTGGAAAGGATATCCATCCAGTTTTGATTCTTGGATCGACGCTTCGCAAGTCATCGACTATAAAAAGAAGTGACCATCATGCCCTTTCACACAGCAGACGCAGCTACGTCGACCACTCCTCCTTCACATAGTTCTTCTGTGCAAGATTTACAAAAACAACCCTTGTGGGTGTGGTGTGGAGAACGTGTGCCTAAAACGCAAATCGTCTTTTTCTGCCAAATCTTCGTGGTGTATTGTGTCATCGGGGCAGCCATCGCCAATTTGAGTTTGCAACAAGGAGACAAACAATTGTGGACCATTTTACTGAGCAGTTGCATCGGTTACCTGCTTCCTAATCCCTCCCTGAAATTCACCTCGAACGGGAACCCCGGGAACCTTGTGTCCAGTGCCAGTGCCAGTCACCACTTCAATCACAACCAGAACCCCATTTTAGACGGAGACACGCCTCTGACGTCCAGTAACCCCTCGGACAGCCACAGAACTCTGGAATTATGAGTCACCAAAACCAATTTTACTTAACTTTACCCAGTGACAGTTCCATGGAGGTGTTTCCCAAGAACACGTTGTGCTGTTACACGGCCAAATTACCTCAGGCCATCCAGTTAGATCACGAAGCCCATTGGGAAGTGGCTTTAGTAGAAATGATTCACCCGACCCAAGTCCTCAATGTCCTTCCTAATCAAAATTTTTTTGATGTGGAAGTTCATGACCAGCAAATGCAACAGTGGATGGATAGCAATGTCAAATATGACAAGAAAACCCGTACACAAAAGTACACCACCTATCACTTGTTCATTCCCCCAGGCTATTATTTTAGTGGTCAACATTTGGTCAGCACCATAACCTCTAGGTTTAATACCGTGTTTCTGAAAGCTTTGGAGCATGTCAACAAAAATGTCACCATGGAGTACCACAAAGCAGCTCGTTGCTTCTTGATGAAATTTGAAGGAAGTAAAATCCTGTCCATTTTATTTTGTCCTGAATTGTTTGACATGTTGGGCGGAGACATGGACATGAGAAAGACTATGCTCAAGAAAAACGAATTACCCATCGTTTACGACAACGAGTCTTTTAGCAAGTTATTTCGTGCCCCGGTAGAACTGAACCAAGGACTGAATTTGATGTTCGTGTATTCCGATGTGGTGGAGTACAACGTGGTGGGACACACCTCCGTACCATTACTGCGTGTCATTCCTTTCAAAGTAGATTCTGCCACGAACGCTGACGAGGAAGGTGGAAACACTTACCACGTCCACCGCGAATTTGTCCATCCTCACTATTTGCCGGTCAGCAAGTCGTATTTGGACACGGTCAACATTGCTATAAAAGTAGATTTGGGACAAAATATTCCATTCACCAAAGGAAAAGTCACGGTGAAACTCCATTTTCGAAAACGGTTCTCTCACGACTCGTAAGTAAGTCATGTATCCAGTGTACCGAGGGGTTGCTCGACAGCGAGGACACGGCTTAGGAGATATGTTAAAATCGGCCTTTCGTTCGGTGGCCCCGGTGTTGAAACCGATGGTGACACGCGGATTGCACGCCTTGAAAGATGCGGCACTGACGCAAGGCAAAGAATTTCTCCAAAATGTCATCATCGACAAACAAAACCCTAAAGAAGCCTTCATGAGGGCAGGCAAAAATGTCTTGCTGCAAACGGGCAAAGACATTTTAGGCCAACGAGAAACACCTATAAATGCCCTGCACGCTACCGAGTCAGGCATTCAGCAAGGACAAGGCAGAAAGAGACGACGAAGAAAACACCCTTTCACCAGACTTCAAGCGAGAAAGGCCAAGAAAAGAAGAACCGTTCGAGACTTAGACGTTTTCGATTATTGAGAAAAGAGACAAAAAAAATGATGCACCGAGAATCTTGCGCTTGTTCCAAGACGGAACTGGACCTGTTTGCCATGCCCCCCACGATGATGACGATGCAAGAATCCCAGTGGGTGGAATTTCACCCCGTCTCCTCAATGACCGATTCCGCTCCCATCGAGTTTGAAATCAAAGGACAGCCCGAAGATTACATCGATCTGAATAGCAGTTACTTGTACCTGAAAGTCAAAATTCTAGATAAGACTGGAGGTGCTATAGACGATGAAGCAGTAGCTCCCGTCAACAATTTCATGCATTCCTTGTTCAGTGGAGTGGACTTGTACTTGAATAACAAACTGGTCAGTAGCAGCATGGATACTTACCCTTATCGTGCCTACCTTGAAAATCTCTTGACGTACGGAATAGATGCCAAGAACACTCATCTCAATGCCTGTTTGGTATGGGAAGCTGACGAACCTACCAAGTTTGAAATATTGGAAACTGATGAAAAGAAAGACAACAATGATGGGTTTGTAGAACGAAGAAAGAGAATCACGGGAGCCGACACAAGTTTAGAACTGATGGATCGTTTGCATTTGGACATGTGGTTGCAAGAAAAGTATTTGCTGAACGGAGTGGATGTCCGCCTGAGACTGAATCGTAGCAGTGCCGCTTTCCATTTGATGGCTGATAGTGACGGTTACAAAACCAAAATCCTAGAAGCCAGACTCTACGTACGCCGTGTGGAAGTGTTACCTAAAGTGGGAAACGACATCAGTCAGACGTTGAGCAGAATGACTGCCAAGTATCCCATACGACGCGTGGAAGTGAAAACCTTCACCATTCCCAAGGGACAGCGATCCATGATCGAAGATCATCTGTTCCAAGGACAGTTACCCAAACGTTTGATCGTTGGTATCGTCGAGAATACAGCCTTCAACGGAGCTGCCGAAAAAAATCCTTTCTACTTTCAACACTTTGGTGTGTCCAAAATCGAAGTCAGTCGCGATGGCAAGACCTTGTGTACCCGACCTTTTGAACCTGACTTTACCAAGAAGAATTACTTGAGATCATACTTGTCCCTGTACGAAGCCACCGGACAGTTAGGAACCAACACCAGTCACGGTATTACGTACGAGGATTATGCAGGAGGCTACGCTTTGTGGGCTTTCGATTTCACTCCAGACCAAGGCAGCGACGAGGGACATTTCCACCCTATAAAATCCGGCCAGATTCGTGTGGAAATTCAGTTTAAAGACCGAGACCCTGATGAAACGGTGAACGTCATCCTGTATGCAGAATTCGATAATACGATAGAAATCAACAGTTTGAGAGAAGTCATCCTAGATTACTAGAAACCATGGAAGACTGTTATCCCTCTTTACCTAGTGGAGAAACTTTTAGTGTTGGATTATTGTTAAAAAATGTTAGAGTTGTTGTTGTTTAGTGTTAAGTGATTTTTGAATAAAAAATGTTGTGTTTTGAAAAAATTGTTTGATGTTATATTGTTGGATTATTGTTAAAAATGTTAGAGTTGTTGTTTAGTGTTAAGTGATTTTTGAATAAAAAATGTTGTGTTTTGAAAAAAATGCCTTTGTCTTTTGTTTAGCTATAAGAATGTTGGATTGATGCTCTTTCATTTCTTACTATCCCTCTCATGACACTCACTAAACGTTGCGACTCAAAAACCGTGTGGGGGATGTTTTCCTTTACGTCCGCGCTTTGACTTTAAGAACCGGGGTTGTTTCCAGTCTAACCATCCATTGTCGACTCATCCTCCTACGAAGATGTGCTCCAAACTAGCTAAGCTCAACGAAGCCTACGTGAATTTGCATAGGGTCAGACACAGTCTGATACCGAAGCCAGAAGAAATAGAGAATGTGAGAATGTTAAAAATCACTGAAGACCTGATAGAAGAGCTCTTCAGAGAAGAAATGAACAGGGAAAAAGAAGAATGGAAGAGAAGTACAGACTTCAGAGACAGCAGCAACAACAACAACAAGAGCAGCAGCAGCAGCCTGAAGCTGACAGAGGCTTTGTCGATTGTCGTATCGACACCAAAGAGTTCTTCTTCTCTTTTCGAAGAAGCAGACCTATCGCCAGAAAGTCTATCCTCAGAGGACATCGCATTCTTAGAAACTAAAAAAGAATGCCATAGCAAACAAAAAAACAGCCCTTTTCAGGGCTACCCAATACTCTAGAAAAGAAATAACAATCGATTTGCCAATTTGTGTACGTAGAGTAGTGTGAAAATAAACACTAACTCTTTTTTTAAAAAATGTGAGTGTATGTGTTTGTGTGTTTGTGTTTGTAAGTGGTTAAGTAAGTTAGTATGGATAGTAGATTAAAATGATGTCTTTTTTTTTGGTGTTTGAGGTGTATATTTGGAGTTAGATTGGATTGCTTTGCGTATGTGGATAGTCTATTGAAGTGATTTATAAAAAATTTAAAATAGTGATGGGTAGCATAAAAAAGTGAGTGAGTGTTTCTTTTAGGTCGGCGCGTTGTTTTATGGTCATGATGTTGGTAAGATCAATTTTATGTTTTTAGGGGATATTTTCCTTCACGTCCGCGCTTTCACTATAACTTGAAACTCGTTCGGCAGTCCAGCTACCCTTGTTGATTGATCAACACCAAAAATGAACACGAGACTGGAGAAACTGTTGGAACTTCATGTGCATCTGGAATATGCCAGGCGCATATTAAATGAACTGGCCGCGGAAGCCATTGTGGAGGAGGGAAGGATAAGAGAGGAGGAGGAAAGAAGAAACAAAGAAGAGGAGGAGAGAAGATATAAAGAAGAAGAGGAAAGAAGATACAAAGAGGAGGAGAGAAGATACAAAGAAGAGGAGGAGGAGGAAAAGGAGAGAAGAAGAAGAAATTTCAGAATCCCAGAGAGCGAAAATTGAGATTCTGAAGCGACATATCCTGCCTCTGCTCTCTCCCCCCAAAAGGTAAAAAGTAACTGGGGGACAAGATGTGTATGCGGCGCCAGGCCTGGAAGGTGCCACCATTAATCAGGTGTCCATGAAGTTCCAAACAAAAAAAAAACAGCCCTTTTCAGGGCTACCCAATACTCTAGAAAAGAAATAACGATCGATTTGCCAGTGTGTGTAGGTAGAGTAGTGTGATTATAAACACTAACTGTTTTTTAAAAAAATGTGAGGGTATGTGTTTGTGTGTTGGTGCTTGTAAGAGCTAAGGTATGTTTGTGTGAATAGTAGATTATGGGTTTCTTTATTGTTTCTTAGCGTAGGTGAAGAGTATAGTTAGGGTTCTGTAAGCGCTCACGTACGATTGTGTGGATAGTAGATTATGGATTTTGTTTATTGTTTCTTAGCGTATGTGGAGAGTATAGTTAGGGTTTTGTAAGCGCTCACGTACGATTGTGTGGATAGTAGATTATGGATTTTGTTTATTGTTTCTTAGCGTATGTGGAGAGTATAGTTAGGGTTTTGTAAGCGCTCACGTACGATTGTGTGGATAGTAGATTATGGATTTTGTTAATTGTTTCTTAGCGTATGTGGAGAGTATAGTTAGGGTTTTGTAAGCGCTCACGTAAGATTGTGTGGATAGTAGATTATGGATTTTGTTTATTGTTTCTTAGCGTATGTGGAGAGTATAGTTTGGGTTTTATTATATGAAATGAAAAAGTAGGGGGGATGTTTTCCTTCACGTCCGCGCTTTTCGTATAAGAACCCACAGTATTCGTCGTTCAAACCATTCTACAAAGAATAATCTAGACAAGATGACGCAAGTGACTGATTTATTTAATCAATTGAGGCATATCTATTTCTGGATAATAGATGCAGAATATGCTATAGAAAGGATACAGAAGGAATGGGAGTATGAAGATAAAGAACACTTGGTAACCAGTCAAGTCGAACGTATAAAGGCCGCCAGACATATAATAGAAGGAATGATAGAAGATGAAGTCAGCAAATCAAGAGGATTTATTGACCCACCTTATGTAAGAGTGGGGAGTTTGAAGGAAGCACTGGATTATGTCATCCAAGTCCGGTGCTTCCTAGAACATATAGTATATTGGACGGAGTTGTCATATATGAAGAGGGGACTGAACAGGTTGAAAAAAGGAGAAGAAATAATGAAACAAGTGATGACCCAAGAAGTAGAAAACATAAAGGAAAGGTGGACTAAAGAAAGAAAGGAAGAACAGAATAAGAAGAAGAAATTAGAATTCGACCAACTGAATAACAACTGGATGAAAATACAGGCCAAGTTCCGAGCCATGGGTCACCCGGACTGGATACCAGAAACAGAAAAGAAAAAGAAGAAAGGAATGATGGACAAAATAAGAGGATGGTGGAAAAAGTTAAGTTAAAAGAAGAAGAAGAAAAAACCCAAAGGCCCTTTTCAGGGCCAGCCATATTTCTCGAAAAGAGATAGCCTTTCCATTGCCTACCCCTTTTTTTAAATTTAAATTTAAATTTAAATTTAAATTTAAATTTAAATTTAAAAAATTTTTTAAAAAAATCCCAAAAGCCCAAACTCTATTCCCCATGTTAATTTCCCTTGTCCCTAGACAGACCCAAACTCTATGTTAAATTCCCATTGTCCCTAAAGTGACCCACGATTTCTCTCCATGTTAAATTTCCATTGTCCCTAATCTGACCCAGGGGTCTTTTTAATGCTAAGTCCCATTGTCCCTAATGTGCCCCACTTTACTACTCACAATCATTCATAAAAGTCAGATCCAGGGGCGTATTAACCATTAAGCAGACTAAGCACGTGCTTAGGGCACCAGGCCAAAGGGGGCACAACAAAGTTGAGAAAAGGGTGAAAAGAAAAAAAAAACGAATGAAGATTTGTAAAAAAAACTGATAAAACTAGTGCAAATTGATCATAATGTTCTGTTTCTTGATCATGGTGCACCCTAGGGTTATCTTCCCAGGTGTACGTGGAAAGGAGGGGGGCACCAAGATTTGTCAGTGCTTAGGGCACCAGTGAGCCTTAATCCGCCCCTGGTCAGATCAACTTCTAAGGTAGTGCCACAATCATACATAACTCAGATGAACTTCTAAGATATGATCAGTCATAAAAGCTGATTTCACTCTTTATTTATCCCATACTTAATATGTCAATACAAGCTTACATACGAAGTTTGATCCAAATGAATTTAAAAATACAGCCTATAAATGACAGTAATCATCATGAACAACGAAGAGTACAGAACGAAAGACAAAGAACTATGATTGGACACGGTTCTCCCACGGAAAATCATCCGATCCTTAAGTCGTAATTACGGTGTCTAACAAAGAAAGAATTGAGTTTAAGCATCATTTCTTCGTCTGTATACCACTGTGTCATTTCAGCGGTTGAAGAATGCATGCATTTTCTTAGGAGATAAAAAAGTTTTAGGGAGAAATCAACGTTTACAGTCTGAGGGACGAATAATAGCTGTATTAACTCCAAATATGTACTGTACGAAAATTATTGGTCCGTTTGACAATCAATACAGATTTCTCACAATTCACGACATTTCCTTGTTCATCAAGTAAAAGTAATTAGAAACAAATACTGATTCAGACTTTGTTGCTTTCCACACATAGTTGCATGCATATAACACAAACGTCAAGTTTTAGTGTATTAAGCGTCGAGTAACTGTATCCGTTACTAAATAAGAGAGAGAGAGTACTATATGGATCAAATGAATACAAATCACACACACACGCACACACGCGCACATACGCATCCAACTAATGTAGGTAGATAATGGAGGAAACATGAACATAAACCCAGAAGCGCAGTAACACCACTATAACTGTATACATTGCCTCAGAGAGAGAGAGAGAGAGAGAGAGACATACAGAGAAAGAGAGATAGAGAAAGAGAGAGAAAATGCTAAACTGTGCTAACAAACTGTGCAAGCACATAAATAAATACATGTAGCAAATGTACGTATCTCATAGTTTTTGTCCGAATTGTAATAACCGAATTAGCTTGTTTGAAATTAAGTATGATACTTTGATTGTGCTCCGATATAGTTCCGCGTCAACACTGCTGTAACAGACGACGTACGAAGCTGGACGCACAAAAGCTGTACACAGGGCCGTAGAGAGCGATCACGGGCCCTGGGGTAAGAAATTGCTGTAACAGACGACGTATGAAACTGGACGCAGGGCCGTAGAGAGCGATCACTGGCCCTGGGGTAAAAAACACCTGTGGATCTCATAGTATTTGTTCAAACAAAAATTTTCTTTTACAAAATTTAAAAGTGTTGCTCGGCCCGGGCCTAGGGGATAATCATCGGTTGCTCCCCACCCCCACCCCCCACCCTTGTCAGTCCTGGCTGTACGGTTATGTCCCATGTTTACGCCGTCGTATGTAAAATGAGCCAACACAAAGTACAAATTGACCTTTCTAAGATGGCGTCAATGACGATCGCACTTGTAGGTAACTGATACGTCTGATTAAATAAGGATGTGGCAGTTGAAAATTTGTTCTTCGAATCTAAATGTAATAACCATATCAATGGCAGAGCAGAAAACAGGCTTTCTATCAATTTCTATATTCGTAACTTCGTTACAGATTTTCTCAGTATACCTTTATGAACAAATAGGAAATTTTGGAAGACTCATGTACGAACAGTTGCCATCGTGTCCACCATCGAGGTCAATTTATGACATCAGAGCTAAAATTGTCTTTGAGCTAATTTTGACAGATCGTATGAGTACACTTTACTTCCGCACCTGAACTTTACTTCCTGTTTCATGGTCCTCTGCTGGCAAATGTACAACTTCCTGTACTTCACTTGGTGGTCTGTGTGAGTTCTTGGCGAAGAGGACACAGTTATTGGCAGTCAGTGGAGGCAGAACAACAAATATATCTGACATACTTGGAATGATTCCTGAAAAAAAATTAACATTTTACTTTTATTGCATGTGACGAATATATCTATCATATGCATGATCTACAAAGATGTGTATGCGCGCGTTTGATAAAGTAATTGCTCTGCAGGATTTGATTAAATGAGAAATTTTACAAAAATCGGAGTTTGAAAAGTGCTTGTCAAGCTGCTAAACCACTCACACAACATCTGCTTGTTTTAAGCACTAATGATATGGATTTAAACTGAAATATTTGTTCTTAAAATTACCATTTGGATGAATTGCTTTTCAGTGAGGTTCCATCTTGTCAAAATGTATCAGGCTTCGGAAGCCTAAGATCATGTTGATTGTGTGGCATGGATGGTATGCCGAGAATAAAACCTACTTGTCAGAGGGTCAAGGACCTTGGTAAAACAACTTGTACATCGATCAACTGCTTAAAATTGTCAAGTGTCAAACCTGAAAATTAAACTTTGGTATCGATTCGTACAGCAGACAAAATCAAAATTTGACTATCACGTTATCAGTTTCATTAAACCAACCACAAGCCACTCTTTGGCTCATTCGATAAGAATAATGACTCGGTTTGTATCCATAAGCCTTTGACTTTGATGCCGAATAAAAACCTTCAAAACGGATATATTTGACGATGGTTGCAAATAACAAGCAAACATTCAGAAGATTTTCAAAGATTAATTTTAAGAAAGTGATAGAACAATTGGAGAAATTTAGAATAAGGTGAATGGCAAGACCCTTGTGAAGGAAATGATTTTACCTACAGGGAAATTTAGAATAAGGTGAATGGCAAGATCCTTGTGAAGGAAATGATTTTACCTACAGGGAAATTTAGAATAAGGTGAATGGCAAGATCCTTGTGAAGGAAATGATATTACCTACAGGGAAATTTAGAATAAGGTGAATGGCAAGATCCTTGTGAAGGAAATGATTTTACCTACAGGGAAATTTAGAATAAGGTGAATGGCAAGATCCTTGTGAAGGAAATGATATTACCTACAGGGAAATTTAGAACAAGGTGAATGGCAAGATCATTGTGAAGGAAATGATATTACCTACAGGGAAATTTAGAATAAGGTGAATGGCAAGACCCTTGTGAAGGAAATGATTTTACCTACAGGGAAATTTAGAACAAGGTGAATGGCAAGATCCTTGTGAAGGAAATGATATTACCTACAGGGAAATTTAGAATAAGGTGAATGGCAAGATCCTTGTGAAGGAAATGATTTTACCTACAGGGAAATTTAGAATAAGGTGAATGGCAAGACCCTTGTGAAGGAAATGATTTTACTTACAGGGAAATTTAGAATAAGGTGAATGGCAAGATCCTTGTGAAGGAAATGATTTTACCTACAGGGAAATTTAGAATAAGGTGAATGGCAAGATCATTGTGAAGGAAATGATATTACCTACAGGGAAATTTAGAATAAGGTGAATGGCAAGATCATTGTGAAGGAAATGATTTTACTTACAGGGAAATTTAGAATAAGGTGAATGGCAAGACCCTTGTGAAGGAAATGATTTTACCTACAGGGAAATTTAGAATAAGGTGAATGGCAAGATCATTGTGAAGGAAATGATTTTACCTACAGGGAAATTTAAAATAAGGTGAATGGCAAGACCCTTGTGAAGGAAATGATTTTACTTACAGGGAAATTTAGAATAAGGTGAATGGCAAGATCCTTGTGAAGGAAATGATTTTACCTACAGGGAAATTTAGAATAAGGTGAATGGCAAGATCCTTGTGAAGGAAATGATTTTACCTACAGGGAAATTTAGAATAAGGTGAATGGCAAGATCCTTGTGAAGGAAATGATTTTACCTACAGGGAAATTTAGAATAAGGTGAATGGCAAGATCCTTGTGAAGGAAATGATTTTACCTACAGGGAAATTTAGAATAAGGTGAATGGCAAGATCCTTGTGAAGGAAATGATTTTACCTACAGGGAAATTTAGAATAAGGTGAATGGCAAGATCCTTGTGAAGGAAATGATTTTACCTACAGGGAAATTTAGAATAAGGTGAATGGCAAGATCCTTGTGAAGGAAATGATTTTACCTACAGGGAAATTTAGAATAAGGTGAATGGCAAGATCCTTGTGAAGGAAATGATTTTACCTACAGGGAAATTTAGAATAAGGTGAATGGCAAGATCCTTGTGAAGGAAATGATTTTACCTACAGGGAAATTTAGAATAAGGTGAATGGCAAGATCATTGTGAAGGAAATGATTTTACCTACAGGGAAATTTAGAACAAGGTGAATGGCAAGATCCTTGTGAAGGAAATGATTTTACCTACAGGGAAATTTAGAACAAGGTGAATGGCAAGATCCTTGTGAAGGAAATGATTTTACTTACAGGGAAATTTAGAACAAGGTGAATGGCAAGATCCTTGTGAAGGAAATGATTTTACCTACAGGGAAATTTAGAATAAGGTGAATGGCAAGATCCTTGTGAAGGAAATGATTTTACCTACAGGGAAATTCAGCCACATGAGCTAAACGTGATCCAACAATAAGTCATGGAATAAGCCAATCCAAGGAGTCATGGAATAAGCCATAACAATAAGTCATGGAATAAGCCATAACAATAAGTCATGGAATAAGCCATAACAATAAGTCATGGAATAAGCCAATCCAAGGAGTCATGGAATAAGCCATAACAATAAGTCATGGAATAAGCCATAACAATAAGTCATGGAATAAGCCATAACAATAAGTCATGGAATAAGCCATAACAATAAGTCATGGAATAGGCCATGACAATAAGTCATGGAATAAGCCATAACAATAAGTCATGGAATAAGCCATAACAATAAGTCATGGAATAAGCCATAACAATAAGTCATGGAATAAGCCATAACAATAAGTCATGGAATAAGCCATAACAATAAGTCATGGAATAAGCCATAACAATAAGTCATGGAATAAGCCAATCCAAGGAGTGCAATCCCATGCAACATAAACTTTCTGTGGCATTTAGCTAGAAAAGTTGATGGTAGAAGTTATCGAAGTGTGCTTAACGCGAATTTTTAGCACACGATATGTTATATATTGCGGCTAGTATAACCGGTGGTAGAAGAAGAACCTTTGAAAATCCCGGTAAGAACCACTCACCCAATGGAAACTATTGGTAAACTTTCTCGCATACTGATACTGGCCAAGCTCGAGATTTGAACTCACACGGACAGAGTTGAGATGGCACGGATCAGTAAAGGTGAGTCGCTTTGGACCACTAGGGCCCCATTCTCCCCCCCCCCCCTTATTTTTATCAAAGTGTATTATGTTCATTCAGTTTAACTCAGGAAGATATAAAAGCAACACTATTTATGAGAGAATTATTTGCCGATATAACAACCGAATGAAAGCAAATATAGCAATTCTCCGTCCCCGTGTTTATTATATACATGGTATGATCCACAAAATCATGCCATATCAAAGGTTACGTTTCTGTCAGTATACCATGTATGTCAAAGTTATGGAAAAAGGTCAGTGTATCCTGTATGTTAAAGTTATGGAAAAAGGTCAGTGTATCCTGTATGTTAAAGGTATGGATATAGGTCAGTGTATCCTGTATGTTAAAGTTATGGATAAAAGTCAGTATACCCTGTATGTTAAAGTTATGGATAAAGGTCAGTGTATCATGTATGTTAAAGGTATGGATAAAGGTGAGTGTATCCTGTATGTTGAAATTATGGATAAAGGTCAGTATACCCTGTATTTTAAAGTTGTGGATAAAGGTCAGTGTATCCTGTATGTTAAAGTTATGGATAAAGGTCAGTGTATCCTGTTTGTTAAAGGTATGGATAAAGGTCAGTGTATCCTGTATGTTAAAGTTATGGATAAAGGTCAGTATGCCATGTATTTTAAAGTTATGGATAAAGGTCAGTGTATCATGTATGTTAAAGTTATGGATAAAGGTCAGTATACCATGTATTTTAAAGCTATGGATAAAGGTCGGTGTATCCTGTATGTTAAAGTTATGGATAAAGGTCAGTGTATCCTGTATGTTAAAGTTATGGATAAAGGTCAGTATACCATGTATTTTAAAGTTATGGATAAAGGTCAGTGTATCATGTATGTTAAAGCTATGGATAAAGGTCAGTGTATCCTGTATGTTAAAGGTATGGATAAAGGTCAGTGTATCATGTATGTTAAAGCTATGGATAAAGGTCAGTGTATCCTGTATGTTAAAGGTATGGATAAAGGTCAGTGTATCATGTATGTTAAATTTATGGATAAAGGTCAGTGTATCCTGTATGTTAAGGATATGGATAAAAGAGAAAGACTCAAAATATCTCTCAACAGAAACTGCTGGAAAAAAATTAGGTTCATTAATTTAAAGTACCATAAAACATGGTAAAGTTGGGAGATAATTATGTCCTGCAATTATTTTGACCTTTGACCGAATGTAGTCAAGTGCTACATAAGCAAATGAGCAGTTTAAATCAATGCATGACAATTGAATACACAACCAGTCACACTGCAGAAGTCATTTAATGTAGAACCAGTCATGCTGCGGAAGTCAGCCTGAAAATGGAGGGTGCAAAGGAAACTCATTTACTGGTTCATACACATTGTTTGTTGGCGTCCGAATTCCGGCGGGTAATAAATCAGGTTTCAACCGCAACAGAGTGGAGAGGTTCAGACATTGCTTTTAGAAGCATTACCAATTGTAATTATGGAAAATTAATCTGCAGCTAAATAAATTCTAATCTATTTTCCCATGAAATGTCTTGATGCTTTTAACTAATTTTACTATTGGCTCGAATGCAACATGGCTTCTCTGCGAATTCCGGAACGTGGCGAGGGGTTTCTACCAGACTATATATACACACACACGCACGGCAGTTTTGAAAAGCCATTAACTAGCTATTTTGAGTTAGAAATTCACATCGTCGTTGATAGTGGCAATTATCACATAGTCAGTACACTTTGCACATAGTGTGTGCAGTTTAATATTTTGATATTATACATGTGAACATATCACTTTATGTGATTCTGATTGGTCCAAATAAGCCCATGACATTACTGTGCAATATTCTCGTTACAGATTGGCTGCGATCGTGAGAAAACATTTTTAACCCCGTCTTCTGGAATTTTTTGTTTTCAGTAAACATTTTAGCCGCCATTTTTTGATTCGACTCGCGAAATGGAATTGGGGAAAATGGTCTCCTCTGTTTCAATATTGCCAATTGACCCCCACGGGGGTTTGCTATGTCATGTATAACATATCATAACATGAAAAATAGCAAAAACCCCAAGACAGGAACAATAACAAGTATCCTACCGGTATTGCTCAGACGATAGCTAGGGTGGGGGTGGGGATGGATGGACAGTATATCTGTAGCATGGAATCCACCCTATATGCAAGCTTGGCCTAAGCGTGAACTTACTAAAGTAAATAAAGTCACCTTTGTTCACATTAGAATGTAGACATAAACCGGTCACCCCAACTGACAGAATTTTATCCAACAACAGCATATTTCCGCGGTAAATATATGATGCAAGTCCAACTCAAAAAGAGATTTGTTTACATTTTCTGTACAATCTAATGTTCCAAATCAAATGCAGCAATTATCCGGTCACAAATACATTACAGTAAATATTTGTATTTCTGCATCTAGTAATGTTCTTTACAAAAAAATATCGCAATAATATAATGTTTAGCTGTGATGTAGAATTTTAACGTAAACACTGGCACTGTGTTGTGTAGGCCAACTCAGATCGATAATGTGCACCGTATCAAACAATGTGACATCACGTGCACTGGATATTTTGTGTTGACAAATGTTTTGTCTTTTGTAAAATGTTCTGTTTTTTTGGTTGTTGTTGTTGTTGTTGGGTTTAACGCCATTTTTCAGCACGCGATTGGCTATACATGGCGGCCAGTATTAATGGTGGAGGAAGAACCCGGGAAAACCCGGGAAAGAACCACCGACCCACGAGAAGCTACTGGCAAGCTTTCTCACATACCCACATTAGCCGAATTCGAGACTCGAACCCACGCAGACAGCGGTGAGATGGCAGTGATCCGTAACGAAGAACGCTTTAGACCACTCGGCCACTCGGGGCCCCCTGTATTTTTGGATGGACGCATATTGTTTGATTCATAGTTACCAAAAATATATAATATACTTTTACTATTTCAACGTTTTTTGGGACTATTATTTTACGCACAACAAATGAAAGGAAGAGCGTCTCTTAGAATGAACGAAATTATTCATTCTTCTTTCTATCTAAATAATTTCGCCTGAAATAAAACTATGTGATAAAAAGAATCTCAAATGGGTAAACTCGTTAAACATTGTCGAGCTTTTGCGAGCCAAGGCTCGAAAAAACTGGACATTATTCAACTCGTTTCATAAATTCAATATTAAATCGTTGCCTATTGGAGAACCTCTATATGTTATTACATCATATGACTATTGCGATAGATAGGTTAATATATCCATGCCATAATGTTGATTTACGTAACACATAATAACATCACATACTAACGTCACAAATAACACCGTGAAGTCAAGTAAGATATAGGTGGAAAGATTGAGGATTTCATTTATTTTTCAAAGTTATTTCACGACTCTATTCTGTTTTCGACAAATATAATCAGTAATTTTTGCAGTGTAATAAATAGGTTCATGTTAATTCTAATTATTTCAATATTTTTATCTACGAAATAAAATATACAAATTAGTGTTCAGCCCATAAAATATTCCATCTGAAATGAGTACTTATGTATTGGAACTCCGTGTAAAGTAACGAAAACTTGTACTCACTTTTATTTAAGATATATTTTGTTAGTTGAGACCCGTCAATCGCAATGTTGCAGACCACTCTCCGATGCCATTAGTTTTGTTTAATCGTAGTACAATATGATATTAGGCATGCGTAGTACAAAATTGAAACTGGTCTATTGTAAAGTACATTTCCGAATGACAATGAAAGCCCATAGCCTTGATTCTGTTTTCACTATCTTGTGTCACTAATCCTTTATCTATCCGACTTTTTCTCAAATAGGTTTTCCATTTCTCAATGAATTATATTTGCCTATAAACATTCCCAATTATGCTTGTGTAATGAGGCAACAGTTTCGTCTCGTCAGAAGATACTTGATATAATTTCCGACCATCAATCCACCACTTCCGCTCACTAAATAGCATGGATTTTTCCCCTATGCTTTTAAATATATTGTACGCTGTCTATAAACTATGTGGGTAAACTCCATGCTAGTTGGTTTTTAAATAATTGATGTCTTTTGAATCTCAAATGTTTAAGGAAAAATACAAACAAAATCTAGCCTTTAACATGATCGTACAAAAAGCAAGTTTTACCAAACGATTTTCAAAAAAAATATTTTCACTATGGAATTATATAATCCTGTTTACCACTAAACAAAATTTTTTAACGTTCGCTAATACATTTCCTTCGTCGGAAGCAAACGAAATACAGAATTCGTACCAATTCGTTTTGTCTCCTAAAACGTCAGATATAATTCATATGCAGTTTACACGAGGTACCTTATCGTACCACATTAGTAGAAGCTTTTATTTAATTGGTTGTAACAGTACACATTATTGGCTGTTCCATGCCCAAGAAACTGAATTAAGCGCCTTTCTCTTGGAACAATAAGGCGGCAAATCCTGGTTGTCCTGATATTACAAATTCGAAGTTCTACCAAGTGAGCTACTGTGGCTCCCCTGGGAGAAGGAACACAATCTAAATGCGACTCATATTGGTTAATCGATGTAGAGGACAATCACATCGCTAAACTAATCGAGACACGAAAGTGCACTGCAACCTTCATTAAGTTTCGGTGTTTATCAAAACAGCGCTTACTGGCGATGGTGTAGAGTGAATTATGCTGGTTCAACAGGGCCTTCCTAAGAGTTGAAACCTATGCAGGAATGTTCTAGCGGAGTAACACAATCTCCATTACACATCTGGCTCGAGAACGTTTGAAAATTGTGTGACTTTTATCTTTCATGAAAATGAAAGTAATTATATTTTAAAAAAAGTAACTACTTGAGGAAACAAACTAGACTTTGTTTATTGGGTTTTCAATGCAACATTGTTGCTATGAGTTCTGTTTGGCAGGCGTATGTATGTATGTATGTATGTATGTATGTGTGTGTGTATGTATGTATCAATGTGCGTATGTATGTATGTATTAGCGTTGAATGGCATATCAGCACAATAACGGTTGCCATGGTGCCAATTAACAGTAAAGTTAAAAAGTATAAAAAGGAAGATAAAATCTTTCAAACAATTGAGAACAGGAAGATAAAGCTTTTAAAATAAATGTGAACGGGATGATAAAACCTTTGAAATAAATGTGAACAGGAAGATAAAACCTTTGAAATAAATGTGAACAACAAGATAAAGCCTTTAACATAAATGCGAACAGGAAGATAAAACATTTGAAATAAATGTTAACGGGAAGATGAAACCTTTGAAATAAATGTGAAGAGGAAGATGAAACCTTTGAAATAAATATGAACAGGAAGATAAAGCTTTAGAAATAAATGTGAATACTACAATATAAAACTTAAAGATATCCAAAGTTATAGAAAATGTATAGAAAAATAAAGTATAATGGTACCAATATAAAATCATTAAGTATAATGACAAAATTAAGCAAAATGTCTTTCCTTAAAACGTCCAACATTTACTCAGGTGGTACATCATAATAAAGTTCATTGACTTTTTTGCACGCTGAAACTTAATTTATGTTATGCTTGACTGACTCTGGTTAAGAATATAAAATCGTATCAGCATTTCTTATTCTGCTTTCTTAGAAAATATTTCTTTCTATTCTAAATATTCATGCACTACCTTTTTCAAGATGCTACTGCTAATAATAATAATAATAATAATAATGATGATGATAATGTCTCAGGCATAATGAATAAACCATTCAGAGTAAAAGAAAATGGTCATAAAATAACATATTGGAAAGAGGAAGTAAAATGTTGGACGACTTGGCTGACCATTAGTCATCAATATAAGAAGGAAAAAAGTATACACGTATAACTCATTTCTCGGACACATCCTTTAAAAAAAATACCAGAGGAACAATGTACACTTTATTAATCTGCAGTCTGGTTCAAATACGGCGCATAAACAACTGCGATGATACAAATTACTATGGTCAAATATGGCGCATAAACAACTGCGATGATACAAATTACTACGGTTCAAATATGGCACATAAACAACTGCGATGATACAAATTACTACGGTTCAAATATGGCACATAAAACAACGGCGATGATATAAATTACTATGGTTAAAAAATGGCACATAAACAATTGCGATGATACAAATTACTGTGGTTCAAATATGGCACATAAACAACTGCGATGATACAAATTACTACGGTTCAAATATGGCACATAAAACAACGGCGATGATATAAATTACTATGGTTCAAACACGGCGCATAAACAATTGCGATGATACAAATTACTATGGTTCAAATATGGCACATAAAACAACTGCGATGATACAAATTACTACGGTTCAAATATGGCACATAAAACAACTGCGATGATACAAATTACTATGGTTCAAATATGGTACATAAAACAACGGCGATGATATAAATTACTATGGTTCAAACACGGCGCATAAACAATTGCGATGATACAAATTACTATGGTTCAAATATGGCACATAAAGCAACTGCGATGATACAAATTACTACGGTTCAAATATGGCACATAAAACAACTGCGATGATACAAATTACTATGGTTCAAATATGGCACATAAAACAACTGCGATGATACAAATTACTATGGTTCAAATATGGCACATAAAACAACGGCGATGATATAAATTACTATTATTACAGAGAAGCCAGAATGCTATACCTACAACAATATGTTAGTGTTAAATCCGTTTTCACTTTCTAATGACGTTTTCGTAGAATGAAATCAAGACCGATGCCAAAGGTCCATCAGTAGGTGTATTTTTCATAAGGGTATTTTTCTTACTGCTATTCTATGCTACCGTTATAAGAAACTCTTATGTATCTAGTAATTGATGCTTCGCGGATTCCACCCACCTGCCAGTATGCTTCGCGGATTCCACGCACCTGAGTTCAGTAAACAAAAGTTGCAGTTAAAGTGACGTTTTTCTTACGAATCTACTGTCTTAAACTAAGTAACAGAAAGAACCAAAACCAACAAGTTTTGTAAAACTTAAAAAAAATTATTTACAGTGTTATAAATGATTAAGTGAGAGAAACTAGCAGTATTATGAAGTGAATCCAAAATAATCCTGAAATATTTATATTAAAGTCCAAAAGAATTAAAATTTCCGTACAAACTTCAGAACCGGAAATGTACTAGTCCGCCAAGGATCGTGACGTTGTTAAAATGGCGTAGTCCATAATTCCTTTGAATAATTCGCAATAGTTCCAGAATAATATTACGACCCAAATAAACGAGCAATTTTTATTTCCACTGAACAGTCCAAACAAATGGTTTTCCTCTCAAATGCTATCTAAGTACAATATAAAACACGTCTGTATACTTGATGTTACTTGAGGAACACAAGAAATGACTCCAAAGTAGGAATCAAATCTAATTGCTCAGTTCTTTCCTTATATACATCTTCAAAAAATATCAATTATGACTATATGTCGCAGTATATTCCATGTGGTAGATTGTACCGCTCAATTTAATGTTTCAAAATACATATTCATGAGACCTAACTCATCCAATAGGAATTAACTTAATTCTTCTAAGATGCAACCTGATTGATCTGTCCAATAGGAAAAGGGCAGAATCTCGTAAATATATTTTCCAAATGTTCAATTATAATTGTCAACACGTTCGTCAGCATCTATTTATAGAACCTATCCAATTTTACGATCTTGACCATCTTAAAACAGACCTGATGCGCGCGCGCAATTTCAGCTAAAGATAATCACTACAATTCACAGCCATGAATAAAAAGGATTGGACAAAATCACGTGCCAGGTGTTAACAATATATATATATATATATATATATATATATATATATATATAACACATTTTGAATTTTTTCTACTAGTGTACACAGCCAACTGAACGACACATAAAACATTTTGCTATGACTCTATGGACTTAAACTAAGCAACGTAACGAAAGCGAAAACAACAAGTTACGGAAAAGTCAACAACAAAATTTTTCCAAGTCTTGAATGTGCTGATGTACAGATATTCTTCAGTAGGATAATTACCAAACAGTCTTGATTTAGCACAAGGATGTAATCCACAATGTCTCTGAATACAATTACAATAATCCTAAAATAGTGTTTTAGTCCAAAAGTCAATGCGCACTTTGTAATTCTAATGAATAATTTAAATATACGATTCCTCTCAAATTACATCTATTCACAACTAACAATGATTCTACAGACTGAAAATTAGGCGGGAATGAATAATATTGTTTACCTCGACCTTACATAGAAACGCAAGACACAATAAAATGGATGTGGGTCAAAAGTTCTCTTTAAGAACATGCTAAGGTTTTGCAAATAAGGCTAGACCCTGAACTCAAATATCAGTAAGCAACTTACAAACATGGACAAAAATTAGCTACCTAAGCATGTTGCTTACAAAGGACCATGAGCTTTTAATACAAACTATATTGATAGATTAATGTTAAGCACAGAACATAGATATACATTAAACAAATTGAATGGCATTCTAATTAGATTGCCAGTGATGCGAACAGAATAATGCTGTTTCGAACCCAGTCCAGAATAAGACTAGTAGACCACCACGAAGCACGTTACTCCAATTGCTTTGGCACGATATAATCTTTCATCTGTTGATTCGCCGTTAAACACACCAATCAACCAATCAGTCATTAGGGTTATGTACCATGGAAAGTTGTGGAGGGCGGGAGGATGAAGAAAGAATGTCAAAAGTTAAGCTGATGGATGGGTGTGACTTTTATTATTGCTACTTTTGTTTTGGGTGTTATGTTTTGTTGTGTTTTACGGCAAGCAAGACAGATAGGTAATTTAGTGCAAAGGCAATTGGTCTCAACTGTCGCGCTTAGAGTCATACCAGAGTATCTTATCTGGGCTGATCCGACGATACGATTCGAACCCACATCCTCTCGCTCGCGAGTTCCGCGCTCTAAACACTGTCCTGCCGCGGGTCCTTCACCTGTGAAGCGAGTGATGAATGTAATGTCTTGAATGTATACTCTCATTTTTAATACTGTAGATGATTTTTTAAGTAAGTTTGTGCTCGTGTTATTATTCCCACCATTCCGTTTACCTGGCCAAACATTAATAAGTACAGTCTGAAGTAATGGAATGAAACATGTCGCAGCGGAAACTTCACCAACTCAGAGAGTATACTATGAAATGGACCCATTTTCGTCGTTTGCATATTTGACTTCAACCTAAATGTCACCATGTCATAAAAGTACACATTATCATATGAATCTGTAGACATTCTTATATCTCACTAGCAAATGAAGAACATTCAGACATGATTTCGCACAAGTTCGAAAAATGGTAAACACCAAACGTATCTTCAGTATATACTGCAAGGAACATTCATGGTTCTACCAAGAAGTTGTCAGTAGCAATTACGATGCTGTAGTAGATAATTAATAACGATGATAAATAAGAGTCATTATCTATCTACTAACATGACAATACTTGCATATGCTGTTTCGGTTATCAATGACGTTGAATCAAACCGACCATCTTTTGTCCATACTGTTGTTTTACATTCTAAATCCAACAACTGGGACAAAATAATACATTTATAATGGTAACGCACTGTGTGGTAGTCATCTAACTGGGCTTAAAAACGCATCTGTTCATACCATGCATTAGTGTAAGGGAAAGAACTTTACCGTTCATTTTCTTTACCTTGTCTTTTTGTTATCATCCAAGTTCTGATTTAAACTGAAGATGATCAGAATTTTCCAACTTAATAATGGTTACTCAGGAATATTTTGGAGAGATCATTTTCAGAGGTTACTATGTACATTTAGCTGCTAGAGTCGTATTCACATGAAACACTTAACGTTCAAGATTTCTGTTTTGCTTTAAACGTTTCCTTTGACAACAACAAGAGCTGGTGTAGTTGCTGTACCAGCGAATAATTTGAATAGGTTGAATCATCTCCCCCCCCCCCAAACATGGGCACTCACGTATTCACTTATTATTGTTTACTCTTCAAGAAGAAAGCCTTTCGTGTTATATATGTGCCTGTTCTGATATTACATATTACATATTATTATTATTATTATTATTATTATTATTATTGTAGTATCATCGGTACACCAACTTATTTTTCTTCTTCAGAAATGCTGTATTTATTGTATGTATTAGGAGCCCAGTCCTGGTAGTCGTGAAACTTAAAAGAGCATTTCTGAGCTTGACCTTATGTGTCAACCAGTCACAAAAGAGTACAATTTTGAAATATCACTTTTGATTGGCTGAGGAAGAGAACTAAATATAAAAACTAGAATTCATTTGTGCGATCGCTTGGAAACTATACTAGCATATAAAGCATACATTTAACAATATTTCTTCATGGTCATGTCGACTATTACTTGGATTAATACCAAATCTCGCACTCCATCATTCAGTAATCAAGGAATAATTCGAAAACAACTGGTCTTGAAAGCCAGCCGATATAATGAATAGATCAAAATTAAAATACATGTATAGATTTTAGGCTAGAAATTCTAGATGCCGTTGAAATCCAATGCCGCTACGAGCTAAACAAATATTTTATTCTTTAACAAATGACAAGAGATGCAAAGGAAATCAAACCTTTCAAATTTGTGGAAAATCTGCAAGTAAGAAAATGAGAAATTATAGAGTTCTATCAGTTATGTCATTGTTCGATTTTGTATACAACATAAACTAGAATAGAACAGGCCTATGGACTATTACACAGACGAAGCTTATCAATGAGTACCCCACTTGATGATTCCTCCAATCTCAAATCACGCATCGCAAAGAAGCTCTAATTTGCTATCACACAGGTATTCACAAATGATTTCTCTTGAATCGCACCGCATTCTCTTCCTCGTTACTAGTTTCTAAACCCAAATTCCAGATAGATTATTTTGAAAACTTCATATTTGTCTCTCATTGCCAGAAGTAGATGCACAGGAAGTGGACGGAATTAGTTTGTAGTCAGGTATGTAGGTCTGTAATCGATAATAATCAGTAAAATTAGTAACAGTGCAAGTCTTAAAATAAAATACGTTTACACCCTTAGATTGGAGACATCACAAAATGAAAACAAAGCTAGCTGTTGAAGTCTCACCTTTCTCCATAGTAGTGTGCTTCACACAAAATATTGTCTATTTCAATTAGACCGAATCATACATAATTAACAGTGGCAAAATTGCAGATTGCTGTGCCAGAGTTGCAACAAAAAATGCATGCCACAGCATCACGCTAAAGAGGATCCCAGTCGGATATGGCATGGCTCCAAACACAACAAATAGATCCTGCTTTAATGTTTGCAATTTTAAAGTAATTTCATGTACTTTTTCTGGAGTTATAACTGTAGCTTTTTGTCCCCAAGCATCATGCAGGAAAATGCTTATAATTAAAAAAAAGTAAGAAAATTATTGTAATTCTCTTTTTTTTTGGGGGGGGGGTAAAAAAAAACGTTTAGTTCATTACAACTCTTACATAAATCTTTTTGTTAACATTCACATTTGGTAACGATGCACTACAGTGTTTCGGAGTTTCTTCTTTTGATGTAGTCTGAGGCCTTTAGCCGCTACAGTCGTAATGTAATTAGGCAAATATTCCATTATATTTATACGTTTTGTTTGCTATTTACTTCACTCAACCGTACTGTTGTCCTACTTTCAGGTAAAGAAAACGGTAAGATAAATGAGTTACAAAAATAAAAAAATAACAGAACTAAGAAAGCTTCACATATATAACAAAATCAAAAGATGCCGTTGAAATCCAATGCTGCTACGAGCAAAACAAATATTTTATTCTTTAACAAATAACAAGAGATGCACAATAACAAGAGATGCCAATAACAAGAGATGCCAATAACAAGAGATGCACAATAACAAGAGATGCCAATAACAAGAGATGCACAATAACAAGAGATGCCAATAACAAGAGATGCCAATAACAAGAGATGCACAATAACAAGAGATGCACAATAACAAGAGATGCACAATAACAAGAGATGCCAATAACAAGAGATGCACAATAACAAGAGATGCACAATAACAAGAGATGCCAATAACAAGAGATGCCAATAACAAGAGATGCACAATAACAAGAGATGCACAATAACAAGAGATGCACAATAACAAGAGATGCCAATAACAAGAGATGCCAATAACAAGAGATGCCAATAACAAGAGATGCACACTAACAAGAGATGCACAATAACAAGAGATGCACAATAACAAGAGATGCACAATAACAAGAGATGCCAATAACAAGAGATGCACAATAACAAGAGATGCCAATAACAAGAGATGCACAATAACAAGAGATGCCAATAACAAGAGATGCACAATAACAAGAGATGCACAATAACAATAACAAGAGATGCACAATAACAAGAGATGCCAATAACAAGAGATGCACAATAACAAGAGATGCACAATAACAAGAGATGCACAATAACAAGAGATGCCAATAACAAGAGATGCACAATAACAAGAGATGCACAATAACAAGAGATGCACAATAACAAGAGATGCACTGGAAATCAAACCTTTCAAATTTGTTGAAAATCAGCGAGTAAGAAAATGAGAAATTATAGAGTTCTATCAGCTACAAGTTACATCATTGTTCGATTTGCATGCAGGATAAACTAGAATAGAAAGGATCTATGGACAACTACACAGACAAGGCTTATCAATGAGTACACGAGATCAGTACCCCACTGGATGATTCCCCCAATCTCATATCACGCATCGCAAAGAAGCTCTAATTTTGCTATCGCACAGGTATTCACAAATTATTTCTCTCAAATCACACCGCATTCTATTTCTCGTCACTAGTTTCTCAACCAAAATTCCAGATAGATTATTTTGAAAACTTCATATTTGTCTCTCATTGCCAGAAGTGGATGTACAGGAAGTGGACGGAGTTAGCTTGTAGTCAGGTATGTAGGTCTGTAATCGATACTAATCAGTAAAATTAGTAACAATGCAAGTCTTAAAATTTAGTTCCTTACAACTTTTACATAAGTCTTTGTGTTAACATTTACTTTTGATAACGATGCATAGTGTTTTGGAGTTTCTTCTTTTTACGTAGTCCGAGGCCTTTGGCCGATATAGTCGTAATTTGATTAAGTAAATACTCCCTAATATTTATAAGTTTTTTTTCCTTTGATCTTCGTCATAATAAAGAATCTTTAGAAGTATCATTTGCATATTGAAGCCAGGTATTGGCAATCCAAATTTTATTTCTCTTATTTATGTCGTAATTACTAAATATTAACTGGTAAGTACGCGACATTAACTTGTAAATACGAGACAGCTAATTCGTAATGACACAATGCTTACTCCAAAACACGAGATAAAACATAAAAAATACGTCTAGTTGCGTTTTTCATTTGTGACCGTCGTCATAATTTATAATCTTTACAAATATCATACCTCAATTGTCTACTGAAGCTGGCGAGTACCATGTCCAAATATATATTTGCTTTCAATGCCGTAATACCATGATGCTATCTTGTAATGACGAGATACTATGTCGTAAGTTCAAAAAAATAATTTGTAAATACGAGATAACTATTTCATTATTATGACATGTCAACTCACCATAATGATTTTAACAAATACGAGGTATCGCTAACAGTTTCCTTAATTTAACGAATATGTCTTCAAATTGTGAACGTTTTTAATTCGAATTGTCACGAAAAAGAAAGCCGAAGACGTAAAATGTCACCTGCAGGTATGAATCTAGTAAGCCTAATACCATGGATCTAGTTTCATGCAAATTTTCTACCTGGTTAAGAAAGTAAAATGAAAAAGTTGTTACCGTATATATTCTCTTATAAGTCAGATTCAACTGCAAACAACATGTACCCTGATATGCCGTCGCATGAACTGTGCTGTTTGTTCTACTGATCATAAACTGCAAAAACATAGATCTGCCAGCGTATTATGCTACGTCAGATCTGGGCCTAAACAAGTTTGCAGTTCTTATTCTTATAAGTGAATATCAATGGTACATGTTACCGAGATGATAAAATGTACATATGTTAATGTTTAAGTGTGTGTGTGTGTGATTCGTACGCAAATCCAAAAAAGCGCCTCAAAATCAAATTATTTGTTTTCCACGAGTAAACGAATCCGGCGAAATGCGTTATAGTGGACAATTATTATTATTATTATTATTACATTCTCGTTGAGAAGTACCGGTATAAATGTTGAGTATTTCATTCTGTTATCGTAAGAACCTCTTAATTGTCTTGTTAATACGTTTTGTATTTTTAAACTCAACATCATCGCACAGAAGGTGAGTCCCTTGACAGTTAAATATGTTTCTGGTTAACTGTTCAAAAGTTGGCTCTCTTTTATGTGCAGTCGAATGTAAATATAGTATTTTGCAATCTTAAAGTTCAACTCGTTGAAATGATACAAACACATTTTACGTGGAACTTTGCCAGCGAATATGAAAATGTTTGAATTAAGAAATCACCTTTAGTTCCAAGCAGTGTTCTAAGCAGAAACTCAGAGAATTAATGTTCGTAAAAAATATTAAAAAAATCAACACAATAATCAAATTTGTAAAAAGAGGTTTGGTTTCAAAAATAATTGAAAAAAAATAATAAAAACCCGCTTTATTAGTGCTGCTTTGACAACGCGTCTAAATTTAGAATTTTTTTTTTATATGGCGTTGCAATACGTCGAGGCAGACAAGCCGTTATATATTCCTACATATCAAACGAAGTTTTTTCTTCCCAGACTCTGATCAAATTATGATTGCGCTGTTGTATCTATTGTATATCTATACTATTAGTTTTTTTAGATATACTGCGTGGATGGAATCTAAAAGCCTACGAAGTTATAAGAGGTAGATTAGTTGCATCTTAAGAATATCGGCGCGGGGCTGTCAATCAAACTAGTTAGAGTCGGAATATGTACGATGCAAATTTGATGCCGATTCAACATCCATATTGAAGCCATATCATCCATATATTATTGAATGGGTATGTAATAAATGGAGATTCCATTATATTTGTACACATATGCGTGATCGTTATATATAAAACATGTAAAACATGATGGCCGCTATCGCTTAACCGGCTTGAAGCAGTTGTTCCGTTTTTTAGCGCCGTTTTCATGATATCTGTGCTTGTCGCCTGTCTTCATCTACGTTATTGTGTTCATTATGTATTGGCTGTTCAATTCGTATGTGTTTCTTCATCTCCTTGTTTTGGAAATGAGAACAATTAGACTTTTTCTCAGCTGTCTTGCTCCACTGTTTTTGAACAAACCGCCATCACGTGATACTCGCCAGTCAACCCGTTTATGCTATGATAGACCCTCATTAGTTGCTTTAAATGATCACTCCTTGGCTCTCCACACTACAATGCGCTCTAGACTAAACGAACTGGGACTAAATTCATCATTACCTAAATGTAAACAGAAGCGAAAAAAGAAACGTTGTTTCAAAGCTGGCCGGCGTAGAACAGGAAGAAGAATTCCAGTTATCTCCCTTATTTCGGCTCAACAATTTAAAAAAACATTCGACCGTTAATTTAGATAACCTAATTCAAATCCCTATTAATTCGTCAACCTTTGTATCAACTATCCAAGAGATACCTCTGCGTATTGCATTATTCAATGCCCAATCAGTAGGACCACCGGAAAAGCGCACAGAAATGGTTAATTTTATCAACGACCAGCATATTGACGTCTTTTTCCTGACAGAAACATGGCTAAAAAATCTTGCGATGAGCCCAAGTGTGCGGATCTAACACACACTGGTTACTCCATCAAGTCGTTCCCCCATAATTCTCGCGGAGGTGGAATTGCTGTCATCACAAAGAACTCCATGATCAAACGTCTTAACCACACAACAACATTCAATTTTGACCACACATCGTTTGAACTAGTCCAAACCATACTCACACTGGAGCAAAGGTCAGTCCATTTTTTCTGCTTACCGCCCTCCTCCTAGTAGAAAAAACAAGTTGACTGAATCTCTCTTTTTGGAGCAGTTTCCGAATCTCCTGGACTATGGAAATTCGATAGGTGGCAACCTGATTATTCTTGGAGATTTCAACTTTCACTTTGACCGTCCCGGAAACCCAAAAACATCAAAAACCAATAGATTCCATTAATGTTTTCAACCTCAAACAGTCAGTTAACCAACCCACCTATAAACATGGTCACATGTTAGGCTGGATTCTTCATAGAGCTGATGATAACATTCTACGGTCCTCCCTGGTATCCCATGACCTTGCATCATATCACCTCTGCATTATATGCCATCTTGATGTATCAGTCCCTAACCCTCCACCTTTATCTGCTACTAAGAGAAACCTCCGTATGATAAATAAAACCAAACTAATGCATGACACCCAAGCAAACCTAACAACTTGCTTACCTCCTACAACAGATCAACTCAATAACTGCCTGCGTTCATTCCTCGACAAACATGCCCTAGCTACCAAGTGCAAAGTATCAATTCAAAAGTGTTCTCCATGATATAGCAGTGTTGGTTACCAGCTTCGCGCTGTTAAAAGAGACCGCGGTAAAGCCGAGAGGCTTTGGATTTCCGCCAGACTCACTATTCATAAGCAAATCTATGAAGTCTCTAAGAAGAATGTCACAAATATAGTCCATGCAGCGAAATCAGCCCACTACACTACTAAGATCATAGAAAGTTTCAGCTGCAAAGAGATCTTCGAGATTACTAACAAGCTAAGGTCAAGGAAAAAATCTACACCACTTCCAACTACCTTGTCTCCAGTCGACCTTCCGGACATGTTTGCAAATTTCTTCGTGACAAAGTACAAACCATCAGAGATAAGCTTGACACCACAATTTCAATTGACTCGTCGTCACCATACAGTTGGGATACAGAATTTGAGCGGCAACCATTACCAGCATTTGAACATGTCTCTATGAATTTCGTGCGTACAATCCTGATGCAGAGTGCACCAAAGTCATGTGAACTTGATCAAATTCCAATATCACTGATGCTTGAGTGCTTAGATCCAGTATTGCCATCACTAACTGATGTTATAAATACCTCTCTCTCATCCGGGGAATTCCCATCATTTTTCAAAACTGCCATTGTGAAGCCTCTGCTAAAGAAACCAACACTAGACCATAATGATTTAAAGAACTACCGCCCAGTTTCTAATCTCCCATTCATATAAAAAAATCTTAGAAAAGGTTGTTCTATCCCAGCTTGTATCTCATCTGAATTCAAACAGTCTTTTTAGCAATGTACAATCTGCATATCGCCCTTGCCACAGTACTGAAACTACTCGTCTAAAAGTAGGTAATGACATTCTCTCTGCATTGGATAGAGGAAAGATTACAGTCCTCACCCTCCTTGATTTGTCTGCAGCATTAGACACAATAGACCATGATATATTACTTCACCGTCTCCAGCAGGTATTTGTCATTCATGATACAGCCTTACTTAATGTTTTCTAATTTCATGGTGTTTGTTTTTATAATCATATCATTATATGCTTTTTATCTTATTGGTGTTGTCTAATGTTGTAAAGCGCTTAGAGCTTCTAAAGATTAGGGGCTATACAAAGTCCTCATTATTATTATTATTATATTAGTATTATTATTACTGTGGTTCAAGTCCTACTTGGTGAACATGACACAAATCGTATCTGCAAATGGAATACACTCCAGCCCAGTTGATCTATTTGTGAGTATGTTCTTTGGACCTGTTCTCTTCATTCTATACACTCAATCGCTCTCAAGTGTCATAGATCATCATCCAGTGTCTCACCAATTGTACGCTGATGACATCCAAATATACAAATCTAGCCACCCAATTGAAGTTGATGCTACCATCCAAGGTGTAGAGAGGTGCATTTCTGATGTGAACTCATGGATGACATGTAACAAGCTGCAGACGAATGATGATAAAAGTGAGGCCATTCTGATCACAATACAAAGACTTTCTCATTCACATCCTTTACCTCAAACAATAAATATCAGCAACACCAACATTAAATTCACACGTGCAGTACGAAACCTAGGTGTTACTCTTGACAGTACTCTCACCTTGCACCAACATGTCATGAACATATGCAAGGCTGCATATCTTGAGCTGAGACGCATCAGCTCAATTCGCGAATATCTTTCAGTTGATGCCACTAAAACACTTGTGTGTTCATTAGTACTTTCAAGACTGGACTGTTGTAACTCAATTCTGTCTGGTTCATCTAAATATCTGCTCCAGAAACTTCAAAAAGTTCAAAACACAGCTGCTCGGATCATACTTAGAGTACTACGATCAGAGCACACCTCCTCACTGCTCTGTACACTAAACTGGCTATCCATTCGAACCAGAATCAAACCCAAAATCTGTTCTCTGTGCTACGTTTTACTGTCGGACTATAGTCCAAGATACCTATCCGACCTCACCCATGTGTACATACCAGCAAGATACTTAAGCTCCGCTTCTGACAATCGTATACTCATTTATTCCCACTATGAAAACAGTCATATGGACAGCGTTCTTTTGCATACCAGGGCCCAGCAACGTGGAATGAATTGCTCACTGAACTTAGACACAAAGACACAGTGATCCAATTCAAGAGTGCTCTCAAAACTCACTTATTTCGACTGCAAGAACAAACTTAAAGACATAATAATGTTTCCTACCTTAAATATTCTCAGCATGTTTTTTTATGTTTTCTAATTTCATGGTGTTTGTTTTTTGTAATCATATCATTATATATGTTTTTTTATGTTATAAGCGTTGTCGAATGTTGTAAAGCGCTTAGAGCTTCTAAAGATTAGGCGCAATACAAAGTCCTTATTATTATTATTATTATTAAATAATTACCCAAAGCATAAAAATATGCTTCTTAAACAGTATAGGGTGAATTCTCAGTTACATGCGCACATACAGACGAACATAAACCCACGCTTGCCATTTGTTTGGATGCAATCAACAGAATAAGTTGGGCAAGATTTACTAGAGCTTTAATTAGCTGGATTGATTCATATTATATTTGCGACCTTTCCAAAGCAAACAGATTTTGTATTTAATTTTGTACAAAATTGTTGAAAATGATATTCGTAACTCATTTATTTCTGGTTTAACAGTGAATATGATACAAAATATCCAGAACTTTCAACATTGGTGACTGAATGGAGGATGAATAAGAACTTGCTCATCAACACATTAGTGACAATCTGATAATACAAAGACCCAACTTCCCTACATGGCATAGCATACTTGTCAAAATTAACTTATTTAACTTTTTTCAGACCGAATTTTGTTAAACTACTGTAATGACAAAATCCAAAGATGATTCTGGAGGAATTTGTGCTAATGTTGCGAATGTTTCTGTTGTTGTTGTTGTAGGGTTTAACGCCATTTTTCAGTACACGATAGGCTATACATGGCGGCCAGTATTAATAGCAGAGGAAGAACCCGAGAAAACCCCGGAAAGAACCACCGACCCACGAGAAGCTACTGGCAAGCTTTCTCACATACCCACATTAGCCGAATCCGAGACTCGAACCTACGCAGACAGAGGTGAGATGGCATTGATCCGTAACGGAGAGCGCGTTAGACCACTCGGCCACTCGGGGCCCCGCAAATGTTTCTGTCGGATTAATAAATCGGTAAATGATTTTTCTTATTATTATCTTTTTTTTAAAAGGCAAAAGCCATCGATTTGCATGGATTTTTTCCCCTAATTCTATTATTGTCGTTTTATGCTTTGTTTACTTCTGCATCAATGTGATTAAAATCAATCAGATCTCTATTGTTCTACATGAAGATCTGACAGCGACCGCTTAGATGTCATGTCCTGGTGAGATTTGAATTAGCCAATGTAAATACAGCTTTCAGAACTCTGCAAGTGAATCATTTCGTTCAGCATATACTGATGTTCTTTAGCCAAATTGCCCAGTCTCTGAAACGAGAAGATACAAGACTTCATCTGATTCGCTGATAAGATTAGCGATTATGGTAACATACCATATCAACAGAGCATGAAACCTGTCAGATCTTCACCACGGACGTTCATCACAGATGCAGTATTTGATATGCCGGAAGAAATGTCATTTTAGCTGTTGGGCATAAGTCTGAAGGAGAGACTTCTGTATGCATAAACAGTATTAAATATATGTTATACAGGTGCCGGTTTTTGCATTCACATGGATCCAGTCATTCTCAGTTTGAATGTTTTTGTGACCAGATATTTATATTATTTAAATAGGAAGAATGCTGCGGCTGGATAACATTTTTCCCCAGTTGAAACCAGCATTTGTCTACTTTCTCGTCAAAGGAGAGACGAGTTTATTGGTTCCTATAGGCTGAAATTTAATCCATGCTCGTCCTGCAGATGGGGTTCAAGACCTATATCGCGTGGTAATAGCAACATAACGGGAACTGTCTGCATTACAATATGCTGTCAGGCGTTTCTCTTCTTATAATCGTATTTTTTTGTTGGACAGCGTGATGTATTTTCTTTGTTCTTACACGCTTTTGGTTAAAATAAGCGACTGTCCTGCGGGATTACTCAAGTTATAGTTTTAGTTCCGCATTCAGAAAAATCTATGTACATATTGCCTGGTTTGGACGTCATAGCACGGCTGTTCGAACGTGTAACAGCGCAAGTAGTCAGCGATCTTTTTTCTCGTGGTGACATGGTGGTTACGTAGCGATTGGTAGAAATCTCCATTGCCAGGTAACGCGTCTTAGCCATATGCGATCACGTTCTTTGTTCCCCAAATACAACTAGCGCGCGTGGAATCCGGCAACAGCCACGATAGTGGATCGGCGTCGCGGACTTGCATTGGACGATTGCAGGAAGCCAGTCTTGTTTTTGCATCTTTATCTTTTGTATAACATCGAAGTGGTTCAGGATCGACTCTAGCCCCGTCAACTTCCATATCCGCTGAAATATTAGGCAACCACGAAAGTGAAATACGGAAATCGTTGCCAAGACAGCTTTAACCCATTCCTTGTTGTTATTTGGCGAAACACAGACTCCTCCAGGACGACCCAGTTTCGTGCGATTGTACTATGCAATGTACATGGTTTTGTTTCGTTGGTTTGTTAGAGCAAAAGGTCGATCGAGTTCTTTTGCGAGATTGCTCAGTTGTAGACTTAGTGGTTGGGCCACAAATAAACCATTTGCAGAATCCAACGAGAGCAAGTCCAAGACATCGTCGATCACTTATCGGGCTGTGTCTTCGTGCAGCTCCAAACCCTGGAAATATGCAAACTATACAGAGGCATTTCGATCCTGGTGCAGTCACGTGCCTCAAAGTTGAACGCAGAAACGTTTTGCCTAGGTGTTTATTTGGATAATCCACAGCCTGCTAGATTATAAGCGATATTGTTGAAGATCTTGCGTACAAAAGCCGCTGAAAATGTTGTTCGAACTACAGCTTGGCTTGCAGAGCCTCGATCGGTATTTGGGAAACATCGCATGTGGCTTCGACGAACGCTATAAGATGATTCTTACCATCGTTGTTTCGGCTTTTTGGTTGGTTCTGTTCTAGATTTCGCTAAAACTACTCGCGATTTCTCGTCAGCTTGTTTGAAAAACAGTTTCTATAACTCTTTGATAATATTGCTATTGAGGATTATCTAATATAAAATTATGTGAAAGAGTTGAGTTCAATACACATATCTGGCTTAAAATGACAAATAGCTGGATAGCATAGATGTAACTCATCCATTTCGCTAAAACGTGATACAAATTATGGCTTTCACTTCGGTGAAATATGCATATCCGAAGAAGAGCCTCGAGGGCTGCAATAAATTACCGCTTCAACCAAGAATGTGTCTAGATTTGAAGTCATCTGTTCTTAATGTTACGTGTTTAGGCTCGATTAAACAGTAACAAAAGAAAGAATGAAAACAACATGTTTTGAAAAATGTAACAAATAATGTATTTCCCTGGAAAACACTGTAAAAATGACAAAATAAGAACTTACGGTTTTAAGAATCAAACCCAAAAATAATCAAATAATCCACGAATAAAACTTTAGAAGTCCCAATAATGAAATGTTCAAATGAAATTTGAGTTCGAGTCCCGACGAAAAATCCAAAATGGAAGGCGACGACGTATACTGTAACCTTTATGACGATATAGCGTTTCAATTCTTTGTAATTCCACAGACAATATTCCGGTTTTTGAATTTCCGAATAAAATTTAAATAAATTACTTTTTCCAAGAATTCTGTATGAGCACTCAAATATTTCCAGGAAAACAATTCTCTTTTAGAATGCAAATAATTTGAATAAAAGTTACAATATAATTCCAAACTGGTCACAATAAAACGAACACCTTGACATCAAGTGTTTTTAAGCCCAAACTGACAAGTATCTCTCTAAACATCACTAATAAATCTAACTACTGCGCAATTTCGGAAAACTCAGAATTGCGAAATAGGGCTGTTTACAATCTAAAGTCACATACTCCCAGTACGACCTTGATAAAAACCAATCATTTTACTCCAAGAATAAAATATAAATAGAAAGTTGTTTACTTGTCTTAGTGATTTCTGAATCAAGATCAGTAACGAAGTAAAAAAAACTGTTTCCATTTTTAGGTATTTATGAAAAGACTCAGGTCAAACTGAATGTTCTGGAAAATATCAAATTCCTTGTAAAAAAAATTACATTACATTGACAGGTAATGAAATTAAAAATTAAAAATTTAAAACCTACAAATGGACAATAAAATTAAATCAAAACTAAATTAAATCAAATATATATATATATATAACACTTCTCCCATAAAGAAAAAGAAAGATTTATATGATAAAGCGTTCTTTTTACCATAGATTAATTATACATGAGGTTAAAAAGAAATCTTATAATTTATATAAAGTGTACATGAAATAATACAGTTCTATACTACCAGACTAAGTATTTCCTGTTTGTATGGTATTGGAACTACAATAGGATAGTTCACTGACCACTCATCACCAGCTGGTACATCGGGAGGTCCAAATGTTCTCCTAAGAATTCCATTTTTAATGAAATAACATACAGGAACTTCATTAGCTTCATTTTCACTAATGGCCCTTTGAAACAAACAGGAGATCTTAACATCTTTTTCCTGTTTGACGACAATTTATTGTCGTTTGTCACCCTGATTAGAATAAAGAGACTCACTGTGATCAATAACCTTTGATTGATCCAAACGAGGAGTAAAAGTGACCTCATCAAAAGCCTGACCAATACATGTGTCAGCTAAAGGAATAATGCCCTTATCAACATCATTCTAAAGAGCTTTCTTTGATATAGCTCTGGTAATTGCACAAGATGGGAATAAATCAGGGAATTCTTTTTCAATTGGATCGACTTTCTGATCCAAGCAAGGTTTGTCAGTTACTAGTGGATTAACCACAACTTTGTCTCCACCTAGGTCATTGCCTAGTAATAAACGAATTCCCTCAACGGGTAAAACAAGCACTACGCCGATTGTCACGGGTCCTGAGACTAAGTCTGATGACAAATTTACACAATGCAGAGGAACATAAACAAAGCCGCACTCTACTCCCTGAATAAGAATACTCTCGTTAGAAGAAGACTTCTCAGAAAAAGGCAAAGTACCCGACGATAAAAGACTATGAGAAGCTCCTGTGTCCCTTAAAGTTTTAGTAGGGATAGGATTGGCCGAATCACCCTAGAGTGATACAGAACCCTTCGATATAAATGGTTTATAATTCACCATAATAAAATCAGACTGGGTTTTATTAGATCCAACAAATGTATTGCTTTGAATATATGACCGTGACCTTGACCTCTTAGAAATAAGAGCATTTAGAATAGATCTGTCTTGATTCTGATGCCTATTTTTCAGTTTGTAGCAATCAGAAATAACGTGTCCTTTCTTCTTGCAATAGGTACACGTAGGAAGAGGCAAGGATCTTGAGTCAAGCTTATCTGAAGCTTCATTTTAAAAAGTTGTGCCAGTTTGAGATTTAGAGGGGCTTGTATTAGGCTGAAATAGTTTTCTGCCAGATTACTGCTGAGTGGAAGTCTTATTTACAAAAGAAACTTTATGAGCTAAGGAATACTCGTCAGCAGTACGAGCAGCATTTTCCAAGTTTCTGACCTTATGCTCATCAAGATATATCCTAATGTCACCATGGAAACAGTTCTTGAACTCTTCAACCAATATGAGTTGTCTGAGACTTTCGTAATCTTTATTAACCTTTTTAGACGAGTACCACCTATCAAATTCTCATGCAAATTCGACATATATCTGGTCAGCTTCTTTTTGTTTTATAGTTTCTGAATTTTTGCCGATAAGCCTCAGGGACTAGCTCATAACCCATCAAGATTTTGCTTTAACTACATCATAATCAGCACTCTGTTCCAGTGACAGTAAATTATAAACATCCCTAGTTTTACCAGTGAATACACATTGTAGTAATTGAGTCCAGTGCACTCTTGGCCACTTGAAACTCTTAGCAATCCTTTCAAAATGATACAACATATCTGTCGATTCCTTCTTCCAGACAAGGAGGTACTAATTTGATATTTCTTAAAACATAATAAGTAGGGGAGTGTTTTTCTTTTGCCAGCTCTAATTCTTTTAACTGAATTTGAAATTCCCTTTCATCCTTCTCTCTTTGCATTTGCCACTGTCTTTCTCGCTCCTCACTCTCTTTTTGCAACTGCATTCGTTTTTCTTGCAACTACACTTTTCTTTCTTCTTTCTGTAATAACATTTGTTCTTTTTCATTCTCAAATTGCATTTGCATTACTTCCATCTCTTTCTGAAACTTAACCTGTCTTATCTCTAATTCCAACTCTTTTAGATGTACTTCCATTTGCAACATTTATAATAACTCCTGAGTAAAATTAAAAAACTTCTCTACTTTTGATGATATTTTACAAAAAGCTTGCCGATTTCACAAAAGATTTCAAAAACATGGGGAATTCAAATTTCAAAAACAAAATTTTCTGAAATATTTTAGCCAAAATTAAAAAATACAAGGACGAGGTCCCAATTCTTATGTTATTTGTTTAGGCTCGAAAAAACAGTAACAAAAGAAAGAGTGAAAACAACAAGCTTTGAAAAATTAACAAATAATTTATTTCCCTGGAAGAACACTGTAAAAATGAAAAGAAAGAAAAGAAAAGAACTTACGGTTTTAAGAATCAAATCCAAAAATAATCCAAGAATATTCACGAATTAAATTTTAGAAGTCCTAGTAATGAAATGCTCTAATCAAATTTGAGTTCGAATCCCGACGAAAAATCCAAAATGTAAGGCGACGACGTATACTGTAGCCTTTATGGTGCTGTAGCATCTACAGTTCTTTTTAATTCCACAGACAACATTCCGGTGTTTGAATTTCCGAATAAAATGTAAATAAATGACTTTTTCCAAGAATTCTGTATGAGCACTCAAAATATTTCCAGGAAAAAAGAATTAACTTTTAGAATGCAAATAATCTGGATAAAAATTATAATATAATTCCAAACTGGTCAAAATAAAACGAACACATTGACATCAAGTATTTTTAAGCATAAACTGAGAAATGTCTCTCTAAACATCACTAATAAATCTAACTACTGCGCAATTTCGAAAAATCCATATTTGCGAAATAGGGCTGTTTACAATCTAAAGTCACATACTCCCAGTATGACCTTGATAAAAACCAATAATTTTACTCCAATAATAGAATAAAAATAGAAAGTTGTTTACTTGTCTCAGTGAATTCTGAATCAAGGTCGGGAACTAAGTCAAAAATAGAAGCAGTGTTCCTATTATTAGGTATTTATGAAATTGATACGTGATGAAATTAAAAATAAAAAATTTAAAAGTTGCAAACAGACAATCAAATTAAATCAAAAATAAATTAAATTAAATATACATAACACTAAGGCAATTAGAACAGTCGATCCTAACCTTTTTTGGCCGCGACCCTAAATATATTTTTTTCTAATCCTCACGATCCCCGTTTCCACCTTTTAATAAGTTTTGCCACTTTCAAAAAAATTCCAGCCTACCGCCCGCGACCCTACAGAACGTCCTCACGACCACGACAAAAGTCGCGATCTGGGGGTTGGGAACCGCTGAATTAGAAGGTCAAGACGTCTATTTTGTTCCTCTTCTTTTCTTCCTTATTCATTTCCTAACCTCATAGCAGCCCCAACCCTACAAATAAACCCACAGGATACATATGTTTCGTACTGATCCATTAGATCATGCGTCCTAAGATTTAAAGTTGGTCTTTTTAAAGTGTTATATGAGCAGTTAGGACTTATCTTCACATCAATAAACAACGTTTCCTGTCTTTCGAGAAAGAATGTTAAAATTGTTTAGTTCGAGTCATGGCCTAATGTTCACTCGACCTTGGCAATATCGTTAATGTTTGAAAACACTAATGGGGCATTGAGTTTATTTACAATTTTGTAAGTATTTCTGATGAGATTCACAGGTCACTACATACACACTCATATGACTCTCATTCATCTTGATACTAAATTTAGGTTATATATATATATATATATATATATATATATATATATATATATATATATATATATATATATATATATATATATAAGGTACGCCTGATTAAATTTATTACATATATACATGACGAATGGTGACACAACCAATTCTGATAAAGACTATATTAAAATGTATGGGACCCGTATCTCGAACACACGCACGAAGCAGTGCCAAAGTATGACTTTGACCCCAAAATCAAAGGAGAGCGATTATGTCGCAGAATGAATCGTTATCATAACTGAACATAAAAAAGTATCCACAGAATCCGAGAAAGGGTTAGGAAAATATAAGCCAATGGAAAACTGTAACCAAATGGATAGTGGGTGTGTCGTATAATGTAAGGCAATGGAAAACTGTAACCAAATGGGTAGTGGGTGTGTCGTATAATGTAAGGCAATGGAAAAATGTAACCAAATAGGTAGTGGGTGTGTCGTATAATGTATTATCTCTTCGTGATTATGACGTTTGAGACATATCAAGTATGGGGAGAATCAACAATGGATTTTGAAATTATATACCAATAAACACTTTCGCAAATACCTTAACAAAACTGTTTTAAAAAATATAAAACGGAAGTCGCGTCCGCGGAAAAAGGTTTGGCTTTTTCTCTCTTTTGTACTAATAGATTGTTAACAAGATCGACATAAGAAAGTTGCATGTATAGCAGACAATAACTCAAGCAGAATTTATTGTTAGATAAAATTAAGGTACGATTTGTATTAATTTCAAACGCTTCTTCCTTTCGGAGGATAGGCTTTTTACATGATGTATTTTAAAACAACTTTGATAAAAGATCTATAAACGTTATTAATAAAGATTTCATTGAATACGATTCATTCTGCCAACACTCTTACCACTCAGCCAGCTTACTCCATGGAATAATTCTCAAAATACGCAAAAGAAGCATTCAACAGCTTGTTCAGTTATGGAGTGGTCCAACTGTGACAGAATTAGCTATAATTAAAGGCGACAATATTTTAGATCGACAATTAAGAAGTGCATCAGAAGCGACAAGAGGTCTACACAGATCAGATGATGCATCCATGTTCTTTCAAAACATAAATGGAACCGTCCGGAAAAGGTTTAACAGTGTTTCAGCATGTGTAATAAAATGATGAATTAGTACCGCTTTTGCACGTTGCAACCTGGGCGTCCATGCATACAAATATGTACCTCAGACAGAGAAGGAGAGATGTTTGAGATATAAGCTATTATTCCTACTAGGCCGATATTCCTCTGACCCTTGCCATCCCATTTTTGATATTTGGACGTTTATGTTGGGGTGTAAGGTCAGAGTCAATTCTCTATCGAAATGTTGGACTTCGCCGACACCATTTGGTGTCGGCATGGGGTAGCCGCTTACTAGCCGGCCTAGCAAACTTTAATGAACTTTCACCGAGATATACCTGCATGAAATCGACAGGAATATGATTTATTTTCTCAGATATTACGAGTAGAGCATTTGTTATATCTTTAATCCACTGACAGACTAGCCTGAACAATAGCGTTGATGAAATTTGACCTGGAACTCGCCATTTGCATTCCGAGTCACATGACTACACAAACCTCGCGACCTACATGTCACTTGAGTTGTCATAATTTGGATTTATTATCTGTGTTAGTAGTAAGTCACACAAAATATGTTTAAACCCTCTTATGTAAATACAGTGGGCGCCTACCAATTCATAAAGTTCAATTTGATAACGTTTTAGGCTATAAAAATAAATCTCAGCTATATTTGCGAAGATCAAAAGCAAACCTTTTTAATTTTTCACTGAGAGTAAATATGAGAGTTTACGAGGTACATATAAAGAAGTGTAAAACCGTTAGTCTTAGATCTCATTTTCCGACACAATAATTCGTCGAGTTCAAGGTTAAGATCCTATTTAGCGCATGCGTAGTCACGAGACACTGGTATCGATATGTTATCCACAATATCGGCTATGGTGGGTAATTCGTAAGCCAGATATACCACTATCAACTATCTTGACTGCTGTGAGTAATTTATATGCCAGAGTTAACACCACTATCTCAGCTGTGGTGGGTAATTTATGTGCCAGATTGGTTAATTAACTTTCAGATGTTGTTATGATCACTGCGTGTAGACGAATATTTAATTATCTGCTTTTAAAATGAAGTTAGAGCCACCCTTGCAGAAAAGAACTCTACATAGTTCGAGACTTCATTTTCAAAACAAAAGATTTTTCATCTTAATATAATCTGAGTTAATCGAGTCTATTGATCTGGATATAATCCGAGTTTATACGAGTCTTTTCATCTCGATATAATCCGAGTTTATACGAGTCTTTTCATCTCGATATAATCCGAGTTTATACGAGTCTTTTCATCTCGATATAACCCGAGCTTATGCGAGTCTTTTCATCTCGATATAATCCGAGCTTATACGAGTCTTTTCGTCTGGTCATAATCTGACTTTACATAAAACATGAAATTAGAATATGTTACCCATTGGCACAAAATCTCTACGTTTCTAATTCAATTATTTATTAGTACACACACACACAGACACACACACACACACACAGACAGTGCGTAATTTTTGGAACGCGCTCACACACACACACTGAGGCTGCTCTTTGAATTTTTCTTGTGAAAGCGTAGCAATAATTTTAAAATATCGTCTAAAATGCCGGAAAAGTTAAACAAATACTTGGCGATAAGCGAGTAACAAAAATGTTAAACGGGATTTAGACAAATATATGGACTATGTCGATGGGAATTAGACACACATATATGGACTATGTCGATGGAAATTGCAAACAAATATATGGACTATGTCGATGGGAATTGCATACAAATATATGGACTATGTCGATGGGAATTGCACACAAATATATGGACTATGTCGATGGGAATTGCACGCAAATATATGGACTATGTCGATGGGAATTGCACACAAATATATGGACTATGTCGATGGGAATTGCATACAAATATATGGACTATGTCGATGGGAATTGCACACAAATATATGTACTATGTCGACGGGAATGAGACACAAATTTATGGACTATGTCGATGGGATATTATACATTAATATGTGGACTATGTCGATGGGAATTGCACACAAATATATGGACTATGTAGATGGGAATTGCCCACAAATATATGGACTATGTCGATGGGAATTGGACACAAATATATGGACTATGTCGATGGGAATTGCACACAAATATATCGGCTAATACAAATATATGGTGTATCTCCGTGGGAAATGCACACAAATATACGGGCTATCTCAAACATATGAGATATTTCGATGGTAATTACACTCAAATATACGGGCTATACTGATGAGAAATACACACAAATATACGGGCTACCTCAAATATATGGGCTATTTCGAAGGGAATTACACTCAAATATACGGACTATGATGATGAGAAATAGACACAAAAATACGGGCTATCTCAAACATATGGGCTATTTCGATGGGAATTACACTTAAATATACGGGCTTGGATGATGAGAAATACACACAAATATATGGGCTATCTCAAATGTAATTATACACAAACACATGGACTATCTCGATCGATGTTATTTAAAAATAATATTGTTTACAACATTAAATAGAAAAATTAGACGCCGGTTCCTCAAGCAATGGTTCCATTTACCCTCCTTGGGTATGCAAGTTATAATGCCTTGTCTCAAAACAGTTGAGAATGATCCAGTGTTATATGCGTCATTAATTGTTCTAGCTACAAATTCCCCAACGTCGATCCAAAAGACGTTAAAAAATTAGCCGTGAAACCATCTGATACTCGGCTTTTGCTATTTTTCATACTCCTTTACAACAATCACGTTAGTCTGGTTACATTGTAATCTTAAAGTTTGTTCTTGGTTAAGCCATGGAATTTGATAGTTTTTTTAGAAAGTCCTCCGGGTCTGTATCTTCTACCTCTTATATTCCTCATTATACCGGGTCTGTATCTTCTACCTCTTATATTCCTCATTATACCGAGTCTGTATCTTCTGCCTCTTATATTCCTCATTATACCGAGTCTGTATCTTCTACCTCTTATATTTCTCATTATACCGGGTCTGTATCTTCTACCTCTTATATTCCTCATTATACCGAGTCTGTATCTTCTGCCTCTTATATTCCTCATTATACCGGGTCTGTATCTTCTACCTCTTATATTCCTCATTATACCAAGTCTGTATCTTCTGCCTCTTATATTCCTCATTATACCGAGTCTGTATCTTCTACCTCTTATATTCCTCATTATACCGGGTCTGTATCTTCTACCTCTTATATTCCTCATTATACCGAGTCTGTATCTTCTACCTCTTATATTCCTCATTATACCGAGTCTGTATCTTCTACCTCTTATATTTCTCATTATACCGGGTCTGTATCTTCTGCCTCTTATATTCCTCATTATACCGGGTCTGTATCTTCTACCTCTTATATTCCTCATTATACCAAGTCTGTATCTTCTGCCTCTTATATTCCTCATTATACCGGGTCTGTATCTTCTACCTCTTATATTTCTCATTATACCGAGTCTGTATCTTCTACCTCTTATATTTCTCATTATACCGGGTCTGTATCTTCTACCTCTTATATTCCTCATTATACCGAGTCTGTATCTTCTGCCTCTTATATTCCTCATTATACCGAGTCTGTATCTTCTACCTCTTATATTCCTCATTATACCGGGTCTGTATCTTCTACCTCTTATATTCCTCATTATACCGAGTCTGTATCTTCTACCTCTTATATTCCTCATTATACCGAGTCTGTATCTTCTGCCTCTTATATTTCTCATTATACCGGGTCTGTATCTTCTACCTCTTATATTCCTCATTATACCGGGTCTGTATCTTCTACCTCTTATATTCCTCATTATACCAAGTCTGTATCTTCTGCCTCTTATATTCCTCATTATACCGGGTCTGTATCTTCTACCTCTTATATTTCTCATTATACCGAGTCTGTATCTTCTACCTCTTATATTTCTCATTATACCGGGTCTGTATCTTCTACCTCTTATATTCCTCATTATACCGGGTCTGTATCTTCTACCTCTTATATTCCTCATTATACCGAGTCTGTATCTTCTACCTCTTATATTTCTCATTATACCGGGTCTGTATCTTCTACCTCTTATATTCCTCATTATACCGGGTCTGTATCTTCTACCTCTTATATTCCTCATTATACCGAGTCTGTATCTTCTACCTCTTATATTTCTCATTATACCGAGTCTGTATCTTCTACCTCTTATATTCCTCATTATACCGGGTCTGTATCTTCTACCTCTTATATTCCTCATTATACCGGGTCTGTATCTTCTACCTCTTATATTTCTCATTATACCGGGTCTGTATCTTCTACCTCTTATATTCCTCATTATACCGAGTCTGTATCTTCTGCCTCTTATATTCCTCATTATACCGGGTCTGTATCTTCTACCTCTTATATTCCTCATTATACCAAGTCTGTATCTTCTGCCTCTTATATTCCTCATTATACCGAGTCTGTATCTTCTACCTCTTATATTTCTCATTATACCGGGTCTGTATCTTCTACCTCTTATATTCCTCATTATACCAAGTCTGTATCTTCTACCTCTTATATTCCTCATTATACCGGGTCTGTATCTTCTACCTCTTATATTCCTCATTATACCAAGTCTGTATCTTCTGCCTCTTATATTCCTCATTATACCGGGTCTGTATCTTCTACCTCTTATATTTCTCATTATACCGAGTCTGTATCTTCTACCTCTTATATTCCTCATTATACCGGGTCTGTATCTTCTACCTCTTATATTCCTCATTATACCAAGTCTGTATCTTCTGCCTCTTATATTCCTCATTATACACGTTGTTATAATACTATAACATCCCCTAGGATATCAAATTGACCAGTAATAGATTCAGTTTAAATCTAGAATTAATTTTGTGATTATTTTATTCACACAGTTTCTATTTTGTAAATGGCAAGAATAGCTTGTTGGTTTCTAGCCCTCCATTTCACTCTGGATCAAACAAATTAACTTTCTTAAAGGAAGTAGACTTTTATTAAAAAATTTAGGCAGTATTAAAGGAAACAAAATATGTTGATCAAACTGCTTTTGTAAAAGGAAGATATATTGGTGAAAATACTATGACCGAATTTGATGTTATGCATATTACAGAAGAGTTACAAACTCCGGGTATACTATTATTAATACATTAGAATAAAGCGTTTGATTCAGTTTATTGGAAATTTATTCATAATATTCTATCTTTAATTTTGGACCAAGTATAAGGCACAGTAATAAAAAGTTTTATTGTTATATTTCATCGGCAGTTCTACCAAATAGCTTTCTGTCAGAGCTTTTCAAAGTTTCCAGAGGTTGTAGACAGGGTTATCCGATATCCATGTATCTCTTCTTATTACGTGCAGAAAAAATGTCTATATCATTCAAGAAAGAGAAGAATATAAAAGGTATCAAGCTAAAGGAAACAAAATTTATTCTATCACAGTTTGTAGATACTAAGACACTACTATTTTAAATCTCGATGGCTCTTTTCAATCTTTAGGATCATCTATTAAAGTTTTATTCTTCTTTGCAAAGATTTCAGGATTGAAATTTAACATATGCAAAATAAGAGAGATTTGAATAGGAAGCATGAAATACTTTACAGGTTTAAATTACAGTGGGTGACTGAATTTACATCACTGGGCATACAGTATTCGGTGCATTTTGAAAATAACTAGAAATTATTAAAACATTTTTAAAACATTGGGAAAAGCTATCCTTGACACCATTTGGTAAAATAAAAATTCTGAAAAGAAACATTTATGCTGATTTGGGAGCAATTGCAGCCATTATTCCACCAGTAACTAAGAAATATATGTTATAATTCAAAATACGCGTTGTATAGCATGATGTACATTATAGTGTATAATGTGTTTGTAATATGTAATGTCACATGTATCGCATGATGAACATTATAGTGTATAATGTGTTTGTAATATGTAATGTCACATGTATCGCATGATGAACATTATAGTGTATAATGTGTTTGTAATATGTAATGTCACATGTATCACATGATGAACATTTTAGTGGATAATGTGTTTGTAATATGTAATGTCACATGTATCGCATGATGAACATTATAGTGTATAATGTGTTTGTAATATGTAATGTCACATGTATCGCATGATGAACATTATAGTGTATAATGTGTTTGTAATATGTAATGTCACATGCATCGCATGATGAACATTATAGTGTATAATGTGTTTGTAATATGTAATGTCACATGCATCGCATGATGAACATTATAGTGTATAATGTGTTTGTAATATGTAATGTCACATGTATCGCATGATGAACATTATAATAATAATAATAATAAACTATCTTTAACGAGGATAACACATTTGGTCATGGCTGACCCATCTGCCATGTGGTCCTCAGTTTTTGTAATAAAATAATAAAATTAGAAGTTCATGCACATAACCATGTATCGTCGCACACTCATTCGTATATATCTGACATGAATGACCATGTGTGATTATACTGGGAAACATACAAATATATATCAATTATGGATATGATTTTAAAGTTTTCTATGCAGAGCTTTTAATATATCATTCCAGCTGGTCTAGAAGGAATTTCTTTAATGATATTTTAAAAGAAGCAAGGGAAGTTGAATTACGCATCCTCATTGGTAAGGAATTCCATACAGTAGGTGCTGATACAGAAAATGAGCTTTTGTAATGATTGGTTTTCGACCAAGGAATCTGGAGATCGTTGTTTATAGTGTATAATGTGTTTGCAATATGTAATGTCACTTCCTATCTGATCAACTGATGTGATCTGAAAAACTGTTTATTTTCGTTGATCTTACAGTGACTAAAATATATTGACTAGAACTATATATATATATATATATATATATATATATATATATATATATATATATATATATATATATATATATATATATATAAGTATTATGCGCTAGTCAAAACAACTCGTTTCACAAGCAACATTTCCGAACTGAAGTTTTAAAACTATCATTTTAAGTGCTGAGGAGTGATTGTAAACGGTCAAATTGAACTGCCCTGATCTCATGTCTATAATTCACGACTATCGCTTTATGTCTCTAAGTTATGATTTGATACAAAAATAGCTGGGAACTTGATAAATATGGTATATTCTGTTAAGGTAGTGTTACGAATGCCAACTTTAATTTGACATATAAGAAAAACACAGTGTTCCGAATTAATCGGGAGAACGTATTTACTTTCGTTTTCTAAAAAATGTTCTGTGAACGAAACGGACAATCTCAAGGCCTGTTCTTCATTTCCGCCTTTTATATATTTTCTCACACATCGTACCCGTTTAGCAACTAACAGTTTGGTACATGATACAATGAGCATGGTGCCATCACCATTTGCGGAGAAACAGGAATACAGTTACAAGTACCTACATGCACATTTAAATAATGTTTGACGGTATCAGATATTTTTACTTCTAAGAATAAGATACACTTATCCGACTCTGTTCGGCAGATATGCCCTGGATGAAGCATTGCGTAAAGTTTATAAGACTATAATATTATTCTCTATCTCTATTTGTGCTGTAGATATCCCCTTGATCAAACATTAGGTAACGTTTCAAAGAATACAATATTATTCTCTGTCGCTATTTGTGTTGTAGATATCCCTTTGATCAAACATTAGGTAACGTTTCAAAGAATACAATATTAGTCTCCGTCGCTATTTGTGCTGTGGATATGCCATGGATCAAGCATTATGAAACATTTAAAGAATATAATACGCTTTTCTGTTTTTATAAGTGCCGTATATACACCCTGTATCAAAAATATAAATATATTTTTAAGAATATAATGCAATTTCTCTGCCTCTATCTCAACTGTAGATCTGCCATAGATCATGAACGCACAGTTGACGTTCATGAATAATGAACCTTAAGCCAATCAGAAGACGAATATATATATATATATATATATATATATATATATATATATATATATATATATATATATATATATATATATATATATATATATATATATATCTGCGTGTGTGTGTTTGTGACAATATAGGCTATATGCGAAAAACAGTCAAGAACAACCTTTCTTTGTAAAACGAATAGGCAGAAATGCTGAATACTAGCTAATTGAAAACTTGCTGCACATTTATAATGGTGGCATATGTGCTGATTATATGTGGCATCCATTGAATGTACGCGTGACAAACGATACCCCCTTAATTTCATAATACTGTATATTCTGTTGAAACATAATGTTTCCTTGTTGATGAAGGTTGCCGACACAACATGATAATGGCTTCTCAAAGAGTATTCCTACCAGAAAAGAATCATATTGCATGCCGAGATTCCGGGGTGTAACAATGCATTATTTAATGTAAATTTCCTCATGAAAAATGCTCACTTTATACAAATGTAAGGTAATGTGTGGAAATTCATTCTTTGGCATCGTGCGTGGCCCATTAGCAGGTGTGGTAAAGTATCAGTGCTCCCAGGAGCAATCACAGCATTTTGTTATCGACTTGATGATATCCATATTGTTGCTTTCCGTTTGTTATCAAAGAATGACTTTCGGGTTACGTGATAAAGAATGGTGCAAATATTTCCTGGCATTCGCCTATTTGTTCATGTGAAAGTCTTGGTACCTGAGCGTTTAGTGTTCCGGACCCTGGACGAGGACGGAGAAAGTTAGAATCCTTCCTGGACCAGGCCCAATAGGCCGCTGTGGCGTGTATCTGGACAAGACACTGTTCCCCAATTGTATCGGCACAATGTAACCATTCGTATATTGACAAGCTGTGAAAAACTCCAATAAAGCATTATCACTAACTACATTATGTCCTAAAATTTACCGACTTTAAGAAATATAATTTTGTTACCTATTTAAAAAGTAAGTGCATAATGGTTTGAATGGCTATGACTGTTAGTCCTTAATTTAATGAAATTCTTGATTTTTCTCCTCGTAATCACAGTTCTGCTAAAACGCGTTTCATCGGTAGCTTGTCAGTTAATTTCATGGTAGAAACTTGTAAGACGTGGATAAAGAGAAAATCAAAAAGGAAGAGAGGAAACAAAGAGATGAAGAAGAATATATCAAGCCTCACTGAATCATTTTAACTGATGGCAGAAAATTAATAAAACGAAGCATGGTCCTGATAGCGAACAATAAATAAAACAAATTATAAAAGAACACACGGTAACTTGCTCCCGTCATCAAACTGTCAGGAGGTGTGAGCTTCCCCACTCCTACGGTGTTGGGTTATCTTTATGTAGGAGATGATCAACCACGGTGTTATTACCAGGATCGAGTAAACAATAAAATAAAATATGAAATCAATTGATAGAATAACAGATATCTGAGCAGAGATATAGAATTAAAAAAATACGAGCTCCCGTATGCAAAAAAGTATTTTGTATTCTTTTTAGTTCTCTCTCTCTCTCTCCTTTTCGACGCACAAACCAGCCGTCTTGGCAACAGGCTGTGATCTTGTCCCACTGTGCAGTATAGTATGGAACTATTTTTCCTTCAAAAATATAAATATACTACCCATCCTAAATACGTGTCAAGTTTTTCCCCTCTGGGATTGAATATTCCCACTCTCATTTGCATCAGATATCGTTTATCGAAATTCAACAGAACTAAGCTATGGTAATTTCCTAACTAATACACACTCACACCACCCTATTAACGTGAATTTCTTTCTTTCTTGCGGCAATTCACTTCCTACTGAAACATAACATAAAATTAACCCTCTTAGATGAACTATCACACCCCGCTGTGGATATAAATTAGCAGCTGAGCTATGCCTGTCAACACATACTCCTAATGCTTACATCCTCTATTCTCGGTTGAAAAGAATTCACAAAGTAATTACCCAACGGATTAATGGACTTCACTCCTTGTCATAACTACGTTACTTTGCTAATTTACGATTCATGAACATGAATTCCAGACATAGAAAAATCAATTCTCAGCATACATAATACAAACAATTTAGGACAGATAATTCACTTCTCACCATAAAATGCATGAAACCTTTATGATACATGATTTCTATTACACACAAAGCAAATAAATCCGAACTAATTCATAAAATACACGAGTCATAGAACATTTGAGACAAAATGCATGCACACAATTAATTTCTGAATTCAAGCAAAACTTATGGTATGAATTTAATAAATACATTCAACAAACAATTACAAAGTTGCATCAATGAAAATATACTGTATGCAACTGAGACTAATCTTGTGATTTATTCGAGACTCGTGCCTTTCTATGAAGTCGAATCTCTCTCCTTTCTCGACCCTCACTTTGCGACACGCGCTCCTAGGGCAGTCTAACGAGAAATACATATTATTTCCGGGAGCTTAAATGCTCAATCATCTAGGAACTTAGAATAATTCCGCGATTTGAATTTCTTAAAAGCCTGAATTCCGTCTGGGACCCTTCCTCTCCCGTTTAGCTTGGTCAATCATATTAATTTCTTTACCACCCAAAAATGTTATCATTCTCATCAAATTAAGAAAACTCCTTTCTAGCCCGCCTTTATCAATAACTACTCTGGAAAATATCATTTTATGACACTTCTTTCATATGGCCCAAGACTTTCTAATATTTTCCATGGTTTGTCTCAACTGCTGTCATTTTGCACTACTGTCCTGACCTTCACATTGGCATCTTCCATGTCTATGACCGTTATCGATCGTACCATAATTGAAATTCAAGTCATGCCTCCAAGCAGAAGAGGTTAACTGTTATATGCTGCCGATCGCTCTTGTGACCATAGTGGTAAGAGCGTCCGCCTCGGATGCGGGAGGTTACGGGTTTGAACCTCAGCTGAGACAAATGACATACAAAAATGCTACCAGCAGCTATTCGCTTGGCGCTCAGCATTTAGAGGTTAGTGATAGGGCTGGTCGGCTTGGTGCCAGGATAATGTGACTGGATGGGACATGATGATACATGTTTGCGGCATGATGCCCCTGTGCTACACCACATAAATCGTTGCGGTATCACTGAAAAATTGGGAAAGCTACGTTAAAAATCCAAATATCGCACACACACACACACACACACTACAAGCTGCCAAGTTATCGTGAGCCTAGCCACGATAGAATGTACTGCGACATTATCTTACAAAAATGTGCACAATTACATATACCAGAGATATTTATAAGGCTTAAGTTGCAAACTGGCATTACATTTACATAGCTTTCAAGATTGACTAGAAACATCAACATTAAATATTTCCAAATATTCTGAGGCTGATTATTTTATTTGTTTTGTTGTTTTATAATTATTTTTTTGTTTGCTCTGGGAGGTGGAGTCCCATATAACATATTTGTATAAATTACAAAAGTGTTCACTTTTGTGAAAACATAAATTCTAACGGATAGATTTGGAATAACTTTCTTACACTTTGACATGAAAACATTACATAGTTAAATGGTTCTTCTTTTCCTTCAATTAGATTTGCAGAGCTAATATATGAGATATCATTGCCCAAGTGTTAAGTAAATACGTGTGCTGTTTATGTCGGTATTGTGCGAAACGTTGCTAAAAATAGTGAGTAAGCAAGTGTGCTGTTTAGGTCACTATTATGAGGCACAATGCTGTAAGTAAACACGTGTGCTGTTTAAGTCACCATTATGAGGCACAATAAACACGTGTACTGTTTAGGTCATTATTAGGAGCAACAATGCTCTAAGTAAACACGTGTGCTATTTAGGTCACTATTATGAGGCACAATAAACACGTGTGCTATGTATGTCGTCTCACTTTTTTTACGATTCAGTTATGTCCGGGATTGAAGATCCTTGGGAGTTTTACACAGTATTGTTATACCATCAGTATTCAAAGGATTATCGCTCTCAAGCTGTCATGGCGATTTTGATTCTTTTCCTAAAATATCTTTACTTAGACAAGATGTGTTTTCTGCTATATCTATTCTTAAGGCACACCACAAACATAGATCTACATGGGTGGGTCAAAGGTCATGTCCACTGGGGATTTAGGCTGAAAAAAAAGATACTCCTGTTACGCAATACGTTTTTATTTTCGTATAGTTACATACTAAATAATACTATAATAAAGTACAGATGGAAATAATAGCATGTCTTGGTATATGCAACATCTGCATGATTCTAACTTAGTAACATTTCTGCAGATGCTTAAGTAGTGCCAATTGGCATTGTTATATCTGAACAAAATCGTTCTCTTTTAGACTATTCCATGTCTTGTGGACATCTGTATTTTAAGTTTTGACAGAACCCAGATGTAGCATCAAATTTGTGGTGACGTTAAATGCGATAGCGACCATTTTGTTTCTTATCAGTTAATCAATCGATGAGTAGATTAAAAGCCCCGTCTGTCTTGTTTCTTTCTGTCAAAACCCAAGCTTTTTAAAAACTAAAACTGTATCGGATATTTATGCCTTCCGTACGTCATACGTACAAATATTTCAATTACACTGAAAGTTTGAAGACTTTTATGCAAATAAATTCACACATCAAACTTTATTAAAGATTTAGCATCATTGAATTGTAGTTAAATAAGATAATGCAATAAAACGGTATCTAACCGACCATTATCCGAAGTTTACAGAAACAAAATTAAATAAATAAAGCAACGCCTAAACTTTTCTGTTGTCATTTGTACTGTGACGCGATTACGGAGAAATCTATTTTCTATCATATTACATGTTTCCGTATATTTTAATGTCACTGCAAAAATTATTACATTTATGCGCTTTGAAAGACTTAAAAATGAAACACGTCTAAAATACACAGTTTACAACAGCTGTGATCGCGTCAACAGTTGTTGTTGTTGTTGTTGTAGTGTTTAAAGCCATTTTTCAGCACACGATAGGCTATACATGGCGGCCAGTATTAATGGTGGAGGAAGAACCCGGGAAAACCCGGAAAGAACCACCGACCCACGAGAAGCTACTGGCAAGCTTTCTCACATACCGACATTGGCTGAATCCGAGACTCGAACCCACGCAGGCAGAGGTGAGATGGCAGTGATCCGTAACGGAGAGCGCTTTAGACCACTCGGCCACTCGGGGCCCCCGCGTCAACACTACATAAACTGTTCCAATATCCTAGCGGTTTAGAAGATTGGGCGTTCAGAGATCAACTCTCTAAAATTGGCAGACGCAGATTGAAGTAAAAGGGAAAATGCATATTTACTTACCCCTAACACTATTTAAAAATCAAGTTCCAGTATACATATCATCATCGTCAACAACAACAACAAAAAAGAGAAAAAATATCACTCAGCTCCCTTAAGCACGCATGATCCCAGGTAATAGCGATAAATGCAAAACACACAAAAAATTGACGGAACAAGAGTCAGAAAGAAAAAGAGCAATTAAAGACAATTATACCAGCTGTTCTCCGTGCAAGTAGTCTAAAACTACATCAAAGGAGCACTCAGAACGCTATTAAGACGTAGTCTGGTCCAATTTGAGTGAATTGCAAATAATTAATACTGACAATTATACGGACCTCTATCTATGAGATAGAGCCAAAACGAAGACATTAATCTTTTGTTTAGTATGCCAGCCTGTGTTTATAATTGGCTTAGATTTAGTCAGACACAAGGGACATTTCTTTTATTTGTGGGTAGCAAAGTGACATTTCACAACTTTTAATATATACAAGCGACCGATTTTATAAAAAAGACCATAAATACTTTACTTCTATTACCAGAACATACCATATTATTCTGCTTTGATGTGAAGTCATTATATCCGAGTGTTCCGAATAAAGATGCACATGGTGCGTGTAAAAAGGGTACGGAAGTCCTTCATTTTTAAAGCAGTCTTTAATGATTCAGTCCTAAGGATGCTAGATACGGTTTTGGAAAATAATAACTTTACATTCGCAAACTGAAAACAATATTCGCAAACTGAGAGCACGCCGTAGGGTCAAAACCTAGGCATGAATTATGCGAGTACTTACACGAAAGAATGGGAAAACAAACTGTTTCAACAATTAAAAAAAATTAAAAAAAATACTGGCGATTTATTAACGATATTTGCGGTGTTGGATCAATCAATTCGATAAAGTTGTGGAAGGTTACAGGTTAGAGAATTAATAAATTCAAGTAGAGATGAGGTATTCTTTATAAAAATAAAATTCCTGGACACCGTGACATTGCTAGATAATGGCTACATTAAAATATAATTATATATGAAACGCACCAGAAGAATACCTATCTTCCTATTAAATTAGGTCATCAAGAAACGTTGTATCTACGTATTAAATCAAGTCAGTGAGAAGCTTGGAAACGGGTTTTAGGGGCGCTCACCACCAGTTATTATGTACTTTCGAGAGAGTTACGTATGTAAGGTGAAGTTGTTTCCATTTAAAACATGCATAGTGGAGAGAATGTTGGCATACCTCTATGCTACCTCGATGTATTGTGGCTGACATTTCTTTGGATATTGTATTTTTGGAAATTGTACATGATCTAAGCACACTGCTAACTATAACGACTGCTCCCTTGTGCTAAAAACAATCAGCCTGAACTAATCTAAAGTACACTATCATTAGCTGCTATTAAAATAGGGAAAATTGATTTTGCCGACTACACAATACCAGCTTCTGAAAGTGCATTGAATGAATTACCAAAATACAAAAAATGTATAAAAAAAGTTATCGGTTCTTTTTTTCCGCAATTTACCACTGAAGTTCAGGAAGTGAAAATGACCAAGTGGAGCTAGCTCTTTTTGAAAGTTGCACATCTGGAGTAAGGCCAAGCTGCATACTCTATAACCCGTATTACACCCATCAATCATACACCAAATTAAAGGGAATTAAAGGTTCTTTGAACTATACCTAAGGTATACAAGGTCTTTTTTAAATAGCCAGTATAACCAGTGGGTAAAGCCGGGGAAATGCTTTTTCTTTAAAATTCTAACACTATGCAAACTATGAAACTACAGAGTGCCACCTTAGTCGACGAAGTCGGAATACGAATACAAAAATAAATAGTTAGCAAAAGCGCGACCATTCTCTGTAACTAATACAGAAACAAATGCAAAGGGTTGATGTGTTAGATATAAATTATCCATTTTTATTTTATAAATCAAAAGAAAACTTGCCACTTGTTATAAAATTTTCAGAGGACTACCAAATAAATGTGAAATATGAAAAAATAAAAAATCGTCTATCAGAAATACTAAAGCAAATCTTCCCAAATCCACCATTGGTATCTTTCAAACGAGATAACTTGAAGGACATTTTAGTCCACAAGAAACGCAATCTACACTGTTATACCAAAGCGTAAAAAAGTGTATACCTATCGGGAATGGAGTTCGCAATAAGTAAGTATTTGATAAAATCCAACCATTTTTACGAGACGAACAGGAACGAATACAAATTCCAAGGTCATATTAATTGTCAGACAGTAGAATGTAATTACTACTTTCTATAAGAAATTCAGAAAACCGGTCGATGAAGGCCATAAAGGAGGTTTTTTAAATCAAGGAAAATGGCTATCCCTTTCTAAAATTAGGACTAGAAAGAAAAGAAGAAAAAAAATCCTGTTGCAAAGCATTTCCATTCAGATACCGTCTCTTTTGATGTGATCTTTTTTGTCGTAGGCATTGAGAAAATATATTGTAACAAATCGTATAGGTTAATAAAAGCATCAGTTTGATTAAAAAATCATAAACATCCAGTCACAAAAAGAACTAATTTCCAGGAAATGTGACAAGTTGCGAATGTTTACATATTGATGTCAGATTGTTGTGACGTGACGTAATCATGCAGCTGCTTACATTCAGAATATATATATATATATATATATATATATATATATATATATATATATATATATCATCATTCATCATCATCATCATCATTGGCGACTCGGTCTCGAAAGACCATGCGAATAGCGCCCTTGGGGTGTTGCCTGTCTCTGTTGGCAACGTCTGCTGTGGCTGTGCAGGCCTATACGTGAGTGACAGTCCCTACTGCAGTTGGTGCAGACATACTGGGAAGTCTGCATTACTGTGGTTGCTGTTGCGTTCTTCTTTCTCTTACGTTTCTCTGCCACCAACTGGCCTCTCCTCGCATCAGCGACTGATATGCCATTGTTTACCATCAGTCTCCAGGTGCCTCGGTCCTCAGTCAGCTCTTCCCAGCCATCGGGTGAAATGTTGCATGCCTTCATGTCCCTCTTGCACACATCTTTGAAACGGAGTGAGGGGCGTCCGACTCTTCTCATGCCAGTGGCCAGCTGTCCATATAAGATGTCCTTTGGCAGCCTTCCATCCTCCATGCGTCGGACATGACCCAGCCATCGAAGGCGGCGTTTAGTTAGCAGGGAGTACATGCTGGGGGTACTTACACGCTGCAGGATCTCGCTGTGTGGAACACGGTCTTGCCAGCTGATTTTCAGGATGCGTTTTAGGCACCGTATATGGAAGGAGTTGAGCCGGCGTTCTTTCCTCATGTAGGTACTCCACGTCTCACTTCCATATAGAAGGGTGCTGAGAACGCAGGCCTGGTAGACTCGGACCTTGGTGTGCTCTGTCAGCGCGTTGTTTTCCCAAACCCTCTTTGTTAATCGAGCCATGATGGTGTTTGCCTTTCCAAGCCTTCTGTCCAGCTCCATATCAATCGAGAGAGTGTTGCTGATGGTTGACCCTAGGTAGGTAAAGTTGTTGACTGCTTCCAGGGTGACACCGTTGATTTTGATTGAAGGGGCAATGGTGGTATCTTGCACGCTGACATTTGTTTTTTCCAAGCTGATTGTGAGACCAAAGTGCGTGCAGGCAACAGCAAAACGGTCTCCCAGTCTCTGGAGGGCTTCCTCGGTGTGGGCCACAAGAGCTGCGTCATCTGCAAAAAGCATCTCCCTGATGAGCACAGCTCTCACTTTGGTCTTTGAGCGCAGTCGTGCCAGGTTGAACAGGCTCCCATCAAACCTGGTGTGTAGATATATGCCATCCGTGGACGTGTCGAAGGCGTAGGACAGGAGCAGGGAGAAGAAGATCCCAAAAAGTGTTGGTGCCAGCACGCAGCCCTGCTTCACACCACTGTTAATTGGGAAGGAAGTTGAGGATGATCCATCATACAGGACTGTTCCCTTCATATCTGCATGGAAAGAGATTATCATGCTGAGGAGTTTTGGGGGGCAACCGATCTTACTCAGAAGTTCAAAAAGGCCCTTCCTGCTGATCAAGTCAAAGGCCTTGGTGAGGTCGATGAACATCATGTAGAGTGGTTGACCTTGCTCTCTACTCTTCTCTTGGAGTTGTCGTAGGGAGAAGATCATGTCTGTCGTCGACCTGCCTGCTCTGAAGCCGCACTGTGATTCCGGGTACACACGGTCTGCCAGCAACTGCAGCCTGTTGAGTATGATGCGGGCGTACACTTTACCAACAATACTCAAGAGCGAGATCCCTCTGTAATTATTACAGTCACTGCGGTCGCCCTTGTTTTTGTAAAGGGTCACAATTGTGGCATCACGCATGTCTTGGGGGACTACTCCTTCCTCCCAGCAGCGGCAAAGTAGCTCGTGCAGTGGTTTAATCAATGCTGGTTTTCCACGTTTGATAGCTTCGGGCGGGATGCTGTCACTACCTGGTGCTTTGTCGTTTGGAAGGCAGTCGATTGCTTTGCTGAGCTCCTCTAAGGTTGGCACTTTGTCGAGCTCTTCCATGGTGGGCAGATTCTTTATGCTGCTGAGGGCTACATCAGTGACTGACGTTTCTCTGGAGTATAGTTCTGAGTAGTGCTCCACCCATCTGGCCATCTGTTGCCCACGGTCTGTGATCTTCTCTCCCGTCAGGGATTTCAGGGGAGCGACCCCTTTCACTGTAGGGCCTAGAGCCTTCTTGATGCCACTGTACATGCCTTGGATGTGTCCGGACTCGGCACTGCGCTGGATCCCTTCACACAGTTGTTGCCAGTACTCGTTCGCACACTGTCTAGCAATGCGTTGGGTGTTACTTCGGGCACTTCTGAGAGCAGCAAGCGTCCGTTCATTAGGGCATTTTTTGTAAGCTATGAAGGCTTTTCGTTTCTCCTCGATTTGTGGTTCCATCCTTGATAGGTGTGCATTGAACCAGTCCTGGCTGGGTCGTTCCTTCTTGCCAAACGTTGACATAGCTGTACTATAGATGGCACCCTTCATGGCGTTCCACTTGGCTGTAGCGTCATACTCAGGCAGGTCCTGGAGAGCCTTGTTCAGGGCAGACACATACTCCTCCACCTTGGCAGGGACTGACATCTGTGCAGTGTTTATGCGAGGACATCCTTTTGGTTTTGTGCGGTGTAGCACGTGTGGCTGTAGTCGCACTCTGCTGCTCACAAGGGCATGGTCGGAGTCACAGTCTGCACTGTGGTAGGTTCTGGTGGAGAGGACGCTGTTTAGGGCAGAGCGCCTGGTGATGACCAAGTCGAGTTGGTGCCAGTGATGAGATCTGGGGTGTTTCCATGACACTTTGTGTTGTGGCTTACACTTGAAGAAGGTGTTTGTGATGCACAGGCCATGGTAGGTGCATAGCTCCAGCAGTCTCTGGCCGTTTTCGTTGGTCTTTCCAGTGCCATGATATCCGAGGCAGGTAGGCCAGGACTCATGGTCCGCACCTACTCTGGCATTAAAGTCGCCGAGGAGGAATAGTGGTTCATTTTTGGGGCATCCTTTGATCTGTTCGTCCAGCTGCTCATAGAACTGATCCTTCACGTCTTCTGGTGACGTGAGGGTTGGGGCGTAGACACTGATGATGTTGACAGGACCTGAAGCAGTGGTGAGGCGGATGGACAAGAGACGCTCAGTGCCCCCTGTTGGAGGTTCAACCGAGGCCAGGAGATTGTTTTTGATGGCAAAGCCCACTCCGTGCTGACGGGGCTCCTCAGGTTCTCGACCCTTCCAGAAGAAGGTGTAGTTTTCCTCTCTGATGGAGCCACTAGAGGCGAGCCTGGTTTCCTGGAGGGCAGCTATGCTGATATTTAGTCTGGTGAGTTCTCTATCGATGATGACCGTCTTTCTGGTGTCGTCCACTTCTCTGAGGTCGTCGGAGATGCCTGTACACATGGTGCGCACATTCCAGCTTGCAAATCGAAGAGCTGGAGTCTTCTTTATTGGTTTCTTGTTTCTTTTGTCTGGTGTGGAATTACCGTCTGCTTGTCATGCTGAACAACACACTGAGCTCCAGACACCCACTGGAGCAGGCAGACGATGGCGGGTCAACACCTTATTGACCGGGGGCTGCCCGGCTTGAGGCGGGCGATAGTTGGCCAGTGGGACACGATGATCCCTCCCACCGTCAAAGCTGACCCGTGGCGCCCCTTCCCTACGCCAATCGGGTGGGACTTATAACCCGTAAACTGTCAGCTTCCGTGTTGTTTCCTCACTCAGTAGCGAGACTGGAGTGTCCTCTCCAGGGCGCAAGCCTGGGCGTGGAATATGGAGATCCTGGGCTGCCCAGACGTCAGGATCCCCCTCTCGTCCTTGCTGGTTGGGTCCAAAGGAATGCTGAGCATGACATTTGGCACCAGTTTGGATGCAGGAGCTGCCGGAAGGAGGTCGTAGTCGACCCCCAGCCGCCTTAGGGGCTCCACTCCTGATTTTCTGTCTGGGTTTACTCCCGTAGCCTTTCCTTCTCCCGAAGATATCCACAAGGCAGTGGAGCCATAATCCAATGGATGGGACTTGGTTGGTTTTGGCTCAGAGTTTCCTTCTCCTAGATGAACTGCCTGACAAGGCTAACGAGCTTCATCTGCCCGGGTTTGGGGTCAGAGTTTCCCTTCTCTTAGACTGGTTGCCTGCCAAGGCTAATGAGCCCAGTCTGCCCACCCAGTTATACCGCCGGGTACTCGGTCGCGCCACACAGCAGGCTCTGTTAAAATAGGGGACACCGCGTGAAGGTGCTGCTGTGGACACAATAGTGTAGGAGAGGCCATATGCAAGTAACCTCCTGCCCCGCAGAGCGAGACAGTGGTCCTGCGGCGATCACTACACCTGGGGAGGAGAGGCTATGAGAGACGCTTCCCCTACCCCCACTATACCAGTAACAAACTTAGTTTGTTACTGGTATATATATATATATATATATATATATATATATATATATATATATATATATATATATATATATATATGTTACTGCATTTGTATGGGAAAATATGAAATATGAACGATGATAAAATGCACGACCGAGTTCATATTTTTCCCATACAAATGCAGCAACCATTATATTATATGCTCATTTTCTTATTCTACCCAAGGTTTACTTATATAAACAAAAATACACTACAAGAAACAAAGTAACTGAATATATGCCGTAATCAAAACTAAATACACAAGCGTATATTCATTATTACATAACAACAACATTATTAATGCGCACATAACTTCGCCCACATAAATTTGAAATTAGTCGCGCGCTAGACATAACTTTCGTAAGAAAATGGCGTTTTGGTCTACTTAAAATTTAAATTTGGAGTCATATTGTGAATGAATGCACATTGCAACAACTTTTCCATTTGATCTGGAATGAATAGATTTTGGTATTTTTGTCGATTCTACCAAATTTCTTGATTATGGACTGGATTTATCTGTGCCAATTCTAAATGAAGTACATCGGATTTCATCAGCTAGGGAGAAACGTGTTGACATCTGCAAGTGTATTTCTGTTCTGTCATTGAATGTCTGAAATCATAATGTGGGAAAAATACGAAGTATTTCAATTGCAATTATCAAAATGATGCTATTAAATATGTTTATTTCATTTTGAGTGCAGTAAAGAGGATATAATTGCATTTGGAATAAAGTCGAAATTACAGTACAATTTCGAAATGTGTAATCAAGCTTGAGAATCTATGACATGGCTCATGTAATTCGGATTTGCAAAACTAAGAAAGTACATTTTGAGGAAATTGAGGATGTAAAACTGTAAGTATCTTTTTTGCCATTCTTATCACTAGCTAAAGAAGACAGTTTATGCCTTATCACTTGCATGTTGTTTGTAAGGGCTTTGTCTGGCGTCTATCTCTAACCTAAATTTGAAACATTGTATTAAAAAAGCTAACGCGGAATGTGGCTAAGCAGCTGGTATGTGGCAGTCCACGAAACATCTGCTTTAGTTCGGTCAGAAAAAATTAAATCAACCAAAACGTAAAGTGCCTACTACGTGAGTGTACATGATTTGTTTACAATGTAGTTCCTAATACACTACTGGGCACACGTGAGTGCAATATGAAGTGTAAGTCAGTGCAATATCGTAAAATATTGTACGTTTCTGAGAATGTAATGTCAACGGCGGAAAAATGAGAATGAATATATATATATATATATATATATATATATATATATATATATATATATATATATATATATATATAAAGAGAGAGAGAGAGAGAGTACAATGCTGTGCCTTAGTAAGTCATGTGTGAAAAGCGGATTCTTCTTTTCTACTCTTCATAAAACGTTGACAGACTCGTGTAATGCTGAATTGTTTGTTACTCTTATTTCTATTTTGTTTTAGGTTAATTAGCAAAATTTACCTCAGCTTTTGTATTGGACCTAGGATGATTAGGGTATTTCGGTTTAATATTGATCTTGTAAACGTACTGGGTGGGTGAATAACTGACCTGAAGCCAAAGAGAGATAATCATGCTGATTCGTTAGCATATTACTAAACATAGAATTAGCATTATAAGAGAACTTAAGATAAAATTAGTATTAGGATAAAACAAAATATAAAAATAGCATTAAGATAAAAACTTGATATAAAATTAGCATTAGGATACAACTTAATATAAAATTAGCATTAGAATAGAACTTAATATAAAATTAGCATAGCATTAGGATAGAAATTAATATAAAATTAGCATTATAATAGAACTTAATATAAAATTAGCATTAGGATAGAACTTAATATAAAATTAGCATTCGGATAAAACTTAATATAAAATTAGCATAGAATAGAACTTAATATAAAATTAACATAGCATTAGGATAGAACTTAATATAAAATTAGCATTAGGATAAAACATAATATAAAATTAGCATTCGGATAAAACTTAATATAAAATTGGCATTAGAATAGAACTTAATATAAAATTAGCATTCGGATAAAACTTAATATAAAATTAGCATTAGGATAGAACTTATATTAAATTAGCAATAACATTGTAAATAAGATCGCATTAGCCTCGAGGTTCGTATAACGTTCAAAAGCAACAATTATCCACATAAATTAATATCAATTTCGAGTACATTCCAAAAATGTTATTAAAACTGGCTGGAAACTGCTAAAGTCGTTACCATCGTTAGAACTGGAATATGAAATATAGTGAGAATCATTTAGGTGTCTGACAAACTTTCAGTGTAATCACATGTACTTTATGCTTCACACCTTTAGGCTGTCATTGGTATTGGCATACGCTAGAATTTGACTTAAACATGGCTATACGTTGATTGATCCTAAATTGTTCACGATGATTCAGCCGTTGGTGTTAAACTTGATTCGTGAATACTATTTTATGAGTTATTGTTATTGCTACCTTTGATTTTCTTTATACGCCAAGTTTTGCTACAGCTATCACCGCAGTTTGTTTAAACTCTTAGAAGCCATCATCGCAAGCCATGGGCAATAGTCTGCAAAGCTCTGTCATCGTCTGTAGCCACCTATCCGGAGATTTCCTCGTGTTTCAAGGGCATTTATAAACAAAAGTACATCATCCATTACGCAATGTAACATTCTCCAACACATCGACAAAAGTGCTTGTTTTATCGATCTATAAGTGATTGCGTGGAAAATAAAGTTCGGCTCATTCAAAAGATAAAGCGTCATGTTGGGTCACAATGGCAAATATAATTTACTCCCTCTCGCGGTGATTGGATAAGCAGGTTTATGCATACTCATGAGAAACGGCTAAATCTCTAAACAGGCAGCCCCGGATGATTAAGAAGCTTTGCGGATTATCAATGCAGATTATCACCCGTGGCTTGCGACGGTGAAAACGCGATAGTTCATTTCATTAAGTTGAACGAACACATTTGTGGCTAACTAAAGAAACCCAGAAAGTCACCAAGATGCAGTTCCTTAACTTGCCTAACTACTGTCAACCCATGAAAAGAATCGTTCCACAATTGTATATATCTATGTTGTGGATAAATTACATTTTCTGAACTTTCGTCCAATAAGAACGTGAAGGTTGATATTTTGGGTTTAACGACATATTTCAGCGTACGATAGGCTATATATGGCGATCAATATAACTGGTGGAGGAAGAACCCGAAAAAAACCCAGGTAAGAACCAAGGACCCACGGGAGGCTACTGGCAAACTTTCTCACATAACCACATTGGCAGAGCCCAAGAATCGAAACCGTGCAGACAGAGGTGATGCCAGAGATCGGTGAGAGCGAGCTCTTTAGACCATTTGGCTGTAAAAGTAAAAACTCAAAAGATGCCACATCATAAACGGCGTTTGGGGGTGGCAAGTGGGGCGACCGCCCGGGGCCCCGCTCTTGAGGGGGCCCCGCGCTTCAGGCCTAAGGTCGTCCTTATGAGTTTGTTAAGCTATATGTAACGAGTTATGACCAAGACGTCGACGTTCAGAGTACACTTGCAATCAAGCAAATTATTGTTCTTAATTCGTGTCTTCATGTTTTTTGAAAATGACATTAATAATCAGTTTATTAGGCCAAAGGCATTGTGGTCATGTTATTAAAAAAACCGGTTGTCCACAAACAGGAAACTTTTTGATGTATAATGAAAAAACTAAATTCGTGCGCCAAATCGAGAAAGTTGATCTAGTCTAGACATAATCAGTGTTTGCATTAGCATACCAATCGAGATAGCGATATTCTGACCCTGCGCGGTCATGGTCGGCCCTTGGCCCCGCGTACTCCTAACGACGCCTCTGTGCCACATACAAGGGTGACTCTGAGTATAAGAAAGATGTAAGATTTATTCAGGGTGAAGAGTTGACGAACTTAATTCTCCAAATAACCCATTTATGAAAACTTATCAAGAAATTTATGGCAAAATTAGCCAAAATAAAAACTGTAAACCTTTATGTACATTAACAACAGCGACAAAGTTTCAATAAAATCATTCAAGCGGCGTGGAAGGAAAAAAAATATATGAGATGAATTCTCAAAATACCTATTTTCTTCATCAAATTTTCAATGAACCCAAATTTTAAATCAACAATAACAATATATCTTGCCTAACATCATCCTAAAAACATGGAAGGAGAAGCGATGACGAACTGAAGGCCCCAAAATTTCGCAATTTGACGAGTGATAAAAATACCCCAAAAATATCTATAAATTAAAAACGTTAAAACCTTTTTGCGCATCTAAATCAACCACATATATAGTTAACAAGAATTTCAAATAAACATCTCTATCACTCACTCACTCACTCGCGATAATACATCGAAGCTACTATTTCAAATGTAAACTGAACTATACCACCGACTTTATTTGATCTCCTCTGGTTATTGGCACCGGAAATTACATTTGAGCTGTTTTGCTTCAGATGTTTTTCTGTTGAGATGAGAAAGGTCTGAATTTTCTTTGGCTGACTGTAATAATATAAACATACAACATTTTCTTTGGCTGGCTGTAATAATATAAATAGTCAACATTTTCGGGGGGGGGGGGGGGGGGCGAGTGGACTAAAGCTATCACCGTTCCGGATCCCTACCATCTCACCTCAGTCTCCGTGGGTTCGAGTGTCAAGCTCGGCTAACGTGAACACGTGAGAAAGCGTGCGAGTAGCTTCTCGTGGGTCGGTGGTTCTTGAGCTTTTCTAGGGTTCTTCCTCCACCAGTTATACTTGCCGCCATGTATAGCCTATCTTGTGCTGAAAAGTGGCGTTAAAGCCTATAACAGTTACAGCTGCAACAACTTTTCAAAGAGTTGCATTGATTTGATATTAACACAAAGCTGGACTGTGAAACAAACTGAATATCTACATGATTTCATTAACATCCTCGGTACAATGCTCTTGTTTCATCTGTAGCTAATTATCTAGTGCTTTTCTGGTTATAATCAGATAGATATAGGAAGTATTAGGTTCATTCGTAATGGGCAGACTGTATATTTCGGCATCTGTCTATTAGATGCTGCTTCAGTTTCCGCCCCGTTCTGTTGACACTAATTGAGAGAGAGAGAGAGAGAGAGAGATGTAATGCATGCAACGGAAACACGATTTTTTGGTGCTTATGCGTCTTTTAATTTCAATACTTCCAATTCGCAGAGACTGACCTAAAAATGAAAACACCAGTCGTATTTTATGAAACAAAAGAAACGATTTATTTACATGTGATAGAAAAATAATCAGAGAATGTAAAAAAAAAAAAAATGTAAAAAGAAAGGTATACAATAAGATGTATTTTCAGTAATTCTTTTTAATTGCCCTCAGAAAAACGACGTTGTCTTTGAGCTCCAAGGATTGTAAATGCGCATATACGTATGAATCGGGTTAACATTACGGTATTTTATATGTTTATACGCAGACAATCTGGTTATACAGTACGTGTCAAAACAAGATCCGAAAAGGGGCTCACGTGCTCTGAATACATATTGTGACATGTGGTGCCTTGAAGTTATTAATAGCAAAGTAAAAAGTATGGTATCACCTTAAGGGAGGAAGAATAGCAGACGATAATTTATGCTTCCAGAACAGTTTAGAGTTAGAGGCTATTCATAAATATTTGTATTTCTGGGCATTGTTTTTACCCGTGAGGGGGTGTCTGTCAACATTGCTCAACAAACTTTAGGTACACAACATTTAAAGGCATCTTTGTTCTGGATGAATATTTATACAAGTTTGGAATGTGCTACTAAAGGTATATGTGAATTTTAGACAATTTGTAAATTATACATTAGATGTGTGAGCTTTAATTTTTTTTTCAGTATATACCCGATATACACTACTATGTCTGCAGTGTGGCAGTTCATAATGATGTCCAGTACTGGGGGGGGGGCATCATGTCCCACGCAGTCACATTATCCTGACACCAGGGCAAACAGTCTTAACGCTAACATCTTCATGCGGAGTACCAAGTGAGTCAGCTGCTAGTAACAGTTTTAAGTCTTTGATATGACTCAGCCGGGGTTTGAACCCGCGACCTCCCGTATCCGAGGCGGACACTCTAACCAATAAGGCCAACGGAGCGGTCTGGATCAGATGCAAGCGGATTTATTGTATGAAATGCTGTTGAACGGTTGCACATATAGGTTTGTAAAAATTTACGCAAAATGAATTCATATAATGTGAATTAGAAATGACACACGTACAGATCAATACACACTACCGCATTCGGAAACACACACACACACACACACACACACACACACACACACATATGTATTTTTTGTTTCTTCATTAAAAGGAATCTAGGTATATTGATGACACATTTTTGTTATCTACTGCAGGGGCGGATTAAGGCTCACTTGTGCCCTAAGCACTGACAATCTTGGTGCCCCCCTCCTTTCCATGTACACCTGGGAAGATAACCCTAGGGTGCACCATGATCAAGAAACAGAACATTATGATCAATTTGCACTAGTTTTATCAATTTTTTTTTTACAAATCTTCATTCGTTTTTTTTTTCTTTTTACCCTTTTCCCAACTTTGTGGTGCCCCCTTTGGCCCTGGTGCCATAAGCACGTGCTTAGTCTGCTTAATGGTTAATACGCCCCTGATCTACTGCCCAAGAATCTTGTATTGAAGCGTACCATTTTCTTTTGTAATTTATAGGTCTCACATTAACGTGTTGTATTCATAGGCTATATCACACACTCTGTATATGCATACAGGTATGTACGTTTATATATGTGTGTGTGTGTATGTGTCCATATATGTATATTTGTAATCCAATGTGTATATATATATATATATATATATATATATATATATATATATATATATATATATATATATATATATATATATATAAAGATTACCTTCAGTTATTTTCATTATTGCGCAACAGTAACAGGAACATGAAAGCGACATTAATGAATACACAACACATGAAACATCTAAATATAGTTACAAAAGTCATAATGAGTGTCATTCGATATATATAGTTTGTTGTTTTAGACCATCCAACCATTGGGACACAAGTACGCGGCTCACGATATATTTACTATATGCAAGATACCATATTTCATTTGAAAATATAATTGTTCTAAACTGATAATGGATGTTAGACACGAAGGTATTATATACAAGAAATGCATATAAATATGTGATGCATATGTAATTTGCATTCTTTGCTGTTTTTTCTTAATGATTATATGCTGTATAGATTTTAATTTAGTACCTGATCTTGTTCAAAATCAATTTCACTGTGTACCTGACCAGGGACATTATTTGTAAACAACAAAATATCTGTGTGGATTAAATATTTAAATCATTATTAATGTAAACATGTTTACCTGAATTTGAGTTACAACATACAGCCTTGATTTGGACCTTAGAATCTTCTAGAGTGGACAAATTTCATTAAGTGACAGTCTTTCCGGAAAATTGTAATTGTGACCTAGGTCAAATAAAGGGTTATATAATTTTGTTTAATTAAAAATGATTAATTCTTGCCTTAACATCTTGAAGCAGTATCAGTCTTATTGTCGTTTTCAATTTTTAATTTGGGTGGAATTAATTATTCAAATTACTATTAACTGGAAATACAAAGTGCTTTCATTAATATTCTTGGACTGGAAAATTAATTTGGAATTTTAGTGAATTCAGAGAAGAGCATTTTTGGATTATGTTATTGTCATATATAAAAGACTTATTACATCACTACACTCCAGGCAACTGGCACATTAGCACATTAGAGTCTACAGGCACAACAATACATGCAATATGGGAATTATAGGAATAACACTGGAATTCAGTTGGAATTCCATACATTTGGGCTTGTGGTAGAACTGTTAGGACTGTTTGGGATTTAATTCACATTAATATACATTCTTTTTAAATTTTCACTTTGTATTCTAGGGAAAATCATTTCTTGAACTTTACAACGCATGGAGTTCGCTCTTCTTTGTTACTTAGTTTAAAACCATAGAGTCGAAACAAAATCATACAAGGACAGGAACAAATGTTTAGTCGTTCAAAGTATGTATGCATGTATGTGTATGTATGTATGTATGTATGTATGCTAAAATACAGGGAAAGGGGAGATAAATATCCCATAAAGTTAACACATTTGAGGAAAACATACGCCTATAAAAACAGAAGCTAGAAAACTAACCGGAAGAATTATAAAAGGAACAACGACCAAGAATAACATGCTAAAGACAATACAAGCATATTGGAAGAATTGCAATTGTTTGTATGTTATTAGCATCTTGTGTGCTCGTCTTCTCAGCGCTGGGAGTATAACAGTTGTAAAAATATGTATGGTTAGTCGAGATGAAATGGGTCAACTGACGTAACATAATCTACACGCATATTGTCAGATATTATGTTCAAGTTCTTTTTTGCTGTTCTGTACATAAATTCTAGTCTACATACATCTTTGCCATGTCAAATCATCCATAAAATCAAAGTTTTCCACTCTTTTACTCAACAAGATGTAAAGTAGTGTGTCTTCGTTCTGACAGAAAAGCCAGTGTGTCTAATGTGTCTTTTGAGCTTATTATATGTCTCAACATAATACTGCGTCCATCGTTTAGGGCTTGGCAGATAGGAAGCGTATACTTTGACTGTCTGAAAGTAATCTTTGGGTTTTGATCTCGTGACTAGAAAATGCTGACATAATCGATATTATGACGCTTAGATAGAACTACACCTTCTTACACCTATCTTTTTACATAAATTTTACTTGTATTTGCCTTTAAGTGTGAATTAGTATAATTAATTTAGTTCCTGGCTTTAAATCTAAGTTATCTCTTGCAGCACCGCCTAGCGCCTCGTTTTCAGATCAATTCATTTTTCGTTTTTCTTTTTCTTTTTTAAAGAGCTCTGGATTGTCGTTTCATAGCGTGGCAATGATAGCTTATGTTCGCAGGGGGTCTCAGGCTAAGATTATATAAAGATGTGACTCGACCATTTGCATTATGTAAGACAAGGAAATTTTTTAATTTTGTGCGGCAGGAACGTGTGTCCATTTGCTTCTGGTAAATCGATGTCTATGTTGTAGTTTTTAAGAGGCGCATGAACGTAGCGAGATATTGAGGGAACTTTGAATACTTGCCAAATTTATAATGAATCGATATTTTCTTTTATTTATTGACAGACAATAATACTCTTACTAGTGCATTGGAAATGATTAAAATGGTACAGTTGCGGTACTGAAAAATTAGCCGACACGGAGAAATGAAACACAAGATACCGACATTGAAGAAATTGCTCATTTATGAAGATGCTGAGTTTGGAAAGATAGGTGTGAATTTCTACATACTGAAAGAAATTATTCGAAGATTATACAGTTAAGTATGTGATAGAACTATTCAATATAAATATTCCCATGAACATATATTAAGACAAAATGACACACTAAATACAAACAACAAAATCAAGAATGCGTGTAAAACATGATATAACAAATGATACGAAGAATCGAAATGCATAATATGCCGATGTTAGCCAACCCCAAAACAACAAAGGATTTAAACACGAATCTACATTTTGAAAGATCTTGTTTTTCAAGTATTTTATGTGACCAATGAGATGTCCACGTGAACAAATATTATATGCACTCAGGAATAAAATGGAAGCGGTTTAAGTCATATTATAGTATTCCACAGGGAGTTTGCTGATGGTGAATTTATTCATAATGAAGACTATACTGTGTTAACACGGGGAGTTTGCTGATGGTGACTTTTTTCATAATGAAGACTATACTGTGTTAACACGGGGAGTTTGCTGATGGTGAATTTATTCATAATGAAGACTATACTGTGTTAACACGGGGAGTTTGCTGATGGTGACTTTATTCATAATCAATACTATACTGTGTTAACACGGGGAGTTTGCTGATGGTGACTAAATTCATAATGAAGACTATACTGTGTTAACACGGGGAGTTTGCTGATGGTGACTTTATTCATAATGAAGACCATAATGTGTTAACACGGGGAGATTGCTGATGGTGACTTTATTCATAATCAAAACTATACTGTGTTAACACAGGGAGTTTGTTGATGGTGACATAATTCACAGTGAAGACTATACTGTCTTAATACAGGGAGTTTGCTGATGGTGACATAATTCACAGTGAAGACTATACTGTGTTAACACAGGGAGTATGCTGATGGTGACATAATTCATAGTGAGGACTACACTGTGTTAACACAGGGAGTTTGCTGATGATGACATAATTCATAGTGAAGACTATAATATCTTAAATCGGGGAGTTTGCTGATGGTGAAGTTATTCATAGTGAAGTCTATAATGTGTTAACACAGGGAGTTTGCTGATGGTGACATAATTCATAGTGAAAATTATACCGTGTTGTTAACACAGGAAGTTTGCTGATGGCGGCTTATTTCATAGTGAAGACTATACTGTGTTAACACAAGGAGTTTGCTGATGGTGATATAATTCATAGTAAAAACTATACTGTGTCAACAAGGAAAATAATAATTTTCAATCTTAGAGATAAGAAATGTTTTACAAAACGGAAATAAAATTGTCAATATTAGACATTAAGATCAATTATGTTTAAGTTATCTTCTGCTCAGACAAGAAAAAGATAATTGAAAAAGTAAAGAACTAAAAACTGAATCTTATTTGTATGGAATGCCACAAAAATGATTCTAGTGTTACACAGTATTAAAAGGGGGAAGCATATAGCGAAATGTTTCCGAGTTCATTATATAGCAAAATGTTTCCGAGTTCATTATATAGCAAAATGTTTCCGAGTTCATTATATAGCGAAGTGTTTCCGAGTTCATTATATAGCGAAATGTTTCCGAGTTCATTATATAGCGAAATGACTTGAAATGCTTTTATTCCCGTCATGATAGTCAGTGCTAGAAAGAAAATCTGTAAGAAACTGTCATGCAATCTAAAATCACCCAGAACTGCTGAATAGTTCGGATCAAACACTTCTAATCATGTCTGCTGAATGAAAGAAAGATAACGAAAACAATGTGATAACTACCAGCATTCATTTTGTCTTAAAGAAATATGTTTAAATTCGCAAGGTAACGTTTATAACATCGCCAACAACCGCTTATTCAATAATAAAGAAAACTGTGCTGCGAAATTGAGATTAAATTAAACTGGATTCAATAATCAATCTACCAGAGTTATAACTGTTTCACTCAAGACAACCTTTTTGTTAAGTTACATGCAGGGTTAAAGCATACGAACGTTTACACTATCAAAGAAATGAAGGAAACTGAAGAGCTAAAATGGTACGGTGAGCTACTCGAGAGATCTAAAGATAAAAAGGAAATAGCTATACAAAACAATTGCCTTGAAGTGTATAAATCAAACCGAGCAGCAAATATCCGTGACAAATATGAGCGTAAAGTAATTATTTTTTTTTAAAAAAAAGTCGAGAATCTATTAGGATGACTCCCTTGAAGACAAATCTTATTGTTCAAAATACCATGACAGTTGTTACAATTAACGGAATATTCAAGTATTTAAATACTCTGTGTTTATTAATAGATGAAATAAATTTAAAGACAATATAAAATTAAACCTTCTAATTTGTTCTAACTTTAGTGAAAATAATAAGTATTGGGAATATTTTGTTTTGGAATTGCTCCGCGAATACTCAAATTAAAGCAATCAATAGGTCGATCTGGGTTCACTTGACAACGAATTAATCTTTCTACACAGCGAATGCCCATTCCATGAGTCAAGGAAAACCAAAAGACTGTTAGGCGAAATACACTCAAAAGGACACAACCCAAACAAACTAGTTGTAGTTCTTGTATTGCAAAAGACAAAGTATTTTAGCCCTGAATACCCAAAAAATTTCTACATTTATTAGAAGTGCATGTTGATGATTATTAACTGTAACAAAGGTAAGAAAGATAATTATAGCAGTCATCCGATACAGTGATAATGCAATTTGTTATACCATCATAGAGTGTACATCACAATAATAGACAAGGAATAACAATGAAAGAGATGTACAATCTACTGGCGAACTAATTAACGCTGCAAGTAGAAACTGTTGAAAAAATTACGGGAAACAGTAGGTAATTTGAACAGTCTTTATTTTACGAAATATTATACAGCAAGAATTTAAAAAATGGATGAAGATCTCGAACAAATGAAATAGGAATTAATTTCAGAATAAACAGAAGAGCTAACGTGGGAATATATATTAAAATTTGTTGTTTATTGATGTTGTCTACACATCATACACATGGTTTTGTTTAACCTTTTAGGAAAGTCATTTAAATGCATGTAATGAACTATTCCTACTCCTAATTGAACGAAATTGTCGGATTGCATCCATTATTTATTTGCCATTTAGTTTGATGAATAACAAAACAGCCTCATGTCTGACTGGTCTAAATTAAATCATTCAGATCCAAGGCTTTGAAAATATTTGATCTATGTCTGGGTCATTTATTTGGCTCGTTAACATCGGCAAAATATTCCTCTCTATTATCCTCTACTGTTCTCTCTAACCTGCTTTTGCTGTTTATTTTTTGTGTTCTTTATATCCATTACACATTTTGATTTTCGTATATTTGTGAGTCAATATTTCGAGATGCACTTGAAAATAGATGTGCTAACGGTTCTACCGTTAATTGTATGACCATTAAACTCTTTCAGGTCGCAGAAATACGGGTCATGTCTTCCCAAATGAAGCTATTTCCTAAATAAACAATCTTGTCACGGATTGCAGCTCAGCGTTTGTATGAAGTAATTTATTTCTTCATTCCCTTGCTATTACTCTATTTTTAAGAACTGCAATTAAAATATTTTAACATTTCCTGATGATATATCAGAACTGTTTCATATAAATACAATGCTAGGGGTTGCACTTGAGAAGCAAATATTTTGACAAAACTGTAGTTTGAATTTCTATCCATTTCTCCATTCATAATCGGATTTAAATTGGACAAAATATATCAGTGGGCAGGAAAAAAAGAAGAAAAGATTTCGATATGAGCCAGGTCTGTCCGTACTATTGAATATTCATCCCACCGGCCCTTGGGTGGGGTGGGTTAGGGAATCTTTAGTTTTGGATTTTCTGAAAAATACTAGTCTAGAAAGGTCAAAAAACAAATCAATGCTGTGAAAACAATTACCACATATTTGCGAATATAAACACTGTTCTATTCGTATGTAGTGTGCGATTCGATAAAAAGAGCGAGGCCATCCTATATTGCTTTTTTCAGGACTAACCTTACCTTTAAAAGCAACACTATCTATTCGATAAAACAACACAACCGTCCGTCAAAATAAGATAAAGAAAAGAGGAAGAAAAGGAAACCATAAAAAACAATAACAATCCTGGATAAAGCAAGTTTTACTTTCAAAATCCTTAACAAAACTAATAAAGTATTTTTTTAATTGTAAAAATAATATTGTGAGGAGATAAAAGGAAGAAATGACAAAGTTATTGGTTTAATTGTAAATATTCACAGAGACCAACCTGGGAATTGACATTTACTTATAATTTAGCAAAACCTATGCTAAACATAGGAAAAACTCAAATTTTGATTTATACTTCTTTGACTAAGGGTAAGTTTATTTGTGTCATATACATTATTCACCGGTGATAGCGGCATAACAATGTTCAAGTCGGTCCCGAATGTAAGCTACAAGAAGAATTGGTGAAATCTCGATAACTGTGACACCCGTTGTCTACAAAACATTACAAAAAACACAAAAAAAGAAACAACAACAATCAAGCGAGTAAAGGACATTAATTAAATCTTACGGGATAGAGACGTATTGGTGGCCGATATGTATATCAAGCGTTGTGAAGATCGCACTAATTTTCTTTTGATGGCCATTGTGCATAGCAATCGTTGTGACGATAGTGGCATATTTCATGTGATGGCCGGTGTGCATAGCTATCGTTGTGAAGATAGTGGCATATTTCGTTTGATGGCATTGTGCATAGCTATCGTTGTGAAGATAGTGGCATATTTCGTTTGATGGCATTGTGCATAGCAATCGTTGTGAAGATAGCGGCATATTTCCTTTGATGGCTAGTGTGCATAGCAATCGTTGTGACGATAGTGGCATATTTCCTTTGATGGCATTGTGCATAGCAATCGTTGTGAAGATAGTGGCATATTTCCTTTGATGGCTAGTGTGCATAACAATCGTTGTGAAGATAGTGGCATATTTCTTTTGATGGCATTGTGCATAGCAATCGTTGTGAAGATAGTGGCATATTTCTTTTGATGGTCAGTGTGCATGTTGTGAACATTGTGCAATTTTCATTTTGATGGCCAGTGTGGATACCAATCATTGTAAGGAGAGTGCCATTTTCATTTCGATGGCCAGTGTGAATGACGAATCCTTGTGAAGAGAGTGCCATTTTCATTGTGATGGCCAGTGTGCATATCAATCGTTGTGAATATTGCACTGGTTTTTTATTGTTCTTTTGATGGACAATGTGCATATCAAGCGTTGAGAAGATAAATGCTTTTTTTTTTCTTTTGATGGTCGATGCGTTGTAAAGATAGTGCTAAGTGTGACGTATGGTTAATGCTCTTTTCTTTTTTCATCCTCTGAATTATGGCATTTCCTGCACAGTTGCGTGCAATAAAATATAGTCTTCAAGACGGTGATATCGAGAGCGATGATTGCATGACAGGACAGTGGGAGGTCGACGGCGATAAGGGCTTCATATAGGGCAGTAGAAGTAGCAGTATTCTTCTTCGTCGTTGTTGTCGTCATTGTCGTATTAGTAGCAATAGTAGTAGTAGTAGTAGTAGTAGTAGTGGAATTATATATTAGGTCTCATTATTACTTTTACGCTTTAATTCAATATGTTTCCAAAACCTACTGCATGTAAACCGTCTAAACGAAGAAGAGTTAATTTCATTGTACTTGTGACTTTTTACCAGCCGTTGTTAACTCATTCCCGTGTCTCCACTGACCGTTGTAAACAAGACGAAAAGGTTCACACCTGCTGACAAGTATACCCTCGACTGCTGGAGAAATGTAAAAGAAACGAATGAAAATCTTCGTCGCAGCAGAACATTTGACATCTGCATATATATTATCTTCCATGTGTCATTGTTCTACACATCTCATATGTCTTTTATCAAATACCTTTGGCACTTACTCTTTCTCTAAGCTTGCAAATAAAAGATACTTTCTTTAAAAAAGACACCACCACCTTCGGCTGGTATTATATAGATGACTATTTTCTAAATAGATATATTTATATTGCTTTCTTCATAATTTTTGTCTTCATACCAGTGGTTGATTGTCTTCATACCGGTGGTTGATTGTCTTCATACCGGCGGTCGATTGTCTTCATACCGGTGGTTGATTGTCTTCATACCGGTGGTTGACTGTCTTCATACCGGCAGTCGATTGTTTTCATACCGGTGGTTGATTGTCTTCATACCGGTGGTTGATTGTCTTCATACCGATGGTTGAGAAACTGTACAGTTTAAGTCAAAATATTGTTTCGGTTCTGTTCTTTTCTGTACCATCTTTAGACTTACTCATACTTATCTTTCGGTTTTGTTCTATGAGATCTTTGAACTTCTTTACAATTGGCTTTCCATGTCTCATTCAAAGGGCTAGGGACTCATGACAGATGTTAGAAGTGAACTGATAAAAATAAGTGTCCTTTAAATCCGCAAATCGTTGCCTTAATTTTTTAAACATGTTCTAATAGTTGGCTCATAACCTACAAAAACAGTAAGAGTACAAGGACTGAACTCACCCATTAATAATAATAATAATAATAATAATAAAATTTAAAACACACACACAATGTCAGTCTCAGATTCCTTGGAATTTTCTGGTATGTAGACATGCAAATAAATATATCATCCCCCAAAACGTCTTATTTTTAATCTCACTACATGTGAGGTTATGAAAAATATTTACAGAAGCAAACAACAAAATTGTGTGAATTAATTTTGTGTACTCTTGAAGTTTCGTTACATTATTGCATGTCATGTGACCCTAAACTTAAATTCATCTGCACACGTATGACCTATGACCTAACATTAACTACCTCTACGAATGCATGCAGGATGCAAGATCATTGCCCACTTCGGTGCTGCTCGTGTTTTATCATCGGTCTGGTATAAGCTGTGTTGTAGCTATCTGGTTGTAATCAGAAAAAATGAAGCAATTAGCGAGTTTGTTAATTGTAATGACCGATGAATTTGGCACATTGCGTGAGGTCCGAGCAAAAATTTATACAGATGATGATAAATGTATGATAATGATAGTATATGTGTGTGTCTGTGTGTGTGTGTTTGTGCGTGTGTTTGTGTGTGTGTGTGCGTGCGCGTGTTTGTGTGTGTGTGTGTTTGTATGTGAGAGAGGGAGAAAGAAATCGACATACATACAGGCAGAGGCAGAAATTTAATAATTGATTCAGATATAAGTAATTTTCTTCCAGCTAACAGGATAATCAAATAAAAGAATCACACAAGTGCGAATTGTTATGCATTTGTATTTATAACTACATTGTCCTTTCGTAAGGTTGTGCAAATATGTAGACACATGTTTGTACGATTCGCAAGAGTCGAGCTCACAAGCAAATGGAGTGGTTGCAGTGGTGATGACAAAAATAGCATATCAGAAGACAGGCTGTTATATACCACGCCAAACAGCTGGAAACATATGAGAATTTCGAAGATAATTTTACTCTTGAAAAATTCAACCTTTCCGTTAATCCGTGGTAACACGGCAAGCCAACCCAATTTAGATAAAGCAAGAGTGAATATAACACTGATAACAATGTAAACGGGTAGAATATACCTTTAATATGCAAAACACTCGTCATGAAAAGAAAACACTTCTCCGTAAACGTGTACGAGTTATGAAATCTAAAGAGATTTCGATACATCAGACTGTGATTTACTCGAAACATTGCATACTTATTAAAACAACGCAAAATAAATCGTGAACATAGAAACCACATGTACACAATGTTATAATAGTGAAGCACAAATTCAAATAAATTACTATTGAAAATTCTAAACGAGGATATGATCGGATGGTATCTTGTTTTCTCATTCAGAAAGAAAACTGTACAAGTGTACAAGATTACCATCTCATTTGAAAAAGAAAACTGTACAAGTCTATACCATGAGCCAACGACTTTAACAATTGCTTACAAATTAATCATGTACATAATTATTCCCATATGCATTTTCACATTTTTAGACGCCATTGTGTCGACACTGACAAAGTAGAAAGACTGCATGCATATAATTTTGCAAAAACTCAGTCAACTGAAGAACCACTTTCAGAGAAGTATATGCACGAAATAAGCAGGCAGACAACGAGTCAAGATACACGTATACTTGAACCGCTAACTTCTCACCTTCAGGAGTTATAAAAAACTGAAGTCAGATAAGAAATGATCTGCGATATATGAAGTAGATTTAGTACACCAGCGGCGCGGGCTTTCATCTATAACTGTGAGTGGTCTGGAACGACACTGGATACGACTGTAAAGCTTTTACGGCGGGGGGGGGGGGGGAGGTGGTTACTCTAGTTCGGCATCAATCGCGGAGCTTCCATATTTCACTAAATGTTTACATGCTTGATCTTGCCTGAATACATAGCGTAGATGATAAATTGATCAATGCATTCTTTTAATAACATTTTACCAAAGTATATCTGAAATGAAACATGTCTGAAATTGTATCTTATCACCGAGCAAGTGAATAAGAGCATGATAAATACTTGCTTCGAGAAATATGTATGGGCCTTCTGTAATTTATCAAATCAAATTCTGTATTTTGTTCTTTCTGGTCCTAAGTGTTTGGATAAAGTTTATCCGCAAGAAAAGCAAAGCAGCATTTGCTCTTGAACGCCACGAAATACCCTTTCGTATAATTTTGAGCAAATGGTGATTCGTCAGTAGTAAGGTGGGATACATTAGCGTCAATGGGAATTAGCATTACAGAGACCCCTGGGACAGATTAGCGTCAAGGGAAATTTAACATGGAGAAAAATCGTGGGTCAGATTAGCGACAAGGGAAATTAACATGGTGAAAAATCGTGGGACGGTTTAGCGTCAAAGGAATTTAAACAGGGTGGGACTTTATAGCGTCAAGGGAAATTGAATATGGGATTTTTTTTTTTAAAATTTTTTTAAAAAGGGGTAGGCAATGGAAAGGCTATCTCTTTTCGAGAAATATGGCTGGCCCTGAAAAGGGCCTTTGGGTTTATGTTAATGTATTCATTAACATAAATGGTACCGCATTGGTCTTCTTCTTGTCCTTAGGCTACGTCTCACTGTTGGTCCGTAAATCAGCACTCTTTTCAGGCATCCATGTCTTTCTACGTAGATCCTACGTATCCACAGGCTGGTGTTTGTCCTGTGGACAACGGTCCACTTGGATCGGACATACATGGGTATGTCCGTCCGGAACATCATGGAAGACACAAGCGTAGAAGATTGCACATCGGTCCACATCTTGAAGCGACGAGAACAAGTGAATCAATGCACTGAACTGCGCTTATTTATAGGTAGAGGCAGGATTGAAACGGATTGAGTTCATTCACCAATCCAAACACGCGTTACAAAATTCAGTCAGCCCGCATCCAATCCGAAGAGAGTAGTCTGTGACGTCAGTTGGTCTATATAGATTCGCTAGCGCTTGTGTGCAGTCAATCTATGCGACAGTGATTCAACATGACGGAAACTCAGAAAACGATCCATTGGGGTGCACCAGCAGGGGAGACTGCCCAAGGGAACCCGGACTTACTTTCAGAAGAGGTACATTGGGATTTTGTGGATTTTCTTACCTCGCAAGAATTTGTTCCGGAACCTTCGTTACCTTCTTCATTACCGCAAGTGGAGAATTTTAGACAGAGACAGAAAGAAGAATTGGAGAAATTTATGCAACGACAAAAGGAAGCGGAACAAGCTTTTCTCCTACAGCAACAGCAACAGCAACAAGAAGAGGTAAGAAAAAAACAACAGCAACAACAGCAAGAAGAAGTAGCAGCAAGGAAACAAGAGGGTGAAAATCAAACGGCTACGGTACTGTTGGACATTTTAGCGGAGTTAAGAAGTCTGAAACAAATGTATCAGACTTCTTTATCACGACCGAAGAGAATACGACCTTCCCGAGCTAAACACGCCAACCCTGTGACTAAGCCTGTCGTACCACCCTTAGTGATTTCAACCCAATCATCAGAAGTAGGCCTTGGCCGTGGCAAGGGCTTAAGGCAGTTAAAGTTGATTGGTTAAACTCACCCCTACACCAAAATAAAAAGGCCCTTTTCAGGGCCACCCACATTTCTCGAAAAGAAATACAATTTCAATTTGCCAATAACTCAAAAATAAACCCCACCCATTTTACCCTTATAGTACGTGTCTGTGTATGAGTGAGTGAGTGTAGCTTCTTATTTTAAAATCAAAACTCAAAGACACTTACCTTATATCATTCATGTATTCTTTTATCCATTTTTTACAATCCAATTCACAATTCACCACAGAACACTTTAATTAAAAGTTCATTGACTTCTTCTTTCTCCTTGTTTAGTCTCTCTGTTTTTTGAATTTCTTCACCGTTTTTTCCTCATTTTCTTCCCTTCTTCTTTTCTTCTCCTGTTTCTTTGCTTCTTTTAAATAGAATTGTCTTCTTTCTTCCTCTTCTTCCTCTGAAGAATCCCTCTCTTCTTTCGAAGAATCCCTCTCTTCTTCCGAAGAATCCCTCTCTTCTTCTGAAGAATCCTTCTTTTCTTCTGACTCCTCTTGTTTCTTTTTTGGGCAATCTGGAGACCAATGTCCTTTTTCTTTACAATAATAACAGGTATCTTGACTTTTGTCTTTTTTAGCCCCTGTTTTTGTTCTTTTTTGACGGTCTGGACACTCTGAAGACCAATGCCCTTTCTTCTGACAGATATAGCAAGTATCCTGACTCTTATCTCGAAAGGAAGGAGAGTAGTCCGTCGGCTGGTCTGAAGAGAATTTTCTAATGACCCCTCGCAAAGCTCTGACGAAACGTTCCATCTGGGTAGTCTCTTCCATCGTTCTCCTCGGTTTGAGAGTGAAATGAATAGTGAAAGGACAAGACACACCCTTTTTATATACGCTGGTTTGCCATGACTATAAATTAGTCTATGGTGTTTGAACTTGAGTCATTTGACGTTTTGCACTCAAGATGAAACGATCCCATTCATTCGAGAAGAAAGAAGAAGAAGAAGAAAGTAAGAGGCAGAAACGTGATCTATCGCCTCGTACCAGGGCTGAAATCTTGGCACAAATTCATGCCAGTGATTTTGAAGAGGACATGAGTGAACCAGAATCCGAACCCTCTAAACCAAGTTCACCACCCTTAGTCAACCCTGAAAAGTACTATTCCATTCGAGAGACGGAAAAGCGCTCCTCTAGAAAATTTAGAACCACGGCTTACACCTACACGGTGAAGTTTAAAGATTTCAAGGCCGACGTACCCTTGGAGAAAGCAGAAGGGTTTATCACCGAGATGTGGGATTCTTTGCTCACCGCACTCAAGCGACAATGTCAACCCAAAGAAGACGATCGCTTGACACTATCCATAGATCACGACGGTTTGAAATCCCCTGTTTGGATCGAGTTTAGCAGACCCGCAGAACTGACCCCTTCCAAAGTCATGGACAAGATACAACAGGTGCAACAATCTAATGACCAGTTTGACATCACCGATGGTAAAGCCACACTGAAAATGGCCCACGTCTCTCCTCCTCAAGGAACTGGATGCAAAAAGATGTTATTGGTGGACGACCTTCGCAACACCAAAAAGAGTCTCGTCCGAATTAACAATCCTCAAGACCAGATGTGTTTAGCCCGTGCCATCGTGGTGGGACGAACCTATGCCAACAAGAACGACACGGTAGAATGGAAAAGAACCTGGAAAACTATTCAACAATCCGACCGAGCCAAACAACGAAATGAAGCAGAACTCCTGTTACAACAAGCCGGACTGTCCAAAGACACACCCTGTGGCATTCCTGAGATGCAAAAATTGCAAGATGCCCTAGCTCCACGCTACACCTTGAAAGTGCAGCCTCAAGAAATGCGTGGAACTCTGTTGTTTCGAGGCCAAGATTTTAAGGACGGAAAATACATTCATGTCTATCATCACGATGATCATTTCGATACCATTACCAGTATCACTGGATTCCTGGGATACGGTTATTATTGTGAGAAATGTGACTATGGTTATAACAATCGAGAGCAACACAAGCATTGTGGAATGAAATGCCCAGGATGTTTGGCCTCTCCACCCTGTCTGAGCGAAGGACCAGTGCCTTGTTCGACTTGTTTGCGCACGTTTGTCAGTCCTACCTGTTACCAACAACATTTGAAAACACAAGGTTCACAGAAGAAATGTGCTTGTCAACTCCTGAGATTGTGCCCTACCTGTGGACAAGGCATACTTACCAATAATGCCAAGGCACACGTATGTCGAGGAAAGAAAAAATGTCACATTTGTCACCACATCGTGGACTTGGAACACCAATGCTACGTGCAAAAATACCAACCCCCACCAGAGAAAGAGGACGGTCACAAGAAGAAAGGCAATTTCATCTTTTTCAATTTCGAGTGCATGCAAGAGACCGGCATTCATATTCCTAATTTCTGCGTGGCTCATCGAGCGTGCGAGAAGTGCATTCAAGAACCTATCTTCAGTCATTGCTCTCACTGCAGCAAGATTCCTGGAGGACGTGAAAAAATCTTTCGGGGACCAAACACGTTAGCCGATTTTGCCCAATGGGTCTTAGACCCCATCGACAAGACGTGGAGCCAAGAGGACATCGAACGTTACGGAGATTGTCATCGTCATGCCACGGTGATGGCTCACAATTTCTCCGGATACGATGGACAGTTTCTTCTCAGATACTATACGGAACAAGGCACCGAACGTCCTAAAGTCACTTTGAACGGAGCCAAAATCATTTTCATGCAAGTGGGACAAGTACAGTTTAAAGATTCGATGAGTTACTTGGCCATGCCTTTGAGCCGAATGCCTAAAACGTTTGGAATGACAGAAATGGCTAAAGGGTACTTTCCACACTTTTTCAATACGGAAGCCAATCAACATGCCGTTCTAACCCATTTGCCTGAGGCTCACTATTACGACCCCGACAACATGCGTACCGAACAAAGAGAAGATTTCTACGCTTGGTACCAGGCTCACGCCTCGGACCCCTTCGACTTTCAGGAAGAAATGTTAAAGTATTGTCGTTCCGACGTGGACATTTTACGACGTTGCTGTGGAAAATTTCGAGAACTGTTCATGGAACACGGAGGGGTCGATCCTTTGAAAGAAGCTTGCACCATTGCCAAAGCGTGTCCCTTAGTGTACCGCCAACGATTCATGCCTGAAAACACCGTGGCTGTCATTAGTCCTCAAACGACCCACTTTGTCAAACGTCAATACTCGGTCAAAGCCCTACGCTGGTTACATTACTTGTGCGACAAGGAAGACAAATGGATTCAGCATGCCCGCAACGGAGGAGGCGAAAAGACCATCGGAACGTATTCGGTCGATGGCTGGGACTTAGAAAACCCCAAGATCGTGTACGAGTTTAACGGTTGCTTATTTCACGGATGTCCCGTCTGCTATCCTGACCGTGACACTAAAAATCAGTTTTTACAACGGACCATGGAAGACCTGTACCAGGACACTTGTCAGCGACGCCTAAAGTTAGAACAGGAAGGATACCAAGTGGTGGAAATGTGGGAACACGAGTACGATCACCGTATGAAAACCGATCCCGAGTTTAAACGCCTCGTGGAAAGTTACCAGTTCATGGACCCGCTGAACCCGAGGGATAGTTTGTACGGAGGAAGGACCAATGCCACCTGTTTGCTGTACCAAGCCGACGAAGAGAAAGGAGAAGAAATCAAATACTTGGACGTGTGTTCGTTGTATCCCTACGTGTGCAAATATTGTCGCTTTCCTGTAGGGCACCCGCAATTGCTGACGGAACACATCGACCTGAAAAACATTCGACAATACGAAGGCTTGATCAAGTGCAAAGTTTTGCCTCCCACGAACCTATACCATCCCGTCTTACCTCACCATTGTCAAGGCAAACTGATGTTTCTCTTGTGCCGTACTTGTGCCGAAACGTGCAACCAGGACCAACCTTGTCATCACAGCCAGGAAGAACGTGCCTTGACGGGAACCTGGGTCAGCGTGGAATTGTTCAAAGCTCTGGACATGGGATACCAACTGTTAGAAGTGTACGAAATTTGCCACTTTCCCAAGACACATCAGTACCACAAGGGTGACCCTACTCAGAAAGGCATTTTCGCCGACTACGTGGATGCCTTTTTGAAACTGAAACAAGAAGCCAGCGGCTATCCTTCCTGGTGTCACACTCCCGAAGACCAAATACAATTCAAAGAGAAATACTACGAACAAGAAGGCATCTCTTTAGACCACATCGAAAAAAACGAAGGCAGGCGATCGTTTGCCAAAGTGATGTTAAATTGCTTGTGGGGTAAAATGGCACAACGACCGTGTTTACCCAAGACGGAATATTTGACAGAACCTTCCCGCTACTTCCAGATGATTCACGACAAAACCAAATACATGAAACACGTGGACGTCGTTCGAGAGGATTTGATCTTGGTCAATTACGAAGAAGATCTGGACTTTGTACAAGACGACCCTTTTGGAAATGTCATCATTGCGGCTTACGTGACAGCTCATGCTCGCTTAAAATTGTACGAAGCTTTAGAACTGTTAGAAGAACGCGTCCTGTACTTTGACACGGACAGTTGCATTTACATCCATCACCCGATTCAACAGCACCCTGATATCGAAGGAGACCGTTTAGGAGCCTGGACAGACGAGCATCCCGACGACAAGATTCTAAGTTTCGTCAGTGGTGGTCCCAAAAATTACGGCTACGAATACCGGGACAAACAAGGAGAAGTGCACACGACGTGCAAAGTGAAAGGACTGACTCTGAATCATCGTACCAGTCGAGTGGTCAACTTTGGGGTATTGAAAGAAGCCTTGCAATCGGGAGAGGATGGAAACTTTAAAGTGACCACTTATCAACCGAACAAGATTGTACGTTTACCCACTCACCACATCGTCAGTCGGCCCCTGGAAAAAATCTATCAAATCGTGTACCAGAAGCGAGTGAGACTTCCCAATCACTTTACGTTGCCGTACGGTCACATCGATATTGGTCAGCATATAAAAAGGGACAACGTCCAAGACCAATAGTTCATTGTTTATTGAAATAACTTACCATGTCGTTGACGAAGAAGAAACCAGATTGGTTAGGAGTCAAATGTTGGACATCACCGAGACCAGGGTTTTGAGGCTTGGAAACAAGAGGTGGCCCAGTATGCACGAGAGTTATTCAAGGAAAAAAGTTACTTTTCAACCTGTGTTAGTGACGGTGCCAGAAGAACCCGTCACCCAGGACGGGACTGTCGTGGACAGGCCTGAAAGACCCTTTCGGGAGGACACTTGTGTGACCTTACCCCCTACTATAGAACTGGTTAGAACTTTACCCAAAACATGTGGTTGTTGTACAGACACTTGTTTTTTATTCCACGTTCATGTGCCTTTTATTCTTGTACTTAAGCCTTTGGCTTTTATGTATTTTTGTCTTTCGTATTCATGTTTGAAAAAAACATTCAATAAACGTGTTCTGAAAAAGTATATAAACTCTTGTCGTGTTTGTTTTTTCGTGTCACAAGTGACATTCCTCACACCATGGCTACCTCTACTGTCTCTGCTCCCTCTTCCTCTACTGTCAAAGTCATCGACGAACACTTAGATCGTGCCAGTTGGGAGGCTTTGTATCTTCGCCATCCCTTTAACATGCTCATTGCTGGACCTAGCGGTTCTGGCAAAACCGAATTCGTCAAACGTTTGATCGAACATAAACATCATTTGATCGATCGGCCCCCTCAACGGATCGTGTGGTGTTACAAAGAGTGGCAATCGGCGTACAGCCTCTTGCGAGAAAGTCAAGGCGATTCCATCGTGTTTGTGGAAGGCATTCCTAAAGAAGACGACGGCATCGTCTCTGACTCCCGTCAAACCCATTTGGTCATTTTCGACGGCATGTTAGGAGAAGACGAAGAAGAAATTAAACTGTGGTTCACGCGCAAAGGGCATCACCGTAATGCCAGTGTCGTTTACATCACCCAAAATTTGTTTCAACAAAGTAAAGCCCATCGCACCATCAGTCTCAATGCGCATTACGTGGTCTTGTTTAAAAGCCCTCGAGATAAATCGCAAGTGCAAGTCTTAGCCAAACAGTTAGGAACGCCTTGGCTGACTCAGGCGTACGACGATGCCACTCAAACGCCACACGCCTATTTACTCGTCGATTTGAAACCTACGACTCCCGAGGATTTGCGATTTCGTACCCACTTGTTTCACCACTGGTGCCAAGACGGAGGGCCTGTCCTGTACACGTCTCCGTCCTCGACTTCATTTCACTCCCCATAAAAAAATCTGTAAAAACCTCAGACCCTTTTTCGTCTGTCTCACACAGTGCGAACATGACGTCCCTTCAGTAGCATCTTCCCGTCAAATTGATTCGTGCCTTGTATGGCATCAGTCGAGAAAAAAATCCACAAACACGAGTTCGTGTCTTAGAAGCTAGTCTCAAAGAAGTCTTACGATGGTTCACGGTGACGGCACGTCAATTACTCCAAGGAATCATTCAGATTCCTCATCAAACCAAACGCTTTTTTGATCGAAACAAAGTCGCTTTGGTCCAACTGGCCGATCCCCGCATCGACACTCAAACCAAAAAACAAATCATTTTGAAACCTGGAGGGAGCGGTACTCTAGGAGGGGTCATCATTCGCTCACTCTTAAGATGGGATCCTAATGCCCCCAAAGTTATACCCAAGACAAAAGTCCAACGAAGCCCCAAGAAGAAAAAGACCAGGTCCCCACGGAGAACTTCTCCAGTGGCAGGACCCTCCTCTGACCAGACACCACCACCACCCCGGAAAAAGAAAAGAAGCCCCCAGAAAAAGAAAAGTCCACAGAAAACTAGTCGCAAGAGAGGCACTTCGGCCAGGACGCAACCTTACACTCGCAAACCACGACCTGCCACGGCGGTGACTGCGTCTCCGGCAGCTTCACGTTTGTCCACTTCTCCGTTAATGACACCCAGAACTGAAGAGTACTTGGAGACGTTGATCACACCAAGAACTTCTCCGTTGATGACCCCCAAAAGAACTTCCCCAGTGGCAGGACCTTCCAATTTAGTGGCAGTGGCTGCTGCTCACAAAGTACCTTCTCCCAAAATCAAAGTTCAAGAAAGATCGGGCATATTACAAGGTTTACTGGATTTGTCAAAGCAAGAACTGGCTCGATTTAGTCCGTTACGTACCCCTGCACGACGTGTCATGCCTGTCCTCAAACTAATACGACGTCAAGACAATCAGTGGCGACGCGTTCCAGTATAAAAAAGGCCTGTGACCAAGTAGGGTATCAGTGTTTTTTGGTGCTCCTGAAGACTCAAAGATGTCACCCTCCAGAAAACCCCAAGGAAAGAAAAGGAAAGGACTGCCACCACGTTTAGCCAAACATGGGGACATGTTATCTGTCCTGTCCAAAGCTTCTCCACCCCTACGAAAAAAACTCATTCAAACGGCCTCCAAAGAGGTCATTGATACCGTGTGCGAATGTTGTTTGAACGTTTTGAAAGGCACGATCCCTTTGTCCAAACACCAGAAACAATGCTTAGGCAAACATCGTCACGTTCTTCGCCAAATGGTTCAAAAGAAAATTCCCATTCGTCAAAAAAGAAGATGTTAGTGCAACGTGGAGGTATTTTACCTCTCTTGTTAGGCCCCATACTGAAAGGAGTCTTGGGAACCATGTTGGGAGGACTGGTGGGAGCAAGATAAAAAGGCCTTCGGAAGTTCCAAGATCTCAGAATCGACCCCTGACAACCCCATGGAAGGACGAAAACTAGCTTTAGTGCCTTACAAACGATGGATGGAATACCATCGGTGGCAAGAACAACGCACCCCGCATTTACCTCCCAATCCCCATTTGAGCGAGATGTCCCAGTTACAACACGAATTGCAGTCCTTGATGGATCGCCAAGATTTGTCCGAAACAGAAAAATCGCAAAAGTACGGTCAACTCTTGCAACGACTGCAACTCTTTCACCAGAAAGCTTTAGACGAAACAGCTCTACCCACTCTGAAAGATTTTAAGACCTTGATGAAAAGTCCAGCACCATCACCAGTACCAGTACCAGTACCACCAGTACCAGTGACCAAGACAGAAAAAGGAAAAGAAGAAGAAGAAGAAGGGTTTCAAACTCCACCAGAAAAAGTACGCAAGTTAACAACACCACCTACCTCCAGAATTGGATGGATTAAAAAGATGATGGCCACCCCTTCTTCATCACAAGAGAAAAAGAAAGTGAAGACAGAAGTGAAGACAGAAGTGAAACAAGAACCGATATCCCCCGCTCAGACATCCTCCTCCTCTTCAACACCTATTGCCGGTCGCACACGCAAAGCACTGCAATCCAAGAAAATACCCCAAGAGAAAAAGAGTAGCCTCCTCCAAGAGTGGGTGCCTTATTAACACACCAACCAACACAAAAAAATGGAAAAAGTCTTAGCCAGCATTTACTACGATCCCTTCCATCCTGCAGGTTACGCAGGAGTTCAAAAATTGTATCGTGCTGCCAAAACGCAACTGAAAAGTCTCCGTTTACCTCAAGTGCAACGATGGTTACAAGAACAAGCTACCTACACTTTACACAAACCCATTCGACGCAAGTTTGCCAGAAGTCGCACCCGAGTGGAAGGCATCGATCATCAATGGCAAGCCGATTTAGCCGATGTCTCTCATTTGGCCAGCTACAATCGTGGCTACAAATATTTGTTTTGTGTCATCGACATCTTTTCCAAATTTGCTTGGGTCGTACCCTTGACTTCCAAATCGAGCAGCGAGTTAGTGCGAGCCCTGCAACGGGTGTTGAAACAAAGCGGTCGTCACCCTCTTCGATGGCAAACGGACAAAGGCACCGAATTTCTGAACCAAGCTTTCCAAAAAGAATTAAAGAAACGTGACATTCATTTTTTTACCACCGAGAATCCCGAAACCAAAGCCAGCATCGTGGAACGTTTTCAACGCACTTTGAAAGAACGCATGTGGAAATATTTTACGCATCACCACACTCTGAAGTACATCGACATCTTACCGCACCTGGTGCAAGCGTACAACCAATCTTACCATCGAAGCATCGGACGTGCCCCGCAAGACGTGACTCCCGACAACGAAGTGCTGGTGTTTGACCGTCTGTTTGGTACGTCCCCGACGAGGGCTGTCCCCGAGAAAAGTGGAATGTTGGCCGTAGGAGATTGGGTGCGCATTGGCAAAACCAAACGCACTTTCGACAAAGGTTACTTACCTAACTGGACGACTGAATTGTTTCGTGTCACTGGACGAGTGCATGGCCGTCATCCTGCCGTCTATAAATTGGAAGACATGAACGGAGAAGTGCTCAAAGGAACGTTTTATTTGCCCGAGTTACAACGTGTCACCAAAAAAGAAGACGACGTGTACGACATCGAAAGCATTCTCGAACGCAGAACCCGTAAAGTGGGCAAACGACGTGTCAAAGAAGTCAAAGTACGTTGGAAAGGATATCCGCCCAGTTTTGATTCTTGGATCGACGCTTCGCAAGTCATCGACTATAAAAAGAAGTGACCATCATGCCTTTTCACACAGACGCAGCTACGTCGACCACTCCTCCTTCACCCAGTTCTTCTGTGCAAGATTTACAAAAACAACCCTTGTGGGTGTGGTGTGGAGAACTTGTGCCTAAAACGCAAATCGTCTTTTTCTGCCAAATCTTCGTGGTGTATTGTGTCATCGGGGCAGCCATCGCCAATTTGAGTTTGCAACAAGGAGACAAACAATTGTGGACCATTTTATTGAGCAGTTGCATCGGTTACCTGCTTCCTAATCCCTCCCTGAAATTCACCTCGAACGGGAACCCCGGGAACCTTGTGTCCAGTGCCAGTGCCAGTCACCACTCCAACCACAACCAGAACCCCATTTTGGGCGGAGACACGCCTCTGACGTCCACTAACCCCTCGGACAGCCACAGAACTCTGGAATTATGAGTCACCAAAACCAATTTTACTTAACCTTACCCAGTGACAGTTCCATGGAGGTGTTTCCCAAGAACACGTTGTGCTGTTACACGGCCAAATTACCTCAAGCCATCCCCTTAGATCACGAAGCCCATTGGGAAGTGGCTTTAGTAGAAATGATTCACCCGACCCAAGTCCTCAATGTCCTTCCCAATCAAAATTTTTTTGATGTGGAAGTTCATGACGAACAATTGCAACAGTGGATGGATAGCAATGTCAAATATGACAAGAAAACCCGTACACAAAAGTACACCACCTATCACTTGTTCATTTCCCCAGGCTATTATTTTAGTGGTCAACATTTGGTCAGCACCATAGCCTCCAGGTTTAATGCCGTGTTTCTGAAAGCTTTGGAGCATGTTAACAAAAGTGTCACCATGGAGTACCACAAAACAGCTCGTCGCTTCTTGATGAAATTTGAACGGAGTAAAATCCTGTCCATTTTATTTTGTCCTGAATTGTATGACATGTTGGGCGGAGACATGAACCTGAGAATGAGCATGATGAAGAAAAGCGAATTACCCATCGTTTACGACAACGAGTCGAGTCTTTTAGCAAGTTATTTCGTGCCCCGGTAGAACTGAACCAAGGACTGAATTTGATGTTTGTGTACTCCGATGTGGTGGAGTATAACGTGGTGGGACACACCTCCGTACCGTTACTGCGTGTCATTCCTTTCAAAGTGGATTCTGCCACGAACACTGACGAGGAAGGTGGAAACACTTACCACGTCCACCGCGAATTTGTACATCCTCACTATTTGCCTGTCAGTAAGTCGTATTTGGACACGGTCAACATTACTATAAAAGGAGATTTGGGACAAAATATTCCATTCACCAAAGGAAAAGTCACGGTGAAACTCCATTTTCGAAAACGGTTTTCTCACGATTCGTAAGTCATGTATCCAGTGTACCGAGGGGTTGCTCGACAGCGAGGACACGGTTTAGGAGATATGTTAAAATCGGCCTTTCGTTCGGTGGCCCCGGTGTTGAAACCGATGGTGACACGCGGATTGCACGCCTTGAAAGATGCGGCACTGACGCAAGGCAAAGAATTTCTCCAAAATGTCATCATCGACAAACAAAACCCTAAAGAAGCCTTCATGAGGGCAGGCAAAAATGTCTTGCTGCAAACGGGCAAAGACATTTTGGGTCACCGAGAAACACCTATAAATGCCCTGCACGCTACCGAGTCAGGCATTCAGCAAGGACAAGGCAGAAAGAGACGACGAAGAAAACACCCTTTCACCAGACTTCAAGCTAGAAAGGCCAAGAAAAGAAGAACCGTTCGAGACTTAGACGTTTTCGATTATTGAGAAAAGAGACAAAAAAATGATGCACCGAGAATCTTGCGCTTGTTCCAAGACGGAACTGGATCTGTTTGCCATGCCCCCCACGATGATGACGATGCAAGAATCCCAGTGGGTGGAATTTCACCCCGTCTCCTCACTGACCGATTCCGCTCCCATCGAGTTTGAAATCAAAGGACAGCCCGAAGATTACATCGATCTGAATAGCAGTTACTTGTACCTGAAAGTCAAAATTCTAGATAAGACTGGAGGTGCTATAGAGGATGAAGCAGTAGCTCCCGTCAACAATTTCATGCATTCCTTGTTCAGTGGAGTGGACTTGTACTTGAATAACAAACTGGTCAGTAGCAGCATGGATACTTACCCTTATCGTGCCTACCTGGAAAATCTCTTGACGTACGGAATAGATGCCAAGAACACTCATCTCAATGCCTGTGTGGTATGGGAAGCTGACGAACCTACCAAGTTTGAAATATTGGAAACTGATGAAAAGAAAGACAACAATGATGGATTTGTAGAACGAAGAAAGAGAATCACGGGAGCCGACACAAGTTTAGAACTGATGGATCGTTTGCATTTGGACATGTGGTTGCAAGAAAAGTATTTGCTGAACGGGGTGGATGTCCGCCTGAGACTGAATCGTAGCAGTGCCGCTTTCCATTTGATGGCTGATAGTGACGGTTACAAAACCAAAATCCTAGAAGCCAGACTCTACGTACGCCGTGTGGAAGTGTTACCTAAAGTGGGAAACGACATCAGTCAGACGTTGAGCAGAACGACTGCCAAGTATCCCATACGACGCGTGGAAGTGAAAACCTTCACCATTCCCAAGGGACAGCGATCCATGATCGAAGATCATCTGTTCCAAGGACAGTTACCCAAACGTTTGATCGTTGGTATCGTCGAGAATACAGCCTTCAACGGAGCTGCCGAAAAAAATCCTTTCTACTTTCAACACTTTGGCGTGTCCAAAATCGAAGTCAGTCGCGATGGCAAGACCTTGTGTACCCGACCTTTCGAACCTGACTTTACCAAGAAGAATTACTTGAGATCGTACTTGTCCCTGTACGAAGCCACCGGACAGTTAGGAACCAATACCAGTCACGGTATTACGTACGAGGATTATGCAGGAGGCTACGCTTTGTGGGCTTTCGATTTCACTCCAGACCAAGGCAGCGACGAGGGACATTTCCACCCTATAAAATCCGGCCAGATTCGTGTGGAAATTCAGTTTAAAGACCGAGACCCTGATGAAACGGTGAACGTCATCCTGTATGCAGAATTCGATAATACCATAGAAATCAACAGTTTGAGAGAAGTCATCCTAGATTACTAGAAACCATGGAAGACTGTTATCCCTCTTTACCTAGTGGAGAAACTTTTAGTGTTGCATTGTTGTTAAAAAATGTTAGAGTTGTTGTTTAGTGTTAAGTGATTTTTGAATAAAAAATGTTGTGTTTTGAAAAAATTATTTGATGTTATATTGTTGGATTATTGTTAAAAAATGTTAGAGTTGTTGTTTAGTGTTAAATGATTTTTGAATAAAAATTGTTGTGTTTTGAAAAAAATGCCTTTGTCTTTTGTTTAGCTATAAGAATGTTGGATTGATGCTCTTTCATTTCTTACTATCCCTCTCATGACACTCACTAAACGTTGCGACTCAAAAACCGTGAGGGGGATGTTTTCCTTCACGTCCGCGCTTTGACTTTAAGAACCGTGTTGTTTCCAGTCTAACCATCCATTGTCGACTCATCCTCCTAAGAAGATGTGCTCCAAACTAGCTAAACTCAACGAAGCCTACGTGAATTTGCATAGGGTCAGACACAGTCTGATACCGAAGCCAGAAGAAATAGAGAATGTGAGAATGTTAAAAATCACTGAAGACCTGATAGAAGAGCTCTTCAGAGAAGAAATGAACAGGGAAAAAGAAGAATGGACAGAGAAGTACAGACTTCAGAGACAGCAGCAACAACAACAACAAGAGCAGCAGCAGCAACCTGAAGCTGACAGAGGCTTTGTCGATTGTCGTATCGACACCAAAGAGTTCTTCTTCTCTTTCCGAAGAAGCAGACCTATCGCCAGAAAGTCTATCCTCAGAGGACATCGCATTCTAAAAAGAATGCCATAGCCAAACAAAAAAAAAAAAAACAGCCCTTTTCAGGGCTACCCAATACTCTAGAAAAGAAATAACAATCGATTTGCCAATGTGTGTAGGTAGAGTAGTGTGAAAATAAACACTAACTCTTTTTTTAAAAAAATGTGAGGGTATGTGTTTGTGTGTTTGTGTTTGTAAGTGGTTAAGTAAGTTGGTATGGATAGTAGATTAAAATGATGTCTTTTTTTTTTTTTGGTGTTTGAGGTGTAAATTTGGGGTTAGATTGGATTGCTTTGCGTATGTGGATAGTCTATTGAAGTGATTTATAAAAAATCTAAAAATAGTGATGGGTAGCATAAAAAAGTGAGTGAGTGTTTCTTTTAGGTCCGCGCGTTGTTTTTTTTTGGTTATGATCTAGGTAAGATCAATTTTATGTTTTTAGGGGGATGTTTTCCATCACGTCCGCGCTTTCACTATAAATTGAAACTCGTTCGGCAGTCCAGCTACCCTTGTTGATTGATCAAAACCAAAAGTGAACACGAGACTGGAGAAACTGTTGGAACTTCATGTGCATCTGGAATATGCCAGGCGCATATTAAATGAACTGGCCGCGGAAGCCATTGTGGAGGAGGGAAGGATAAGAGAGGAGGAGGAAAGAAGAAACAAAGAAGAGGAGGAGAGAAGATATAAAGAAGAAGAGGAAAGAAGATACAAAGAGGAGGAGAGAAGATACAAAGAAGAGGAGGAGGAGGAAAAGGAGAGAAGAAGAAGAAATTTCAGAATCCCAGAGAGCGAAAATTGGGATTCTGAAGCGACATATCCTGCCTCTGCTCTCTCCCCCAAAAAGGTAAAAAGTAACTGGGGGACAAGATGTGTATGGAAGGTGCCACCATTAACCAGGTGTCCATGAAGTTCCAAACAAAAAAACAGCCCTTTTCAGGGCTACCCAATACTCTAGAAAAGAAATAACCATCAATTTGCCAATGTGTAGGTAGAGTAGTGTAAATATAAACACTAACTCTTTTTTAAGATAGTGTGAGGGTATGTGTTTGTGTGTTGGTGCTTGTAAGAGCTAAGGTATGTTTGTGGGAATAGTAGATTATGGGTTTCTTTATTGTTTCTTAGCGTAGGTGAAGAGCATAGTTAGGGTTCTGTAAGCGCTCACGTACGATTGTGTGGATAGTAGATTATGGATTTTGTTTATTGTTTCTTAGCGTATGTGGAGAGTATAGTTAGGGTTTTGTAAGCGCTCAAGTACGATTGTGTGGATAGTAGATTATGGATTTGTTTATTGTTCTTAGCGTATGTGGAGAGTATAGTTTGGGTTTTGTAACCGCTCACGTACGATTGTGTGGATAGTAGATTATGGATTTTGTTTATTGTTTCTTAGCGTATGTGTTTGTGTGTTTGTGTTTGTACCTGCTCACGTACGATTGTGTGGATAGTAGATTATGGATTTGTTTATTGTTTCTTAGCGTATGTGGAGAGTATAGTTTGGGTTTTATTATATGAAATGAAAAAGTAGGGGATGTTTTCCTTCACGTCCGCGCGTTGTTTGGTCATGATCTAGGTAAGATCATTTTTACGTTTTAGGGGGATGTTTTCCTTCACGTACGCGCTTTAAGTATAAGAACCCACAGTATTCGTCGTTCAAACCATTCTGCAAAGAATAAAAAAAGAAGATGGCTTCTAACCATATGGACAAAATACAAACATTACAAGACGTTTTAGACAACTTAGGAATGATGGAGCAGATGTTGATAAGACTGGTTGAAGACCATTATTCCTATAGCCCCCATCGTGTAAAGATGGAAATTAATAACTTAAAAAAGGTAAAGGACAAGATTAGTGGTGTCATGAAAGAGATAAAGGAGGAGAAGGAGGATGAAGAGGAAAGAATAAGAATAAGCAAATGGAACGAAAAGATTGAAAAAGAAGAAGAAAATGAGAAGAGGAAGAAAGAAGAGGAGGAAGAGAAGAAGAAAGAAGAGCAGGAGAAAAAGAAAGAGAAGAAGAGAAAGAGTGTTGGAGATAAAATAAGAACTTGGTGGAGAAAAAGAAGAAATTAGAAGCAGAAGAAGAAGAAGAAAACCCAAAGGCCCTTTTCAGGGCCAGCCATATTTCTCGAAAAGAGATAGCCTTTCCATTGCCTACCCCTTTTTAAAAAAATTTAAAAAAAAAAAAATCCCATATTCAATTCCCCTTGACGCTATAAAGTCCCACCCTGTTTAAATTCCTTTGACGCTAAACCGTCCCACGATTTTTCTCCATGTTAATTTCCCTTGTCGCTAATCTGACCCACGATTTTTCTCCATGTTAAATTTCCCTTGACGCTAATCTGTCCCAGGGGTCTCTGTAATGCTAATTCCCATTGACGCTAATGTATCCCACCTTACTACTTTCGTCTTAACTCGGATAACAGACAGACCAAAGACACAGGCTACTAAACAATATCCGAGATAGAAATCAAATCGACTGAACGAACAGACAATGTCGTTCATTGCGTATAGGAGAGCAATATCCCCGAACATCACATAGAAAGTCTGATTTTACGTGTATTCACAAATGAGTTTTCTTCTATTGTTTCATATCATCTTTCTGATTATATTATTATTAACCCCAGCTTCCAGATAGATTCTTCTGAAAGAGTCACATTCAGTAGCCTCGCACAAAATATATACATATGGAGTGCGCAGTGCGTGTGTATAATCCAGGTATATGGAGTGTGCAGAGCCTGTGTATAATCCAGGTATATGGAGTGTGCAGAGCCTGTGTATAATCCAGGTATATGGAGTGTGCAGAGCTTGTGCATAATCCAGGTATATGGATTGTGCAGAGCGTGTGTATAATCCAAGTACATGGAGTGCGCAGTGCGTGTGTATAATCCAGGTATATGGAGTGTGCAGAGCCTGTGTATAATCCAGGTATATGGAGTGTGCAGAGCTTGTGTATAATCCAGGTATATGGATTGTGCAGAGCGTGTGTATAATCCAGGTATATGGAGTGTGCAAAGCGTGTGTATAATCCAGGTATATTGAGTGTACAAAGCGTGTTTATAATCCAGGTATATGGAGTGTGCAGAGCGTGTGTATAATCTAGGTGTATGAAGTGTGCAGAGCGTGTGTATAATCCAGCTATATGGAGTACGCAGAGCGTGTGTATAATTATAGATTACGGTATTTGTATGGGAAAATATGAAAGAGTTTTTTGGATGGATATACTTGGGAGTGCAATATATCCATCCGACCAAACGAGTTCATATTTTCCCATACCAATACAGTAAAATGTTTATTATATGCTCATTTTCTTATTCTACCCAAGGCTTAATTATATATAAAAAAATACACGACAAGAAACATAGTAACTGAATTTATGCTATTTTCCAAACTAAATACACAAGCGCAGATTCATCAGTACACAATAACATTATTAATGCGCACATAACTCCGCCCATATAAATTTGAAATTAATCGCGCGCTAGACATCACTTTCGAAAGAAAGTGGCATTTTGGTCTACTTAAAATTGAAATTGAGGGTCATATTATGAATGAATGCGCATTGCAACAACTTTTCCATTTAGTATGGAATGAATAGATTTTGGTATTTTTGTCGAGTCTGTTAAATTTCTTGATAATGACTGGATTTATCTGTTTCAGTTCTACACGAAGTACATCTTATTTCAGCAGCGAGGGAGCAGCGTGTTGACATCTGCAAGTGTGTTTCTGTTCTGTCATTGAATGTTTGGAATTATAATGTGGAAAAAATATGAATTCTTTCAATTGTAATTATCATAAAGACGCTATGGAATATAATGTTTATTCCATTTTGAGTGCATTAAGGAGGATGTAATTGCACTTGGAATGTAATCGAAATTGCAGTACAATTTCGAAATGTGTAATCAAGCTTTAGAACCTATGACATGGCTCATGTAATTCGGATTTGTAGAACTAAGAAAGTATATTTTGAGGAAATACAGGATGTAAGACTGTAAGTATATTTTTTTAGCCATTTTTATTAACAGCCAAAGTAGACAGTTTATGCCTTGTCACTTGCATGCTATTTGTAGGGATACTGTCTGGCGTTTATCGCTAGCCTTTATCTGAAACATTGTATCAAAAAAGTTAACGCAGAATGTGGCAAAGCATCTGGCATGTGGCAGTCCAAGAAACATCTGCTTTAGTTCATTCAGAAACAAATTTAATCAACCAAAACGTAAAGCGTCTACTACGTGATTGTACATGATTTGTTTTCAAAGTAGTTCCTTATACACTACTGGCCACACGTGAGTGCAATATGAAGATTACATGAGTGCAATATCGTAAAATACTGAACTATTCTGACAATGTAAAGTTAACGGGGAAAAAATGAGCATATAATAATTCCTAATACACTATTGGGCACGCGTGTCGTGCACTTGAGTGCAATATGAAGATGTGCAATATCGTAAAATATTGCACAATTTAGACAATGTAAAGTTAACGGAAACAAAAATGAGCATATAAATAATCTAGGTATATGGAGTTAACAGAGCATGTATATAATCCAGGCATATGGAGTGCACAGAGCGTGTGTGTAATCCAGGTATACGGACTCGGAATAGAATAGAAGGAAACGAAAATAAATAAAAAATAATGATAATAATTATTAAAATAATGTTTGTCATCGTTTGCTGATCGTTATCTAAACAAAGCGAAAATAGATTCTTTTAATAGTCTGGAAAGGTGATTGCACATTTGCAAGAATCGAACAGGTTACATTGATAAAAAAGAGAATGCAGTACAAATGAAGAAGAGTGTATGTATGTATGTATGCATGTATATATATATATATATATATATATATATATATATATATATATATATATATATATATATATATATATATATATATATATATATTTTAAAAAGTATTTCAAGAATAATCGGTTTTGACATTCGGTACAAAGTCATGTTCCGTTAGCAAATGTTTCGTTTTAATACAATGAAGACGAAATTTCTTTGAACCGTTATCGCCTACAATCAATATGATCCATCCTACGTCCATAATTTCCAACACACGTACAATATTTCACCCTACTTATTAAAACTGGTTTGTCGGCTCTCTTTGGCACATGCACGTGTTTGCGAAAAGCATTTGTACATAAAAATTCTAGCATAATTCACATGCTATGAAATTTTTATTCCGTAACTGTTATTGTATCCCGAAGATCATTGCCCGTAAATACTCTTTCAAGGTGACATGCTTAGGGACATCACACAAAATATTTTTTAAAAAGACAATATTGTCTGTCTGTAAAAAAAATAATAACTGCATTTGTATTTGGTAGCAATAATCTCGATTACGGTTCAACTTCACTCTTCTGTCTTTCGATATAAGCCAGGTAACTTATAGTGTTAGTTTTATTTTCGTGCTATAGGGGCACATACTTTCAAGTATAATCTATGTTTCGATTAAGTAAATATACTAATCGACAATTAAATCAGATTTTTATCTTGAATATAATTGATGACTCGTGTTGATAAAGGTTTGTTATGGACTCAAAATGGCTGCGCAAGATACGCGTTCGTTGCATTGCGGGTATTTTCGTACACAATCGTGACGTCTGTGAAAAAAACCACAACTTGTCTGCAGTAATTACAGCAAGATTTAATGGTTTTCGCTATAGGATCTGTACTAATTACAGCACGATTATCAAATGTTTTCGCTATAGGGTCTGCACTAATTATAGCACGATTGTTAGTTGTTTTCGGTATGGGGTCTACACTAGTTACATCACTATTGTTAATCGTTTTCGGTATGGGGTCTACATTAGTTACATCACGATTGTTAATTATTTTATATTCTAAGCAGTATTTAGTAGCAGACACAAACATGAGGCCCAAAAATATATTTCTGTAAGAAGAAAGATCGTGCTCTATTAATTTCAATGTAGTAAGGTATTTTTTTAACTGTTTATGTTTATTGTTCTCATATCCGGACACGAAATTTGGAAGCCAAACATGTGAATGGTCCATCTCTCATTATTTTGAGAGTTACAATAGTATATTTACTGAATATGATTTGCTCTTTTTTTTGTGGACCGAATTTGCTGTACAAGAAGCAAAAAACATTTATCAAACCATGTCCTGCATCGCATTCAGATGACTGCGGCACTGTGTCACTATAATCTAGACGAGTGCGGAATAATTCTATTATAGCGTTACATGCGGCTTGTTGTTCAGGGGTTATATAATAATCGATATAATCAGAAATAGCAACTGTTGACACGAGGATGAAGAGAAGAGAGGAGGAGGAGGAAAGAGGAGGAGGAAGTTGATAAGCAGGAGGGCCATAAGTATGTAACAGTAGTAGCAGTTGTAGCGTATTAGTACTACTAGTATTGATGATATAAGTATCAGTGGTTGTGGTAGTAGTAATCAGGGACGACAAGGGGGGGGGGTGTAACCGGGGATATATCCCGGGGATCCCCAGGGCCCGAGCCGAACAACGCTTTTTAAATTTATAAAAGAAAGTTTTTGTTAGAACAAGAACTAGGAGAGGCCCTGGTGTTTCTTACCCCAGGGCCCGTGATCGCTCTATACGGCCCTGGTAGTAATAGATGTATTAATTGTATAAGTATTACTAGTAGTAACAGTATCAGTAATATTTGTGAAAGCGATGTTAGTAGTATTAGTAGTTGTGAGCTGTAATAGGATTTGCACGGTTTAAAGCAACAGTGGTAGTGATTATATTTTATAGTAGCCGTCTAGATTTCACTGGTATTATTGGAAGCACCAGTTGTAGTGAACGCAATAATGATTAGAGGTTTTACCAGCAGTATTAGTGATTGTGGTGATGATAGTAGTAATAGTGGTGTTGATTGTGACAGAGGCTGTAGTTGTGTTGGGGTAGTATTTGTTGTAGTAGCTGTGACAGTGGTGGTGATAGCAAAAATTAGTGGTTGCAGTGCTGGTGACATTAGTTGCCGTGGTGGTGGTAGAAGTAGCAGTAAGTAAACCATAACATCTTGTAGTTTTATGGGCAACAAAGTGTCTCAATTTCGACATCTTTAATCACCGTAAGTAGTATGCGAATGAATCAGCCACGTATTTGTGCCATAATAAAATTTTGTTTTGCGTTATTCAAACTATCTGGTTTTAAACGCTGTGGATAAAATATGTACAATGTAGGAATGTGAGGACCAGTCAGTACCAGGAAACTTGTCACTTAAATGATCAATCAATATTAGCCATGATCAAATTTAATTCCGAGCTATTAAAAAGCTATACGAGTTTAAACGTTTTCGATGAAATATGCATGATGCAGAAATACACGGACCATTCAATATCCGCAATGTTATTATCTCAGTGATCAATCAGTATATTTATATTTGTTATGAACCATGTACACTCATTCTCCATAATCTGCAATTGAACAAAATTTCACCATTTCTACTTTCATTATTTCAAGATCTTCCAAGCCTTCCAAAGATGGATAAAGCAAAATGATAAACTTCCAGTGCTAGTGATGCGAAAAATGTATTATTAGTGCCGTGCAAATCTCAAATATATATATATATATATATATATATATATATATATAAAAGATAAAGAACCAAAACAAAAATAACAACAAAGAATGGACAATAAATCGAATTGTGAGCTAGTGACCAAAGCATATGAAGACGTAGGTTAACGGTAAATACGTTTGCATACTCCCAGAAATGTTCTCAAAATGTGTAAAAAATATGAATTGTTTCAATTGTAATTATCATAAATGTGTATTTTTACATGTTCAATAAAGTACTCTCAGAATACGTATTGGAGTACTTTTACATGCTCAATAAAGTACTCTCAGAATACGTATTGGAGAAGCCGTTAGCATATTATTGTATTTAGCTAGTTTCCTCTTACTAACTTCCAGCTGCGCAATAATCCAGACAATAGTAAACGCAATTATGCCAGAATCGGAGCCAAAACGACCTCCACCTTTTCCGTATGTGCTAGATTACAGAATCCAGTATTTACTGCGTAATATCGTGCACCAGACTCGAAACAGCGTACATCCAGATTTTTCCCGTTACATAATGGGTCTGTCATGTTCATTCTACTCATCAATTCAAGCGTGCAACACAGATCCTGGTCTGTCGACGCATTAAGTGACGGTAGGTCTGGGTCTATAACGGATGCGTGTTATATCCTAATCTGTTTACCTGTTGTTTCAGATTTACTGTTTAATTAGTGATTTCCCATACAGTTACATCTGTTATGAGATTGTATGGAAATTATCCACTTGATAACCATGCCTTGTAGCCGTATATTTTTCTGAAAATATTGTTTTGATTGAAGTGCTACACATAAAGATACAAGTATCTCAACGCCTTTGCTCTCATAGAGGGACACCATCATATTATTTTTAAAAATGATGTAGTAACTCTTTTATTTATATATTAGATCAGTAGATAATCAAAATATGATGAAACTTAAACCGAACAGTGAAGATGAAGTAAAAGATGACACCGTGTACAAATGAAACGTTCATGTCACCGTGTACGAATGCAACGTTCATGTCACCGTGTACGAATGCAAGGTCCATTTAAAATGCAAGAAAAATGTTTCCATACTAAAGATGGCGATTACTCAACATATTAAAATTAATTTAGTAGCAAATATATTGCATGAAGTCAAAAATGAATTGTCTTATACAATAATGACATAAGTGGGTGTGTGCGTGCAAACGCGTTCGCAAATCACGCAAAGGTCAATTCCAGTTATCTTCATAGCCATTACTAAGCGTGATTTACCAATCAACGATAACCTTACTAAGCGTGATTTACCAATCAGTGATAGCTTTACTAAGCGTGATTTACCAATCAATAATGGGCTAAATTCTATCAGTTTTTTGTGTGTTTTGTTTTTGTTTTTTAGCAACCGAAGTTATTCTTGTTACGTTGAAATAACTCAGAATTTCGAAGTTGGAATCATAGATGGCATTGATGAACCGAAACGTCTAGAAATGGAGCATGTTTTTGTTTTCATCAGGTTTTATAAATAGTTATATTTTGATATATGATTTAAAAACTTCTCTCGGCATGGCATATTGTAAATATGATAAAGTATTTCGTACTTTAAAGTTGAGCTGTTTATCCAGGAGGTTTATCATGTATTCAGCAGGGTTATTTGCCAGGGCGTTTCCAGATAAAGTAGAAAACCATAAACCATGAGATAAAATCCATTAATGAACACCAGTAGTTTACCCTGCAGACCGCTGAAGCAAAGGTTTATAGAAGACAGAGTTATCTGTACCTCCCAACTCCACCCCATGTCGAAAGAAGACAGGAGGATTTGTTGTACATTTTAATCATGTGTGCGTGCATTTGTTTAATTTGGATCAAATTCAGTATTGGTAATTTAACTAACTAACTAACTAACTATATATATTATATATATATATATATATATATATATATATATATATATATATATATATATATATATATATATATATATATATAATTATATATCACAAACAGATGTACATATTTGCCTGGTTAAAACTTTAGTAAAGCCCATGTATTTAAAGAAAGAAAAGACAGACGAAGACATTCAATCAATCGTCTATACAAATAGCATCAATGACGATTAAATAAGAATATAAAACTGACCATTCTTAATTGAATACTCTACAAACGGATTGTTATTATTATTTACCTTAAAAACTGGCCCCCTTGGATGCGGGAGGTCGCGGGTTCGGCGTTAAGAGGTTAGTGTTATGACTAGTCGGTCTCGTCTCAAGATAATGTGACTGGGTGGGACATCATGCTACATGTCTACGGCATGATGCCCAGTGCTAGACATCACTGTAAACGGCCAAACTGCAGACGTCGTAGCGACTGAATTTAAAAAAATCTACGTTAAAAGTCCAATTCACAGCCACATCCACAACACCGTTTAATGTTAAAGAAAAAATTTGTTTGAACAAGAACTAGGAAAGGCCTGTGTGTTTCTTATCCCAGGGCCCGTGTTCGCTCTATATGGCCCTGCATGGAAATAGTGTGGAATATAAACTAAGCGAAATGACGAACCAACGAGAGGTAATTAAAATATTTTAATATATTTTCGTTTGATCTAAGCCATTATTCTGCTTTAATTAACATTACTAAAGACCCTCCCCCTTTGGACGGTTTGGCTTAACTTTACACCATCATTCATAGGTCAACAGGGATACTTGTATGATACCGGCGAAAATCACTAGCACTCGTATTTTCATGGATTTTCGCCCTTATCTGCTCGATCGATCGATCGATCGAGAGAGAGAGAGAGAGCGGGGTGGCCCTTTTGAACATTTTCATAATTAATTGATACTAATCGATTTTGAGATATTATAATAGGTTTAAGAAACAGCAGCAACAAAGAAGCATTAAATACGTTATAGTATGTGTGACTCGTAACCGATAAATTTAACGTGTTGTGTTGATAGACTATTGCAACTAAATATCAGTGATATTTATCAGCACTGTATATAGATCCTAAGAAAGTGCATTGTGTACCAAAAAGCACATGTCCACATCGATTATAATGTGTACCAAATGGCACATGTACAAAACGATTCTTAACTGTGGCCCAAATAGCACACGTACACCACGATTTTAATGTATGTCCCAGAAGACACAGGTACACAACGATTCTAATATGTGTACCAAATATCACATCTACACCTCGATTCTACTGGGTACCAAAAGGCACAAGTACACCTCGAATCTAATATGTGTACCACATGGCACATCTACACCAAAATTCTAATATATGTCCCAAAAGGCACATGTACATCTCGATTCTAATGTGTACCAAATGTCACATCTACACCTTGATTCTAATATGTGTACCAAATGTAACATCTGCACCACGATTATATAATGTGTACAAAAGGCACATCTACACCACGATTATATAATGTGTACAAAAGGCAATCTACACCACGATTCTAATGTGTGCCAAATGTCACATCTGCACCACAAATCTAATATTCGTCCCAAAAGGCAAATCTACACCACTATTCTATGTGTACCAAATGTCACATCTACACAACGATTCTCAAATGTGTACCAAATGTCACATCTACACAACGATTCTCAAATGTGTACCAAATGTCACATCTACACAACGATTCTCAAATGTGTACCAAATGTCACACCTACACAACGATTCTCAAATGTGTACCAAATGTCACACCTACACGACGATTCTCAAATGTGGAACATGTCACATCTACACAACGACTCTCAAATGTGTACCAAAAGGATAATCTACACCTCGATTCTAAAATATGCCCCAAAAAGCACAAATAAACCACGACTCTAACATGTGTACCAAAAGGCACATCTACACAACGATTCTAAAGTCTGTAACAAATGGCACATCTACAACTCGATTATGTGTACCAAAAGGCACATTTACACCACGATTCTAAAATGTGTCCCCAAAAGCAGACGTACACCATGATTGTAATGGGTGTCCCAAAAGGAACAGCTACATAATGATTCTGATATGTGTACCAAATGGCACACCTACAACGTGATTCTAATATGTGTCGCAAAAACACATCTTCACCAAGATTCTAATTTGTGCCTCAGAAGGCACATCTACACCAAGTTGGTAAAATGTGTTCCAAAAGCAACATCTACGCCACAATTCTAAAACCTGAACCAAATGACATATCTACACAACGAGGCTAAACTATCTACCAAAAGGCACATTTACACCTCGATTATAATGCGTCCCAATAGGCACATCATCACCCTGATTCTTGTTGTTGTTGTTGTTGTGGGGTTTAACGCCATTTTTCAGCACACGATAGGCTATATATGGCGGCCAGTATTAATGGTGGAGGAAAAACCCGGGAAAACCCCAGAAAGAACCACCGACCCACGAGAAGCTACTGGCATGCTTTCTCACATACCTACATTGGCTGATTCTGAGACTCGAACCGGCGCAGACAGAGGTGAGATGGCAGTGATCCGTAACGGAGAACGCTTTAGACCACTCGGCCACTCGGGGCCCCCCACCCTGATTCTAATATGTGTACCAAATATTACATCTACACCCTGATTCCAATATGTGTCCCAAAAGGCACATCTTCACCACGGTGCTAAAATGTGTTGCAAAAGGCACATCTACGCACAATTCTAAAATCTGAACCAAATATCACATATACATCACGAGGCGAAAATATCTACCAAAAGGCACATCGACACCTCGATTCTAACGAGTCCTAAAAGGCACATCTACACCACGATTCTAACATGTGTACCAAATGTTACATCTACACCACGATTCTAATATGTCCCAAGAGGCTCATCTACACCACGATGCTAAAATGTATACCAAATGTCACACATGCACCCTGATTCTAACATGTGTACCAAATGTTACATCTACACCACGATTCTAATATGTCCCAAGAGGCTCATCTACACCACGATGCTAAAATGTATACCAAATGTCACACATGCACCCTGATTCTAACATGTCTACCAAATGTTACATCTACACCACGATTCTAATATGTCCCAAGAGGCTCATCTACACCACGATGCTAAAATGTGTACCAAATGTCACATATACACCCTGATTCTAATAAGTGTCCCAAAAAGCACATATCACCCCGATTCAAGTGTGTACCAAATGTCACATCTACACCACGATTCTAAAATGTGTACCAAATGTCACACATGCACCCTGATTCTAACATGTCTACCAAATGTTACATCTACACCACGATTCTAATATGTCCCAAGAGGCTCATCTACACCACGATGCTAAAATGTATACCAAATGTCACACATGCACCCTGATTCTAACATGTCTACCAAATGTTACATCTACACCACGATTCTAATATGTCCCAAGAGGCTCATCTACACCACGATGCTAAAATGTGTACCAAATGTCACACATGTACCCTGATTCTAATAAGTGTCCCAAAAAGCACATATCACCCCGATTCAAGTGTGTATCAAATGTCACATCTACACCACGATGCTAAAATGTGTACCAAATGTCACACATGCACCCTGATTCTAATAAGTGTCCCAAAAAGCACATATCACCCCGATTCAAGTGTGTACCAAATGTCACATCTACACCACGATGCTAAAATGTGTACCAAATGTCACATATACCCTGATTCTAATAAGTGTCCCAAAAAGCACATATCACCCCGATTTAAGTGTGTACCAAATGTCACATCTACACCACGATGCTAAAATGTGTACCAAATGTCACACATGCACCCTGATTCTAATAAGTGTCCCAAAAAGCACATATCACCCCGATTCAAGTGTGTACCAAATGTCACATCTACACCACGATGCTAAAATGTGTACCAAATGTCACACATGCACCCTCATTCTAATAAGTGTCCCAAAAAGCACATATCACCCCGATTCAAGTGGGTACCAAATGTCACATCTACACCACGATGCTAAAATGTGTACCAATTGTCACACATGCACCCTGATTCTAATATGTGTCCCAAAAAGCACATATCAGCCCGATTCAAGTGTGTATCAAATGTCACATCTACACCACGATGCTAAAATGTGTATCAAATGTCACATCTACACCACGATTCTAAAATGTCCCAAGAGGCTCATCTACACCACGATGCTAAAATGTGTACCAAATGTCACATATACACCCTGATTCTAATAAGTGTCCCAAAAAGCACATATCACCCCGATTCAAGTGTGTACCAAATGTCACATCTACACCACGATTCTAAAATGTATACCAAATGTCACACATGCACCCTGATTCTCACATGTGTACCAAATGTTACATCTACACCACGATTCTAATAAGTCCCAAGAGGCTCATCTACACCACGATTCTAAAATGTGTACCAAATGTCACACATGCACCCTGATTCTAACATGTGTACCAAATGTTACATCTACACCACGATTCTAATATGTCCCAAGAGGCTCATCTACACCACGATGCTAAAATGTGTACCAAATGTCACACATGCACCCTGATTCTAACATGTCTACCAAATGTTACATCTACACCACGATTCTAATATGTCCCAAGAGGCTCATCTACACCACGATGCTAAAATGTATACCAAATGTCACACATGCACCCTGATTCTAACATGTCTACCAAATGTTACATCTACACCACGATTCTAATATGTCCCAAGAGGCTCATCTACACCACGATGCTAAAATGTGTACCAAATGTCACATATACACCCTGATTCTAATAAGTGTCCCAAAAAGCACATATCACCCCGATTCAAGTGAGTACCAAATGTCACATCTACACCACGATTCTAAAATGTGTACCAAATGTCACACATGCACCCTGATTCTAACATGTGTACCAAATGTTACATCTACACCACGATTCTAATATGTCCCAAGAGGCTCATCTACACCACGATGCTAAAATGTGTACCAAATGTCACATATACACCCTGATTCTAATAAGTGTCCCAAAAAGCAAATATCACCCCGATTCAAGTGTGTATCAAATGTCACATCTACACCACGATTCTAAAATGTGTATCAAATGTCACATCTACACCACGATTCTAAAATGTGTATCAAATGTCACATCTACACCACGATTCTAAAATGTGTATCAAATGTCACATCTACACCACGATTCTAAAATGTGTATCAAATGTCACATCTACACCACGATTCTAAAATGTGTATCAAATGTCACATCTACACCACGATTCTAAAATGTGTACCAAATGTCACATCTACACCAGGATTCTAAAATGTGTATCAAATGTCACATCTACACCACGATTCTAAAATGTGTACCAAATGTCACATCTACACCAGGATTCTAAAATGTGTATCAAATGTCACATCTACACCACGATTCTAAAATGTGTATCAAATGTCACATCTACACCACGATTCTAAAATGTGTACCAAATGTCACATCTACACCAGGATTCTAAAATGTGTATCAAATGTCACATCTACACCACGATTCTAAAATGTGTACCAAATGTCACATCTACACCACGATTCTAAAATGTGTATCAAATGTCACATCTACACCACGATTCTAAAATGTGTATCAAATGTCACATCTACACCACGATTCTAAAATGTGTACCAAATGTCACATCTACACCAGGATTCTAAAATGTGTATCAAATGTCACATCTACACCACGATTCTAAAATGTGTACCAAATGTCACATCTACACCAGGATTCTAAAATGTGTATCAAATGTCACATCTACACCACGATTCTAAAATGTGTATCAAATGTCACATCTACACCACGATTCTAAAATGTGTACCAAATGTCACATCTACACCAGGATTCTAAAATGTGTATCAAATGTCACATCTACACCACGATTCTAAAATGTGTACCAAATGTCACATCTACACCACGATTCTAAAATGTGTACCAAATGTCACATCTACACCAGGATTCTAAAATGTGTATCAAATGTCACATCTACACCACGATTCTAAAATGTGTACCAAATGGCACATCTACACCAGGATTCTAAAATGTGTATCAAATGTCACATCTACACCACGATTCTAAAATGTGTACCAAATGTCACATCTACACCAGGATTCTAAAATGTGTACCAAATGTCACATCTACACCAGGATTCTAAAATGTGTATCAAATGTCACATCTACACCACGATTCTAAAATGTGTACCAAATGTCACATCTACACCAGGATTCTAAAATGTGTACCAAATGTCACATCTACACCAGGATTCTAAAATGTGTATCAAATGTCACATCTACACCACGATTCTAAAATGTGTACCAAATGTCACATCTACACCACGATTCTAAAATGTGTACCAAATGTCACATCTACACCAGGATTCTAAAATGTGTATCAAATGTCACATCTACACCACGATTCTAAAATGTGTACCAAATGGCACATCTACACCAGGATTCTAAAATGTGTATCAAATGTCACATCTACACCACGATTCTAAAATGTGTACCAAATGTCACATCTACACCAGGATTCTAAAATGTGTACCAAATGTCACATCTACACCAGGATTCTAAAATGTGTATCAAATGTCACATCTACACCACGATTCTAAAATGTGTACCAAATGTCACATCTACACCAGGATTCTAAAATGTGTACCAAATGTCACATCTACACCAGGATTCTAAAATGTGTATCAAATGTCACATCTACACCAGGATTCTAAAATGTGTATCAAATGTCACATCTACACCAGGATTCTAAAATGTGTATCAAATGTCACATCTACACCACGATTCTAAAATGTGTATCAAATGTCACATCTTCACCACGATTCTAAAATGTGTACCAAATGGCACATCTACACCACGATTCTAAAATGTGTACCAAATGGCACATCTACACCAGGATTCTAAAATGTGTACCAAATGGCACATCTACACCACGATTCTAAAATGTGTACCAAATGTCACATCTACACCAGGATTCTAAAATGTGTACCAAATGTCACATCTACACCACGATTCTAAAATGTGTACCAAATGTCACATCTACACCACGATTCTAAAATGTGTATCAAATGTCACATCTACACCACGATTCTAAAATGTGTATCAAATGTCACATCTACACCACGATTCTAATATGTCCCAAGAGGCTCATCTACACCACGATGCTAAAATGTGTACCAAATGTCACACATGAACCCTGATTCTAACATGTGTATCAAATGGCACATCTACACCACGATTCTAAAATGTGTACCAAATGTCACATATACACCACGATTCTAAAATGTGTACCAAATGGCACATCTACACCACGATAATGATGTGTTTCAAGTCTCTAACAACACAACATGTTTTAGTAGTTTGTACAAAACTGCCTTAGAGAAAGAAATCTGTTTATGCTGCCTTATGTTTGGTTTAGAACAGTGGAGTAACGTACATCTTGTAAAATGTCGGACAATTTGAAATTCAAAAGGAGATGCAATCTCTTCGGTGTTAACTGTATTAAAGATGACTGAATGCTTTGGCATTAGATGTATTAAAGATGACTGGATACGTCGGTATTAGCTGTATTAAAGATGACTGGATACTTTGGTATTAGCTGTGATAAAGATGACTGAATACTTTGGCATTAGCTGTATTAAAGATAACTAATACTTTGGTATTAGCTGTATCAAAGGTAACTGAATATGTTGGTATTAGCTGTATTAAAGATAACTAAATACTTTGGTATTAGCTGTGTTAAAGATGACTGAATGCTTTGGTATTAGCTGTATTAAAGACGACTGAATACTTTGGTATTAGCTGTATTAAAGATGACTGAATACTTTGTATTAGCTGTATTAAAGATGACTGAATAATTTGTATTAGCTGTATTAAAGATGATTGGATAATTTGGTATTAGCTGTATTAAAGATGACTGAACACCTTTGTATTGGCTGTATTAAAGATGACAATGCTTTGGTATTAGCTGTATTAAAGATGACTGAATACTTTGGTATTAGCTGTATTAAAGATAACTGAATACTTTGGTATTAGCTGTATTAAAGATGACTGAATAATTTGTTATTAATACTTTGGTATTAGCTGTATTAAAGATGACTGAATAATTTGGTACTGGCTGTATTAAACATAACTGAATACCTTGGTATTAGCTGTATTAAAGATGACTGAATGCTTTGGTATTAGCTGCATTAACGATGACTGAATGCTTTGTATTAACTGTATTAAAGAGGACTGAACACTGTTGTATTGGTGATATTAAAGATAACCGAATAATTTGGTATTAGCTGGATTACGGATAAATTAATACTTTGATATTAATTGCATTAAGGATGAAAAATGCACATATTTGTTGAGGTTAATAGCCACACCAAACTACGCTGTATCTATTTTACTCAAACAGGTGTATTGCCCTTATATAATGAAAACGCTAAATCCTTACGTCAACATCAAGTACACAACTAGAAATACGTGCATGCGTATGGTTTACATTCATTGTCTCTTCTATTAGTTTTTTTTATCATCGGCCTGCTGTTTATATCTGGCAGTAGTTATGGTTGTAGCATAAAGATGTATCGACTAGTGGCTCATTAATTAACCGCGGAAAAGTGGATACAGACAAACCTAGAACAACAAAGCATCAGAGGCCGACTCTACATCTAACTTTATAGCAATAAAATCACCATTTTGAAAATTCCATTAAAATGAGAAAACAAATCCATTGATAGAAATAAAACGTTTTGTGAGAAACATGTTTTAAAATAAAGCTATTTCTCTTTAAAAGAAGAAAAGAGGTGTAGAATTTGTTGGAATAGATACGTAAAGAATTCTTGCTTCAGGGCGCGGGAAGGCTATGCGAGTTTCAAAGCCACACACTACGATGCAATTATGCGGATAAAACCAGGTTACGGGCGCGATCGGGGCCGCGTACCATAGGTTGCACAATTCTGGGTTAGGGGTTTAAGAATGATGCTTATAACTTACAACAAGGAAAGTGCTAACTTAGAATTTTAATCTATTATTATAAACAGAGAGTAGAGTGACTAACAGGAAACGCTATCAAAGATTACCAGTTTTACGGCAACGGATTGAATGCTTGCAAGCTGCACTGAACGATTGGTGATTTTCAGACAGAGACCCGCAATGATCTTGTACCAGCATTATTTTTTTACGTACACGTTATCCGATGCCGTATCACCAAGACCACTAATCGTTAACTGAGCAGGGTACCAGTCTAATCGTTAATTGAGCAGGGTACCAGTCATTGCATGGAAGAACGTTTGACATAGCATTAAACATGTCGGGATCGATTCGTCTGCTATAATATCAAATTCAGAATTTTTGGGTCACTTTCTGAGACTTGTATTAGCACTTTCAACTTGCGGATAGTTTTTCTCTTTTCATAGGAATCTGTAAAAATACAAGCAGTTCCACTCTGTTCTCCTAATAAACATAAGATGACAAACTCGCCCCCAGTATTTTACCCGAGGCAAAAATGATTTAATATTTATTTATTTAAATTGAAATGCATTTATAGTACCCTGAAAGCTGATCTATATTTGGTGTACCTGGCACACATCGCCCCCCCCCCCCCCCCCCCGTTATGATTAGTGAATACAGCTTTCATCAATCGTTGAAGCTGCTGGCATCTGTCGGTCTGCTTAAGACGATGGATATGAAGTAGCCGTTGCTGATTACTTTTAGGTTTTGCTGCATTTCCTTTGCTAGCTAAAAGTCTTATCCTGGATGATGGATAATTCCGCAAGTCACATAACTGTGTTCTATGATAGGGATAGCCTGGTGGTTACCTTTCTTCTTGCCTTGGAGCTGGCTGTTTAGCTGGTCAAGCCAGTGTTTGACACGATGTAGCACTGAAAACCGTGTCTTGCATTGCCAGCTGACTCTGCTACATGCCGGCGACTCCTATTCGTTAATGCTAATGTTGAGACCTTTCACATCGCGCTTGCAGACATATTTATAGTGGAGTTTTGGGCGCCATACTGGTCTCTTATTATTGGCAATTTCGCCGTCGGGCATGGGCTTTGGGATTGATCCAACTTGCATTCTGTGCACGTGTCTAAGCCAGGGCAGCCCTCTCTGTTAACGCTGATCGGCCGTTTGACTTGGTCAAGTACGTCACCGTTTGTGACCCTCCCTTATTTGTTGTTACAAGGATGCAACGCATGCAGGGGAGGTGGAACCTGTGCCATTCTCCTCTTGGCGACGGCAGGTAGTTCATGGTTAGCTGCCATACAATAGGATGCTGAAGATGTGGACCTGAAAGATCAGCATGTTAATCATGACGGTAAATTTGTTGTTATCCTGAGCGCGTCGTTTTTAGTCTACTGAGGCTGGACACCACCATTCCACTGCGAGTGTTTAATAAAAATGAAAATGGTAAATAGTCCCCTAAAAAATATATGATTCAATTCTAGGATTTAAATTGTTAGCGCAAACTGTATAAAAATTAAGAAGCATTTATTTGACAAAACATAAAAAGACTGTCTGTGTTACGTATGTATGTAGGGCCATGAGTTACGGATTGTATTTATGTACACGAATTCACACTTCGCCCATTACAAACAATGTTACCCTGTACGCAATTAAGAGCTGCAAAAGTTAGAGATCCTTCAGGGTAATCTGTCTCCGTTTAGAATTTCGACAGTTACACGCAGAATAAACGCTGATTTTAGGCATATATAATGGTGGAAAAACTGTGTAGATGCTCTCGCAGCACGTTTTGTCGTCGTCAGCGTGAGACTTTACAATTAACTTTAACGTAGGTGTTAGGCCCGCAATAAATCGACAGCCAGTGATCGTTAACCTTCCTTGTTTGGGGCGTGATTTGAATTTTTATTAGGGCCCGCTGAGATAACGGTCCGACATATATATTTAACTTTGGTTTAAGTTGAGGAACATATGGAAGTAGAGACAACCCATAGATAATTTGTTCCAAGAGGAAAACATTGTCATGAAATGAGTTTTGTGAGAGTAGTATTTAATATAGGATGAATAGAGATAATTTTTGAATGGCGCCTTAAATTTTGGGGGGTTGGATAAAGTTAATCCTGATTGGCAAAGCTAAATGTGGGGTGTGGATTCCCCAGACGAAATCTAAGGTTTTAAGTATGCTCCCCCGTGAAATTAGTCAGTCCAAGCATTTTTGCGGAAGGGGAAGCTTGGCTTCGGGACAAGTAAAAGACTGTTCCGGTGGCCTAATGGTTAGAGCATCCGCTTTGGATACGGGAGGTCACATGTGGACTATAAATCACTAACTGGATTACATCGGTCGCCATGCGCCGATTTCTCGCTTGAAAATAACTAAAACTCATTTACAAGACTGAATTAATGGACATCACTCCTTGTCCTAACCACATTACTTGCTAATTAGCAATTCTTTGATATAACATTTCCAGATATAGTAAAATCAATTCCTAGCGTACATGATACAAATAATCTTAAATTCACATATTCACACAATTTGTGTCAGAAGTAATGCATAAAATCTTTAGAATTCATGAGTCATATAACATTTAAGACAAATGCATGCAAACCATTTACTTCCGAACTCACGGAAAATTGGTTAAGAATTTAAAACAAATAAATTCAACAAATAATTACAAGCTTATATTAATGAATATATTGTACGTGTTTGAGACAAACATTGTAGCTTCCGTGAAACGTTTCCTTTTCTATGAAGCCGAATCTCTTTCCGTGTCCCTCGACTTTCCAGATACCCGTCCCTTGGACAATTTCACTGGAAAAGAGCTTTTTGCTGATACATGTGTATGGTTGACTTGGAATTTTAAAATAATATTAGAAAATAATTTTCAGTTATATCGCTACGATGTCCGCAGCGTGTCACTTTATAGTGATGTCTAGCACTGGGGCACTGTGCCGCAGACATGTAACATCATGTCTCACTCGGTCACATTATCTTGACACCAGGTCGACCAGTCCTAGTACAAATATATTAATGTTGAGCGCCAAGCGAGGCAGCTGATTGTACCATTTTGTTTTAAATAAGTATTTAGTTTGTCTCGGCCGGGTTTCGAACCCGAGAACTCCTGCATCCAAGGGAGCCATGTTTTAAGGTAAATGTTAATAACAAAACGTTCGTAGGGTTGTCAATTAAGAATAGTCAGTTGTATATTCTTATTTAATCGTGACTGATGCTATTTGTATAAACGTCTGATTGACTGAACGTCTTTTTCTGTCTTTTCTTTCTTTACATGCATGGGCTTTAATAACCATGCACGAGGCCTCGCTTTTGAATCTTCAGTAATCTAAACTTCAGATTCACTTGACTGAACCTCAAAGGAGAAAATTCAACTGATTCTTGTATTTCAGTGATCATGACCGTGTTATGTATTCAGTGACCGGTCAAGATTTTTGAACAGTTATCTAAGCTTCGTAGGACTGAACTATCATTTATTTTAGTCTTACCAGAGAGTACAAATCTGTGCCAAAACCTAAACTGAAGAAACTAGGGACAAACCGGCACATTGAAGTCTACGGTTTCAAATATTCTTAAAAAAAGAATTATACAACGATGCGTCGTTTCAGCTAATAGTATGATAATAACAAAAAAAAAAGAGGATTTTTGTTACTGATCAAGGTCACAGCCTTCTACCCCCAATAACTTTGTCCTCATATCACGCGCATATGCCCATACTTGAACTTTACCTACGGGTGCCCTTGTAAGAGAAACTATGTGGGGCAGAAGGCTTCAACCAAGATCAGCAATCAACTAAACTTCGATTATCATACTACTTCATCACTCGACCACAATATCATACGTAATGATTACGGAATCAACCATAGGAACACTGGCAAACATGCAAACATTTATCTTTGTTCACTGCCTGTAATCGACCACCCCACCCCGTCCCCCCAGCTCCGTATATAAGCTGATGTTGTGGATGGGTTTCCATTTCTACCAACACTGTGTCAAACTCAGCTATGCCAATCATTTTATAGTCAATAGCCATATAGTGGAGTTTATTAATTGTATTAAAACTGCTTTATGCATCCGCAAGGAGCTCTGCTTAGATTTCTATTCGCGAATAAAGGCATGACGAGATTATTTTACTAGCGCCGCCAGTCACACTGGATACTATTGATATGGCTCCAAAACAAATTGCGATTGGTGTGCCTATACTAGTTGCTTCAGTCATGATTCCCACCTTACCCACGCAACGAGATTCCGCAAAAAGCATCTGGGACCACACACACATCAGCGTGTATTTCACGAGTAGCGCAGTCCTCTTGGTAAATTCATTTCACAGCTGTTGTTCCGCTTTGATTATTTTCTCTCGTCGGTAACAATGGGGGTCTATAGTGTTTTATATACACCTGGCGAAACTGTTGTCCACAGACGTCATCAGCCGAGTGCCCATCTTGCTATTAATAATGTGATCGCCTAACAAAACAGTTTGGCATTCATCACGTACATGTGCAAGATATACACATAATTCTAATTACTCTTTTTTACTGGTACAACTGTCATACTATTACAAGATATACAAATAATTCTAACTAATTACTCTTTTTTACTGGTACAACTGTCATACTATTAAAGAAAATCGATGTCTGTTGAATATTTAAATTTCAGGTGATAGCGAATTCTGGGATCCTAACACCATGTTTATATAAAAATGAACAAATTGCGCCATTGATTGGTGTCTGAAACGATCGTTCTCGTACTTACACAAACACTGTTACACGGACAAGCGCGTCCTTTGTTGAATAAAAGTCGAGATATTCTTCTCTTTGTTGATTCAATTTTGGGAATATAACCGGCGTGAATTAGTCCACGAATTCCACTTGATCTTGCTAGAATGAATCCCCTAGTATTTTTTTACACCGTGTATTCCACGATCGGGTGCTTGCACGTTCCAATGCTACGACTCCAAGCTGGCCTCAAGTTGGTAGTGGTACATCAGAGTGGTTCAAACGGTCTATTTATAGCTTACCTTCACTTAGATTATATTTGAGAGTATATGAGGGTCTAGTAACACCATTTTGAAGCAGATATTCGTTGACAAGTGGAACTATCTATATTAATATCCGCTGTCATTTTGTCCAAAGTTATGTCGACAGATTCCGCAACCTCACCACCGCGGTCAGAATCCATTACTTATATGCGAAAACACATTTTAAACACAAACGCCAATGTGTTTAATTACATATCCGGATATATGTTGAAAGTTTCGAACTGAATTTTATCTTCGGCAACTAATGATTATGGCAATATACAAGAAAAAGTGATTGAAACTGAGCGTAAATATCAGCTTCTGCTAGTGACGAAACAGTGGAAAGCTGATCATTTACCAATCAGGTCATCATGCCCTACTCACCTCTATATCTGCATAAGATGAACAAATCCGATCCAGACTAAAAATCTTAAGAACAAGATTCATGTCTATCAAAGTAAGCCACGTCCATAACACCGAAAGTAAGGCGACCACTTGTTATAACATTATGTTTTTTCTCTCCTTCACTGCCAATATTCGTTTGATATATCACCATGAATTTACAAATATGTGGGTGGGGACAACTTTAAGATCAATGCATCGATGTATTATTTCACAGCAGCCTCGGATACATCGATGTAAGTCTTGCTAAACGCAGTCGAAATACTGGAGTATCTGATCCACTATTTTACTGATTTCGGCTAGATTCTTTCCGATGGTTCATCATAGCATTGCAAAAAATTCTCAAAATGTCCGCACTGGTTGTTCCTAATTTTCCAGTTTGATCTTGAAAAATCATAAGCTCGAACGGGTCAACGTCAACAAACCGGCTGGTAAACTAGGTTAAATCCACTTCGGTAAAAAACCTGGTCAGATTCACATCGGTGCGACATCTGGTCGGAGACCTGGCTGAGACTTCACATCTGTAAATTTCAACATGCATTTTGTTTACTATTATACGTAATTTGCACGAAATAAAGCACAAGGAAGAAGTAATTGTGGTGTTGGCGAGCGCAATAGGGATGTCCAGCCTAGTTTGCAGCACTGAATAAAACAGTGGTCATTTGTCGTCTCGGGTTAAATTGTGTGGTAGTGTAAGTCCGCATTAGTCAAAATACAAAAGATGTCGCGTCGTTATTATGTATGTAACACAATGAGTTCCGGGACCTGTTGTCAAATCGAGGTTGATAATTCCGGTTTTCCCTGTGTGTGGAACAATCAAATTCTCGACTATTGTTAGATCAGTAATGACCGAATCGGAGAGTTTTTGGCTTAATACAAATTTTACTGACCTGCGCTGGTATTTTCGCTGTCGGTGTAACCACCTTTGCTCATCTTTGTTTAAATAAATTTTAAAATCCTTGCCAGGCACAAACGAAATCCTCCACCAGATCTCTTCATTGGTTGAGTTAATGACGTACTCAACAGTGGAAAGTTCACCAACGTGCACGGTTGTTCCACCGTTTCACGAAAACATAAACCATCTTTCGCAGAAAGACCACCAAACGGACGTGATCGAATACTAGGCCAACTATAATACACGCGCAGTGATACTGGTGCGATTTCAAGTGTACGACCCCTTGACACAGTAACTGCTGTAGAACAGTCATACGAATTTCTGGCTTTGTTGATGAGATCGTGATCATCGAGGTGATGTGCGGTGTTAAGTTTGCAATATCACACAGATTTTCATTTCGCGAAGAATTGCCTCAAAGCTGATCATCGTGTTGTATACATCATCGATGGCTTCAACAAGTTCATGACTTAAGGCGCTAAACGTCTCTAGGTTCATGATGTCGTTGGTGAACAACCGCCAACAAATCAATACGGCCTAATTAATGACTTCTTATACGTTATGACCGTCGTAAAACGACCCCAAAAGTGTTGCAAACCAATCCGAAAGATCTACGTTGTTCCATAAAGACGAAGGATGTCTGTGTGTGTTTGTGTGTGTCAGTTTAAATAGCAATGGCTATCGAAGCATTTCTATTGTTTCTGTTCGCGTGGTTCGCCTGTGCGTACAAGTTTGGTTGGGGCTGCAATTCTGTTTCATCGCTTCCAGGATTAGAAGAATTGTGTCAATGTAAGTGGGGGACGTCGTCATGCCTTCGAGAGTTGTTGCGTTAACAAAATCTGCAAATGTTTCATGGGCTTGGTAATGTTTTCCAGATTCATTTGTATCAAGTTTTCTTTCACAAAACTCAAACGACCCACAGTGGCTTGATTAAATAATGTAAATTCCCACTATGCCTACTAGGTCCTTACAGTATATACATTCTTTTTTGGTTTTGGGACACAAGTTCTCTCCAGTTGCCGTGCACAATGAGACAGGCACATATATGATTTTTAAAGAGCCTCTTTGGGCCATTGTGAATAAAATGTTGCTTCGGTGCTCTAGTAATTGATTCGTACACGAGCGGTAGTGGCTGTAGAAGATTCTTAAGTGCCGTTTTGATGTTTGCGGAAAATGTCTTGGTGCCTTCTTGGTCCTCTTCAATATTCCTGATGCCCTCTAGGATCTCACTAACGTCCTCTTCAAGTTCTCTGATGTGTCTTGATTTTGCAATCGTCTCTGGCAATCGTCTAATTGTCGTCGCTGATGCTGTCATGGCTTTCTTAATATCTCTGACGCGTTTTTTTGCCTTCTGGTCCCATCATCGACAGGGTGATTTTTGCAACTTTTGTTACTTCTTCCGCTGTTTTCGCAGTATTGGCTACAACATCCTTTGTTAGTTTGAACAGAGGTGCGAACGTTTGTCAAAGTACTCTGTGCGATCTCCCTGTTCAGTCTGTGTCGACTGTAACATATATTTGAAACTTCTGTAGACGTCCATAACAATACGAATTAGTTCCTGATGTTCACGAGCAGCTTTACGATGTCGTTTCCACACTCATCCATGACAACACTGGCTGCTGTGACATTCATCATACTCTTTTAAAATTTTTGTCCAACCGGTTCGATACTTTCGTGGACACTACAAATATATTCCGAAACTCATCCCGCGAGTAATCAACATAACATTTAAGGTCTAAATGAAGTTGCGAGGCCATATGAATTAATGTTACGGTGTATCATAAACATGTTACCAATGACCTAAATCACATTAGGCACGTATGCGTTTCTTTAGTGATGTAATTCATTTCAGCGTTTTTGTATCGATCTCGGGTAAATATTTTCAAGGGGTTGTCTTTTAGTTCAAGCATCACATCGAAATACACAAGATTATCCTTCCTCGCTACATCATCGTCAATGACTATGGAAAAGAAAAAAAAAAAACAGTGGAAGATTGCTACTTGGTTTCGACTGAAGATGCACCGTTATTTCTCTATGTGGTCCAATATACAACCGATCCCACGTTAACCACCTTAAAATCATATTCAACAACAATGGAGTTTTCTCTGATCCATATGTGTCAATGATTAACGTGCGAACTGAGACTGGAAACATATCACCGTGTTTGAGTAGTTTGGATTTCGCCTGCGCAGATAAGTCAATGACAGCGAAGTTTCTCCTTCGTGATGCCATGTTAAATATCAACACAATCATGTCTTCACAGTTCATGAAATTTGCACTGCAAATACAATGCGGGCCAAACACGTAATAGCAGAGTTGCAATCACTGAAATTTGTATTCTGTGTGAATGAAAGAAGTATACGTTGGTATGATCTTCAAGGTCCACCCAGAAACACATACGAGGATTTATAAATCATAAACATTGGTGACAGTGATTTCGCTGCTGCATTAGTGCTGCTGTCTAGAACACCATCAAACAAATGCCCTGGTGTAAAGCACATCAGGCTACCTCCAGGACCTAGATACTATTGCTGTACGACTGGAACATGGCTGGCTATACGAACTGATTCTAACAACCTACAGAAGCCCGTGGAAGCACATTAAATCTTGTCGATGCTGTATCTTACCTACAGGACCCTTTCTTTAGAGCATCATGATATCCGTGCGCGTAAACGTGCCGATATGGATCGCATCCATGACGAAAACGTAATCAATTCTACGCTCAAAGAAAGAATTGCTAGATGGATCATCAAAGGAAGAAAAAGGGTTGTTATTATTGCTCTGGGAGACAGCCACTAGCACAGGTAAAGCACACTGATGTAATGAAACTAGCCGTGATCTACAATAATTCGTGCAGTTCTTGGAAAGGTGAAGCTGCTGTTGAAAAGTTAGCTAGCGCGGCAATAGTCGCCTACATGGCTGCTCAAGCGCGGGGGCAAATTTACTTGCTCGCGTCAAGAAGAATTTTCCGTGGATGGTTTGATGACAGAACACCCAACGAAGTTCATCAGGCTGATCTTTTGTTTCGTCCACGTGATAGTGTCCGGGGAAGTACATACAAGTACGCCTTTGCTACTGTAGATGTTGCCAGTAAATAGATAAAAAGAAGTGGAACCGCTGAAGTCTAAAGTTTGAGCAAGTGTTGCAGATGCACTAAACGTATCTATGCACTTTCTTCACCAACATGGCCACGGCTATTGCAAGTGGATCCAGGTAGCAGATTTGTGAAAGTTGATGCTGCGTTGCTAACAAAACATAATATGCGGATTTGTGTTGGACATGTTAAAATGTATTGCTACCAGGCTTTTGTAGAGCGATTTAACCTCACACTTGCGGAACGGTTATTCGGACATCAGACATTGTTCGTAATGCATCGCATACGATCTTGCGAAGGCGTAACACGACTTCCATCAGTCACACAAACACTAAGTATCGAAACACGCGCACAACTGGGTTAACAACTTCTTAGGCGATTTGACTGAAGGCTCTAACCGTTGCATACAAAATGATTTTAACTACCACCGTCATTAGACCCACTCGGAAGCAATTTTATTCGGTATCTGTGTGTACCATGGAAGACAAGGTCGACAAGATCTTGCAGCTGATCCCTTATGTTTCAATAATGTATTTACAATCTCAAACTGGATATTCCGATGGAAGCAACATGTTACCATCTGGCACCTGTGGATGAACGAGCGGCAAATAATAAGCATTAGTGCGAGCGGAATATCAAGCCGTGTCCGCGGATATGGAACTAACACCAAGTTTTTTGGGGGGATATGTGCTTGCCCGTACATGTAAGTACTGATTTCATCTGAGATTATCTATTGCTTGGTGCTTAGCTTGGAAAAACCTACTTTAGTGCAAAGGTACGCACCCATCTGATGATTCTTTCGCTGGATCAGATTTGCTGTATGTTGCGAATTCGCGACGCTCGCAAAGACATTCCACACACATGTCGTACCGAAGACCCTCTTACAGAGTTAGGACGCAGTTTAAAAGAGATTTCATGGATAGACTTGCCTGAAGACTCATATTTGAACTTACCAACAAGCTTTTTGTTATGTTATTTACTAAACATCGGATCATCTTTCAAATATTTGCAGGTGTCAAACTCACCCACGTCCGCTTACACATCACTGAATGTAATATGTATAAATAAAGAATTTGTGGTCGTGTGTAGCATTTTTACATTTGGTTTAATCTTATCATAATAAAATTCATACACGAGCAGTTTAGATAAGTCCAGCACAGGCGCGTCGACCTAGATAGGCTTCGCCAGGTTCACTTTCGATGTTGCAATATGTGCGGCAATGAGTCCACCATTGAAGTTTTTTTTTCTTCAAGACTCGAATGCCGGGTCAGCAATAAGCCTTCAAAGCTTGTCTTGTTCACTATCACATAAAAGGTTGGAAAAGTCTCCATGGTCTTGCCAAGCATAGAATTGTTCGTGAGTTTGAAGAAATGTTTATCAAATAACGTTCGTAGTCTTATATGCGCAGATCCGTATTTATTTGAATGTACGGAACCAGCCATCCGGTCTGGCAAAACGTAAGAACTCAATGGTTCAATGACACACGCATACCCAATCGCAGATAAAATTTTAAATTATTTATGTGAACTACATAGTTATTTTTAGTTCTAATGTTTGGTACTTAGTTTACTACATTATGTATACTTGCGTCCGGTATCGTTTATAATCTACACTGACACGGAGACAGCCACTCGTAGGGCACGGACAGCACTTCCAGTACTAGTGGATACTCATTTTGGCTGACGAAAAGCTAATCTGGGTACCCCTGGTCAACAATATAAAAGTATCCGATATTATTTTTGTACTTGTGAATTTTTACAGTCTCAGGATTGACCAAATTAAACCCGCCAACAGGCGTGGTATGCATCAGTGTCCATTCATAAATATTGATGGCGACAAGATACATGATGTAATTAGTTGGAACAGCGGGGTCATATCGAATATCACGTTAAATAAAAAGATGTTTTTCTATGTCGGTGAGGAATTCAAACTCAACCTCGAGTTTTAATAGCAGCGCGTCCGAAGCCATTCCCGGTGAAGAAACGTTATGCACGCGATCAAGCTTGTACAAAGGCTTGACCGAACACTGATATCTTACCTCTGTTCGTACACATGCTTTGAACTTCTTTGACAAATGTGCATTACGCATTTAAACGAAATACTGTTTTAATCTTTTTGGTAGCGTTAGAAACATTCCATTGGCTAGGTAGTATGAAACCAGCATCAGATGTATTCATAAATCTTTCCAAAATAATATGCGCATCAATCTGTGAACCTTTCGCCATTATATATGTCATAGTAATTGTTTAATATAAATGAAAACATCTCCATTCAGTTTGTGCTTGTGGGTCGGTATCTTTGAGATTCTAGGCACGCTACTGATTGTAAGCCGTTACACATGTGTGCAGGCCATAACAAATACGGCAGTTTGAATTTGTAGCCGTTACACATGACGTTCTTACGTTCAAGCTAAAATGTGCAGGCCATAATAAATACGACAGTTTGATTTTGGAAGCTGTTACATATGACGTTCTTATGTTCAAGCTAATGTGTGCAGGCCATAATAAATACGGCAGTTTGAATTTGTAAGCCGTTACACATGACGTTCTAACGTTCAAGCTAATGTGTGCGTGCAGGCCATAACAAATACGGCAGTTTGAATTTGTAAGCCGTTACACATGACGTTCTTACGTTCAAGCTAATGTGTGCAGGCCATAACAAATACGGCAGTTTGAATTTGTAAGCCGTTACACATGACGTTCTTACGTTCAAGCTAATGTGTGCAGGCCATAATAAATACGACAGTTTGAATTTGTAAGCCGTTACACATAACGTTTTTATGTTCAAGCTAACATGTGTTAGCCAGAACAAATACGGCAGTTTGAATGCAACCCTGGATGAGCCTTTAGCGTGCCAAACGACATACTGGAAGGCCCAAAGGTTGTTCAATGCAAGTACGTCTCTGTCACATACACACATACATATATACATACTGTCGCGGATAATCGCCGGTGTTGCATTAATTGCTACTAGCAACTATAGCCTACTGCAGCGATCTATACGGCGTCATTGCCATTTATTTCTTTATCTACGTAAATGCACACTAAACGTAATTTGCTGCTTTATGTTCAATCATGCAGTCATGTTAGTTTTCTTGTGAAAGGCAGACTTTAAATCTCTAGCTGTGCTTTGCTTTTGTCAGACTTAATGATTTAAAAATCATTTCTTATCAATTATTCATTTGTGCCATTATTCTGCATCTTGACTCATGACAGCACTCGCTTGACGTTTCTATGGTCTCTATATATTGATTTCCAATATCGTCATGCACAAAGTCTTATAGCAATCGGATCAACCTCTGTCGTTATAGTCTGAGGCAATGAAGATGGATATGGTTTCGCTCTGGGATGTTGGGGTACCACTGACAGAGGGGAAGGCTCAGCGCGAAGTTATTTGCTCTACCATCTTTAACAATATAACATTTATCTATTATCACATCAAGTGCTGTTGGAAGCAGACGACTGATGAAAATTCATTATCTCGCGTGCTCAGAAAATAAACACGAAGAAGCACAATGTATACGAATTTTTGACAGTGTACAAATTATTGTGTTCCAAAAGCACACTTATGAAATTTTAAAGTATAAAAATAGACTAAAAAAATGCTTTTTATATGCTGTAATTTACCTCTTAAGTTCAGACTGAAAAAAATAGCGACCTAGAGCTAGTGCCAGATGTGTACTATCAAACTGAAATCAACACACATTGTTCAGCTATACTACTACTACTAACAATAATAATAATAACCCTTAAACTTTAGACATACACGTTCTGTTTTTATAACATGTATTACCAGCATGGAAAATTAGAAGATTGCCTTTTCTTTAAGGTTTCAACACTGAAACTGCAGCGGAACCTTGGGCCATCTTTCATCGGAAAGAGACGATGTTCCGATTAAGAAAGATGGTTGCCTATCCATGACCGAAAGTTTCCGTACCCTTTATAACCACAGTCTCCAACTAGCAGCACAATTACCTCCGAGAGTTCACGTTGAAAGTGGTAATAATTAATACCCTCGAAATGGAATGTTTTTGAAGACTTCTTCCTCTTTCTAGAGCATACTTATAATCAACTGTCTGAAACCTTACTTGTGACATCAGATACATTTTAATAGACGTGTCTGGTGACATGTATGCAATGGACAAAGACCACGATGTGTGTGTATCTATCTATCTGTCTATCCGTCGGTCCGTTTATCCACCCACCCACCCATCCAGGCATCCATCCATTCATCCAACTACCTACCTACTTATCTATCTATCGATCTATCGATCTATCTATCTATCTTTCTTTAACTTTTGTAATCAAGACTGATATCATAGCATGTCACAAAAGACAATGTCGCATCCCTAAACCAATAAGACTAAATTGTGATCCCTCGACTCCCACCGACTCACACATATACATGCGCATACGCATACAGTAAGATGTCGAAAACTCGAAGTGCCGTGCGACTAATATTAGTATTGAATATTCGGTTGATGATTTTTTAAGGTCCAATACAAGACAATGGATTATGTTAGGGCTGTGCGAGTCTTCGAGTAATGCAGAACATTCGAGAGATTCATTTCTGAATTATTGAAGTTAACAATTCAACATTCGGGAGAAACTCAGAACGTCTAAACAGGGATGAGCAGATAAAAGGTCTCTAAAATATAACACAGTAATTTGAAATTCATCCAACTTACTTTGACCATTTGTCACTGTCCCCCACTTCACAAAACCCTTCTCTATGTATTCAACTAATGACATCTACACCAGTCTATACATTTAATCTCTAACGCATTTCCCTGTTTCTCCGTTACATGTCCTTGTATGCAGTGTTCCGAACATCCTTCTAGTTTGGCCCCATTGATTCATGCAATTATGAACCACATATAATTGGCTTGTAAAGAAAGGAGGACGATGTAAGATATTGGTTGAATCTAAGCGCCACTTCCATCATTTTATTTGACTGTATCTTATGGAAGACATGCGAGCTTAGTGCCTTCCCGAGGAAACACGGAGGTAGCCGACCCTGCTACTAGTTGGATGCTCTACCAAAATAAACTACTGTAGCTCCAGGAAAAAAGACAAATAACAAAAGTTACCACTGTTAAGCACCGGATGGAATACTTATTGTCCTATAGTAATATTTCAACACGGTCTAATTGGTCTACCCCTTCATTGTTCTGAACAAACACTTCACCAAATAAAATTTAACCATAAACCTTCATAAAAAGAAAGCTCAGTTATTTTGGGCATAATAAATGGATGTCAATTCCAGATAAAAATATACAATGTACAGCAGTCGGCGGTAGACAATGAAATTCCTGTACAAATCGGTCGTTTTTGCAAATTCGTATCGCATCTCCAGCTTGTTTTCGTTCTACACAAAATCATCGACCACCTGCTCCATCTAACGCTAGGATTAAATATCGATGAATCTTGGCTTATTGGATTCTGGCACTGTGCACGCTGAATATATTTTGCATAATACAACTTACAATATGCGTAATGGCAACAGTCTGGATGTATGCATGCTCTTTTCAAATAATTCAATTTATTCAAATGAGTAATTCAACATGTACTCATTCGATGACGTGTTAACATATAGATTTTTAATGTTACGAGGGTATGACGTTCGAAAGCAATGTCAATGTCATTGTCCTTTCCATAATATTGGGTTGGGGTGAGGGAAAGTCTCTTTAAGAGTGTCGAAAATATTCTTCTCTCATCGTTAAGACCCGAATCGTTAAGACCCGAGCATCTGCCCAATGGTGCTAGAAAAGAGTATTGTGTTGACCATACAAATTATTTCAAAATTGCATGTTCATCCTTCCGAGTGTCTAAAACTTGGCTATACTTGTTTTGCTCAAAACTACTAAATACTACACTCCGTCCGTTTCCTTTTCCGGTATCAGCAAACAGTACACAGTGACTATAATTGCTTAACTGATAACGAAGGAATTATGAGACGAGTTCCACGGAATATGGTGTCCCGTTCGCACGCAATGATGGCATACGTAACACGTGTTATACACGTGAATCAAGGTTTATAACTGTAATCGTATCTGATAGTCCAAACTAATTTACGACAAATAAAACTATTTTATAAAAACTCGAAGAATTTGCAAGGAAAAGATACTTAAATTGCCTTTCGATTCGTAATAAACCTACTCGGGAATTTCCGTACATTCCTCACTGACGGAAACTACTGAAGTACCAGTACATAAAAAGTACCGTGATACGTACAGCTAGAGAAAAAAACATCGGGCACCTCAAATTGTCATTAACACGGGTGACATATCCCTAGGGGCGTAGTGCTGTGGGAACGTGTGTGAACGACATTCGCTTGCATTTACGCGCATTCCCTTATTATTGTATGCTGGGCATTGTCCCCATCCACACCCCGCATCTGGGTAACACGCATTTCCTCACTTCTGTATTGCATTCTCTCACTTTTTATTTAGCACTACACCACTGCATATCCCCTTGAAGAGCATAACTGTACAGGAGAGACAGACAAAATTACTATGGAAAAGTAACCTTAGAATACCCATACTTTGTGTGTGTGTGTGCAATTATATATATATATATATATATATATATATATATATATATATATATATATATATATATATATATATAAAAACAAATATCGCTGACCTTGACTGCAGTATTTTGGAAAATTTATGAGTCACACTCGCGACAAAAATGCGAAGTCATTTACTCTCCACAACAGTTCGCTCTGCGTTTACGCTGGACAGAATTGTTCTCTTTCAATCTCACAACCATGAATTACAGTTTAAGTCTAGTATTTATGTACTGATCTGCTTGCATAGAGTTTAACGTTCCATCAGTACAATGCTGACTGGACAGTGCCCACTAAGTTCAGACATTCGAAAATGGCATAGGAAACTAAGTTAGTGATGAAAATAAAGGCAGAATCATTGAGATACAATGTCAAATGTTTTAGATACAAATATAACTCTTTAAAAAAGTTAAAGATCATCTCAGCGTGATCATCATCACAAGATGCACCAAAAGGCAAAAATATTGCCTCATGGTTATTACGGGGAAATGGACGCAATTAGAAATACAAAGTTTTGCCGATGTTGTAAGAGTTAAATTTCTACAATAGCGTCCAAAAATACTTGTGGATTTTGAAGTGGCAGTGTTTCAATATACATGAACATATCAAAGACGATTTGAATTTTTTGTTTGTTTTAGAATTCCTCATGTGTCCCAAATTTTATGAAAATTACATCTCACCAGGCTATAGACCTTCTGAAAAATGATAAAATTCATTGTTTTTCTAAATCTGATCTGAAGCAACAAAAGTTGTTTTAAGAGTGGATAATTCTGAGATTTTGTATGAGAAAGGTGAATATTAAATGGCAATACCTTCTTGGTCTACGGTTCGTTTGTTTCATGTCGCCAAATAACATCTAACTTATGCAAAGAATATTTACACTTGCTAAAAATTATGCATATATCAAATAAAGACAAGGAATTTAATTACAACTCATATACGTCATAGATAACTCAGCATAAGCGAAAAAATCGTGACAATCAAACCGGACACATCAACTCAGCAGTAGTGCATGCCGATTTTTCCCATGCCGCATTGAACAACCTAACCTACATAACGTTGTTTTCTCCAGACACATAATTTCGTATGTCTTGGGAATATAATTTATTCAAATTTTATATTGATATGACAATTTCGTGCTAGAAACAAATCTTCATAAATTTTCGTATCTACTGTTTATTTTAAGTATAATTCTAACCGCGGCAACTCCAACGTAAATACAGCCCAAACGAAATTCTCGATTCCCGGACAACAAAAAAAAGAAAAAAAAAAGAAAAAAAAAGGTAGATACTTGTATGCTTTTGTAGAGTATTTAAACACCTTTTATACGAAAGATGTCACGAGTCACTCGTCAATCATATGAATTCTTGGAGAAGTTATTTCCAAGGACATGACCTCCATAAAGTAACGGAATATTCATATTGTATTAAACATAGCATAAGTCAATAATCAACTCAAAATTGAAATTGGGAAGGAAAATAAGTTTATAATTAAGAATAAATGAATGTACATCTTACATTCGATGCTTTATATTTTGACATTTTCTATTTGTAATTGTAACCATTTTCATCGAATGACTGATCCATCAGTCGTCTCCTGCGATATGGAGAGGGTGTTTCCGGCCTACTCTATATCTTATGGATATGGAGAGGGTGTTTCCGGCCTATTCTATATCCTATGGATATGGAGAGGGTGTTTCAGGCCTATTCTATATCCTATGTATATGGAGAGGGTGTTTCCGGCCTACTCTATATCATATGGATATGGAGAGGGTGTTTCAGGCCTATTCTATATCCTATGGATATGAAGAGGGTGTTTCAGGCCTATTCTGTATCCTATGTATATGGAGAGGGTGTTTCAGGCCTATTCTGTATCATATATATATGGAGAGGGTGTTTCAGGCCTATTCTATATCCTATGGATATGGAGAGGGTGTTTCAGGCCTATTCTATATCTTATATATATGGAGAGGGTGTTTCAGGCCTATTCTATATCCTATATATACGGAGAGGGTGTTTCAGGCCTATTCTACATCCTATGGATATGGAGAGGGTGTTTCAGGCCTATTCTATATCCTATGTATATGGAGAGGGTGTTTTAGGCCTATTCTATATCCTATGGATATGGAGAGGGTGTTTCAGGCATATTCTATATCCTATGTATATGGAGAGTGTGTTTCAGGCCTACTCTGTATCTTATGTATATGGAGAGGGTGTTTCAGGCCTATTCTGTATCATATGGATATGGAGAGGGTGTTTCAGGCCTATTCTGTATCCTATATATATGGAGAGGGTGTTTCAGGCCTATTCTATATCCTATGGATATGGAGAGGGTGTTTCAGTCCTATTCTATATCCTATGGATATGGAGAGGGTGTTTCAGGCCTATTCTATATCTTATGTATATGGAGAGGGTGTTTCAGGCCTATTCTATATCAAATGGATATGGAGAGGGTGCTTCAGGCCTATCCTATATCGCATATGGATATGGAGAGGGTATTTCAGGCCTATTCTATATCGCATATGGATATGGAGAGGGTGTTTCAGGCCTATTCTGTATCATATGGATATGGAGAGGGTGTTTCAGGCCTATTCCATATCGCATATGGATATGGAGAGGGTGTTTCAGGCCTATTCTATATCATATGGATATGGAGAGGGTGTTTCAGGCCTATTCTGTATCATATGGATATGGAGAGGGTGCAAATGGTCCAGACGCATTGTAGTTTTGGGTCCAGCCATGTATTGGCTTGGAAAGTTGTTGCAATGATAGTGGTATCTTCGATAATCGTAATGTTCCATCATGTCCCCGCTCGGACACCATTTTTACTGTGCACGTTATTAAGCCATGTATTTAGGATATACAATATAAGCCACTTCAGTGCCAAAGTGCCATATTCTCGCGCGTCCTTTAATCACTGTCTAGTTATGACTGACAATGTTTGCACTCGCTGTGACTGGATTGAAAGCATTTAAGGTAATTAAAATATAATTCTGGGTCTGCCAATATGTCATGTCATGACAAATCCACACTTGGTGTAAGACCCTCCATCCTCCATCCTCCAACCTTTCGACCTGCCCCCCCACCCCATCCCATTTCGCACGACTGATCTAAAAACTGTAACCCAAAATCAATTACATCCACTAACCCTCGTTTTATGACTATATGTGTACACAAAAATCGTAAAATGTATTAGGAAATATCACTCTAACTGCAAATTGTATATCCCTCACTTGTAACCCCACCCAATTTTTTCCCTTCTGGGTATCATATGGGAAAGGCGTTTACCAATTTTTGTGAAGTTTCACATACCGGTTTAGGAGAAAACATTGTTATGGACAGACGGACGGACGGACGGACGGATGGACACATGTAGAATATTACAATATATCTCCGCTAAAGTGAATGGACAACGACGCTTAGTTTTCCTCCGACATACATACATACATACGTACGTACATACATACATACATACGTAGATATATAGATACATACATACATAGATACATACATACATACATACATACATACATACATACATACATACATACATACATACATACATAGATACATACATACATACATACATACATACATACATACATACATATTCTCCGTCCGTACATCATTTCGTTTTACAATCGAGATTGATACAATTATATTGTGGGTTTTGCGAATTGCCTTTCCCGTTCCGTACGTGCGTATGTATACCCGTTTTATACAATGTATATTTATTGATCTCTGTTATCAGACAGATAATCGAGCGAATAGTTTTGACTTTGACAGAGCACGAAGAGATTAGACGAAAAAGCAAAGTTATATGCAAATAAGCAAACATGAAATTAGAGTGTATGATTTCGGTAACTTAACACATTGGGGACACGTGAATAACAATGATATTAAATATAAATCATCAGGTTTCATGAAACAAATACGTGCTTACTCTCTGCGTTCAGCGAGACACACACACCCACCTGACTATTTCACGAAAATTCTGGTTCAATATTTGCGAAAATTTTGTCACAGTACACTGTCAGTCGATTTTTATCGATCAGTAATGGCCATCATTTACAAATCATGATCTGTGTATAACACACATACTTTAGGCTAACTATTATATTTATATACGAGACGAATGCCAACATAGCACAGGAAATATAAAAAACACCTCTTTCATAACAGTAGACTGTATATGAAACATAGAAGACAAGCATATCTAAAAACAAATTGAATATTTACCTCTCTTTGGCCTAAATTAATTCCTCAGAATGTCCAAGGCAAACCTAGGCTTGTTTTCATTAGATAAGGAAGTACCCGATACCAGTAAAGCTGTCGGCCTACTAGTTAACACTGCCGCTACTGCTGATGTTACACTGGAAAGCTGGCGTATGCTAATTACACTTTGTAGTCTCACAACGCATGAGCTGACGAGCAGACTGATCGATTTATGAATGAAACTACAGTGTATAGAACAATGCACAGCAACCGTATTCCTTCCAATTCCGTACCATTGTCAGACGTCGGTAGTTGTACTTATTTTAATAGACAAGCTAATTACTCATTAAATCGCCGCTTTCCTGTAGTAACATGCCAGGGGGTCTAGTAAAATGTGTACTTCTAAGTACGAAAGTTGTGCAGTCAACACGAGATACAACGAAGCCTAAAGGATTAAATAATTATACCGTTTAATCTGAATTTTGCTATAAACGAGAAAACATATATTATATAAAACACATATATATATATATATATATATATATATATATATATATATATATATATATATATATATATATATATATATGTGTGTGTGTGTGTGTATGTGTGTGTGTGTGTGTGTGTGTGCTTCCCTATCATGGAATGATACCTTAAATACATGAATATAGGAGTTCAGCAAATATTGGCTACTAATATGTAACTGAAAACCCACTTCTTTACTGTTAACTCTCTTCATACTACCATTATCATCGTCGTCGTTGTCGTCAGCATCGTCATCAGCAGAATAGTTTCTTATTCTAATACCATTTAAATTCTCTTTTAGTTTCTCTTTCTTAATTTCATATGGTGCCTTAGCTCAAAATCATTCATAACGTTACGGACGAAATTACCTCTCCTCGACTTATAACTAGAAAGGAAAAGAAAAGAAAACCGTTAACTTCCAGAATAATAATAATAATAATAATAATAATAAACAACTTTCTTTAAGGAGGATAACAGATTTGGTCATGACTGACCCATCTTCCAGGTGGTTCTCAATTTTTGAATTGGTTATGTTAAAAGTCAAAGTCAAATACCCCCCCCCAAAAAAAAAACCCCCACAAAAAATACAAAATCATACACATGCTTATGTATCGTTGCACACACATTCGTACATATTTAACATAATTGAATATATTTGACAATACTAAAATCTTTTGTATATTATACTTAACATGTACCACAATACATATTTCAATTAGACAGCAGGCTATAATACCAAACTAACAATTACAGGCACGCACAGCAAATACATGGTGGATCGTTCAAGCTAGTGATAAGCTGTGAAAATATCTTAGAAGCATATTTTCATTTGAAACTGTTAAGAAGGTTGTTTCACAGTTTTGCACTAAAGTAGCAATACCACGATGTTAATGCTTTGTGCATTTCCACGACAGTTTCACTCTGTCTTTATCTAAGTGAGTAGGGATTCTGTTTAACATGTATAACACCATGACAACGAATTGGATATTTCAACATGTAATCTTGCAAATATCTAGAGCATTTGACCACATACAATTTCTATTTAAAGATGGTAAGTTTCAGATTATCTACAAATCTTTCTTTGTGGTTGTAGAATCTTGAATTTTAATAACGGCTGTTTATCCCATAAAATGCCTTATTAAATTGTTTGCTTTCCTTATCTATTTAGGACATTCCTTTTTAGAACATTAAATTCGGTTTGATGCCTTGTTATATCATTCTGATATTCAAGTATAACATCTGAGTGTCACGCAAGTGTGTGTACTTAACATGCTTGTGGATTGTACGTGAACTAATATGTGCTGGGTTTGGATTTTCAGCGTACAGTGTTACCTGAGAGTGGTTTATTTACGTCTTAAGTTATTTCAAAACACTGAAATTGCTCACCCAATGCCGCACGAGTAAGTTGCGTGCGTTTAGAAAACAGATTACCTTAAGCTCTCTGAACGTGGACCGTACCATAACTAAGGTACTTCAAGAATGAAGACAGTCAGAAATATCAAAGCACAAGTTTTATTAAGAGGCTGTCTACTTTACGGACTGCTTCCTGACAACAACAAAAAACCTCTACAGCGTATGTTACAGCATACACTGCCCAGCCAAACCAGGTATTGATCGTGTGTTGAAAAATACATATACCAATAACTATTATTGGAGCAATCTCCTGCTGTAGAGGTCTGTGAACTATAAAATTGCATTCTTCCTCACTATCCGTATTATGTGATAGAACTGTTTGATATACTGGATATTACAATATTTATTCTAAATTTTACAGATCGTCAGACCTATGTCGTATAACGTCATGCTATTAGATAGACCGTCTGTGTTCAAGTTAGCCATTTTGTACTAACAGACGAATAGAATTCATTTAAATGTTATATGTAATAAGGGATGAAATATGTTTGAGTTCTTATAATTATGTGAAATTATTGTTGTCAGATACAGATTCATGTACGAACCTGGTGATTATGGTAATACTCCCATACAGTAGTTTTGAGTCGTAGGGCTCAGTGTTGTTTCAAATAACCTGTTTGCTGTTGTCGGTGGTGATGTTGGCTCGGAGGAAGATAATAGTTTTCTCATAGTGAAGGACTAAAGCTTTGGGATCAATGGGTCTACAATGAATAAGGGGGCGCTTGAGGGATCCCTCGACATACTTGGAGGGGCGGGCCATGCATGGTGACTTCTTGACCGAAAACACAATGTGGTCGTCAATTGGACGACACGAGGTATATGCTACGTTACTAAAATGTTCAATATCACTATTTGTGTTACAGTGAAATCAATGTATTCAATATCACTATTTGTGTTACAATGAAATCAGTGTATTCAATATCACTATTTGTGTTACAATGAAATCAACGTATTCAGTATCACTATTTTAGTGAAAATCAAATATATATGTGTATATCCTACTTGTTGATAAAACATTCGTCCTTTTGTATAATTTCCATACTTTGATCACCCTTGGTGACAGAATCAAAACTCATTCATAGTTGGCTAAATCAAATTCTTGATATCATAGTGGTAGATGAAACATTGTTCACTGTTATTTAATTTCTAAACATTGATCATCCATGTTGATAGATCTATGTGTCACTCATATTTGTTTATAAGTTTCATCCGTTGATTTTTGTTGATTACTAGTTTAACTTGCATATTCTGATTAGTAATAGTCAGGAAGAAAATTATTTCCTTATATCAGTCGTTTCACATCATGTCACATGGCACTCATCATTTTGTTAAATTCATTGTTGGATTTCATGCGTACGAGTTTGGTGGCTGATTCAATCATTTTTTTTCAGTCACATTGTATATAAACATCTCATTCATTAAAATGCTTTCAGGTCTTCGCTAAAATCTAATCCCAATCCCGATCATCAGCGTCTTTGCTAAAATCTAATCCCAATCCGGATCATCAGCGTCTTCGCTATAATCTAATCCCAATCCCGATCATCAGCGTCTTCGCTATAATCTAATCCCAATTCGGATCAGTCTAATGCACTGAATGAAAAATCCAATGTAATTCCTAGGTGTGTAACGTATCTTTCACATTTTATGGAAATTCCTTGAAGGCAAAAAGAACGATCTTTGAATATTTTTCTAGCAAATAGCAATTGCTTCAACGTTTTTTGGGTTTATCTTTAGTTTATTATCTGTAAACAAGTCAATGCAATCTATGCTATCGATTTCTAGTTTTCTGACCATTTGACCATAAGGATAAGATATTGTCTTTTGCATAATAAGATTACTATCCGTTACACAATATAAAAAAATACATTAAACGAAACTGGCCAAAGTATCTATCCTCGCTGAATTCATTGGTCTTTATCCTGAAAGGTAATGACTGTTGTACCAGTCTTAACACGTTGAGTTTGTGCAACTATTTAATTTCCGTTAAAACACACCATTATAGCTTTGTAGCAGTCAGTTACGTGGCAGACAGTCTAATCATTTATTAAGACACATGCATCTATGCATTTTTCTATCATCAAGATCCTTGACTATTCTTTATAAAGTATTTTAACATGCACATTATGATACAACAGCTAATAAAAGTGTGACATTGGTAATTAAAAGATCAACCAATTGAGAGAAAATAGCTTTCTCGAGCACGGTGGAAACTGCTAGAAGAAAACTTGCTGGTCTTTAGTTACCCTTGCCAAGAGTGCTGTTATTTAAATGTTTGGTGTGTTGTTTATGTTTTATGGCACAGACACAAATAGGTTATTGTTTATATGTACTGGGACCATCTGCGATAGTTTGATTTTTTTTCACTACGAAAACAGCACAAATCAGAATTATTTATGAGAACAGTGATAGGCGAGTTTATAATAGTTTTTTGATCTAATAAGTTTATAATAGTTTTTTGATTTAATAAGTTTATAATAGTGTTTTGATTTAATAAGTTTATAATAGGTTTTTGATTGAATACGTGTTTAAACGGTTTTCATATATTAGTCTATTATAGGCTTTGATATAATATTTTATTATATGTATTTAGTATACTAGCTTATGATACATTTTGATATAGTACTTTATATTACATTTTGATATATATACAACACTGTATACGTATTATGTTCTGAGCCTGCAAATAGAGAGTCAGATACGGCGTAGGGATACGACAAGGCTATCGGGTCATGATATATTCGTAAGCCATATCAAACGAGGGATTTATAAAAGTTCAATTTACTGCGTCTAAAAATATCTACGCCCAGACGTCTAAGAAAAAGAAAAAAAAAGTAGTTCGAATCGGGGTGTGTGAACAGCTTTATCGAACTCCAGATCTACCACGTAGTTCTAAATTAGTATGTATTATAATAGTTTATAATAGGTTTTCATATAATAACCTATAACAGGTTATGATATAATAATTTACGATATATTTTTTTATATAATATTTATAATAGTTTTTATATAATGGGTTATGTTAGGTTTTGATGTAATGGCTTATTATATGTTTTGCCAGTTTCACTGATTTTGGAGACACTTATTTAATTAATACCGATTACCTTTTTTAAGCCGCGTTTACTATTTTTGTGTCTTCAAAAAAATTATTCCCTCACTGAGATGAATGTTAGCTTAATTTTTGCGATATGATTTTAGCAATAGCTTCATAATGCTTGGATGCAAGTCAATGACTTCAATAGAATTGGTACCACTGTATTTTGCTACATCAACAATGATATTGTTACAAATCTGACAGACCTTGTATTGATTAATTGTAATGTTTTCAGTCTTGCATAGACAAGATCCCACTCCGCAGTAAGCTTCTTCGTTGTCACGAGCCACAGGCTAAAATTAGATAGGCTCCCTGTTCACTCGTAGCTGCCTGCAATAAATAAGATTTCATAGTTTCTCATGGAAATGCGTAAAGTAAAAAAAATAAAAAAATAAAAAAATAAATAAAAAAATAATCAAAGAACCAATTAAATAAGCTCTTAATTATCAAAGCACGCGATCTCTTGTCAATCAACAGTTATTTGTGTTTGGAATTAAAAAATCGGATTGGCTCACTCAATCATCATGCAAAGTCATACTGGGTCAACATTCCAAGAACATTTTCCGCGATCTGAACTGGCTAAGCAGTTTTATAAGCGTGCGGATTTTCGCATGTGTCTTGCATACTCTTGTTTCTTCTGATGGGGCTTTAATGGTTGGTCAGAAATCGCTTTAAAATAATCAGCAAAGAATGATCTAATAGACATAGTTTTATTTTCGTTACCGGATTTTTAAGTCTCTGGTTATTTTGTAACTTTGTTTACTTCTGTTTTTGTAATTTTTTAAAATTTTTGTATCTATGCATAAAGTGTAACGGCAAATCAGTATAAATCTGGCTTCATAATTAACAGCGTGGAACTGGGTATAAGCAAAGGTCTCACCGATCTAAGTTTACGTGAACACATTATTTCCACAACATTCCACGTAGAAAGCTATGCAGTAGATGAGAAATTTCCAGCCGACTGAAAAATTGTAGTCATCCACATATAAACAATGCGAACATTTTGGATCGGGCTTGTTTTAATTGATGGAAAATGTCAATTTGTTGGTAAGATTATCAACCTCGTTTATAGGATATTGGTATCGTCAACAGTCTTTAGCTTATCCAGATCCTGACGTGAGTAGTCACAGGTTGGGAAGGATGTAATTGTGACTAAACGAACGAGTAGATTTTATCATTCAGGGTCGCAGAACGCGTCATCGTAGTTTGCAAAGTCAATGTACTGTACACAGATTATCCTCGTGCATTTTGGAGGAGTTACATTATCACAGACATCACTTTGCAAGCCTCGTGATTACAATTTACCGCCCCACTGTGTTTAAATCCGCTGACTGTCGTTAGTTTGAAAATTGTCCGTTTCCAGTTACAATATTGCGTCCAGTCTCAGTGTTAAACTCCACATTCATGAAGTGAGACTCAAATTGTCGAGTGAAACCGGTTTTCCTTACGTAGTGCACTGTGATCTTTGGTTGCGAAATCAGATTCCTTTTATCCCTAGGAGTTACAAATCTGATTAGTATAGTGAAATTATGCGATGTATTTGTTTTGGCGAAAACACATTTGATCTCTGCTTTGCAATGATCCTGCTGATAGCTTTTTACACTCGAGAATTACTAGTGATTAGCTTCTTCTAATGCTCAAAGAAAGATAGAATATCTACAAGAGTTGCTGAAGGCATGTGAAGTAGAACTCTACTGCTTGCAAATATTTTTCTTTATCAAGTCACTGAAGCTTTGATTATTGACATTTATGCCAGGTAATGGACAGTTTTCGTGGGTCGCTTTTCGATTGTAATATGTCTTTGAAGAGTGGTGAAGGTAAGAAAAGAGTAAACCAAGTTATAGTACGGAAAAGATTTCCTACTTCGGTTTATACTTACGCTGATCCCCAAAACACTATGATCTTTGTGCATTCAAGAGCAACCCATATGTAAAGTTTGGCAGACTTTTGGAAGTAGAGCTCTCTGATACGAAAACGAAAGATTCAGACAAACGGATATACATACGAATGTACAAAATCCGATTATAAACAGGTTCCAAGTAGGTAGGTGTATTAATGTCATTTAACCGTGATCCAAACCTTGAAACGAAAACAATGAAACTTGTTTATTATTTACTCACGTCAGAAAAAACCCATAGTAAAGCAATTTTCAGCTCACGCGATGAAAACGTTTTGTAACCTGTAATAGTTGACTCTTTTCCCACGTGTTATCTTTAGTATTTGATAAAGATCGTTGCCCACTGTATGTTTTGATGGAAAGTTATTCAACATTAATTTGTTATTTTTATGAAATACGGTATCAAAGAGGATCAAATTTGAAATTTTCCATAGTGTCTCCACCTCAGTCAAGCGACAGAAAACGCAAAAAACCTGTAAGGGAGCTAACTCATGCATGGGAAACTATATCCCTACTTGTTATTATTTCCCTTCATAGTTCAAACTCGTATGAATTTACAGGACACATAGAGTCTACGACATGATATAAGCCAAATTAATAATTGTTTTTCCTAACATGCAAGGAATGCTGAGATACATCACAAAGTTATGCAGTGTGGCGATCATATCTACCTGTCTACGTAATACATTTATGACTGAAGCACCTATAGGTCAAACGAATCATTTGGATTGTAGAATTGTAATCCTCTATTGCCATTGCTTCAAACCGCACTTGTAACTTGTTTCTATATGTAGTTTGCTATTAATTAACACTTATTGTATATTCTTTGTGTGCGAGATCTTAGAAATAAGTATTGGGACAAACATCTGTAGGCCCATGCATCTTAAGATAAATATATATATTTTTTGTATTTAGCCCAATGTCATCTTAAAGTCCTTCCGTCATACACATATTGTGTACAGCCTCTAAATATTAGATAGCCCGAGCCAGAAGAATCGACTCCTTTAGGCATCGGCGAACTAAACTGTGCTACACAGTCTATAACAGGGCTCTATGAAAACGTCTTTAGAAGCCACGGGTTTATGGTTGCTTGCTGGCAAAAACTTACGAAATGGAAAATGTGAATCTACGAGACAGGTGCAATCGTCAATAACGTGGCCAAGCCGGAAAGTATCCTCTGGGGGTAGACTTGTCCTCAAGAACGTATCCGCCAGTGACATTTATAATAGTGGGTAGTATTGCTAAAGGGGCCAGCAATAGTGCGCCTGGCCACCACCCCATCCCGCCCCCGAAAAAATCCCCAGCAAAATAATATAAACAAAAACACCGCTTTCCGTTTTATCTCTGCATGTATTGAGTATAACGAGGGTCATGACTGGAACAATATTCAGCGGGCTAAGGAAGGCGAGCCAAAGACGATTAGGGCTCCTGGCGGCAGTGAACAAATATGGACCTCCAATTTCACAGAAGATTTTGTGCAGCCCGACGGTCGATGCTTTAGAACCCATGAGTAGCACATACATATTATCAATACTTGTTGAAAGTATACCTCCGCAAATGACGAATAGGATACCAAAATCCTTAACGAAGCCTCCGCTGCTGCTTGCGTTGCCGAGAGCGAAAAGAATGGAAGTCCACGCTAGTGGATATGCTGGAAAACATCCAGCAGGTATTCGTTGATTATGGATATGGTGGTCTCTGGAATAGCCCCAAAGGCTACAATGTGTTTAAACCTTGGAAAGAAAGTCTATTTTGACGACAACGCCTTGGGTATGGATGAGTGTGCATCATAATTTGAACCGCTTGGTCACTTATGCAGTGGATAACACGTGTGGCTTATGACGTACTGCTTTCTCGAGGTCCTACGTGATTTGTACACCTGAATTGTTGGGCTTTGACCCTATCTTCATCCAGTTATTCCCATATGGCTTGGCGAAGCCCAAATATAACGGTGATGCTCGCAACGACCGTGGCTGGGCTGACTTTGATTTTATGCAGATTATGGTCGATATGGGCGTACTGACGTACCTTGAGGTTGCCTAGGTCATCGTTTCCGAAAAGAAACAGACCAAGGTCTGGCTGCCAGAGAACAAGGCAATGGAAAATTTTCAGCCAGTAGTGAAAACGGCTGCAAGCGTACGAGACATCGACTTGTTACTGACCGTGGCCAGCAGGGCTTTCTTGCGAGCATCTGACGCAAGACGAACTATCTGGTTGGTTTTGACAAGGCGATTCTTGGGAAACATATGACGTACTACAACGGATCGTAGTCGTAGTACACCCACCTAAGCACTTCTATGCTTGACTACGTAGGTATTAAAATTATCAACATGCTGAAAGGGTTTCCCTTTTTCCGAGCATGTCCGTATGAGTAGTGACATACGTTATCGACATTACGCGGGATCATTCGGCTTAACAAAGCAGTTGCTCATGACCCAATGTCTCGCCATCATGCCATTGCCACTATGGTATGCGTTGCGATATCTGTACAGGTCGTATGAATTTAATTTCGACTCTCTTTAGGAGAAGTGGTGTGTTTCAAATGAAATACTGGTGTATGACGACCGGTGTAACCGCGATCTTTCTCAGTCGTCATCCACTTGTCCTTACTCCTACCCACAGAACTGCAAAAGAAATGTGCTGCCACTTCGACAGCAATGTTCGCTGGCAAACGTACCCTATCTTCTCTCAAATGAAACAAAAGATTGGACGCCAGAAAGATGGATCAAACTTACAAGCCACGTTGCATCATTTGGAACAACGTGGGCAGAGTCCTCTGCCACATTCTCGAGACCTTCCTTAAGTAGCTAGAGTTGTGGTTCGTTCAATTTGCTTGTTGTGGTGATCAATGTCAACCACCACCAATAGATAGTGATTTAACGCAGTAGTGGTTACGAGATATCGTGAAAAGCGACTACTAGTATGAATAGGTTAAGGAAGACTATCATACTAAGGTGAAGACCTCTAATACAGAGGATGTGACTCAAATCTGACAGGGTAGAATGATGCGCAAGGACTTCCCTGCCTGTCGTAATTGACATTACTTTCGGGAACAGTGGAAAATCGCTGACATACTCGTGATCTCATTAACATATGTGCTGCATAGGATCCAGAAACTCTTGTGCCATTCACAGGACAGTTGGCACCAACACATCTTATAACCATTCCAGGGAGATACGAAAAGCAGAGCTTGGAATCTGTACTGTTGGAGGCAAGCAAAAATAGGGTACAGGCAAGCCAGTCTGAGCAGCCGTACGCTCTAGCATGTAGACCTTTACCGAACACATATGTTTGGTGACTTTACATGCCCTCCTTCCGTGTGCTACCGTTTAATATTGGAACCTTACCCATTATTAGAGAGTAGTCGTTGCTCTTCCTTTCTGACCGATCGCGTTAATAATATTATCGTTATTTACAGGGAAATCAACTTCTCCCAATGAGCCTTTAGGCTAACGTACGGTTGAATCTCTCCACAATATCCTGCTTACGATGGTTGTTGACCTAATTCTGCCTAGCCTGTATGCTGTGCTTGGCCACGTTTTGTCATAAAGGACATATAAACTACTGTTCCTGATCAATCAAGAGCAAACTGAATCACTTTAGTGTCCCCCACTGAAAGATACGTACCAAAAGGTTGGGGGCTTTGGGAAGCCCCTTTGTGGCAAAGGGCTCTGCCTTTGTATGACTACTGGTGACATCAAGTCAGCATATGCTAGTCGTGTGGCAGAACAAGTGGTCGGGTTGATGCACCTCGCTAGCGGTTATAACTTCAAATCGCGACCGGCATATTTTGCTTAGTGAAGGCAGGTCAATCTGCCATACTGTCTACTTTTAGAGTAATGTGGCTTGGTAACGTGTTGTGAGACTTTAGCGGCGTCTGTCATCTTTTTGACTACTGGCTCGGTCTATTAGTGATCTCTCGGTCTCCAGCATAGTGCCACAAACCTATTATCCATTGTGTTTGTGGTTTTAAAATGTTCAACAGTTTACCGTGCTTTGTAGTTCCGATGGATCTTGAGCTATAACCAAGCAACTCACGTTCAGAATCGACTATGCATAAGAATATCCACACATGCTCGATTAGAAGAAGATTAGAATTATTTACAGGCAATATAGCCGAGGGTAGCGTCCCCATCCTCGACGACAAACATCATGTTCCCTGCTCGGGTGAGTTGTGTAAAAAGCCAGAAAGCTTAGGCTTGCCGACAGTCTACATGAAATCTGTTTTCTACTGTTCACAAGGCTGTGCTCTCGCACTGGACATCGACATCCTCATAAATCGTTTTGGTATGCTGCTCAGCGCGCAGCCGCATATTGAGGTAATAGAGATGTTCGGTGCGTCTGTGGGATTAATCATCGTGCGCGGTCTGGAATTCATTCATAAACTTGTCATGGTGTTTGCGTTCGGCGTATGATTCTTTTGGTTTTAGCATAGGAAAAGGTAGTTTGAGCCGTCGAATGCGAAGGCGTTAACAATTGCCCCGCCGACCATCATTGTAACCTATAGACAGACTATGTATATCTATACATCTATCTATATATACGAATATTTCACCTAAATAACCGTTTCAATGATCGGAACTATTTTCAATTGCTGCCTCTCTAACGTTTGTTCTTGACATTGCGAATATCACGTTCGTTCGTGTGCTTGTTTCAAAGTTTCGTTTCTGATTCAGTGAACTCGTCCACATCGTTAAATTTATCATATATACTTTCAAATGGACGAAACAGCTTGTTTAGTTCATTCACAAACAAATTTAATCAACCAGAACGTAAAGCTTCTACTACATGAGTGTGCATGGTTTGTTTACAAAGGTACACGTTTCGTGCACGTGCGTGCAATATCAAGGTGTTCAGTATCGCAAACTAATTCATGATTCTGACCTTTGAAAGATTAATTGAAAATAATAATGAGCATATACTAACAATTCATCCTGATAAGATAAGATGTGAAGAAATAGCTTGGTTCTGATTTATTTTAGTTTTCCTCTACGAGTTTTAATTTTCTCCCTGTTCTTTATTGAAAAAAGTTGTGACGTCAGTGACAGTAAAATCAGCAAATAGTATGAAATAGATTCTTTCGGCATTAACCATAGACACGGGTTATTCGTTAAATTTTAACAATCATTATAAAGAGAACAAAACGTAATTCTAAATTTAATTTTATTCCACAATCTTCAATAAATTGGCACACATTTTACCCCCATTTTATTCTGTTTATTCAGTTCATTGGTCCCCGAAGCGTATATCCAGCGTGGTCATCCTCCGTTCGAACCGGCGATCTACATAGTCTGCGGGCGGCCGCACCAGGACGCCGGGATCTTTTCGGACCGACGTACATTGGTACTCTCATTGGAAGGCTGAAAGCTCTCAGTCGATTGATCTCGTCGAAGGCGGCCTCAATTTTCCCATTAGACACAACAAATCCCAGATGACTCGCATTCAGCGTATGGGAACCACGACGAACCTTAACACTCCAATTCGCCTCCACGTTCATTTCAACAAAATGTGTATTTAGCCGAATCACACAATCGATAGGAGACAGACGTAGGAACTTTGGAGCTGATATGACGGATACATCTCCTCGAGCGTTTTGGGTTATTTTCACACCATTTATAAAGATCGCAAAACCCCCTTCCTTGAATGGTTGATACTGTGCGTTATAAATTATTTTTATACATTCTTGTACTGCAGTAGGTCCATATCCTTCCGCGCAATACAAGTAGTTCACGGACACATCACTAGAAATGTCCTGAAAGTCTGACATCGTTTCTTCGATAATTTTGTAGTCAAATTTGTAAGTTTTGAAGTTATTCCCAAAGGTGATGAACTCGGTTGTCATGGAAGCCTTTCTTGCTAGAAAAAGGTCAACATTGGTAGTAGTGGACTCCTGAATAATCTTTGCCGCTGGATGAAAGATGCAACTGCTGCTTCCGCGACAGTTTGTGGCTACCACAAGCCGTAGGTCATGACAGACTATGCGTACTGCTCGGTCCTTTGTCATCTCTACGGAAATTCCATGATTTAGAAGAGCTGTTAGAACACCAGCATCAGACACAAACAAGATTGGATACTGTATGGAATCATCCACATCCTGCGGTTTCGTGTTGGAATAATGAGAATCAGTTGAAAAGGGCCGGTCAAAATATGGAAACAGAGGAAGTAATGAATTTTGGAGTGTTTCCAGGTGAGGGTTTGGTGGCTGTGGAAACTGGACATACATTTCTGTATTGTGTCCATACGACTCCTGAGTCGGTGGATACCAATTTACGGGTGGGATCGACTCTGTGTAATTGTGGAAAGGTGCTGTATAAGCTACATGCGACGCGATGATCGTATTTTGAATAGGATCATGTTCAGGTATATATTCGGCTTGAAATTGATTTTCTGTACTATTCTGAGCAGCTGGTACATTAATAACGATAATCTCACCGTTTGAGTCCTGAACGATATATGATTCTGTAAATGTGTCAGTACAGTATGGATTTGAATAGGTAAAGGAACCTTCATTGCAGTAAATCCCTTCATGTATATCGGGGTTGAAGTCTTGGAGAGATAATGAATTGGTAGCCCCACCAACTGCATCCTCTTGACTGTATTCGAATCCAGATGTCTGTGGTTGTCCATTAAATGTCCATCTGGACAGGTCAGTTGCAGATGCACACGCCTGACCATGTATGGGTGCCAAGTCATCGGAACCCTCATAGTCCATTTTCGAAACGATTGAATCTGTATATTCATGGGTACTGTCAAGGTCGCTGCTGATATAACTTTGTCCAAGGTCACGTGAATGCTCATATTCTTGGAATATATATGGTGAAAGCTGATTTAGAATTACCTCAATACTGTCATTTTCTCCAGTTGTGTTTACAACACTACCACCTTCATCAGTTGTGTCATGTGATGGTCCACTATCTTCGGGATCATGTCCATCGCTTATATCTGCCCCAGGCGAGCTAACATCATCAGTGTTATATTTAACAGAAGAAATTTCAGTCTGAACGCTAACCTCTGAGTTGTTCAAATCTGCTCGAATGTCAAGTATTTGTTGTTTCTGGTTGATGTTGTCGGTCTCGCTTACTTTTGATGTTGTCTGAATGTCATTTCCAGTCGAATCTCGTTTCATTTCCATCGCAGCTTGTGTCGCTACAATATTATGTTCAAGCTGTGCCTCATCAGTCATTTTCCTATGTTTTATGTGATTCAGGCAGAATGGTTAAAAAAGACTGAAATTTATAATCAAGTACATCGTCCATCATGTCTGATTCATTCAGCCACTGTTGTCATTTGACGTCACTTTGATGACGTCACTCAATTACGTGACTCGCTTATGAAATACATTCCGCCAAATCTACTACAGCGTCGTTTTTAGACGTGAATATTATCTGATGTTTCTATTCGAAATCCACTTTTTTCAACATCAAGCGGAATTTGAAAGGTTAGCTGCTTAAATTTTGAATTATTATCGAGATCCATCCATTTATCATTCACCTAGCTGGACAACCGAATCAAATACCACACGAAAACAATCGCTCAAACGGTCATCAATACCACCAGTTTTCCCCGATTTTCATCTTTATATATTGTAACGTCCAACTGTTCTTGATGAGTGTCGGGTGTTTCGTTTAATCTAACATTTTGATCCACCTCAGGATGTGTGTCAAGCAATTTTGAAAAGTACTGATATCCTATGCGATTTATTTTCCTATTCATCATATTTGTTTGAACATTTTAAATATGTTCACAAATGTTTCGAACTTTCTCTAAATCTGTTTTTTTTTTCAAGACCTGACTTTTCCTTTGTTTAGTTTAGGTTCACTTTATCCATGTATATGTTTATATGGTGCTTGTATAAAGCTTGTATAAAGCCATGATATCTGTGGTATTATTGTTTTGGAAGTTTCAAAGTCAGGCATGTGCAACTTACTGACAGCGACATTGTTTTATTCACTTACATTTACGTCAAACGGTTATATACAAAATCGCTCACAGACTCGCTCCCTCTAATAAGTGTAGCAAGCGCGCTGTGCTTTTGCTGATTTACAATTTGCATCATACCAGGGTAGGTTATTGATATTTTGATTATCTAGTATCATCGACTGCTGATTTACAAACACTCCCATAAAAGAAATTCATGCAGTGTCGATATAATTATTATTTAACATTGTGAGTATAGTACGAGATTTCTCTGACAGTGAAGAACTTATGTATTTGAAACATATATTTATTTGTGTTTCATTCCAAATATATCTATCTTCATTATTTTCAGCTGTGTGGAAAAATAATGAACCAGGCCAAAATGAAATAGTATTGGTTGGTGAAAAGTAACTAGAATATGACCATAACTGAACTCTTATATATATATATATATATATATATATATATATATATATATATATATATATATATATATATATATATATATGTTGCAATGCCCGTATCACCCCCCAGATATTTACTATTTGCAACCCTCACTCCAGATAGCTGGCACAATTCCAATAAATTTGCACCACAGTGATTTAACTTTTTTCCGTCCAAGTTAGTATTTCCCGCTATACTTCTGTGTCTACATCCTCCACATCGAATAGACTATGCCGTTATCAATGACAACTCATATACCTACATCCTCCACATATAATAGATTGCCGTTATCAATAACAACTCCTATACATACACCCTCCACATAGAATTGACTGCCGTTATCGATGACAATTCCTATACATACATCCTCCACATAGAACTGACTGCCGTTATCGATGACAACTCCTACACCTACATCCTCCACATAGAATAGACTGTCTTTATCAATGACAACTCCTATACCTACATCCTCCACATAGAATAGACTGTCGTTTTCAATGATAACTCCTATACCTACATCCTCCACACAGCATAGACTACCGTTACCAATGACAACTCCTATACCTACATCCTCCACATAGAACAGACTACGTTTTCAATGACAACTCCTATACCTGCATCATCAACATATAATATATTGCCGTTATCAATTACAAGTCCTCTACCTACATACTCCGCATATAATATGCTGCCGTTATCAATGACAACTCCTATACCTACATCCTCCACATAGAATAGACTATGCCGTTATCAGTTACAAGTCCTATACCTACATCTTCCACATAGAATAGACTATGCCGTTATCGATGACAACTCCTAAACCTACATCCTCCACATAGCATAGACTGCCGTTATCATTGACAACTCCTATACCTACATCCTCCACATAGCATAGACTACCTTTACCAATGACAACTCCTATACCTACATCCTCCATACAGAATAGATTGCCGGAATCAATAACAACTCCTATACATACATCCTCCACATAGAATAGACTGTCGTTATCAATGACAACTCCTATACCTACATCCTCCACATAGAATAGACTGCCGTTTTCAATGACAACTCCTATACCTGCATCCTCCACATATAATATATTGCCGTTATCAATTACAAGTCCTCTACCTACATACTCCACATATAATATGCTGCCGTTATCAATGACAACTCCTTTACCTACATCCTCCACATATAATAGACTGCCGTTATCAATGACAACTCATATACCTACATCCTCCACATAGAACAGACTGCCGTTATCAATGACAACTCATATACCTATATCCTCCACATAGAATAGACTATGCCGTTATCAATTACAAGTCCTATACCTACATCCTCCACATAGAATAGACTGTGCCGTTATCGATGACAACTCCTATACCTACATCCTCCACATAGAATAGACTATGCCGTTATCGATGACAACTCCTAAACCTACATCCTCCACATAACACAGACTGCCGTTATCAATGACAACTCCTATACATACATCATCCACATAGAATAGACTGTCATTATCATCGACACTCCTATACCTACATCATCCACATAGAATAGATTGCCGATATCAATAACAACTCCTATACACACATCCTCACATAGCATAGACTGCCGTTATCAATGACAACTCCTATACCTACATCCTCCACAAAGAATAGATTGCCGGAATCAATAACAACTCCTATACATACATCCTCCACATAGAATAGATTGCCGGAATCAATAACAACTCCTATACCTGCATTCTCCACATAGAATAGACTGCTGTTATCAATGACAACCCATATACCTACATCCTCCACATAGAATGGCGCTTGTTCTTAAACCTACCTTGTGCTAAAAATAGACCATAACATCAATGTGCCCGGCTGCCGTCATACTGTATACGGACAAAGCGCTGAGAGACGCTTAGTAACACGTAGTAATTCGCGACATATATGCAAAAATAAAGTTGTTTTTATTTGCACTTCCATCATTATGTAATGTTTTATATATTCAACTATAATATATAAGCGCGTACATTAATAATTCTGTACATTTTATTTCTTGGTCATCCGTTTGTATTGTTTTCCAATCTTTGTTTAGTAAAACTCTGTGCATATTATGTATGTATGTATGTATGTATGTATGTATGTATGTATGTATGTGTGTGTGTGTGATTTAGATTTCTTAACGTAGCTTTAACAATTTTTCAGTAACGATGTCTGCAGTGTGGCAGTTTATAGTGATGTCTAGCACTGGGGCATTATGCCGCAGACATGTAGCATGATGTCCCACGCAGTCACATTATCCTGACACCGGGGCCGACCAGTCCTAACACTAAACTCTTAATGCTGAGCGCCATGCGAGGCAGCTGTTAGTACCATTTTTATAAGTCGTTGGTATGACTCGGCCGGGGAGCGAACCCACGACCTCCCGCATCTTAGGCGGACGCTCGAACCACTAGGCCACCTGAGCGGTATGTATGTATGTATGTATGGATGGATGGATGGATTGTATGTATGTATGTATGTATGTATGTATGTATGTACGTATGCATGTGTCCCAAATGAATGTGTTGAAACTAATAATATTTATTTATATCTACATTGTTTTCTTTTCAGTTAGTGTTGTAAAATGTATATTATTTTAAAGGTTGGTTGTTGTCATTAGGGACAGCAGTTTTTGTGTTGCTGTTTCCATCAATACATGCAGAAAATTATACCTCCCGACAAAGTTTAATTGCATATATCTTTTAATTAAGGAAATGTATTATCCACGTAGTATAAATATAATCAACCAGTCCTTCACTTTTCCACACCATAACTCTGACGAATATAATGCATTTTATATGTTCTAAACTGTCATTCACAATTACGATTTGTTTGTAGAACAGTCATTGAAATAAACATGTACATTCTCTCTCCTCTTTTCTTAACTTTATTACAGATTTAACACATCATAATCAGAAAAGGTTAATAAAACTCACTAATGCATAATACCAACAGAACAAACAAATAAAGCCCCCAAACACACATTGATGCATTGTTTTTAAAAATATGGAATATATATGCAACATTTCTAGATTGTACAAGCATATCACATCAAATAAGCAGAATGTAATTGTATGCGCTTAACAGAATATAAGAAATTGTCACTTTGCTACATACACCCGTCTCTATTTAAAACATGAATCACATATAGGAATACTTCATCAACATTATTTAAGGGGGGGGGGGGGGCTGGCAGTTCTCATGGAAAATGTAATTGTATATATCCTTTAATTAAGGAAATGTATTATTCACAAAGTATAAATATAATCAACCAGTACTGCTCCTTTCAACACCATAACTCTAATAAATATAATGCATTCTTATATGTTCTAAACTATCATTCAAAATTAGGATTTGTTTGTAAAACGGACATTGAAATATACAGGAAAATTTGCTCTCCTCTTTTCTTAACTTTGTTACAGATTAACACATCAGAATCAGAAAAGGTTAATACAATCACTAATACCCCCCCCCCCCAAAAAAAAAACAAAAAACCATTGATACATTGTTTTTAAAATTATGGAATATATATGAAACATTTCAATATTCTGCATGCATAATGTCACATCAACTAAGCAGAGTGTAATATTGTGCGCTATACAAAATACAAGAAATAGTCAATTTCCTACAGACATCCCTCTGTATGTTTATGTTAATACATCAATCAAATATAGGAGTACTCCATCGGCTTTATTTAATGGGGTGGGGTAGGGTTGACAGTTCCCTTGGAATTTTCATCTCAAAATATTCAGGGTATATCTATCGGTGATGAAATGCAAGCAGTTTGTGTATTACAGTGTTCTAGAAAGATTCATCAAATTTGATTATATGATTAATACAGCCTGCAGGCTTAAGGACCACTGTAACAAAATATTGGAATGCACATCTATATTCAGATGAACAAATTTAACGCCTGGTACACGGTTTTCAGTAAGAATAATAACACGAACACGGTAAATAACACTAGACGCCAATACACCGGTTCGCCTTGTCCCAATGGCTATTTTTAGAAACTGATATAACTACGTGTGACGTTTCACAGAGATGAAAAGTACAAGCGCCTATGGCGTTATCAATGACAGTTTTGCTATCATATATTATAAAATCAGATTCTGAGGAAGTATACGCATTCAAACCTCCACCAATAATAAATGTGTGATTGGATACATAACTCTCTAATATCCGGATTCGTTTTAAATAATGGTAAGCAAATATTCTGTATATATTGGGGATTATTCAGGTGACATGTAGAGGAGACAGGGGCTAGTTGATACCAATTTCACTTATATAAAAAATAATGTGAAACAAAGAATATTACAAGTTAAATTGACAACTGCATTTTTCAGTCATGTATATGGGCATTATAATCTATAATAATATTTTCTCCAGTAAACAAATAAAGAAGAAATTTGGTGAAAAGTAACCCCCTCCGGTTCGTATCAACATGCCCCATGCTGGGGTAAGTTGATGGGGCAAGTTGAGACATCATTAGTCGTATTAACTACTGCAATTGAGCACCCTGTTACATAACTGAGATAGCTGAAAATCAAACACATTCATGATTGATAGTCACCATGTCTTACAAGAAATGTTCAGCACTGGGCCTTACCAGTGCAAGAAACTGAAAAGTTATGAAAATCAGAAAAATGTGAATGAAATTTAAAAAACTTGTTTGTCACTGTAAGATCAGTTAGGCCTGCACAGTCACATGTCATTACTAGAGTCAAAGTTCTGGCAGACAAAGCTCAAACTTCCATCAGTGCATGCTTCATGTGCCCACATCTCACAAACAATGCACTGAACCCAACGCTCTCGTGACTTGCTGTTGCCATATGGCTCAGTGCAAATGAGGCAGAACTTTTCTGATTCAGAATCAGAACTAGCACTCTCACTCGGAAACAAACGTCTACGACATCTCTTGCGAGACTGCTGTTTCATAACAGTCTGAGTTTTTCCTGTTTCTACTGCTGTTTTTTACGCCTGTTTGCTGTCTTTTTGTCCTGGTTGTTATCTCGCTTCTGTTTGCCACCATCTTTCTTTGCTTGACTGTCGTTATTTCTCAGACCTGTGCTTTGCTTGGACTTTTTAGTCAAACTTCTCGCTGCAGTGTCCTGCTCAATCAGTTGTTTTTCTGGAGTGTCAGTAAGAATTCGAGTTCTACCTCTTTTCCTAATTGTCCGTTTCTCACTCTGTGGCCTGGCTTTAGGCAGTGGACGAATCATATGCAAAGAACCTGGACTCGTAGACGCTGATGGTTCTGGATCATTAAGCCTACCAGTAGTCGCAGTAGGGGTTGCTGCAGCTGGTTCAGCAAATGATTCCATGTGGTCATTTGATGCATGCAGCGTTGATGGTATTGATGTTCCCTCAACCGAACAGACCATTTCTGACGTTGACGAATGTGGTTCTTCTTCAGACTGTGCAGGTTGACCTAGGCCTACCACTTTTTGGCCTTCATCGGTGGAAGATTCAGCAGCTGACCGTCGAGCGGTAGAAATTGGTGCCGACGCAGGTGATGATGATTCTTCAATCGGCAACATCAATCCTTCTGATACTTTGCTAGGATCTGGTCTATCCGTAACTGACGATGGCAAAACAGCGTCGTCTGAAATTCTGTTTCGATTAAAGGGATAAATTCCTGTAACTTCAAATCCTGCCTGAATATTTGTTGGTGTCATGGCTGACTTGAATGCAGGAGCACATACAGCTGGAATGTCCAGTGCTTGCATGGGCCGTCCTGGATGGGCATTGCACCAGGTGTTACACTGTGCATTATAATAGCGTTTCAGTGGAAAATAAACTGTGCAGTCAAGAGGCTGAAGCCGGTGAGAACAATGAAGTGGGAAAGATAATAAGAGCACTCCATTGTCCTTTGCAAACTGGATGTTCTCAACGGAGATGTGAGATTCATGATTGTCTAATAATAGAAGAACTGGCTGGGTAATGGATGGTTTGGTATGTTTAACGAAATGCTGAAGAAAGAGAAGAAAGTTTTCTTTTGTCATCCAACTAGATTTGTGACAGCTTCCAATGCACCCTGGTGGACCGCCATCAACAAGTCTCTCTTGGTACCTCACCCTTGGGAATATGAACATCGGAGGAATGGCATGGCCCAATGCATTTATTGCACAACACAGAGTTACAAGAGTCCCCCTTTCAGCACTTGTTACAGCTCCCACCTGTTTAACACCTTTTGGTGCTAAAATTTTGCCAGGATTTTGTGCTGTTGTGAGGCCTGTCTCATCAGCATTCCATATGGCCTGTGGTTGAAAATGGAAACGCCTGGATAAGTTCTCCAGATTGTCATAAAACAAATTTACATTTGTACGGTTAAAAATGGTGATACGACCGATGGAGGTGGCTTCCGGTTTACGCACTGACAGAACACTGCTGTGGCGGTTCATAAACCCTGAAAACCAATCATCACCTGCTGACACATTAGCTTTCCAGTTGTTTGGAATCTCTTTGCTGAGGTGTACTGCTAATTCATAAGCCAGTTTTTTTTTGCTTCTTTTGGTGACAAGCCAAAAAATATTTTAGATGCATCAAGCAGATATGTTACAAACTCTTTTTCCTCAGAGTCGGAAGACAGTTGTCTTGGCCGAGCATAGCCGCACTTTATTTCACCCTCTCCAGAAGCTGCCAGTTCATTCCAAAACATCTAGCCCAGCTCCTCGAGTGGTTTTCCGCTTATACGTTCGTACCATCTAAAACAGTAAAACAATTTTATGCAACACTCAAGATAAAATAAATTAACACAAATAAATGGATATGAATATGAATGATTATGAATACGAATATGAACACGGTGGATTTCGAGTATGAATCTGAATCTGAATATGAAAATTAAATCACATCAAATTCATCAAACACGTTGAAGCACATCAAACATAGGCCTATTTCTATAAATTAATAAAATGCTTTAATGTACACATGTAGGCCATGCAATAATGTACACATTTAAGCCTATGGGGCTAGTTGATACAGTATCAACTAGCACCGGCACATGTGTATCAATTAGCCCGGATAGGTAGGCCATGCTAAATTTCTTTGTTACTTTACATGGAAGAGCAGGAACTGAACGACACTTTTCTGTTTAAAAGCGGAAACATCTATGCATAAAATAGAATTAAAATCATATTTGTCGTGCTTACCGTGCTTTCGCAAAATGCTAGCAAGAAATCTTCAAAAAGTTTTCAACGCAACTCGCAAATTAAAAACATCCGATAACTCGAAGACCAACGAGGTTTACGGCTTGCCGGAAATGCAGCGTAGATATCTCGCGTGCATCTAAAAATAGATACAAAATAGAGCTTTCCTGAAAATAACTAAGTAAGTAATACCGCTTGTATCAACTTGCCCCAGTATCAACTAGCCCCGGCTTCCCCTAGACTACATGATTTATTTATTGTATAGGTCTTTTTGAAGGGTTTGTACATAAAGAAAAACTCGTCAGTCATGAAGTGTTTGTACATAAAGAAAAACTCGTCAGTCATGAAGTGTTTGTACATAAAGAAAAACTCGTCAGTCATGAAGTGTTTGTACATGAAGAAAAACTTGTCAGTCATGAAGTGTTTGTACATAAAGAAAAACTCGTCAGTCATGAAGTGTTTGTACATGAAGAAAAACTCGTCAGTCATGAAGGGTTTGTACTTAAAGAAAAACTCGTTAGTCATGAAGTGTTTGTACATAAAGAAAAACTCGTCAGTCATGAAGGGTTTGTACATAAAGAAAAACTCGTCAGTCATGAAGGGTTTGTACTTAAAGAAAAACTCGTCAGTCATGAAGGGTTTGTACTTAAAGAAAAACTCGTCAGTCATGAAGTGTTTGTACATAAAGAAAAACTCGTCAGTCATGAAGTGTTTCTTTATTTACTCTCAAGCTGATAAACATTTAAATTATACTCAACTTGTTCTTTCACATACAGAGCAATACTTTCAAATTAACGGATCGCATTAAGTTCCTGATCTCTGACACTTGCATAACTCGTGGAATCAAAATATATCAATTTCATCAAGATCCCATGTCCGACCAGTGCAAATATATTTAAATCAGGTATCAAACTCATCAAGCCAGTACAAGCATATTTAAGTCACGTATCAAACTCGTCAAGCCAGTGAGACAAGGGGGTGTTTTATCAACCTTGATGTACACAATATTTATAAACGACTTGCTGCTACAGTTAGAAAATAGTGGATTTGGAGCAAAGATTGGATCCTTAGCTGGGGGAAATCCAACTGATGATATTTCACTTTTGGCTATATATCCTAGCAATCTACAAAAGCTGTTAGATATATCATACGACTACATACATTATCATTTTCGGTCCCCAATACAAGAATTATGTCAATATGAAATGGTATCTTGGCCCGTCATGTTTGCAGGTTACTGATTCGGCAAAACACCTGGGTCACCAGATTAACTCAAAGCTGACCTCGCATGATCAGTACTCGATGGATGCAAGAAAGGAAAAAAATCTTATCACGGTCTGTTTGGTATTGGCATTAAATTGAATGGTTTAAATCCTTTGGTTGCTGCAAATGTAATTAAAAAGGTAATTTTCCCTTCAATGTTTTATGGAAGTGAATTATGGTGTAACATTTCAAAAAGTGACCTCTCTTTATTGGATAAAACTCTGAGGTATTTTGCCAAACATTCACGAGGTTTTCCAACACATACAAGATCAGACATCGCCCTGGGAATGCTAGGATGGACATCAGCTCAGTCCGAAATTGACAGGAGAAAATTTTTGTTTTTACACAGATTGTGTTTGATGCCTAACAACGTACATACTAAACGTGTGTTTAACGTTGCGTTATTTCACTTCATTTTGAGCGGATGCATGTCAAGCTTCGGGTTAATTTAAAATTTATATTATACCTCAAAGAAGTTTGACTTGCTCGGGTATCTAGCTGATTATTTGCATCATTCTGAAATTCCAGATAAACAAAATTGGAAAGAATTGTAAGGTCAAAAATTGTTGGTCTTGAAAATAGCCTCTGGAGAGTTCGTATGTCTAATTAGGCAGATTTTGACAGATTCTCTTCGATACACGAATACTTACGACCTGCCTTAGTGTGGCAGTCGGCTAAAGCCAGACAGCACACTAAGGTATTTACATATGTAGCTAAACTATGGGCTGCTGTTCCTCAAACACAGCTTGATATGTGTCTTAGATGTGGGAATGTTTATACGGACGTGATACTTCAATGTCGTGTTAGTTGTCCTTATATGTCGAATTTTAGAAACTCTTTCTGGGATTTCCTTACTGATAAATTTCCACTGAGCCTGCACATTACTTTATTTAATGCAGAAGATGAGCTGCAACTACAATATCTACTAGGTAAAAGGTTACCATCAGGCGTAATCGACAAAGAAAACTCCAAGCTATTCGTCCTGTATGCAGCATACTTTGTCATGCAGTCTTCTGCAAATAAGGTACTGAAACTTGCAACTTATGCAGTTGACGAACACTTTGTTGACTGATATAGTGTAAGAATTCGTATTCTAATATTAATTTTTTTTAAAAATACTTATCTATTGATTGTATTCAGATGATTTATTCTTATATCATGTAATCTTCCATGGAAGGAAATAAAGATGATGATGAAGTATATAGACAATAGAAACTCGGAATGAGAAATACAAAGGGTTTATTCAAGTTTAAACACGTTATATTTGTCAATAAATAAACTAATGTTTCAGAATTTTTCATGTTTTATTACTATGTTCCTTCTATTTATGACGTATCATATTAATCAACAATCTCAACAAATTATTTTAAAATAATAGTTATACAAATAATTCATTATTAAAATTTAAGAATATTCTTAGGGGTAACATTAAAGTCACAAGGACAGACAAAGTCAAATGAATAGAACTATCATGTAAATGGATGTACCATTTCCGTTATAATAAAGTATAGAATCATACAAATGTAGTGAAATACCATAAGCTTTATGGAGGCCCACTACCATTATGTACAAGTACACTATGCTAGAATATATTTCCTTTTTAGTACAGAAATTTACTAAATATTTATATTGCAGAAACGAATGTATATTTTCAGCTATGATTACTTTAAATTAATTTCTGTTTAGAAAATGATAACACATTTTGGAACAGGGTATATATCGTAATTTCACACGAACCTGAGACCGATCAGGAAAACTGGTCTTCATGATAACTCTATTTATAACTTTCAATTCCACTACACCATGAAACATTTCGCCAAAAGAGTACAATTTTCTAACAGGGAATTAAGACACAATAAATATTAAATATCGCCTATTTTTTCTCATTCAAGATGCATATTGAACGCTAATTATATGATTCCACATTTAATTACAAACATAGGAGCAACACAAAAACCTTGTGTTAGCGAAGTAATAGTAAACAGTCCTCCAACTGATGTTTTTAATAATGGTAGTTTTGCGTTGTTTTACAGCGCTACATACATGGTTGTCGGAAAAAAAAACATTGAAACAATTCAAAAAGATGTTGATGCTGCTACAACGATAATAAATTTAGCAAGATATTCAGATGATTATACTAGATCAGCTGGTCCGTCAATGATGTTCGCTAAAGATAACACTGATCATCCTGAAAGTGATCAGTATGACATAAGACGAAACAGCAGACCTTGCTGACATTGATGCTGAAAACATGATTATTAAAACAAAACCAAATTACAATTTAGGATTTGCTATACGTAAATCAATGTTGAAAGATGGTCGTAGAAGATTTTCATGCGCGATTTCATTATCTCACATCTTTGGATTCTGTGGAAATGTCAGAAAAGTTATCTTTGGAGCGAAACATACAGTTGTAAGAAAGGGTAACGATAATGATGCTATTTGGCGACCAGCCGCTGTTGCTGCTGGTAAGGTAATATTATTAAAACTTTCACTGTGGATCCCAGTAATGACTCCATCAATTGCTGAACAACAAAGATTACGTTCTTTTATGGATTCAGGTGGTAAATCATTATTGTCATGGTTGATAATGACCACAGACAGCATTCAGAGTAATATTGCTGGGTTGTTTACATGGCATATTGCATCACAACAAGGAGTTCCTGCGCCAAGACATATATTTATTGCTTTACCAAATGCTGAACGATTAAATAATCAAGAACGTAGTCATATGATATTTGACAATTTTGATGTTAGTGAAGTTTCTTTACGGATAAATAGACATCAAGAACCATCTGAAGATATAACTTTAAGCTTTGAAAATAACTACATAGCACGTGCATATGATCAATTAATTATATTTATGGGACGTGGTCAAAATATAGATACCGGTTTACAAATATCACAGTTGGATTTTAGAAATCTGTATCCAATTTATTACTTTTCGCTGGAACATCTTGATTTATCTAGACAATCTGTTGTCTATATTCACTTTCGAGCTCGTGTAAACCCAGCTGGTGGTGTTAATTACAGAGCAGTTGCTGTTATACTCAGCGACAAATCAATATTACTTGAAGGTGTTGGTTGACGAATGAGAGTTATTGATGCTCCCGTAGAAAACGTAATTAAATGACTCGCGATATTTGTAATGTCATATCATCACGTTAGTGTCAGTCTGACTCCTGGTCAGATTAAAAAGCTTCAATCAAGTTCAGCAAAGAACTGTGGAATAAAAATATCACTAAAAAAGATCAGATCACAGGTGGTCAAAATAACTATCATTGTCAGAACGTCAACTCAGACATTTCAATAGCGCCAAACAATCAAAAACAGGCGTTAAACTCAACCTTTCTGCTGGTGCGGTTATAGCCGCTGAAGCTCCAACCATTGCAAAAACAGATGCACTTGGTGTTTTAACTGGTGTTGTTTGACATACTGGTGAAAAGCTAACTGAAAAAAGAACAGAAGGGAGAATAAAAAAAGGGGAAGAGGTCTAAGACTACTAGGAACCCCCCCCCCATCGCTGCGGAAAAGGTCTACGACTTCCAAGAACACTTCGTCAATCCGCCCAATGTCAAATTTTGATTTACTTGATGCTGCTAAAAATGAATTATAAAACATTTCAGAGGTGTTTTTATGCGTGATCAATTATCAAAAACAACCAAATAATGTTGAAACAGGAATTATTAATCTTGATAATAGTTCTGGTCCTGGTACTCATTGGGTTGCATATGCATTTGATACACGCGGTTGTTTATTTTGATTCGTATGGGCTTCCTGCGCCGATAGAATGTCTAAAATACGCCAGGAATATTCCATTTTGGTATTCATCATTGCCAACACAAACAATAACTGATCCGCCAAAATGTGGTCGTGAAGTAATTAATGTATTAAATGCTATATCTTCATCAACATTACCAACTCATAAAGTCGTGCACGATTATACAAGTAGCCGTTAATCGTTTTAAACAGATCTTAAAGTATAATGGTTGATATTCACGGAAGATCTTCTTCTATCGAAAACAAGTAAAACAAAAGATGATATTGATTTGTCAAATTACGCGACTAAAGATGAACTTAGCGATATTATGAACCTCTCTGGAGTTGACCGGGATGAAGTTATTTTTTCAGGATAAATACGCTGTTTTAAAGACGAGTAATATCAAATGGAATGACATAATTAGTAGAGTTCTCTGTGCCAGTATTTACAAATGACGGAAAAATCAGAGACTGAAGTATATCAATCACAACTATTAGAAATGAAATTGCAAGAAGCGTTGCTAATCGTTTGCGGAACACCGGTGATACAATAACAGGCGAACTCAGCATGAATGGAAATAAAATAGTTGTTTTAAGAGGTCCAACATCTGATGAAGATGCCGCAACAAAAAATATGTATACAATAACTATAATACAGTAGATGCTAAATTAACCACGCTGTGAGCTGAGTATGCCGCTCACGTAAATATGTTTAGAAATCTTCGTAGAAATTTTAGAAAAAATTAATGAAATCGCAGATGAATTCTTTGGAAGTCCGTTGATTGCTGACGTAAAATTAGTTGATGTTAACACAAAACTCGTCGATATCAAAACAGCTATGTCAGACACTGAAACGATTAATAAACTTTTAGATATTATCAGAGATCCTAAATCATTTTCAGAATTAATCACGATAGCGCAGAGTAATATCGATGATATTAGAAAGAGACTAGAATATGTTATAAGTGGAATTCCTGTTATCGTTAATAAAATCAATCCAATTAAAATTCCCCACAAACAGATTATCAACGTGGTATATACATTAGCGTCTGACCAAGCATTATGGTCACCACTCAATAAAGCCATTAAACATCGCGCTGAGGTTACCGGTATATACAGGCTCTCAGTACTCGGCGTTGTAACATTTATAATATCTACCACGATTTCACGGCGTTATCCACTGACTCCGTCAGGTACATCTCCTGGATTTATGTTAGTTATGTTAGATCAAGAAGACGAGAAAACATTTACTTTGGAACCCGAAGAAAAATACTCAGCTTGATTTATTATTTGTGTCTTGAATTAGTAGCTAAATTACCACCAAATTAAAATATAATGAGCATTTCTATTAACGTTCAACGTTTCAGATTCAACCAAGCACGTGAATGGCAAACAAAATTAAAATATATCGTTGACGAATTACAGTAAAAGCAAAAAATATTGCAGACGTGTAGACGCAGACAGTTATCTTAGACATAATTGTTTATTCAGCGTCTGCTGTTATTGCTGGAGCCGGTGTATTATTATAAAAAATAACACCATAGCTAGTGATGGCACCAGCAGTTGTAACAATTTGTGTTTCAGCTGCGACAAAGATTGCCGGTATTCTTAATATCATTGCCAAAAAAAAAAAAAAAATATGCAAGTGCACAAACACAAAATTGCATGATTATATAATAAAACTACATACAGCGACGTTAGCATACTCCAAATTATCATCGTTATTTTCAACAAGTCTTAGTGATGGAAAAATATAAGATTTTGAGTTCACGGAGATGATTAAAATCTACAAGGAAGCAGTGACTGTGAATGATTTATAAAATCGGGATTTAAATAATGTCAACTCCGAACGAATTACTTCAACAATTGTAACGAACACAGCTCCAACAAAAACAACAATGATATCGGTAATCTCAACTAATCCTGAATTTAATGTTAATTTTCCAACAGCCATTTCAGCGAAAGAAACCGCGCTGGCACAATTACGAGTATACCACTGTTGGCCAAATATCAGATCAAAATCATCTGGTGGATTACAGGCGAATAACTCGCTTGTATTTGTAAATAAAAATAAAGATGATGGAACTCCCGATTAGCAGGTTGTTAGAATACCAACAGGTAGTTATAAAATTAAACAAATCAATTATGGATTCCAGCGTAGAATAAAATCTATAAGAGAATCCAAAATAACTATAACAGTTCACGAATTAACTTTATAATCTGCAATTGAAATATAGTCTCTAGATTACGTAGTAGATATTTATCAATCGTCAATTAAATCTGTTTTAGGTTGGCCTGAAATTCCACCAGGGTAAACAAGACTGCCAGAACCTGAACGAGATGATTTCTCTATTAACGATTTTTTTTTTATATAAATGAACCACAATATTGAGATGGATATCCATAGCGTCATTATACAGATGATCGTATTAAACTTTCTGATGGTAGAATATTTCCTAAAACACCGTTTTCAATAATTAATTTTGAGAGAAAAACTTCCGAACATATTGTTTATGAAAAAGATTTCAGATCATTGGCTGATGAAATTAAAACTGAACATATAAATACATTCACGACATTAGTGCAATTATTTAAAAATTATATCCTGAAATATCCTAATAACGATCTGAAAAAGAAAATTATTGAAACGATTCAACATTTAAATCAAATGGTGTCAGATCTTGAATTTGCTAATCGAGTTATTATTAAAATAATCCATGCAAGTACTTATGACATAGGAAGTAAAAAAACAACAAACATCAGACATCTATATATTAATCACTATAATATAGCTGAAGCGAATTTATTAAAATTTGTATTTACTCAGATATTGAAACAGACGAATTAAAAAGTCAGTCAGTAATCTTATCAATGAAAACTTTCCTAAAATACTTTAAATATGGAGAGAGAAAAAAACAAACATCATCACCAGCATCTCTTCTTAGATATAATAATGATCCATACGGTGGCGGCAGACTTATTCACCAGGAATTGTAAACATAACTTCAACGATTGCAGTTAATCTTGTTTGTGATGCAATTGATGGCAGTTATCAAATAAATCTTGAAAAATCAAATCAAGCTAAAAAAGGGTATATTTTATATATATTTACACCGCAAGTACCTCCTGGATATTTAATCGTACAAGAGCCTATTAATCCAGTTTATCTACGATGTCATAATAATTTATTATCAAGAATACATTTCAAACTTACTGACCAATCCAGACACTTAATTGACTTAAGAAATGAAAATTAGAATATAAATATATACGTAAACTCTTAACGAATTTTAATCATGTAGAGTGTTTTACAATTAATTATTTAATCAAGAGGTATTATATAATGTACCAGCATGGGAGAGTTTTCATACACGACAAAAAGGTACTTGAAAACGTTATCAGAACAATGATGACACAGTTCCCAGTCAATACAGAACAATTTAGTGTTAATATAATTATTGACAAATACGGCAGTGAAATATTTTTTTTGACGCCGGAGCAATAAATGAACTGCAGCGAAAACGTTATTATGATTACGTGCGATTGAGATCAGATTATGAATTATGCACATTCTTGTATTGAATTAGATCAGCTTAAAATAATATTGTCTAATTCTGAATAGAAATCTGATTTCATTAAATTGATGGGTATATTATAGCCATACTTTTTCAGACTATCAAACAATTTCATTAAATTGATGGGTATATTACCCAAATTAAATCAGATTATCAAACAATTTCATCAAATTGATGGGTATGTTATACCGATAATTTTTGAGATTATCAAACAATTTCATTAAATTGATGGGTATACTACCTATATTAAACAAGATTATCAAAAAATTTCATTACATTGATGGGTATATTACAAAATTAAATCAGATTATCAAACAATTTCATCAAATTGATGGGGTAAATAGTACTAAAATAGTGAAAATCTCATCAAAAACAGAAAAAATAAAACATTACATAATAATCCTAGACCCAAATTAAATCAGATTATCGAACAATTTAATCAAATTGATGGGTATATTACACGTAATGATTCAGATTCTCAAACAATTTCATTAAATTGATGGGTATGTTACCCAAATGAAATCAGATTATCGAACAATTTCATCAAATGGATGGGTATATTACCCATATTAAATCAGATTATCAAACAATTTAATTAAATTGATGGGTATATTACACATAATGATTCAGATTCTCAAACAATTTCATTAAATTGATGGGTATGTTACCCAAATTAAATCAGAATATCAAACAATTTCATCAAATGGATGGGTATATTACCCAATTTAAATCAGATTATCGAACAATTTCATCAAATGGATGGGTATATTACCCATATTAAATCAGATTATCAAACAATTTAATTAAATTGATGGGTATATTACCCATATTAAATCAGATTATCAAACAATTTAATTAAATTGATGGGTATATTACACATAATGATTCAGATTCTCAAACAATTTTATTAAATTGATGGGTATGTTACCCAAATTAAATCAGAATATCAAACAATTTCATCAAATTGATGGGGTAAATAGTACTAAAATAGTGAAACTCTCATCAAAAGCAGAAAAAATAAAACATCACATAATTATCCTTGACATAGTCAAAGCAAATAACAAATATATTGTAACAGAATTTTTATATATACCTTTTTCGCTAATTTGATGGGGTAAATAGCACTAAAATAATGAAAATCAGTTAGATTTTATAAATTTGATGGGGTAAATAGTACTGAAATAATGAAAATCTCATCAAAAACAGAAAAAATAAAAATTGCATAATAATACTTGATAAAGTCAAAACAAATAACAAACAAATATATTATAATTTTTTTATTTCTTAGGTACAATGAAAGTCAGAAGATAATTAACCACGACATTGTCGTAACTTTCATTTTTATCAGTAACGTTGTCAATACTTTCAAAATTCTCTTTACTATTTTCACTTTCGTCACTACTTTCACTAATAACTTTGTCGTTGTTTTCATTTTCACTATCTGATATAATATTTCTTTACTGTCTCATTAAAAATTTTTCCTCGTTTCGTATTCGTGAGCTAATTCTGATCTAATTTTTTCGATCACGCTTGAGAGGGATACCAATTTTTTAACTTCCGTATCTTTTACAGTAGCCAAAGATTGGAACATAGCTTGTTGGATGATTTTTATGAATCTGTACTCTGCTGGTAGAGTATATCTATCTTCAAATTTACATGTTTGCAATGATTCAAAATCACAAATAATTTGTTCTGGATCAAGTTGAATTTTTATGCCGTGTTTTTATAATGTTTTTATTGCAGAAATAATATCATTAATATTTTCCTAATTCATTCGATATATATATAAACTGTAGCATGATGAGCGGTTATCATTCATGGGGTTCCTTCATTGACCTTTGTGCCTTCCGTGGGGTCCTTTTGTGAGATGTTTCTTATGATCTTCTCGGCACCGCACGAGGCAATTCTTTTTGGCTGACATTCTTTCTGAATGTTTTTGTGTGTGTACCCTTTAGTGAGATTGAGAGCTTACTGTCCACGGAAAATTACTGCGTGATTTTCTCACACTTTAGTCCATTTTGAGGTCAATGGAAAATTACTGGCATCGGTTACTGTGCATTTTGACCTCAATGGAAAATTACTGGCACTGGTTACTGTTCCATTTTGGCCTCAATGGAAATATAATGGCACATGTACACTGGGTAATTTTCTCCCACTCTGCTCCATTTTGACCTCAATGGAAAATTAGTGGGCAGTATACGCGCACTTGAAATTGTGTACAGGTCATCCACTTTACAGGCAGTCTGTGCTGAACGTGTCACGGTAGAGAATAAACAACTGAAATAAATTACAGCAACGACATAGTATTGACATATAATTTTATCGGCATAAAACCCTACGTCCAATCACGGGTTTCGAACGCCGACCAAGTATGAGAATTAGTCGCGCTACCACTGCGCTACATTCCAATCTTATAGATATATATTTGAGAAATTATTATAAAGTTACCTATGCTGAATTTTCCTACAGATAACGACGGCGTGGATTTATTTTCCACATTGTATTAAAATAATCGTATATTGTGTATATTTCAGCCTTTGACAAAGTCAAATTTAAAATTTTTATGTATAACATAAGGATTTAGAATTAAATGAACTGTAATGTATATGTAACGGCGTGTGTGACCTGTTTTCTGCCTTGAGTTAGAAAGTACAAATACCCTTCTACTAATTTGAACTATTATAAAATTATGTTACTCCACTGATATTAATTATCACACATATGGTTAATAATTAATTAAGATGATAAAAAAATTAAACTCTAATGGAGAAAGATATGCTACAGTTATCTCCCTTCTTGAGCTCAATACGTAGCGACAAGCGAGGTAACTATTGAATTACTCTGCCGAAGAGAGTTTTAGCTCGACAGAGTTATCTGCCTTAAATAAATTTTACACTGTCACACCAACGATAGAGGTATCAAAATAAATAAATAATTATTTTATCTCGATATTCTTGTGATTGTTGAAACTTCGACAATTAATATGTATATTTATCAAATTGATGAAATAACCATTCTATCATAATTAATTACTGAATGACGACAAAAATATTAAATGGAGTAATATAATATTAGAACAAGCGGCATAACTACTTAATTACTCTATTGGAGAGAGAGATTTATCTCCCTTCAATAATACTGAAATCTAATTTTTTGTTTATATTTCTTGGAGAAAGTAGATCTGGCTATATTATTTGCGACAGAATGTATTGAACTCGTGTAAATATCAAAATATTTTCTGCCTGTATATATTGATGGAAATATTATTTCTTCGCCAGTCTCTGTATTTACAGATACAACTGATCTTGCGCTCTTATCATGATAATCAGTATTCCTAAATCTGCAATTTTGGCTTTGTATGATAGCTCGCAAATTACACAAATTATTATTTTTTGGATTTGAATCAATATGATTGATCACAAGACCTTTTTCGATTAATCTGTTGAAACATTTGAGAGCAAATTTATGAGAGTAATACTCTTTTCTTTCTATAAACACTAAACATTAGATAACCAGATAACCAGTCGTCAAAATGTGCATGCTGAATTTTTTCTAGGTGATGGTCGATAAATTTGCCATATTGCCTGTCGTGCTAAGCATTTTGCACCAATAGAACGTGTAACATTTGCTACATCAGCGAGTTTACCAATTACTGTTCTACCCATCCAAAACCCCATTGGGCTATAATAAATCAATTCCTTTATTTTATAATAATCGGTTGATTAATTACCGGCTCCTAATACTAATTTACCTTTCATCGCAGATCTTACCAATCAAATAGCTAATTATTCTCTGAAGGATTTATTTTTTTTATAGAATTTAATGCATGAATCAACTTCACATCTGCAATATGTCGTTGTTGTAAATCTTTACTTTTATAAGCTACGTCATGAACGTGACATGCTTGATCAATCGCGTTTATCGGATATTCACCAGGTCTTGGTTGATCTATCTCGTCATGTCGGATATCAAGTCGGGTTCCAGGACCAAGATAACTCTATTCTGGAAGACGTTTTTCTGCTTTGTATTTAGTCCATGGAGTTCCTGGTAATTTTCCTAATGAAGTAGCGATATCACCACCTATTTTATTATTAGATATAAATTTATATTTACTTGTACCACATTTTACACATTTGCCTGTAAGTGCACGCTTTTTATGTTTTGCTATTATTGTTGTTAATATACTTGTGGGGTGGATGCTCTACATCGAACACAATATAGATTCATATTATTATTATATTTCTACAACTTGGATGTCATTGATTTCTCAGTGACACGAAAACAAGAGCCAGTAAAACATATCTCTGCATTAACGAATTCTATCAGAATGATAATAATAGGTTCATCTGGGTCAGGTAAAACACAATTATTACTTAATTTGATAATGTCATGGCTCAAGTGGGACAATTTATATTTAGTAGCTCCGTCAGTTGATGATCAGAGATATTATGATGTACTTAAAGATTTTAATGAAAATGCAAAATTGTTAAATGAAGATGGCGACGACATTAGTAATTTTATAGCTAATATTGATGAAGCACCATCCGTAGACAACCTTGATGGATTTATGAATAATTTAGTTGTGTATGATGATGTTATGCTCGATAAACAAACCAATCCAGCAAGAATATTTTCCCTTGGAAGGCATAAAAATACTGAAGTGATTTATGTTACTCAACGATACACACAAATACCTAAAGTGATCAGAGATAGTTGCAATATTTTAGTTGTGTTTAATGGAGTTGATACACATACTCTGCGAAATATTCATCAGACTTGGTGTAGTGGGGATATGAACGTGATTAAGTTCAAAAATTTCTTTACAAAAGCATAATCTGCTCTACACGGATTCATAACAATAAATTTACACGATCCCAGAACAAGATATCGTGTAGGTCTTGAAACATTATTTGGTTAATATGAAAATTATTTAATTATAGCAGCAGAGAGGGTACGACCTCAATAAAACGTCCAGTGGGTAAACGAAAACACACATGCAAATTTAGAAATACACTAACGACAAAAATAAAATAACAAAATAAACTAACTCAATTAGAGAAACTCTCGGTAAAGTTAGAGGTTATGGTTTGGCGTTAGTGACCTTATATTTTTCATTTTCGTAGGAAGCTTTATTTGTCAAAAATGACGTTTCAGCAAAAGGTTGGTTTACCCTTTCCACTGCTCTTGATATAACTTATTTATTAATGTGCAAATAAGATAGCGGGTAAAGTAAAATATGTGTATGACATCGAACATAGCCCCAAATAAAGATTGCTTGACAATCATACAGAAAATTGTTTGGTAAAACATCGTACTGAACATAGTCTCAAAATACCCATATATGTATGAATTTCGTAGAATAGTTATTATATATGTAATTTACAGCATTAAAACAAGGTAAACAAACGATGTGAAAACCATGCTTTACATATATACTTGCAACAAGGCAATGGTATTTATAAAAATATCACAACAAATTCCTCACAAAAAGTTCAGTTTATTTCATGTAAAATCTGTAACAGTATGTTCAGTTTATTTTTAACAAGTCTACAATGTTTCGAAGAATTTTTTTCTATCATCCATCAGTGCCTTGACGAAGAAAGGATAGAGATATGTTTGTACTCGACGGGAAGTCTTTAGGAAAATGGATATGTGGTTCAGCTATATCTGGATTGTTCATTGTCAGTTCCAGTTCCTTCTCTCTATTCCCTCTGTGCCTAGTCTCTGTTTTAGTCCTTTTGTCCTTCTTCAGAACTGTTTAGTCATCTTTAAATCGAAAACAAGTAACAAATGCATACCTTGTACTCTGCTTCACATGTCTGGTTCAATTTCAGTTTCAATTCGTCTCTATCCGCGTCTGTCTTATATATTCGAATATCATGTTTTCTGTCAAGCTCCGCGTTTCTCCCTTGATTTCTGGCCTAGCATCGAATATTAAGCTGTCTCTGTGGGACTGGGCCTATTGATTCTTAAGTTTCTTTTCCTATTCTTCTTCTTCTTTTTCTTTTTCTTCTTCTACTTGTTATTATTATTATTTCAAAGTTTCAGGCATGTGATCGTATATAAGAGCTGTCACTGTCTGTAAGAAAAGACTAAAGGAGCCGAAAATGCATTTTGAATCATTTCTTCAATTTTAAAGAAAATATTAGCTTATTAGCTTTGGAATTACTTTTAACAAAATGAAATATCCACGTCTTGCATGACCGTACAGTCATACGGTGAAGGTCAATCTTTTAAATCAGTTATATTCGAAAAAAGGTCATTCTGGCTTCTTGATTTAATTCCGAAGAGAATGAAACTGGGTAGTAGCCTAAGAATTGCAGTCTATTCCAAAAATCAAGCTAGATGTTAATTTTGACCGCACCAGGTCGCGCATCCGGGTTAATCGAATGGTCCAACATTTAACCTGTACGTCACCTAGGAGACTTTTTGCTGTATAAGGTATATAATTTAGAATCCTGATCACTTTAATATCAGTCCTCCTACTTTAATGTTTCTATTAAAAAAAAAAACCCTATCAACCAAATGAATCCGTTTTCAAGGACAAAAACACCAAAAATAAATATAAAATAAATATGTTCACATTAATTAGTGGTGAAAGTTTTCTCCGCGTTTCAAATATGTTCGACCGCTCCATAGCCTAAGTGGTTAGAACGTCCGCCTCTGATGCGGTAGGTCGCGGGCTTTTGAAGTCCAGTTGAGTCATTCCAAAGGCTTAAAAATAGTACTAGCAGCTGCCTCGCTTGGCGCTCAGCGTTAAGAGGTTAGCGTTAGGACTGGTCGGCCTGGTGTCAGAATAATGTGAATGGGTGGGATCTGATGCTACGTGTCTGCATTATGATGCTCCACTGCTAGACAGCAGCGATATGACTGGAAAATTATTAAAGCTATGTTAAAAATTCAAATCACACACAGACACAAAAACACAAACAAATGTGTTTAATAGTTGTTACTCTGTCATTTTATTAACTTTAAAACGAAAAAAATACTGATATCGTTTGATATTTTTCTTATGCGAAAACGTGCATTTACTTTGAATTTATATTTGCCGAGGGGAACCCTTTTTGTGTGGATTTCGTGCTTGATACAAAACAAGGATTAAAAGGAGCAAACGAACAATGATCCTTCTGTGTAAATTATGGGACCTCCTCCCAATGCACAAATGTAAGTACTAACCATTGTTATTTTTTTCACATATCCAAAAATTAACTGAATTCACAGCATGTATTATTATTACATATAGAATACATGTGTGATATGTACGCTATATCATTGATATATCACAAGATATATAAAGTTTTCGTTAAAAGGAAACGAGACTTGCTGAGTTTCCTTGTAATGAATATTTATACGAGTGGTATATCAAAGATACAGCGTATATACTACACATATATTTTATTTACATCACATACAAATAAGCATGCTAGCATTTCTAGCGGAGGTATGATTGACTACAGTCAACTGTGTATTAACAGTGAATGAACTCGTTACATCCGTGCTCGGTGTGTCCGCTACAAAATGTAGTTCTGATTCTTTCTCGAGTATTCACAATCCTCTTTGCAAATTTATAAGTTGTTTCATTTCTCTGTTTTCGAGTTTCTATTTTAATTGATATGGATTAATTAAATATAAGACAAACTTATAATTTCAATATGAAAGATGGCTTAAATGAAGAAAGAGAGTACTGCAAACACGGTATGGTTAACTTACTGAACACTGAACGTGCAGCTATTTACTTACCGCCAGGTATATTAAAACGAATGGGGAATATAAACTAAGCGAAATGCCGAACCAACAAGAGGTAATTAAAACATTTAAATGTATTAACAGTTGATTTCATTTGTTATTATGCTTTAATTAATACTGCCACCGACCATACAATTCTTTTTATTCATTTTATCTCCATCTTTCTATTTCCCCTTTCCATTGATTTGTTTGTCTGTAAATTTTACCACCACTGAAAGGTCTAGAGACATCATCGCATTACACAAGCAAAAATTCACTAAGCTAGTTTTTTCTTGAATTTTCGCCCTTATCTTTCTACGATGGTTGATGTGGAAATGAACTAGAAGGTCATCTTTAATTGTTCATCCATATGTTTCTCTGTTGGTTGGTTAGCCAACAACCTGACCAACATGCACTGTGGAAGAGAGAGAGAGAGAGAGAGAAGAGCGGCCTTCTGGCATTTTAATATTTAAAAAATAATTTGTTTTTGGACCTTATTATAAGCGTTTACAATATGTGTGTGCAGTCTCGACAGGCTACTGCAACTTTGTACCGTTAGTATCGTGAACACTGTAGATAAGTCCAATAGAAATTATACAGATACCGTTATTAAGACCAATGTTCTTCTAGGTTATTTGGTGCAAGTTCAGTTTCAAAGGTTTCATCAAACCCAATGTATTTTTTGCCATTACTCCACAAGGTTGCACGTAGTTTGTTCGTTACACGTGAGAGAGAGAGAGAGAGAGGGAGGGTGTGTGTGTGATATTCATTGAAGTTATGTAGCATGCCTAATTTTTATTAATATTTATCTCATTGCTTTCTTATGTCTTTAATGATTAATAAGTGGAATTCACCACTGGCGCAGAAAGTATATAAGCGATGAGACACTATTATGTATGAATATTAATGCGCCATGGCTGATAACAATTTGATATTACAGCAGTATTGGTGTATCAATTGCTTTATACCAGCACTTTAAAAGCCACGCTATTTTACATGTTCATTTTATCTTTTCCGAAAACAATGTTGTACTCAGACAAGTGCTCATTTGAAATGAAATTTATAAAACAAGTCAATTAATTTCAATCTTTTGCAAGCCTTGTAAATTATTGTTGGACGAATAATAAGAATTACATTTTAACGGAGTTTTGCAATCGTAAAATTCTGTTAGCGCATGACAAACAAATACTGAATTTATTTGACAAACCGCAGAATTGTGTAGTGATACGACTTTGACGTGCATTCGGATGCCTCGGTTGTTACGCCTCTTCTATTTAAGAATAACCTAAGTTACTGTGAGGTAAATGTTTCCTACTTCGGTTAATACTTACTTTTGGCCCCAAAGTGTTTTGTTCTTTGTGTTCTCAAGGGCAATCGATATATGAAGTTTAGCCTGCTTTTGAAATAGAACTATATCACTTGAAAACGAAAAGTTCACAGCAGACGGAGCCGCATACATATGATCGTACGAAGTCAGTTTACAGCATGCTCCAAGTAGGCGTATGTTTTATTGTCATTGATCCGAGATCCAAACCTCCAAGCAAACACAGTGAAACCGGTTTGTTTCTTGCCCATTGCAATAACAATACAAACACAATTTTCAGTGTTTTCTATGAATACATTTAGAGTTTTAAAACGGAAACAAAAATGTGTATGTGTTATAGTCGAGTTCTTTCTGTCCATTATCAACTCAAAATACTCGCATCTTTCTCAGTGATGCATCATGTGCCGTTTAAGATAATGAAGTGTTTGCAACTTTTGACATGCACAGAAGTAAGAACGGTGGTGCACTACACGGTATCTTCATTGTAGTTATTGTAATCACTAGGATTCAATATTTTAAGTAGCAATTATTGGTTTTTGTTGTCTTTTAAAAATCCTAGGATTTAAAGTTTGCTTTTCATACTTGTATTACGCCTTTTATTGTGACGTCATGGTGTTATCACACATGATATCTATGTATCTATCTATCTCCACTCTCGCTGTGGTGGAACTGCTGTCATCACAAAGAACTCCATGATCAAACGTCTTAACCACACCACAACTTTCAATTTCTACCACACATTGTTTGAACTAGTCCAAACCACACTCACACTGGAACAAAGGTCAGTCCATTTGTTCTGCCTGTACCGCCCTCCTCTTAGTAGAAAAAAACAAGCCGACTGAATCTCTTTTTGGAGTAGTTTCCGAATCTCCTGGAGTATGGAAATTCGATAGGTGGCAACCTGATAATTCTTGGAGATTTCATCTTTGACTTTGACTGTCCCAGAAACCAAAAACACATCAAAACTCCTAGATTCCATTAATGTTTTCAATCTCAAACAGTCATTTAACCAACCCACCCATAAACATGGTCACATTTTAGACTGGATTCTTCATAGACCTGATGATAATATTCTACGGTCCTCCCTGGTATTCCACGAACGCATCAGATCACCTCTGCATTATATGCCATCTTGACATATCAGTCCCTAACCGTCCACCTTTATTTGCTACTAAGAGAAACCTCCGTATGATAAATAGAACCAAACTAATGCATGACATCCAGGCAAACCTAACAACTTACTTACCTCCTACAGCAGAACATCTTGATAACTGCCTGCGTTCATTGCTCGACAAACATACCCCAGCCACCAAGTACAGAGTATTAATTCAAAAGTATTCTCCATGGTATAGCAGTGTTAGGGACCAGCTTCACACTGCTAAAAGAGACCGCTGTAAAGCTCAGAGGCTTTCCGGTACAGAAAAATCTCACCAGTTCACATGAGCTGCTCATAAGCTGCACATGAGAACCTTGTTAGAAATGTATGCAAATTGGGTAGATTTTGCAAGCTCATGTGTGCAGTTTGTTAGATCTTTTGTGCCAAGGAAAAACTAACATGATTCTCACATGTGCAGATTTTGCTCACGTGAGAATCTAAATTTTCACATGAGAAAGTAGAACTTAGAAAACATTCTTTTCCATTACATACAACCATGTTTGAAAATAAGGCAGAATTCTAATTTCTCACGTGAGTTATCACGTGAGAAACTTGGACTTTGATTCTGATTAAACACTTATTTCAAATTTATTCAAAGTTGGATTTTCTCATGTAAGTTATCACATGAGCAATTTGGACTTAAATATTTTGTGTAAATGTTGAATGTTGAGCATCCTGATTATTGTCAAATAGACATTATTTCTATTTTGCACTTGCTCTTGCTTTGTTGTTTTTTTTTTTAATTTTAAAACATGTCCACTTATTTTCTCACAGTGAGTTTTAGTCTTACCTTGACCCAACAGTCTCCTTGTATTTGAACATATTAAGGTTCATTTCACTGTTCATAAAACGAAACAATTCAGCATTAAGGTCTCGTATAACGAGACTACCCATTAACCTTTAACAGCTGTCAAAGAAAAGAGTTAATAACTTGCACAACTGATCGTGGTTGATGTTTAATTCAGTAATCTGTAAAAAGGTGAAATGGTTCTCCCCCCTCAAAAAAAAATGCAGTTTACAAATATAAAAAGGAAATAAAACTTTTGCCCCAAAATGAATATGTACCATAAACATATGCAACCCCTTTATTCAGAATTTATCAAACTTCTCAAATTCCACCATAAAATTGTAAAACAAATACATAGCCACATATCTGGAAAAAATAAACACTGATGCACAGTCCTTTTGGCCTAATAAACTCTCAAGTCATTTTCCAGAAAATTTGGAGAACTACATAAACAACGTCGTTTTCTTCCATGCCTAACGTTCGCACAAAAGTCAATACAGACTTATACTTACTGAATTGTGTAATTCGGCTTAGGGGTCATCCATTTAGTACGTGCGCAAAAATCTGGCAAAGCTTGACCCCTCATCCCCCTGTATGCATGTATACTTTTATTTTTAGCCCACCCCATCCCCTCCGTACATACGCTTGACACCCCCCTACAGAGGCGGATTAAGGCCCACTGGTGCCCTAAGCACTGACAAATCTTGGTGCCCCCCTCCTTTCCACGTACACCTGGGAAGATAACCCTAGGGTGCACCATGATCAAGAAACTGAACATTATGATCAATTTGCACTAGTTTCACCAATTTTTTTTTTTTACAAATCTTCATTTGTTTTTTTTTTCTTTTCACCCTTTTCTCAACTTTGTGGTGCCCTCTTTGGCCCTGGTGCCCTAAGCACGTGCTTAGTCTGCTTAATAGTTAATACGCCCCTGCCCCCCTACCCATATTCTATAGAACGGCCTATATTTAATCCACGCAGAAACCATAAAGGATTAATAATATTAACGTGTTTAATAAAACATTGTCCACCGATGTTGAATGTATGGCATCAAAGAAATAAGCTGCGTAACATTAAACAGTTTGTCTAGTGTCTGCTAAAATTCAAACGCTGACTGAACCCAGTCGAACAGGTTACGTTTTAGACAAATTATTATCGAGGTTTCACCCCCACCCCATTTCCTATGCGTATGTACATTATCAGTTAAAAAAAAAACAAAAAAAACAAAAAACAACAACAACAAAAAACAACAAGAAAATACAAAAAAAAAACCCCAAAAAGCGCAATCATATACATTTGGGTTACCCCCCTCCCCCTCCATGCGTACATACTAAATGGACGGCCCCTTATTACTGGCAACGATGTGCTCCGTTAGTCTTTTTTTTTCAGTGACATTATTGTACGGAAATGCGAATCCAGCTTCTCTCTTAGCTGTCAGTGGATTCACTAATGCTAACACTAAATTATCATTGCCATTTAACGATATGTACTGTACATAAAATTTAATAAATCCGTAAGAAACTGCCTAATCCAGTCGTGTTGAGTTGTGTAGCTGTTTCGCACTCTTTTGCATGTGTATATTCTTGGAAATGGAAAATCTTGGTTATTTGCAGCCTTTTAAATGTTCTGATTGTGTCATTTCAAAGTTTATAAGAGAAGTTTCCTATTGAAATAATCACAAAATAAATCACTGACGTTTCCAATAACTTTTCTGTGACCCAGGTTATCAGAGTACACAGTGGAAGAGTCAGCTCGTTAGAACCATTAGAGTGTCCTATAGGGCATGGCTCGGCACAAGCTACTGTAAAAACATCAAAATTAACTATGTCTTCATTAATGAACTTATTAATGATATGAATTCACTTATAGCTCAGTTTTTATGAAACATCTGATAATAAAATATCATTTATTTTATATATAAAATATAACATTAAGAAATACCCGAGTAAATATGTACAAAGGAGTGTAAAACCAGAAGGACTCGTATCGTGCTTACAATTTAAATGTCAGTCATACAGTAGGATAAAATAATGAAAGTATTATTTTGATAATACATGTATGACTGACATTTATATTGTAATCACCGATACAAGCCCCTATGCGTACAACAAAATGTTTACTAATAATTCACCTACAGTGTACATGTAGAATAGCACTTTTAAACCGAACAGACAGAAATTTGCACGCGGGCCATATTCTCTTAGCAAGGAACACGCTGTTTAGGAAGAAAGTTATTTAATATTCTTCTGCAACATGTTTGCTTTTAAAAATTTCTGACAGCAAGAGTGTGGATATTATTAACAATAGAAACCAATACAACATCTAGTGATGTCCACATCGGTACTGATGTTAATGTCCAGTACGAAACAGAAGACGTCGACGTGCTGTTAAGGAAGATTCAAGGATTATGAAAGACTGGTTCTTTGCCAAGAAAGATTTAAGTAACTTTTACTCATTTCTTTTTACAATTTTCGTACATGGAATGATCAAAGTGGATAGCCTGAATCATCGACATTATAAGTATAAGCATAAATTCGGTCGTTTAAAACTGAGCCAAGGGTTTGTTTCAGATTTTACTTAAAGATAATAATTCAATCGCCTGTTTCTATAAATGATATCTACACCACACTATCATCGAATATTTTTTTTATGCCTTCCACAATTCAACTGTGCAACCATGTCTGGCTCCCACCCCCACCCCCAATAATTATGCGGGCGCCTCAGCGTGGAGCACTTGCGTTACCGATTGAAACAAATTGGACAGACATAAATGTTCTTCGTATTATTTTATTGCTGATTGGGTGGAGCAAGATCAGCACACACGATTGAGAACCAAATGCAGTAGCTTAATTCATGATTTTATTCCTAAAAGACATCTGCCCTGTCTGTCAAGTCTTTTGATTGGTAAATTTAAAACAGCGATTTAACTGGATAAGGATTACAGCTTTTCTTGAAGCTTATATACACTAGGACTCTTTTGCCAACCAAATCTTTTTCCATTTCAGTGCATTCTTTCTGTTCTGCATAGATAAAAAAAAGATCAATTATACTAATTTTGATCTTTTTACAGATTAAACTTCATGAAGGTCACAAAATTTAATCAACACAACAGAAGTGCAAAACATTGACAGCAACAGGAAGAAGTCGGACAAAACCCCTTTGCCATGCTAGAGGAAATTCCGACTCCAGTAAAGGGTATGTATAAGACACTTTAATTTTTTTTATGTAATACACATGATACATATGCATTTCAGACTCTAAAATTTGACCCCCAATACATTTTTTTTTTTAAATATAAAAATTGGAAACCAGATTTTGAATTTCTTTATATATTGCAAATATACAAATTTTGGAAAAATGTATCTTAAAAGGTTTGGAGAAATCTCCCTGAGGATTATTCCAGAATTAGAGATGTAAATTTTTTGGAAATTTCTCATGTGTACCCATCATTCCTAACGATTGGTTACCAGAGTATACGATCAAAAGGAAATTGTATTAAATGTGAAGCTGAACTGCTTTGTTGTAGGTTCACATGTTCCAACCCCAAAAAGAGCTTAAGCATAATTGATACTAAAATAAGTGGCAAAAAGCATAATCTGAGCACAACAAGAGTATAAATTACATGCCATTATTACAGAAAACTATGAAAAATGTATATGCAGTTACAATTTTTGTCACAAATCATCTGAATTCGTGTGGATTAGTAGTAAGGATGAGAATAGACACAAAAGAAATTAATAAATTATTTATGCATAGCAGTCACTTCAACTAGTGTACATGTCTACAGTAACTTTTGCGAATCGTCGTAAAGTCCATAAATGATGATTGTTGTATTACCCTTAACCTGCCTTGGTTCATCCCATAACGATGGTCCGGTGCAACATGTTTTCAAGTTTAACAAAAATCCCTTTTCTCTAACATTTTTCAGTCACATAACATCCATCAGTCGCATTGATACATCCTGGGTTATTTTTGTTGTTGTTTTTTCTTATTTAAAAAAAAAATGATATATGGCGCCATTTATTTTCAATTTAAGCTGGACTGCTACGTGTGTAGTATCAGAATAGAATTAATCTAGGGCAAATGGTTTCACATTCAAGAACCCGTCTGTTTGCTTGGAACTGTTTGATGTAAAATTCATGCAGGAGTTACCAATACGTTAACTTTTATTTGATTTTTTTAAAAACTTATTAAGTAGCAAACTTTTTTTATCCTTCATATTTAAATATTTCAGTCTGTATATTTCGTTCATTTTTTGTCCTAACATGGTGGTATTAGAAGTGCATGATACAGTAGCCATTAAACTAGACATTCATATTGTGCTCAGTTTTATTTGACCCAGATAATGTACTTCTACTCCGCATCGACTTGTAGGCCGGAAAATACAGTAATGTCGCCAGGATCTGAAAACATGAGTGTTTTAAGTCATGAGAAAATTGGCATACGAACCATGGACAGGCATGAAGTTAGGACGGTCAAGCTTGAAATATCAGCGTTGATTCTTAAATAGGTCACTCGAGAAAGGATTGTATACATAACACGTATGACAAGTAGATTACAAGCTACCATATGAACACCTGTGATAAATAAATGCGTACATGACAAGCCTCGAATTGTAATCATTAGTCTGTCTCGATCTGAGCTTGGAACACTTTTTTTTTTTTAACGGGTACCCAATTGTTCGTTTTATTGCCCAGGTTATTATCAATGGGAGAATAACTGGGTACCTAGTGGCATCTTTATCCAGAAGGATTCAGATTTGGAATATGCAATGTGACTTGCATGTATCTCATCAATAGTGCAGTTTATATGTTTGCTACTGAACTATGGTAGCTCTATTCGTAGAGCAGTTTGGCTCATCGTACAAAGGATGAATTTTAAGACTGGGTCGGCTGCGTAAGTGTGTCCTTGGGAAAACAGTTGGCTCCTATTTTCAAAGTGTGAGATAGACGCTGTGTTAAAAGTGCCATATAATCCAAAATACAATTATGTATTTTACCTTTACCTTGTCAAACGATCTTCAAAAATCCACCTTACAGAATGTCTCAAATGCCGTGATCAGAAAAAAAACTTTTACCAACTTTTTCATTTCCATTTCAGGTTTTATTTTTCAAAGTTCAAAACTGAGCCTGCTAACTTAAATTCAGTGGTCAACAGGAAGTGCATTGATACGAAGAGAACAATCTCCAAGTGAAACTATTGTTGAAGACTGGCAAATGATGAAATTCAGAAGCAGGAATGTCAATTACACATTTTGTTTACACTGAATTTTCTGGAACAGTGAAGAATGGTCTTCATGTGAAGCAAATTTCCAGCAGTATCTTTCATTATGACCTTAAAGTTTTTAGAATAAATATGATGTATTAATATAACAGGTACATACATACATACATACATACTCTAGTTGTCTTACCTTATTAAAAGATCACTAATCGAACTCAAATTATATGCTTATGATTACTAGATTTGAATATTGATCTTACTCTTTTTACTTCTTGTAAAAGATGTATGTATTCAATAAAAACTAAATACTATAGTTGTTTTTTGTTGTTTTTGCTCACGTATGTGAGCAAGATACCGCTCACATGAGCAAAATGTTGCTCACGTGAGCAGATCTTGCTCATAAGCATGCCATTTTCACATGAGCAGACTTGCTCACGTGAGCAAGATCTTGCTCTTGTTAATTATTCCTGCACATGTGATGTTCTTATCAGAATCTATCTGCTCACGAGTTCTACCTCATTTGCATGTTAAATTGTACACGAGTCTAACCTGAGTTAGATCTCACATGAGAATCTCGTGTGCAGAAGGGTAGGCAGCTTTGGTGTGGGTTGGCTTTTCACCACACTCACTATTTGTAAGCAAATCTATGAAGCCGCTAAGAAGAACGTCACAAAGAAAGTCCATGCAGCGAAATCAGTCCACTACAGAACTAAGATCATGGAAAGTTCCAGCTACAAAGAGCTCTTTGAGATTACTAACAAGCTAATGTCAAGGAACAAATGTACACCACTTCCAACTACCTTCTCTCCAGTCGACCTTCCGGATCTATTTGCAAATTTCTTCCATGACAAAGTACAAACCATTAGAGATAAGCTTGACAACACAATTTCAACTGACTCATCATCACCATCCAGTTGGGATACAGAATTTCAGCAGCAACCATTAGCAGCATCATTCTGAACCTGTCTCTATGGATTTAGTACGTACAATCGTGACGAAGAGTGCACCAAAGTCATGTGAACTTGATCCAATTCCAACATCACTGCTGCTTGAGTGCTTAGATCCAATATTGCCTTCACTAACTTATGTTATTAATACCTCTTTCTTATCCGGGGAATCCCCATCATTTTTCAAAACTGCCATTGTAAAGCCTCTGCTGAAGAAACCAACACACGACCTTAACGATTTAAAGAACTACTGCCCGGTTTCTAATCTCCCATTCATATAAAATATCTTAGAAAAGGTTGTTCTATTCCAGCTTTTATCTCATCTGAAATCAACGAGTTTTATCAGCAATGTACAATCTGAATATCGCCCTTGCCACAGTACTGAAGCTACTCTAATAACAGTAGTTAATGATATTCTCTCTGCTTTGGATAGCGGAAAGATTACTGTCCTCAGCCTCCTTGATTTGTCTGCAGCATTTGACACAATAGACCATGATATATTACTTCACCGTCTCCAGCATGTATTTGGCATTCATGATACAGCCTTAATATGTTTTCAAGTCCTACTTGGTCAACAGGACATAAACTGTGTCTGCAAATGGAATACACTCCAGCTCAGTTGATCTATGTTGTGGTGTTCCACAGGGGTTTGTTCTTGGACCTGTTCTCTTCATTCTGTACACTCAGTCGCTCTCAAATGTCATAGAACAGCATCCAGTGTCTTACCAAGTGTACGCTGATGACACCCAAATATACAAATCTAGCCACCCAAATGAAGTTGATGCTACCATCCAAGGTGTAGAGAGGTGCATTTCTGATGTGAAATCATGGATGACATGTAATAAGCTGCAGATGAATGGTGATAAAACTGAGGCCATTCTGATCACAACACAATGACTTTCTCATTCACATGATGATGATCCAGTACCAGATTTACCATTGTGCTTAGGTGTGCTTAAGCACAGGGCCCTGTTGGCCAGGGGGCCCCATCTTCCTGGCAAAAAAACAATTTATGATGAATTTTTCAAATGTTTTTCATTAGTCAAAACGTCCAAATGTTCTTCCTAAAAGTTATAAAAGTTAAATTGGTCTGTAGTGTTTGGGTGCAGTACCACCTGTGGCGGGTTTTCTGAGTGGTCTGGTTAATTCTGGCTGAACCTGGTGTGGTGTCTTTGTGATTTTGTATTGCTTCTTGTATATCATATGTAGTCATTGGGTCTGTTAGTGTTGTGTCTGTGTTGTGTGCTGAGGATAGTTGATTTATGTTTGGTTATGTTGTTCTTCTGTGAAGTATAGCCGGAGTAGATAGTTGTTTATGGAAATCTGCTAGTAAGTTGGCTTTTTGCTGCTATGTATATGCGGTATAATTTACGAATCTATATTATGTTGTATAGGAGTGTTTGTGTGCGTCATTTTTTTTCATCGAGTGATGATATTAAAGTGGTGCCAAAATTTTCTGGTGTATTTTTGTAAGTTCGATCTAGTTTGTTGTATGTTTTGATCCAACCGTCTGTTTTAATTTTTGATATTATATTGTTAATTTCTTTTGTTAATTTATTACATATTGATTTTAAATTTGTATTATTCAGTTCCCAAAATCGAATCCAAACAACTGATATTACTGCTCCAGCTCTTTAATCCTAACAATGAGTAGACGATATGAAAGTGGTGCAAGTAAAAGAATATGCCAAAAAGAACAAAAAGATATAGTCAAACATTTAAAGCCAATCACATAATTTGGCTTTGCATACCCGGGACAAACAAGTTCAACAGCAGATACAAAAGATTCAGATGCGTTACTTGGCACCCAGGAACATGTTTTAGTAACTCCAAGTACCAGTGGCACCCAAAAACATTTTTTAGTAACTCCAAGTACCAGTGGCACTCAAGAACCTTCGTCAGTAACTTCAAGTATCAGTGGCACCCAGGAACATTTGTCAGTAACTCCAAGTAGAGGTAGATCCACAGACACGGAAGCTTCAGTTTCCCCCACCAAATGTACAGAAGCGAGTGTTGGCTCTTCTACTGATTTCATTCTCAAGAATGATATAGGTTTATGGACCATACTGAGCAATGAAGAAATTTCATACTGGATTGAGCAAGGCCCTTTGGAATGTCAACACTGGGATAGACCTTTTACAACTTCGAAGCGAACCTACAAAAACCAAACTCGTTCATGCTCAAGAAGTTTATTCTTCTCCACTAAAATAAATGGAGAAACCAACCCTCGGGAATGGCTAGTATATTCTCCAACAGAAGGAAAAGTCTACTGTTTTGTGTAGAAACTTTTCTCAAAATTCTCTAAGAATTATTCTTCAACTACAGCTCTAGCTTCTTCAGGATTTGATAACTGGTCTCATCCTCAAATTATTAAGACCCATAAAAATTCAAAAAGTCATATGGACTCTATGTTGACCTAGTTAACAAGAAAACGTGGTCAGACGCTTACAACAAAACTTGATGAGCAAGTCAAAGCAGAACAGGAATACTGGAGGCATGTACTTCGACGAGTGATGGCAGTGATTTGTCTGTTGGCAGAATGTGGATTGGCTTTTAAAGATGATGATGAAACCTTCGGCTCACCAAACAACGAAAACTTTCTCGGTTTGCTGGAATTTATTGGCAAATTTGGTCCCTTCTTATGTACCCACATAAACTATTATTGAAATAAAGGATCTGGCCATCCATCATACCTATCCAAAACCATATGTGAAGAAGTTATCCAGCTAATGGCTAAAAAAGTTCTTGACGAAATAGTGAAAGAAATCAAAGAAGCAGGGTATTTTAGTGTATCGGTCGATTCAACACCTGATGTTTCCAATGTTGATCAACTCACTGCAATTGTTAGATATGTTTTTCCCCTTGATGGAATACCAGTTGAACGATTTTTGACATTTATTGACTCAAGAATCACACAGGTGAAGGAATGGCTGAATTGATACTGAACTTCTTTGAAGTACTTGAAATTTCAGTAAATGCAGGGGTCAATCATATGACAATGCATCTAACATGGCTGGAAAGTATAATGGTGTTCAACAGAAAATTCTGGAAAAGAATAAGTTTGCAAAATTTATTCCCTGTGCTGGACATTCCTTAAATCTGGTTGGAACAGCTGCAGTTGACTCTTGCCTGGATGCAGTGAATTTCTTTGGCGTGGTCAATAAACTTTATTGCTCTTTCCCAGCCTCTACAAGACGGTGGGCAGTGCCATGCCAGAGCTACGACAGCCATCAGTGAAAGTTATGCTCACATTCTTGAACCAGTCACATCCATGATGATGACACTGAAAAGGATGATACTAGACGACAAGCTCAAAATCTGTTGCAGAAAATGGAAGAATTTGAATTTGTGTTCATGCTTCATCGATGGACAGGTTTGCTTGAGCAGTTTCACAAAGTAAGTAATGCCCTTCAAAGTACACAGATTTCATTGACCACGTGTGCAAGCCTATACAGTTCACTTCTGCAATTTGTTTCCAACACACGGAAAAACTTTTATGAGATTGAGGAGCAAGCAAAAACTACTCTACCTGATGTAGAGTACAGAACTCTCCAAAGAAGGCGTAGAGTACGAAAACGACAACACAATGATGGCAGTGCAACTGAAGCCTTGGATGAAATTGAAATTCCTCCAAGAGATAAGTTTAGGATACATTCATTTATCCCTGTAATTGATGCTCTTCACTCAAATTTAGAAAGAAGAGCTATTGTGTATAGGAGTGTTGCTGACAGTTTCTCGTTTTTAATTGATCTGCAAGCAACGAGGGAACAAATTCTCCATGGTGTCAAGAGACTAGAACAAGAATATCCAAAGGATGTTACCGAGGGAACAAATTCTCCATGGTGTCAAGAGACTAGAACAAGAATATCCAAAGGATGTTGATCTCAGTCTTGCTGATGAACTCTTGACTTTCCACTTGTATGTCAAACAGGCTCATGCAGAAAAAGAAAGTTTCAGCCACCAAGACATGTACGAGATAATAAAACAGGAGAAATTCAGGCTGCTTTCCCAAATGTGGAAACAATTCTTAGATTGTTCCTTTGTTTGATGGTCACTAACTGTTCTGGAGAGAGATCATTTTCTAGGCTGAAAAGGATCAAAAGTGGGGGCCCTGAGTGGCCGAATGGTCTAAAACGCTCACCGTTACGGATCACTGCCATCTCACCTCTGTCTGTGTCGGTTCGAGTCTCGGATTTGGCTAATGTGGTTATGTGAGAAAGCTTGCCAGTAGCTTCTCGTGGGTCGGTGGTTCTTTCCGGGGTTTTTCCGGGTTCTTCCTCCACCATTAATACTGGCCGCCATGTATAGCCTATCTTGTGCTAAAAAATGGCGTTAAACCCTACAACAACAACAACAACAACAAGGATCAAAAGTGACCTTCATTCAACAATGTCACAAGAGTGGCTGTCTGGTTTGAGTATTCTCTGTATAGAGAATGATAAACTGCGACTTATTGAAATCATTGATGAGTCTGCAGTCAGGAAAGCTCGAAGGAAGATGTTCTGACATTAAATACTTACTGTAAAAATGTAAACAGGCCTTAACAGGGTAATTTGACTGTTTTGTATAAACAGTAAACTTCTTCATCAATCATCGTTGTAAAAATAACGATTGATCAGGTAACACGTCATATTTTAACTACTCCTAAACTTCCCGAGTATGTATGCCTGACTACCTGTGTAGGCCTACCGGGCCTACCTCTTTCAGGGCCATGAGTATGTATGCCTGACTACTTGTGTAGGCCTACCGGGCCTACCTCTTTCAGGGCCCTGAGTATGTATGCCTGACTACCTGTGTAGGCCTACCAGGCCTACCTCTTTCAGGGCCCTGAGTATGTATGCCTGACTACCTGTGTAGGCCTACTGGGCCTACCTCTTTCAGGGCCCAAGTAAGGGGCCTCATAACTTAACTAGCACAGGGCCTCATTTGTCCTAAATCCGGCATGAATCACATCCCTTATTTACCTCAAACAATAAATATCAGAAACACCAACATTAAATTCACATAGTCAGTACAAAACCTAGGTGTTATCCTGGACAGCACTCTCACATTGCACCAACATGTTATGAACATACACAAGGCTGCATATCTTGAGCTGAGACGCATCAGCTCCATTTGCAAATATCTTTCAGTCGATGCCACTAAAACACTTGTGTGTTCATTAGTACTTTCAAGACTGGGCTATTGTAACTCAATTTTGTCTGGTTCATCTCAACATATACTCCAGAAACTTCGAAAAGTTCCAAACACAGCTGCTCGGATCATACTCAGAGTACCACGATCAGAGCACACCTCCCCGCTCTTCCGTACCCTACACTGGCTATCCATTTGATCCAGAATCAAACACAAATTTTGTTCTCTGTTTCACTGACGGTCTCCAGTCCAACATACCTATCCGACCTCACCCATGTGTACGTACCAGCAAGATACTTAAGCTCCGCTTCTGACAATCGTATACTCATTATTCCCACTATGAAAACAGTCATATGGACAGCATTCTTTTGCATACCAGGGCCCAGCGACGTGGAATGAATTGCCTACTGAACTTAGACACAAAGACAGAGTGATCACATTCAAGAGTGCTCTCAAAACTCACTTATTTTAACTGCAAGAACAAACTTAAAGACCTAATAATGTTTCCTACCTTAAATATTCTCAGCATGTTTTTTCTGTTTTCTAATTTCATGGTGTTTGTGTTTGTAATCATATCATTATATATATTTTTTATCTTAAGGTGTTGTCTAATGTTGTAAAGCGCTTAGAGCTTCTAAAGATTAGGTGCTATACAAAGTCCTCATTATTATTATTATTATTATTATCTAAAGATACATTAAAAATGTTTCTCGATTGGTTGTTATTGAAAAATACAGCTGTGATCATGTGCGGCGATCATGGTCAACCACTGCTGATTGTTGGGCCATCTCAGCAAGGGTGGTTAAAAAATTTTGTGGATTATTGCGAGGAGATAACTGATGATCATAGATCTCTTGATGTAGAATTAAGGGAATTAAAGAAATTAATGAGACTACAAACGAATAAAATTCAGTGTGAAATAATGCGTAAAATAATTTCAGAAACTTCTATGAACGATTTTCTGCAAGTGTGGAGACCAAATGATTTAATAGTGGCAAGTAGAAAGATAGTTTGTGTTAAACTTCAACAGCGGTTATTTCAGTTGCATAAGGAAAAGGTTTCAGACCTACGTGTACCATTGCGTTATAGACAAGCTGATACACGATGACAGAATATCGACGTTGAAATACCAGGACAAACTGAGAAACAGAATCTCGTATTGAATGATGTCGCAGTTGATGTCAGTGTTGTTGAGGATGCGCCAAGTACGGATAAATCTCTGTAGATGTTAGGATACGCAATGACAATTCACTCATCTCAGGGGTTAATGATTTCTGATACACGAGTTTGGATTGTCAATGATCGTGTTGAATGGTCAAACATAGTTTATCTTGCATTGTCTCGAGTCAGAAAAAATATCTCGGCTGCGGAGAATTGTCATAGACGTTACAGAAACCATCGATAAATGTCAAAGTGATAATGATATAGTAAGAAAAAAAATAGCTGGTCATAAACAAAGTGACAAAAAAACCCCCAAAAAACAAACACGACTTTGATCTCGATGTTGAATTTATCATAGCATTAAAACAGCAGAATAATCATTGTGCGAGCTGTAATACAGTAGTGTTGTGGCAGTACTAGAGTAATAATCCAAGACAATTTACCGTAGATAGAAAACATAATAGTCTTGGTCATACACGCAAAAATGTTATGCTCACCTATCTCGAGTGTAATCAGCGTAGGGGTGCTAGTTAAGTGATGGCGGTGGTAACTGTGTGTCCATAAGAAATACTTGTAATTGTTCATGTGTAAATCCACGTTGAGGAGCAATTGAATCTAATCTGTAGATTGTGGGTCTACCCGTAGATGTAACCACACTGGAAATTTTGTGTGGTAATACTCTAGATAGGATCAGTCGCTCTTTCTTCACCACCTTCAAGTTCACTGGGTTCATATAAATATTTAGTCACACTGCCCAGCACTGGTTGTTTTGAAAAATCACGTTGTTGTACAGGTATGTTTTTTTTGTTGTGATCGCACCAATAGGCTTCATAGAAGTTGTTCAAGTGATTTCATTGTTTAACACAGCTATGACACTTAGTAATCTTGCAACACATTCATGAGATCTCGTATCTTGAATTATTTCCTTTGCGTATTGATATCCAAATAACCGCTCAGCAAGTGTTCGATTATATCGTTCAACAATTGCCTGATCACAATGAATTGCAGTATGTCCTTGTCTGATTTTGACATTGCGCCTTTTTTATCAGCGATCATACTGCACCTTGAAATTCTCTGCCAGGATGAACTTGTAGCAGCTGTGGCCATTGCAAGGGTCCACATCAATAAATTCGTTCAAACACAGAAGCTACTTTAGTTGCTGCCTTTGTTGATAGTGGCTCTGTTCCTTGTATCTACATGCAACATCAACGACAGTTATCGTGTATTTGTATGTTAATTGACGTCTACATGTTTTGATAGCATCGTGAGGTAAAAATAAAATATTAGCCTGATGAACTTCATTTGGCATGCTAACATCAAAATGTGAATGCTGAATTGTTTTAGGTGGTGGTAGATAATTTGCCATATTGCCTGTTGTGCTAACCATTTTTCAGCAGCAACACGTTCGACACCTGCTGCTTCAGCGAGTTTACTAATCGCTGCTCTACCCCTCCAGTATCCTCTTGGGCTATAATAAATCAACTCCATTATGATAATAATCGGTTGATTAATTACCAGCTCCTAATACAAACTTACCCTTCATCGCAGATCTCACCAACCAATTAGCTAATGATTCTTTGAAAGATTATTTTTTATGGACTTTAGCGTGTGAATTAATCTTACATCTGTGATATGTCTATCTTGTAGGTTTTTACTTTTATAAGCTACATCATTAGCATGACACGCTTTATCAATAGCATTTACTGGATACTCACCTGGTTTTGGTTGATCTTGGTTATCAAGCCGGATATCAAGTCGAGTACCAGGACCACAGTAATTATATCCTGGAAGATGTTTTTCTCCTGGGTACTTAGCCTACTCTATTTTTTAATTTTGTTTGGATTAGAAATAAATTAAAATTTCTTTGTACCACATAGTTCACACTTACCTGTAACTGCCGATCTGTTATTTTTTGTTGTAATAGTTGTTAGTCCACCTGTGGGAGTACGCCCCCTGCATTTCACACAATATAACTCCATATTATTTATTATATTTCCACAACATGGATGTAAATGATTTTTCAGCGACAAGAAAACAAGAACCGGTCAAGCATCATGCTGCGTTACCAAATTCTGTCTGAATGATTATCATAGGTCCATCTGGAAGTGGTAAAACACAACTGCTGCTTAATTTGATAATGAGGTGGTTGAAATGGGACAAATTGTATTTACTAGCTCCGTCTGTAGATGATCAGCGATGCTACGATGTACTTAAAAAGACTTAAATGAAAACGCAAAGTTGTTAAATGAAAACGGTGATGATGTTATTGAATTTATTACTGATATTGGTGAAGCGCCATCTGTAGATGATATTGATGGATTTATTTATAATTTAGTTGTATACGACGATGTAATGCTGGATAAGCAATCAAATCATGCCAGAATATTTTCACGTAGTAGACACAAAAACACAGATTAATTTATATTACTCAACGGTACACACAAATACCTAAAGTGATCAGGGATAACTAATATTCTTACATTGTTTAACGGAGTCGATACACATACTCTGCGAAATATTCATCAGACTTGATGTAGCGGTGATATGGATATTATTAAGTTTAAAAATTTAATTAGTCAGGCTCAGTTATCCCTGCATGGTTTCATAACAATAAACTTGTATGATCCACGGTCATGATATCAAATCATTCTTGATAAAAAATTTAATTAATAGCAGTAGAGAGGGCGAAGTCTCCTACTCGGCACCCAGTCACCGCAATCCCTTTTTTTTGCGATTTTCAGGAAGGCTTATTTTTGCAATTCAAGGGTGAGTCAATCAGAGTCTGTTCGCCCTCTCTGCTGCTATCCATATGTGAGGGTAGGAGTTGGGCCTATATGTATAATGTCATGTTGGATAAACATGTTTACTAGGTTTGAGTTCTAAATGCAGCCTTAATTCTGTACTTAGAATGAAACTTTGACCTTTAATATGGTTCTAAAATTGTCTTAGGTGTTTATAATAAGGTTGATTAAATCAGAATTAGACATCCCTATCTTATCATACAAAGTGGAATCAGTCTTATTGTTGTGTTCAGAGACTATTTATTTACTTAACTTATTCCCTGCGACTATAGTCCCTTGATTTTCGGACTAAATCACTATTTTACGATTATTGCAAATTCATTCAAGGTCATTTTGAATTATACCGTTGTCACGCATCAAGACTTGTCACATTAGCACATTCGAGGCTATTGGTACATAAACACATTCAAAATTGGAACTAATTCTCAACACGACTGAAATTCATCAAAAACTCTATGAATTTGGATTTTTAATGGTACTGTTGGGACTATTTGGGATTTAATTTGCAATGCTGTAAGTTCTTTTTGAATTTTCATTGTATTCAAGGGAAATAGTTATTCTTGTAATTTACAAAACATTTGCTTTTCACTTTTTTATGTTACTTGGTTTAAGACCATAGAGTCGACAGTCAAGTTTCGCAAAGTGGTGAAGTACTGCAGAAGATCCATCTATGGATAACATTTGATGAAAGCTGGATAAAAATAGTTTTAAATATGGGCTAAACATTTTAAAGAGACTTTCAGTGTGCATATGTATGTATAGCTTATTTGAAATACAAATAGAAGTAGGACTACAACACCCATCAATATGGGAAAAAATCCCCAAAATGTCGGAGTCGATAAATTATGAAAAATAAGTCAAAGTGCCACACATCTGCTGATGCATTCTGAAAACAAATTTGTTTACTCATGATGTAATGGGATCCAAGTCATTCATGGGATACTGGGTAAATGAAAATAAGCAGGCATTCATAAATGTTCAACACATCACTGGTCGAGTTTGTTTTAGGAAGCTTCAACAACATACTATGTTTGATGAATGTAAGTGTATTAAAAGTACGAGATATGGGTGGAGTCTCAAACAAAAATGAATTAGAGAAATGGCGAGCAATGCTCATGTACATCTGCTCTGCCTCTCCCAAATAACAGCAGAATGTTCATGATGGAATAGGTCTATAGTATTATCTCCATTGCAAGAGAAGTTGCTGTCAAACGACTGTGTTACATAGTAACTCTATTTGTCAGCCGAAAACTCTTTGCCATAATGAACGTGTCGCATAGTACCTCTAGTTGTAGGCCAAAAAGGTCAATAACTCTTGCCATTATGATTGTCACACAGTACCTCTAGTTGTATGCTGAAAAGGTCACCAATTCTTGCCATAATAATCATGGCATATGGTACCTCAAGTTGTAGGCTGAAAAGGTTAATAACTCTTGCCATAAAGACTATATCATGTAATATCTCTAGTTGTAGGCTGAAAAGGTCAATAACTCTTGCCATAAAGACTATATCATGTAATATCTCTAGTTGTAAGAGGTAAAGGTCAATAACTCCTGCCAGAATGATTGCGTCACACAGTACCTCTAGTTGAAAGCGAAAAAAATCACTAATGAAAAGGTCAATGACTCTTGCCACACAGTACCTCTAGTTGTAAGCTGAAAAGGTCACTAATTCTTGCCATAATAATCGTGGCATATGGTACCTCTAGTTGTATGCTGAAAAGGTCAATAACTCTTGGCATAATGATCGTGGCATATGGTACCTCTAGTTGTATGCTGAAAAGGTCAGTAACTCTTGGCATAACGATCGTGGCATATGGTACCTCTAGTTGCATGCTGAAAAGGTCAGTAACTCTTGCCATAACGATTGCCACACAGTACCTCTAGTTGTATGCTGAAAAGGTCAATAACTCTTGGCATAACAATCATGGCATATGGTACCTCTAGTTGTATGCTGAAAAGGTCAGTAACTCTTGGCATAAAGATTGTGGCATATGGTACCTCTAGTTGTATGCTGAAAAGGTCAGTAACTCTTGGCATAACGATCGTGGCATATGGTACCTCTAGTTGTATGCTGAAAAGGTCAGTAACTCTTGGCATAAAGATCGTGGCATATGGTACCTCTAGTTGTATGCTGAAAAGGTCAGTAACTCTTGGCATAACGATCGTGACATATGGTGCCTCTAGTTGTATGCTGAAAAGGTCAGTAACTCTTGCCATAACGATTGCTGCACAGTACCTCTAGTTGTGATCTGAAAAGGTCACTAATTTTTGCCAAAATGATTCTGTCAAACAGTACCTCTAGTTGTAAGCTGAAAAGGTCAATAACTCTTGCCATAACGATTGTCACACAGTACCTCTAGTTATATGCTGAAAAGGTCACTAATTCGTGCCATAACGATCGTGGCATATGGTACCTCTAGTTGTATGCTGAAAAGGTCAGTAACTCTTGCCATAATTTCTGGAACACAGTAATTGGTAAATATGACATCTTAAAATAATTACAAAGTATAGAACAATTTACAGTAAGCTGATCATTCTGTAACAAACATATGCAAATTCAAACGTCATCAAAGCATCCAAAATGTGATGCAGTGGCCTACATTTGGCATTACTGAATTAATCGTCTGGAGATGCATATACATGTACAAATTGCGAAGAGTGTGAGTGTAATATGGCCACAATATGCAGGGTGTAAGGAACAAAGATTTGAAGAAAAAAATCTATAACTCTACCGTGAAAATATATCATTGCAAGCTTTTCTTAGGATGAGGTAGTATTTCAGAGATAAACCTACATAAAATATATCTAAGTGTAGGTGTCATATGGTGTACGATATTTATGATCTTAAGAAAGGATGAAGAAAGAACAAAAGGAAGGAAGGAATCAGTACCAATAAATAGATATAATGGTTTATTTCTCTCTCAACTCCATTTAGTTCTTTTAAAAGAGGGGAAAACATGCTCTTGGCGATAAATTCCCAAGCAATTTCCTTAATTAGCGAAATCTTCTCACTAGAGCGCCAACTGTTCCAGCTACTACTCCTCCAGTCACCTTGACAGCAGCGCCTACTGCTCCTGTTGCCGCAGCCGATTGTGCAGCAGCAAAGAATGATCCAGCGGCAACATTTCCAATCCCCGACTGTATGGCAGCGGCTGCACTTCCTGCTGCCACTCCCGCTGATGTAAAACCTACAGCGCTAAGTATGGGTATGGCAACAAATGAGGCTGCTGCAGCACCAACAACTCCGATGCCAGTGTAAATTGCTGCGGACTGCCATGCTGAAAGATTTGCAATAAAAATTACATCTGTAGCCACTGACTTAACAACTGAATTACTATGCATCATTTTCTATGTGTAAGATGTGCTTTACACACACACACACACACATATATTACTTAAACAGAAAATGTTCTTCGGTGTTTTTGCATGTGAATTTTGTTACCGCTTTGTATACTGGCATACATTGCATGATGTTTTGACCCCATGGTATAAACAGATTCGGTATATATTGCTACTTTGTGCGATCATTTTGTGCATATTGTATACTGTTGGTCTTAAAAGTCTAACGAAAATACGCCATATTGTAACGAAATTACCCCGTGCCGTGTATAGCCAAGACATCATGAACTTATTCCACAATCCCCATTTTTTCCCCGTACCGTAAAAAAATTACCCCATACTGTGTACAGTTTAGCCAAGACATCATGAATTTATTCCACAATCTCAATGTTTTCCCGTACCGTAATGAAATTACCCCATACCGTGTATAGTTTAGCCAAGACATCATGAATTTATTCCACAATCCCAATGTTTTCCCATACCGTAATGAAATTACCCCGTACCGTGTATAGTTTAGCCAAGACATCATGAATTTATTCCACAATCCCAATGTTTTCCCATACCGTAATGAAATTACCCCGTACTGTGTATAGTTTAGCCAAGACATCATAAATTTGTTCCACAATCCCAATGTTTTCCCATCCACTCTCACATGAATCCGTACTTGCACTCTCTTTGGTCAGCGAGCGCTATGCAGTCTGATTGGCTATTTATGCTGTGTGCTATATACCTATAAATAGCGCCACGTAAATGTAATGATTAACTTCATTGTTATCCTGTACAGCACTTGTATATAGCAGAGTCCACCATCGCGTGACATTTTTAATACAATATCTCAAACCATGCTAGATCTGCATAGTCACGTTGCAATGATTAGTTCCTATTGAAATTGGTATGTTTGCCTGACATTACAGGAAATTCCAGAATTTGCTTATTGTTCAAGAAGTGACATCTGCTACCAAAATGGTCGATATGATCTGACCTTTGTTGAGCAATCACTGCGGTGTCTAAGTGTAGGTGAACGAGATCATGATGGTTCAGATTAATCTGGGAAACATACACAATTTTTCCATCAAAATTTATATAAAAATATATTACTTCAGAACCATCACGTCACTACTTCACCACCCATCTTCAACCGTTACGTTGCTACTTCACCACCCATCTTCATTTTCATTAGACTGAACTCGCGTTGCATCTCTATGCAACTCTCCATCTGCAACACCTAAAGGCTGACTTAACCTTCATCTAATTCACCACCTCGACTTAACCAAGTCATGTCCTTTACTTGTATACCTTAAATCTTAAGTGCTATAAGTCAGTATAATCCACTGAGAGAGAGAGGGTACAAGCCAACCCCACCTTATAATTACATGTATTGTTAAAAAATTCTCGTTTTGGTCTACTTAAACTTGCATTTTATTGTCATATTTTGAATGAAAGTGCATTGAAAAAGCAACTGCTGCTAGTCTAGAATGGATGGATTTTGTTTTTCTGTTAATCTAAGTCAATTCTGCTTTTCTGCTTATGATGGACTGGATTTATTTTCTGTCAATTCAATGCAGTAAGGAGAATGTGATTTTAGTTAGAAATGTATTCGAAATTAAAGTAGTTTAAGTGTGTATTAGGTCTTCCATAACATGGGTGATGTCACTCGAATTTGCAGGAATAAGCAAGTATATTTTGAGGAAATTCAAGACGTATAAATGTAAGTATGTTTATTACCATTCTTATTACCAGCTGTCATTTGCATGCTTGCTGTTGTAGAGACCCCAGCTATGACCTGTATCATACGGTGCATATCTTATATTGATAGCCTAACATTGTTTCAAAATAAATAATAAGAGGGAAAACTGCAAAGCAGCTGCTGTGTGACAGTCCATTTAGCCAAATAGAAATAATACTTTTTCATTGTCTTTTCGACGGGTCTTTTATTAAATTATCATTAATTGATTTGCCTTAGGTTCCAACGGCGTTCATTGTTATGTTGCGCTTCTCTGGATGGTCAATGGTATCCTTTGCAAATATCACTGAGAGACCAGCAGATCGTGAATAATCACTGGAATATCTTGCCAGGCCCAGTATTGTCATGGCAAAGTCAACATTTTCGAGACATGATTCAATATGCTTTCCATCAGTGCTGTATATGGCACTGTTGCATAACGCCAAAACACCACTATTAACAAAACCAAGTCCCATTTACAATTTCGTATGCAGTATCGCCTGCTTTCAAACATTTTCCTTCGATCTCCATGAATGCCTCGGCAGGCAGGAAATATATACTTATATCTTGTACTTAGAGCTTGATTCGTCCACGCATCATAAGAATAATACTGATAATCACACACTGATTCATCTTTGAGGACTGGCACATCCATGTCAAATACGGAATCAGATACACGCCTCAACATTTTATTCTATTATTTGTTGTTTAAAACGAGGTCCGAGCCAGACCACTTCCCGCTATCAGACTTGTGGTCATATTTTTCTCTCCTGATGGCTTGTTGTTTTGTCAGTGATGGCCTGCCAGATCTTACTTTCAACTTTTCTCTTGCAGCTTGATTTATTAGTTTACATACACTTGCTGGCATCACTTTGGTGCTGGGCAGTTTTACCAACAGTGGTTTTGGTCACGCTATTTGCGTGAGTCTGTCCTTGATAGCTGAGAATGCTTTACCAGCAACATCAACAACAGTGCCAATACCTTTATCACAAAGTCGATGGCTTTCATTCATAACTGTTTTGCAATTGGGACAGCTTTTGGGGCTATCCTTCTGAATAAACCTTGAACACAATAGCTGAGTCCATCTCTGTAGATAGCTTTATAAACCGGTAATCGTGAATTTATCACTCTGATGTCTTGTGGTCCTTTTTGGCTGGTGGTAATTCGTATAATTGTTCTCCTAGATTTTTTTGGTCAGATTGCAAACTTGGGGACTTGATCCCCCCCCCCCGCAAAGTCATTGTCATTTTTTTGAGGGTCTATGCCCCTCCTTTTCCAACCAGGTTTACATACAAGGCTCAGATTGGCCTTCGGTATTAAACAAATTAATATTATTTTAAGGCGGGGAATCGCCTTTATAACAGGGTCAGCATCCCCCTCTTGCTGCATTTTGTATCACCACCAAAACAAGGAAAAAGTGCTCTAAAAATAGACTGGGACTACAGAGTGCTGAACCAAAATAAAAAAAATTGTGACCCAATTATAATAAACAGATCACAATTACTACTTTTGGGATTGTAGTCCCTGTCTATTTAAGAGCATATTTACCTCTCATTTTGGTGGTGATACAAAGGTTTTTTTTAGTCATTCTTAGTACTTCTTTAAAGAAAATTGTTCGTTTTGTTTAGAATATGAGGACTGTGTGTGGTTTTCAGTGTTTCAGTATTTTATGGACTTCATTACACCATGAATAGACTTGTACAGATTTAGAACACATCTTACATGGCATGTTTTGAATGGATTTGTGAATTTCTTTTTCAGTTTTGAACTGAAAGTGATTCTTTCAACTAATGTTGCTTGCTACCTAGTTTATTTTCTTTAATCTTAGAAATACTCCAAATAATTCTTCTTTAAGCACATATTATCCACACAAGAGAAATCTCCAATTTCACACTTGTATGTTTTTTTTGGGGTGTGAGTAGGGTCATATTTACATTGGTCAGAAGTAAACATTTCGAATCCGATTACTAATACTTCATGCTATACACAAGACAATGCCCAAACAAATAGTTAATCCTATCTCAACAGGGCCAGTTGTTGTTGTTGTTGCTGTTGTTCTAGGGTTTAACATCATTTTTCAGCACAAGATAGGCTATACATGGCGGCCAGTATAACTGGTGGAGGAAGAACCCTGGAAAACCCAGGGAAGAACCACCGACCCACGAGAAGCTACTGGCAGGCTTTCCCACCTACCCACGCTAGCCGAATCAACAGGGCCATATTAAGGCCTTTGGGGGCCCTGGGCACAGCCAACATAGGAGCCCATAGATATGGTTACAGTACTATTAACAACACTCCTTGTGAAATCAGATGATAATATACAGGGCCCCTTGAGCCTTGCCTGTGAAATCCAATGATAATGTACAGGGCCCCTTGAGACTCTGGGGCCCTGCCAGTGAAATTAGACAATAATATATGGAGCCCCTTGAGCCTCGGGGGCCCTGGGTATGTTGCCCACTTTGCCCTATGGTTAATCTGGCCCTGTATCTCAAATTGCTAAACATATATACTTAACAATATCCCTAACCCTTCCAAAACATAGTCCATAATCTGTCTGTATTCAGCTTTATATAGCTGGTAACAAAAGAACACTTGTATTTCTCCAACTATGTTAGAATAATAAAAGTTAATGCCCTAAAGTGCTTTCAATCAGCAATAAGTAAATGGTAACCAATATTGGGAATAAAGAATGAATAAGTAGTGAAATGTATGTAGAAATAGTTGAATTGGGAATATGCAACTGGTTACTTATTCCTTGTTGAATTGGTAACTGGTTACTCTGTAATGGCCTTAGCAAATGGGGTCCCATTTGGATCACTTTGGCAGGGTCCCTTGGATTTTTTTTTTTTGGGGGGGGGGGGAGACACCAAACAGATGCCCCTCCCACAAAGTGTTTTTATGTCTTTCTGTAACACTGGATTAACAGTTACGCTGTTCAATTGGCTTCAGGTCAGCCCTGTCAGGTTACTTATTCCTTACTCAACTGAGAATAATGAATAAGTAACCAACTTGACGTCATTTCCATTACATATACCATTTACAGACATAAAGAGTCCATGTCACGTGCTCAGTAATTTGTTGAGTGCAAGCAAATCATGTCAACAGTCAACAACACTGAAAGTGGAGGCTTAAAGTGTTTACATTCAACAAATACTGATTAAAACCGGTCTACATATATAAAGATACCAAACAAGATATACCTAATGTACAGGGCCAAACTGGCCCCTGCCCTCATACTATTATGGGAAATCATCAGTTCCCCTATGTTTCTGGTTAAAATGCCACCAAAGAAGATGTTGAAAATCGACCCTAAGCAAAGGACATTGGATATTTTGTTTCAAGATTCAAATTCCACTAATCAGCAGCATTCGGTTTCTTCATCTGATGTTCAGGATGCAAACGTGTGCTCACCCTCCAGCGTAATGTAAAAATTTGCAAAAGTTTGACAGTTTCAGCTGAAGCGGCTAAAATTGTAGTCGTGGTTGCGATATGACAATGGCTGTGCAAATAAAAATGAGGACCTTATGTATTGTGAGATATGCACAGACAACAAAAAGGTAAATGGTATGAACAAGATTGCTAGGAACAGAAATTTTCAAAATTCAACGTTAACCAGACATGCAGATCTCGCTGACCACAAATTATGTCTAATAGTCACTGAGTTACGAACTTTGAAAAATGTAGTGCAAAGCTCATATCAGATCAAGACAAAGCCATAACTGTCTTACTGAAGGTTGTTAAATGGATGGCAGATGAAGACATCACATTGAACAAATTTAAGTCTTTTGTGAATCTTTTACATGAATTGGGAATTCAAGATCTTGACGTTCTAAGAGTCAATAGCAGTTTGCTAACAAAGCTGTTAAAATTAAGAAATCTCCTGTGGTAACATTACTTGCAGATGAGAGCAATGACATTTCCAACAGGAAAAGGCTGGTCATGTATGTTCAGGCATTGAATGAAGACTTTATTCCAGTGTTATTATGTGTGCAATGTTGAATGCTTAGATGCCTCTGGGAAGGTTGTTGTTGTTGTAGGATTAACACCATTTTTTCAGCACACAATAGGCTATACATGGCGGCCAGTATTAATGGTGGAGGAAAACCCGAGAAATTCCCAGAAAGAAACACTGACCCTCAAGAAGCTACTGGCAAGCTTTCTCACATACCCACATTGGCCGAATCCAAGACTCGAACCTACGCAGACAGAGGTGAGATGGCAGTGATCTGTAATGGAGAGCGATTTAGACCACTCGGGGCCCCTCCACTGGGAAGGAAATCGCCGCACCCGTTTTGAAAGAAATGTCAGGCAAGCGTGTTCCAATGGCAAAAATAATGAGTTTGGGGTCAGACGGAGCATCTGCTATGATGGGCAAGGGAAAAGGAGCAGCTGCAATATTGAGAAGGGAAAATCCTCATATGCATAATGTTCACTGTTTTGCCCGCAGGTTGTCGCTGTGTACCTCCCAGGCCGCAGAGAAAATAGAACCATTAAAAAAGCATCGCCTCTAAAAAAAACTGCATGCTCCGCTTGGTCATTATCACTTCCTGGACTTCAAAGATAAAGTGAAAAAAAAACAGCTGATAACTTTTTTTTTATACATTTGATATATTTGGTAATTCATTCATTGCACTTTCTGAAGCTGTTATTGTCTAGTCTGGCAAATTTAATTATCCCTATTTTAATAACTGCTAAAGACAGTTTACTTTAGACTAATTCAGGCTGAGTTTTTTAGCACAAGGGAGCAGTCATTTTAGTTAGCTGTGTGCTTAGATCAGTTACAATCTCTTCAAGTACAATATCCAATGAAATTTCAGCTACAGTAGATGAAAGTAACAGAGGTATGCCAACATTCTCTCTATTGCGCATGTTGCAAATGTAAACAACTTCACCTTACACCCACCACTTTCTCAGTTCATGATATCTGTTGTGCGCCCCCACCCCCCAAAGAACACAGGTATTATTTTTGTATGATTTGATTTTGGCTTTATGACTGAAACATTTAAGTCACAAGCATCAAAACAGTCCATCTGAATAATTCTCCTGTATTTCCCCCACAGAACAGTATATATTAGTGAGAGTCCCACACAAGCCCAACACCCCAACCACGTATGATGAAAAGTGACTTATTTTAAAATTGCACATTACATTTTTTTAATATAGCAACCAATATTATGATGAAAGACAGGATCATGAAACTTGTCATAATTGTTCCTCAGATGTCACTGATAAATTTTGCAATGTGAAAAGGGATGGAACAGATCAGGTTAATGGAGGTCAACGAACAAAGTTTAGAATATTTGCTTATTGTTTGTTTAACATTGAAGAAAGTGAATTTGCTTTGTCAACATTTATTTCCTTATTTCGCTACAAATAACTGAAAAGAAACATCTAAACTATATACATGTATTTCTTTTACTTAATGCAACAGCTTTAAATTTAATTTGTCTTCACTACAGTATCCTAAGACTTCTAATTTCCCCATAATAAATGTCATTACACACACAATACTGCCTCAAGGCATATTGTGTAAGCAAGAGCAAACAAAGCAAAATTAGCTTATTTTCATGCATAAAATCAATGATAATGTACCATTTTGTTCAGAACATGATACATAATGATATGAAAATAAGAAAAATAATTGCAAATATTTTCACATTTGTTTTAAGGTGGCACTCTACAGTTTCATATTTTGCATAGGGTTAGAATTTTAAAGAAAATGAATTTCCCTGGGTGTCCTCACTGGTTATACTGCCTATTTAGAAAAGACCTTGTATATCTTAGGCATTATTCAAAGAACCTTTAATTCCCTTTATTTTGGTATATGATTGATGCGTGTTGTTCTAGGGTTTAATGCCATTTTTCGGCACAAGATAGGCTATACATGGCGGCCAGTGTAACTGGTGGAGGAAGAACCCTGGAAAACCCAGGGAAGAACCACCGACCCACGAGAAGCTACTGACAGGCCTTCCCATGTACCCAAGCAACCAGAGCCTTGGACTCAAACCCACGCAGACAGAGGTGAGATGGCAGTGATCTGGAATGGTGAGCACTTTGGACCACTCGCCCACTCTGGGCCCCGATTGATGGGTTTAATATGGGTTATAGAGTATATGGCTTGGCCTAACTTCAAATGTGCACCTCTCAAAAAACTGCTAGCCCCGATTGCTCATTTTCACTTCCTGGACTTCAGAGGTAAATTGTGAAAAAAAAGAGGTGATAACTTTATTTTACATTTGATATATTTAGTAATTCATTCACTGCACTTTCAGAAGCTGTTATTGTCTAGTCTGGCAACATTAATTTTCCCTATTTTAATAACTGCTTAAGATAGTGTACTTTAGGCTAATGCAGGCTGATTTTTTTTGCACAAGAAAGCAGTCATTTTAGTTTGCTGTGTGCTTAGTTCTTTTCAATCTCTTCATGTATAATGTATAATATCCAATGAAATTTCAGCTGCAGTAGATGAAAGTAACAGGAATGCCAACATTCTCTCCACTGTGCATGTTGCAAATGTGAACAACTTCACCTTACACCCACTACTTTCTCAGAAGTTCATAATATCTGTAGACCGCCCTCATATATACCCGCCATGTCGGCCAATTCTGCGCAACGATACGTCATTTCGGTAAACATTGGATCACGTGCTATTTTGGGTCAAAAATCCATTTTGTATCCAGAAAGAATAATTGTATATTAATTAAGAAAAGTGATATTCATAAAGTGTACAAAAATAACCCACAGTTAGACTCGAAATGCTCATAAAAATGTCATTTCTAAATGGCAACGTGAAGACCCACTTGAATCTGTAACCCAGAAAATTCGATTTACTATTTATCTTTTAGAATAATACAAATAAATACATTATATAAAAGATGGAAATGTATACCTTAAAACAAAACTATTTTAATCCCAGTTTCCAATTTTGCGATAAGTTGTCCCACACGTACAAAATTGTCTGCTACCCAACGTGTCTACTTGTCGCTATAACAAATTATCAACACATTCCTCGGCTTATAGTCTGTTAATAAATTCTGTAGCAATTTTTCCCCATCAACAAGACATTGTAATCACATTACATCCTATTCATTGTTGTTTCTCTTCCACGTAATAGCTTCTTTTTCATACAATGTTGAACTTTACTTTTTTTTACATCGGTTTAGTTTGCTTAATACCTCTTGCCATTTATTAGCATTTTTATGCTGAATTTTGTAAAACTAGCTATAAACCTGACTTAATTACTCGACTGAACTGCTGACAGAAACAGTCCAAAGTAATATATTCCATTTCTGTAGCCCAATGGATAAACATTACATCTTTTCAAAGCTATGCGCAGAATAGGCCGACATATCCCGAGTCAGGAAAACAGAAGGGGTGGTATCCTCTGTGTCCAAAATTAATATTATTTTGAACAGAATATTCTGGTGACCATTGTATCTTTTCAAATGGTAAGCACTGCTGTATTTTATTTTTGTCAATCGCTCGAATTCCGTATGCGTTTTGGTTCAATACTGGAAATGAAAACCTTAGGTGCGCAGAAATGCCAGACAGCAGTGTGTATATATATATATATATATATATATATATATATATATATATATATATATATATATATATATATTGTTGTGACGTTGACTATAATTTATGACAAATTATAAAATAAACAACACCAACATGTAGAATGTGTGACCGGTTTCGCTTTAATGCTTCATCAGACGCATTAAAGCGAAACCGGTCACATGTTCTATGTGCTGGTATTGTTTATTTTATAATTTATGATGTTACCTTATGACGTAATTGTTATTTTAAAATAAAAGACGTTATTTGTTTCTTTCAAAACATTTTGTGCCTGAAGAAGCATACATTAAATATGAAACTAGTTGCACTGAATTTTCGGCCTTTGTGTTTTTAAAAGAATATATATCCCAATTCTGTGTGTGTGTGTGTGTGTATATATATATATATATATATATATATATATATATATATATATATATATATATATATATATAAGCTATGAAATGACAATTCCTTTGCTAAACATGATATCTTTTGTGTAAATCGTTACGCAACAGTGATAAAACTCCTTTTCATCACACAATTGCTTTTTATATAACAATAATAAAGAGGAATTTGTATAGTGCCTAATCTTTAGAAGCTCTAAGCGCTTTACAACATTAGACAACATCTATAAGATAAAAAACATATAATGCTATGATTACAAAAACGACCATGAAATTAGAAAACCTAAAAAACATGCAGAGAATATTTAAGGTAGGAAACATTATTAGGTCTTTAAGTTTGTTCTTGCAGTCAAAATAAGTCAGTTTTGAGGGCCCTCTTGAATGGGATCACTGTGTCTAAGTTCAGTGGGCAATTCATTACACGTTGCTGGGCCCTGGTATGCAAAAGAACGCTGTCCATTAGTACTAATATTAGTACCCTTACTCGAACCTCGTGGACAGGGTACTAACATGAGCATATACGTGTTAATGGAGCAAGCCGGGTGTGATTCACACCCAGCGCTCCTTTAGCCTAAAAATAAAACTTTAAACATATTCCTTTCATGTAATCCAATAAATTGAGTAGTCCTCTTATTTAATACCGGAAGTATCGAAAATCATTGTAGAAATAGTTGTAAAATCTCGTTTACCTTTTTTAGCCGATATTTTCGTTTAGATCGTCCACCATATTATTTCAAATAATGATTACTTCCGTTCTCAGCCTCGTTTGTTTGTGTGCCATATAAGGACATTGTTGCCTTTTTTTGGAAATGTAAACAAATCGTAGCAAAATTTTGGCGCCGTTTGGGTCAGAAATTCTGCGCATTAAAAGTAAATACGGTTTATCGGCAACTTTGAAATTCCACCAGGAAGCAATTATTCGCATTTAATTGATAATTGTATAACGTAGAAAATCCAAAATATGGTCTGGCAAGACTTACGTAGAAAAGGGGTCACGGCGAGAGTTTCGCGTTATCTGTCATGTATCTGATTTCTACACTGTTTGTTTTTCTGACTTTAGTGACAAATTTTTTTGCTCCATTACATGATATGGGATCAGTTCGTAGCCTCAACCACAACAAATCAAGTTGAGGCTACGACATCGTAGCTAGCTGTCCATATGACTGTTTTGGACACAGAAGAAACGAAAGCAAACTTATTTGTCTAACTGTGGTAGTTGCTCCCGTGGGAAATGGCTCTCTTACTTTGCAGAAGCGGACGGAAAAGGAAATATATACTTACAGGGTGACATGTTCTCACAGCTGATACTATTACAACGAACAATAGATTAACTTCATATGTCGAAGGTATAATGGTACCAATTGCGCAAGTTGAGGTGGGTGGAGCTTTACATTCAGAACTAACGAACAAAGCTAGCTGTGATTGGTGCATTATGTAAGAGTTGTACTTTCTGTTAAAAAAAGTTGAGCCCCTTGACAACATGTGAGGTTATGTTAATTCATATCTAGATCATATTTTGTATTTTTTTATGATTTGTTTAAAATGTGGTACACATGGCTGAAACTGTCTGTTGTGACTAGATAACTCTTACACCTGTCTAGTTTCAGCAGAGTTATGTCTCTTAAACGCAATGGAGTACCTGGTTTTGTCCTTGTCAAATTGGTAATATAATATTGTTCTCTATGACAGTGTGTGACATGCATGCTGAGGTAGGATAGAAAGTATATTTATTTCACAAAACATTAGCATTGAGGCATATGGAAAAACAATTGGTACCGTGATACCTTGAGCGCGCAAGCGTAGTTGGTGTCGGTTTGCCTAACAGTAGTGTTCAGTAATGGAGTAGAAAGACAGTAATGTAAAAAAAAAATGAGGTAATAGAACAAGAAATCAAGCAGTTTGCACATACAGTACTGAATATGGACTATATTGAATAATAATAAAAACAGTCGTTTTTGCACAGTGAGTTGTTGTTTATCCATTGACATGAATATAGTCTATGATGTTGCTGTTGCAGTACAATGATGGAATATATATATATATATATATATATATATATATATATATATATATATATATATATATATATACGTGTAGCAGGAGCATATATTTTATAATTTTATTTATTCATGTTTTAATTAGGCAGAAGTAGGTATTTTATTATTTTATATAGTTAATGTTTATTAATGAGTGAAATAAAGTCATCAGTTGCAAATATTGCGTTATTCTCATTTTACACATATTTAGCCATTTAGGCAACATTGAACCAGGATTACCTGTTCGAGTTTTGTTCACTGAGTAATGAAGCTACCCTGATTACTGTTCATGCTGGGTTGTTCTATTGTATGACAAGTGGTAAACAACTTTCTGATTGGTTAGTTTGCTACTTGTCTGTATAAACTTTTTTTTTTCTTTCGGGGGGGGGGGGGAGGGGGGCACCAGACAGATGCCCCCCACCCCCGTCAGCCAAAGAGTAAATGTTTTTATGTGTTACTGATTTCCCCCGATATGTTGCAATGTGTTTTTATAAAAAGAATTTCGTTCAAAAATTTAATGAATTTTTGACGGGGTATTTTAAATTCCTAGTGTATTCTATAGGTTTGTTTTTCCGAGTAGTTTTTATCACCTAACTCGGAGTCCCGCTCCTATTTTTATTTTGTGACCTTGGCTAGAGGTCCCTATATCCCGTGTCTGCTATTGGTGTTTATGCTATATGTTTGTTTGTGCTATAAGTGTTTTCGTGTAAGGGATAGCCTTATGTCGCATCATACCCAGTTGTCTTATGATCCTCATAATCGGATCTTATAAAATTGTTCAAAAGTTAATTTAATACATTTTGGAATTTAGGCGAAGTGGCGGTGTGTTACATATTATTTACAAAAAAAATACTGTTAGTGTTTTGATGTGTGCTATATATATAAAATTGTTCAAAAGTTAATTTAATACATTTTGGAATTTAGGCGAAGTGGCGGTGTGTTACATATTATTTACAAAAAGAATACTGTTAGTGTTTTGATGTGTGCTATATATGTGTCGCCCTTCGCAGGTTTTTGTATAAATTTAGCCGTATTCGAGAGAGCTCCATATTTTCTTTAATCTTTTATACTTCACTCTCTCGAATAGGTTACTTCTTTTTATTTCTTTATTACCAAAGTCAAAAGTTTTCCAGAATATGATTTTATAACTGTGTCCGTATACATGGGAATAAAAAAGGGGGAGAGGGGGTAGGGACAGCCGGTACGAGTGCAAGTCCTTTTAAGGTAACTATCCTATGGATAGTTTTCATTGCACTCGCCCCTTCGCCTTAAGTTCCAATAACTATCACCTGACCGCAGGCCCTCATTGTTTTTATAATGTAATTACTAATTTCATACAACGTCTTTTTTGTGAATTTACCATCTAAATATAGAATATTCTGTTTCACATATGCATTAGTTTTCTGAATTTCATTTATAATTTTTATACGGTCTTCAAGTGTTTTTTTTTGCATTGTAACATAACATGATTTTTAGAAAAAGGTCCTATTTTGCACAGTGGACATTTCGGCGGTACTCTGACCATACGCCGTCTCACTGCAGCCTCTCCTGTCAACCATACATTATGCGTGTATTTGAAGCAGAGGCTTTGAATTTTCAAAGATCCTAATTTTTTCCAATTACCCCATGCCCTATCCCAATTAACGTATATATTTTCTTTTTCTATTGTGCTCTTTATATTTTTTGTAATTTCTTCTCTAATCCAGTTATATGTTAGATTTTCTTCTTTTTCCCATAGTTTCTTTTTGTCTCTGTATTTTAAAATAATCTCTTTAACATTTCTATATTTCCTTGGGACTTCTAACTGTTTAATTAATTTATTATTTTTATATATATATCATCTCTATTTCTTATGAAGAATCCATAACGGTATATGTAGATACCTTCCCATGGACTCTTCGGTTCTGTTCTTATTCTTTTAAATCTATTTAAAATATTTGCTGCTTTCATTAAAATGGGGCATGGGAGTGCTACGCCCCCCGTTAGTCTTGTACAATATTTCCTTCTTTATATGATGTAATTTGAAGTCCCATATGTAATCTATTATAGTTTTATCTATTGTATTTAAAATTTCATTACTTATATCGGTAGATTTTAGAATATACTTCATTTGCACATGCATATACGTTTTCGCTACTTGTGTTCTTTCCATTCAGCATAACGGAGTTAGAGCCCAGGTTTTCACATTTCGTTCAATTGCTTCCTTTATTTGTTTACAGTTTTCCTTCTCCGCATTTTCTCCAAAATATATCCCTAGCGCTTTGACCTGCTTTTGATTAATTGGGGCATCCCTGGGTGGTTGCCTTTCCAGTTGCCTATTTTAAGTATCTCAGTTTTTTCATGATTAATCCGTGATCCTGACGCTTTACTAAACTTTTCAAATTCTTTAGTCAGGTGCTTAAAGGAGTTTGCATCCTTTATAAAGTTAGTGCAGTCATCGGTATGTTGTAACATCTTGACTTCATCCTTTATGTTCGGTAGTTTAATACCTTCAATATTTTTGTTTAGTTGGATACTTCTACTTAGAATTTCAATAGCTATTACGTATAATAGCATAGATAGTGGGCATCCCTGCCTCACTGATCTTTTAATTTCGAATTTACCTGTTTTGGCTCCAATTACCTGTACTCTTGAAGTTATTTTGTTATACAGGATTTTAGTTCATCTTTGAAAGTTATTTCCAAAACCAAATTTTCCTAGCACTTTTTGTATATAGTTATGTTCTAATCTGTCAAAAGCTTTATCTTGATCAAAAAGTACCATGGCAGCTTTTTGTCCGGTATCGTTTATGTCTTCTGTAATAGTTTTAATACTTAAGATATTATGTTGTATGTCCCTGCCTTTTGGTCCACACGTTTGATTTAGATTTATTATATTTCCCATTCCTTTTTTTATCCTGTTTGCTAGAATGTTGCTAAGTATTTTGTAGTTAGTATTTAGGAGGGAGATGGGCCTCCATTTTTTAAGCTCTTCCCTATCGCCCTTCCCTTTGTATATTAATGTTATTATTCCCTCTCTCATACTCTCTGTCATAGCCTCATTTCTTAATAATATGTTGTTATATAACCATTCTAAAATTGGCGACAGCTCCCCACAGAATTTCGTGTAGAAATCCGTGGTGAGTCCATCTCCTCCTGGAGATTTCCCTTTTGTAAGGTCCCAGATACTTTCTATTATTTCTTCTTGTGAGATGAAACCATCACATAAGTCTTTATGTTCTGATGGAATTTTCTCACATTCAATGTCTTTTAGATACTCATCTATTTCTTTGTCTTCTATTCTTTGGGATGTGTATAGTTGGGTATAGTAATCTTCTATATGCTTTAAGATTTCATTTTTATCATTTGTTGTTTTATCTCCATAGATTTTTAAAGCATCCATTACTTTATCCCCCCCCCTTCTAATTTCCTCACGCTTGTATAGCCCTCTCACTTTCTTATATATTTGTGTAAACTTTCCAGCTCTTATTTCTCTACCCCTTATTTTCTCCTCATCGACATTATTAAGTCTATTCTTAAGTTTATTTTCAAGTTGGATTATCTTTTTTAAGTCGTAGTTCTATGCCTCTTCTTCTAGTTTTAGTTTCATTTGTGCAAATTTGACTGCTATATTTTTTATTTTAATTTTCAAATCATCCCATTCTTTAATTATGTCCATATTTCCATTTTTCATCATTTTATTTATTAATTGTTTAATCTCTGAAATAAAATTAGGATCCTCTAGTAGTTTATTGTTGAATTTCCAAGTCCCTTTTCCCCATTTATTTTCATTTGGTACAGTTAGTTTAATGAATATCAATTTGTGATCTGAAATCTTAAAAATTTATTATTTTTGCTTCTTTATAAATATTTTCTTTGTAGTTAGTACATAAAATTTTATCTATCATACTCCCTTTATTATTTTTGTATTCAAAATTATATTCTTTTCTTAGTATATTTAGTTTACGATATATATCCGTACGTTTATGTGCATTAACTAAGTCCTTCATTATTAATTTACATTTCAGGTCATTAGTGGTTAGCTCCTCTTCCCTGTCTATATTGTCTTCCACCCAGTTGTAGTCTCCCCTTAGTATTACATTTCCCATGTTATATTGTTCTAGTTATTTAGATAGCTCTTTAATAAAGCTATGTTTTTTTATAGTTATTTGCAGGTACATAAAAATATTGATAAAATGTGTTTTTCCAAATCTTATATGAATCATTCTCCCTTTAAAATCTTTCCCCTCATTTACCCTTTCCCAGCTATAACCCGGTTTATTTTTGATTAAAATGGCTACCCCCCCCCCCCCAATATACATCATTTCCTTCATAATCACTTTTAATTAAAATCCCATTTAAGTAACTCTCGCAATATGCTTTTATTTCGTCAGTAAACCCATTGTGAGTTTCTTGGAAAAACAAAATGTCGTATGCTAAGTTTGGACTAAATTTGTTAATTTTTTCCTTGTTTATGCCGTTTACATTTATAGATAAAACTTGGAAGTTCATTCCTTCCATTTTCCCGCTTCTCCAGGGTGTCGCATTATGGTTATTATATTTTGATTTGTTTGTAATTTGTTTTGGGTTTGGTTATGTTTTTTATATTTGAATATTTCAGGTGGAGGTACTAGCCCCCCTCCCCCATCCCCATGGTGCTGTTAGTGTCATTTGGCGACGTTTCCAGTGTCTCATTTTCCTTCTGGGTTGTAGTGTTTTCCGTTGTTTCAGTCTCTTGGTTTGTTGTCTCGGTCCTTATCGTACTTGTAGTCTCCTCCGTGCTCTCATATTCGGATTCCATCTGTGCATTTCTGTCATTTTCTTCATCGTTTTCATTTTTTTCATTTCATTCTCTGTCTCGCTTTCGTCAATTGCTGTTTCCCTCTTTTTCTTTTGTGCCTGTTTTTTTCTCCCTTATTTGTTTTTCTTTTTGTGATATTATATCTGTCTTGTCCATTTCTTCATCTTCTTTTTCTTGGGGCGATTCTATTCCGCTTTCAACCTTTCTTTTCTCTCTGTGTCTTCTTTGTACAGGTGTGAATGTCAGTGGTGCTAAGGGTTCAGTTCTATTCCAGTTAATTCTTTTTCCTCTTCTTCATGAATTTCTTCATGTTCTAGTTCTTGATATCTATTTTTAACTGTGATCCCTTCTTTTGCTGGCGTTGCTATTGCCCCAGTTCTATTAGGGCTCAAAATTTGTTGCCATTCTGGAATTGTTTGTAGGTCTTGTATTTCAGTCACGTCTATTTCCGGAAGCGTTGTATCCGTTTCTTCTTCTTTGTTTCCTTTTGCTTCTTTCCTTATTGTTTAATCATATTCAGTATTTCTTTTTGTTGTTGCTGTAGTTGTTGTTGTTGCGACGTGTCTCCTGAAGTATTCTTGGGTGATGCTGCCTTACTCGCGTAGGTCTCTTTTTCTTTGGTGTTTTCAGCTGGTAGTCCCTGGACCGGGCAGTCTCTTGGCCCATGTCCGGTCCGCTGGCATATGGGGCAACTTCTATCGTTCTCAGATCCCCTATACCAACTTATGAGTTTGAAACCCAATGCATTAAAAAAAAAATCGGGATTTTTTTTGCGTCTTCTTTATTTACATATATGGTTCTGTTGCCCGATTTTATTGGGGCGAAGCCCCACGCCGTTGCTATCTTGTGAGTTACTATTTTCACTCTGAACTTCGTCTCTAGTTTCTGTATTAGTTCTCCGTTGTTCACTTCTAATGGTAGTCCCGTTATTTGAATTTCTGTCAGCTTTGGCTCTAATTGCCTGATGAAGGCGCCACCATAGTTTTCACTCCTTTTATTTCCAATTCTCCAACGTCCAGTAGGGGTATTTGGTCCTTAGTATATGTGACGAACTTATTTATCCCTGCATGTTCTATTCCGTCAATCTTGCCTATATTTACCCCCATTGTATGGAGCGCTGTTAGTACTTCCACCTGTTTGGGCGCCGTGGGTAACATTCCGAAATCTAAAGTCTGGCAACCTGCTGGATGGCTAACAATGAGCTGATTTTCTTCTACTCTTGTATGAAAGAATCTACCGAGCTTTGATCCCTTCTGCGCCGCCCTTCCCGGCATGGTTTCTGTATCTATTATTTGGAGTTGTATTGTATTGTATTTGGAGTCAAATTTCACCTGAGTGGGTCTGACACCACTATTATATAGATAACTACAAAACTATAGGTAATTGGAGATTTTGAAGGCGGTGATGCCTATCAATGAGGATAGTCAATATGTTTTTTGAATACTTATTGAAATAAATCACCTATTTAATGTAGGCAAAACAAGTCATATAGATGAAAAATACAAAAAGGTCAGATACCTACTAACCCACGCAGAAAAGTTTGTGAAAAATACTTAACACTTCAAAATGTAAATAAATGTAAATACTTCTCACACTAATTCTTGTCCATTGGTACACTGCTAATCCGTTTGCTTTGTCCTTGCCATTTTCAGACGATAAAACAACAGACTGTACTTCTCAAGAAGGGGTATGTCTGTATAAACAACATAGTATGAACAGCATATTAGTGGTCAGTCCATTGGAGCTTCTGAAGGGTGCTGGTCATGGCATTGTATTAAAGTGCCTGATGATTCTTGCAAGAAAATGTGAATTGGCCTTTGTCCCACATGATAGGGTAAATATAATTATAATATGGTTAATGTAACAGTTTATTTTTTTATGTACTCTGCATATTTCTCTGGAATGCACGTTGATGTATTTTAGTACATTTTAATAAGGTTATCAACATGCATTTTATTTTTTAGCATATCTTTCTGTCCATACGTTTGTCTGTCTGTCTGTTCTCTACTTTTGCTCTAAACACCGAATGTTATTTAGGTTTAGTTGATTCACAATCTCTCAAGATGGATAATTAACAAATATATGGTGTTGTAAGTTATTCGTATTGAATGTACTGTAAACAGAATCAATTGTAAACCTGCAGAACAGTAATGCACTGATGACGATATTATTTATTGTTGTAGTAAATTTATTTTTATTGTATTTGTAGGGTGTATGTAACAAAACAGGAGAAATGTCTCAATCTCCACTTATCAACCTCAATGCACAATAAACCCAATAATGAACAAATACCGGACTTGTATCATCTATTCAGTGAGTAGAAGGCAAGTGCTGTAACATACGTATGTATGTATGTATGTGTGTGTGTGTGTGTGTGTGCCTCCAGTCAGGTTTGATTCTTTTTATTTGTCGAAGTTATGATTTAAAATAGTTATTTTCAATAATGCGAGGTAGTACAGTAATGGAAGATAAAGGACTAAAACATAAAACACATAACATGTACCAAATTTCTCAAATCAAAAGTCATTACAATAAGAGCAGCAGGGAGGGCGAACCGACCTAAGGGTTCCGACAAAAAAATAAAACCTCTATGAAAAATTATCCCGTAGAAAGGTTTAGATTTAGAAATAAAGGCTTCCTTGGAGTGTTTTATTTTTGTGGGGATCAACCCCATCAATAAAACTTTAGTTCGAAAAGATAGCTGAAAAATAAGATCTCCTCTATGGGTTTTATTTATTTTTGTTTACTTTTTTTTTACGACCAATATAGGTAGGCGCCCTTCCTGCTGCTGTAGTAATTTTAATTGATATGAGTCAGGGAATTTTACATCAGAGTTTTACAAAATATATAAGTCAAAGAATATTTTCAATTTTAAGATACAAATTGAAATTAATAATTAATGGATGTTGGAGAAGCACATAGAACCAGAATAGCACAAGAGAGACAAGAATTATTTAAAAGATACATACCGTTACGAGAATCAGTTAAACAAAAAATGCGTGCAGTTCAGGATGCAAAAGAAGGATTCGCTGAATCAAACCAATTATTATTTAAACCCATCCATGATTATGTTATGATATAACTGAAACAACTGAAAAAGTCATTTAATTTGACACAAAAGATCCTGAGGATATAAAACGTGGAATTCTTCCTGTGTTGAAAAAAATTGAAGAACAAACTCGACCACAACCTGTTGCTGAAGCAGCAGCTGAAGATAAACCTGATGATGATACAGGACAATCAACTACTAGAATTGCTGCAGTTGATAAATTTACCGAAGATAGTATTACCGAAATAAGATCGATAACGAATATTGATATACTTGCTGCAGCTGCTGTGCAAGCATATACTTCAGATCAACGAAAGTCGATTTTAAAACCTGAATACGCCGATAAATCAGTAGATCGTGAAACATGGTATAAATGGATATTTAATATATATTATAAAACTAAACAAGCTAGAACGAATAATCTAAGATTTATTGAATATAATAATGCGATAGATAGATATCTTGAGAGATTACAGCAACAACCTTCACTAGAACAACAACCTTCACCTGAACAACCTTTTTCACAACCTTCTCCACGGAAAAAACAAAATCTGTTGTTCATTTATTTACTGATGATGCTCTTGATACTTTCAAAGATAAAGATAAATAAATTAAAATTGCTGCACACGGTTATGATAGTAGAGATCAATGTTTAAAACCTAAAAACATAGATAAAGTAAAAGATAATATTTGGATTCCTTCAGTATATTTTGCTTCTACAGGTGAGGATTATGATATAAAAAATCCAGGTTATTTAGAGTTTAAAAAGCTTGTGCGTGATGAAATAGAATCTTAACGACCAAAATCCCCAGAAGAATTTCAAGATACGCCTGAAGCTACTGGTAGTGGTTATAATTCTATCTGCCCTGATAATGTTGTTAATGATGTATCCCGGTTAGAGGTTTTAATTGGAGGAAAACGAGCTGGAAATAACTCACATGAAATAATTAATGAAGCAACCGATATCTGCCGGAGATTATTTCAGGGTAATATTATTGATGTAGCTATTTATCGTGATCTTATTGATGAGCTCGTCGACGACTACAGCGATTAGAGATAAGTAATAAAATAAAATGATTGTGCATAAGGGTAATCGCAGACCTGTACAAGTTCGTGTAGTTAATGAACGGCTACCGATGTATAAATTTACATACGGAAATGGATTAGGTGATACAGTCAAAGGTTTTATTACTCGAATAGCTCCTAAGGCTGGTCCTATTGCTAAGCAGCTGTCAATGGAGGCTAAGAATTTTGTTCGTGATAAAGCTGCAGCTGCTGTTGGTGCTGCTGCTAGCAAAGCATTTGATGCTGTCAAAGATAGATTAAAATTAATACGACGAAAAAAATCGGCCATAAAATTATCGAGTACCACTGAGATGCCCGGCGACGTTAGTAAAATAATAAATGACTCTGCTAATCAAAAACTAGCATCATTGGCACAACAAAATGAGATAATAAATACTAGTATGTATGGAGATGGTCTTCGTTTTAGAAGATAATATTTTATAATAAAATGTTTTCGCGAACATCTAATGAGGCTTTTGACATGGATGAGTCCATAAGTAGGGATATTTCAGTTCAGGATTATCAGTATTACTCGTATGACGCTAAAACACCTGATGCTGTTGGACGAATAGAGTTGCAGGTACATGACACAACCAGTTATTTTTTGCCATGTGAGGCATTTATCGAGGTTGTAGGTGAAATTTTAACAACTTATCCAGTAATCCAGTATACCCAGCTAATGTTAAAGTTGGATTTGTTAATAACGGCATTATTGCATTATTTAATGGTGCTGCTTATATGGTTGACGGAAAAGAAATTGAATCTATTAATAATAATTTAGATGTTGCAACAACTATTATAGGCTTAGCAAAATACTCAGATGATTTTATCAGATCAGCTGGGCCCCGTATGATGTTTGCTAAAGATAATTTTGATGATGCTGATCACGAACAATTTATTGTAAGACAACCACAAAATCGTGCTGCTCCTAATCCCGCTAATGCTGAAATCGAGAATATGATTATCAACACTAATCCCGATTATAATCTTGGATTTGCTACACGTAAAAGTATGTTAAAGGGGGACCGCAGACAGTTTTCTTGTGCTATTCCATTATCTCATATATTTGGATTTTGTGGATGGTTTAGAAAAGTTATTTTTGGAGCTAAACACAGTTGTTTTTCATCGAAAAGCTAATAGTAATGATGCTATTTGGAGAAAAGATGTTGCTGGTGTTGTTGATGGTAAGGTTGTTTTATCTAAATTATCGTTGTGGATGCCGGTGATGACACCAACAGCACTTACTGAGGAACAAAAATTACTTTCTTTTATGAACCAGGGTGGTAAATCAATTATGTCTTGGCTGACAACAGTCACAGATAGTATTACTTTTACAACTGGTGCTCATTTTACCTGGCATATAGCATCGCAGCAAGGTGTTTCTGCACCAAGACATATCTTTATAGTTCTTCAGAGAACAGAAAGAAGAACAGGAGCTAACCAAACTCAAAGTCATGTGGTATTCGATACATTTGATGCCAGTGAAATTTCATTGAGAATAAATGGACACCAAGAACCAACTGAAGAAATTTCATTAGATTTTGACGGTAACTCAGTTGCACGTGCATATCATCGGTTATGGAGTTTTATGGGACGAGACTAAAATGTTGATACGGGTTTGTAAATATCACAGTTAGATTTCAGAAATTTATATCCAACTTATTACTTTTCACTGGAACATCTTGATTTGATAAAACAATCTGTTGTTGATATGCATTTTAAGGCCAGAATAAATAATCCAGGTCATGTTGATTTCACAGCAATTGCTGTTATATTAAGTGATAGAACTATGCTTCTTGAGGGTGTTGGTGATATAATGAGAGTTACTGATGCTCCTGTGGAGAAAATGTAATTTAAATCAATCGTGTTTATTTATAAAATACCATATGAACATGTTAGTGTGACTCTGACCCCTGGTCAGACGAAAAAACTTCAATCAAATACCGCAAAAAACTGTGGAGTAAAATTAACACTAAAAAATAGGCAAATTCAAGGTGGTCCTAATAAACTATCAATAACTAAAACACAACAAAAACACTTTAATAAAGCTAAATCATCTAATGTTGGCGTTCAAATTGATCTATCTGCGAGTGCCGTAAAAGATATGATTAAAATAGGTGGATTTTTTCCATTATTAGTTGCGTTACCAGCGTTATTTGCTGCTGCTGCACCAGCTGTTGCAAGAGCTGCTGCGTTAGGTGCTGTTGGAACAGCATCAGGTATGGCAGCAAAAAAAAATGTTAGGAGGAAAATATAGCAAAAAAAAAAAAAGGACGAGGACTTTATCTACCAGGAACACGATACGAAAAAGGACTTTATCTACCAGGAACACGGTACGGACGAGGTCTCCGACTAGGAACATCAAAATAACACCGATGTCTAATTTTGATCTAATTAATGCTGCTAAAAAAAGTAAAAATAAAGTTTTTCAGAGGAGTGTTAATGCGAGATAAATTACCGGCGTACCCAAATAAATATGAAACAGGGAACATAAATCTTGATAACAGCACCGGACTGGGTACTCACTGGGTTGCTTATGCTATTAATCCACGTGAAATTATTTATACTGACTCATACGGATTAGCTCCACCTCAAGAATTTTTAAATTATGTAGCTCAATTAAATACTCCAACATGGTATTCTACGTTACCAACACAAACACTAACTGATCCTCCAATATGCGGTCGTGAAGCAATAAATGTTCTCGCTGCGATATCTAATTCTGATAAACCCTATCATAAAACAGTCCACGAGTAAACATCAGGTAAATTAAATCAAACAGTTATAAATAATGGTCGATATTTATGGTAGATCTCCTTCATCAAGAAAAGATCCTGACGTAGATTTATCTAAATACGCAACAAAAGATGATGTTAATAATCTCTTATCGATAGCAGAAGTAGAACCTGATGAGGTTGTTGTCTTTCAAGATCAACATGGAAAGTTAAAAACGAGTAATATTAAAATAGCTGATATAATCAAATGAAACGAATATGACACACATGTGGGTGATTTTAACATTATTCAAGAAGATATTAAAAAAATTAAAAAGACCAGCGAAGAAATTAATAACTGTGTAAAAATCACCGGTGGTACAGTGTTGGAAGAACTTAACATGAACAAAAATAAAATATCTTCACTAGGAGATCCAACAGCAGGTGAGGATGCAGTAACAAAAAAATACGTCGATGATGTAAATTTGAGATTACGTGCCCTGCGTGAAAAATACGTCGATGATGTAAATTTAAGATTACGTGCCCTGCGTGAAGAATATGATCAGCATATAATCACATTCACAAACTTCAGAAGAAATACTTTGGTAGCAAAAATAAAGCAGCTGATGAATTTTTTGGAAGACCTCCCATAGTTAACATAAAACTCGCAGAAATTAAAAAATTATCTGATGATGTAGTTCGTGTGGTATCATCATTTTTATCTGTAATATGGACAAGAACAGATAATACAATAACATATACTCTAACAGTTACAGGTTTTTATAGGTATCAGTAATTAGCTTGATGAAATTTAAAATAACCACAGTTGGATTATCAGTTGAATCCTCTTATCCAGCAATGATTGAATTACAAAAAGATATTGAAGCAGTATTTGAATTACGATCAGATGATAATACCTTATCTAGAGCATCTTACTCCTATGTGCTAGAAAACATCTTAATTTTGACACACGTCAGATAAATTAAATCAAATCAAATATAAATAATGGTTGATATTTACGGTAGATCTCCTACATCAAGAAAAGATCCTGACGTAGATTTATCTAAGTATGCAACAAAAGATGATATTAATAATCTTTTATCGATAGCAGGAGTAGATCCTGATGAGGTTGCTGTCTTTCAAGATCAACACGGAAAGTTAAAAACGAGTAATATTAAAATATCTGATATAATCAAACGAGATGAGTATAACACTCACGTGGATGACTTTAATAATATCAAGGAAGAAATTAAAAAAGTCAGTCAAGATATTGAAATTTTAAGTGGTCAAATAATTCAAAAAATTGGTACAGCAGTATATGATGAAGATATTTATAAAATTAATAAAAAACTTGCTAACATTAGGACCACCGTTGATACATTTGAAGAAAACACTAAATTATTTCCAGATATTATCGAAAAAAATCGTCTTATTAAGGTTCCACCTGTTGTATCTTTATTTAATTCATATTTACAAAATTTAACATTTATTTGTGCAACAGGAATACTTAGGTGGATGAAAGAAGTAAATAACACCATCATATACCCTTCTGTGCCAGTTAGTGGCGTGTACAGATTAAGTATATTTTTATCACTGAGATTCGCGATTAATTGCAAATATTATAAATGGCGACATCCCTCAGATAAATTTATCGGTTCATTAACTCTTTTAATGAAAAGAGGAGATGATAAAGAAAAAGAGGTTTTTACACTAGAACCTTTAGATATGGGAGCAGCATGGTTATCCCAACCAGTAGAAGTATATTGGTGCATAGAATTTATCACCGCTAAAATACCCTCATCATTTAATTGGATACAAAATTAATAATGAGCGCATCAAAATACAGATATAATCAGGCACGTGCATGGCAGATGTCGCTGAAGAATATCATCGATGTCTACCAGGTAAAAATCAAAAAAATATCAGCGCAGATTAGTTATCATTGATGTTGTTGTTTACTCAGTATCAGCTGTTGTTGCTGGTGCTGGAATAATATTATCTGCGATGACAATGAATGCGCCGATAACAGTTACCATAGCTGTTTCTGGAACTACTACGTTGGCTGGTGTATTTAACATCATAACCAAAAAAATATCTTCGTGCACTAATGCAAAATTAGCCGAGTACAAAGATAAATTACAAACACCAACAGCAGCGTACTCAAAATTGTCTTCGTTGTTATCAGAAAGCCTTAATGATGGTATTATATCTGACGCAGAATTTTCATTGATGACTAAAATTGATAATCAAACGATTAAAGATACTAATATAAATAATGACCGAGTTATTACAGCAGATCGCGACGAACACAACACCGATAAAAACAACAATGATATCAGCTAGTTCAACTAAACCTGAGTTTAGTATTAATTTTCCGACTCCTATTTCTATCAGCGAAATCGCACTATCACAGTTGCGCGTCTACTATAGCTGGCCAAATATTAGATCAAAATCATTTGGTGGATTACCATCAAATAATTCTTTTGTTTTTGCTAATAAAAATAAAACTGATGGAAGACCTGATTGGATCGTAGTTGGACTACCAACAGGCACATACAGTATTGTTAGTATTAATGATGAATTAATATCAAGAATAAAAAATATAACAGTAGACAAAGAACCCGGAAAAAATATCTGTACACGATCCAACGTTAACGTCAGTCATTGAAGTAAGCTCAGATTACAAGGTGGATATTTATGCGATCTCAATAAGAACCGTACTGGGTTGGCCTGAAGTTAGACCACCAGCACCACCAGAACCACCAGAATTTAAAAAATCTGATTTTATCACAGATAAAAATTCTTATCACGATCTTAATATAAAATATAAAGAGATTTTAGTTGATATAAAAATACATCGGATGAGGATTTCCTCTCTTTTGTGAACATAAAAAGACAGTTGATTTTTCAATGGAGTTTTGGTTGTAAACAAACCGATGGATTGGCTAGAATAACAAGATTTTTAACATTTAATTAAGATAATATTAATGAAGTATTTGAGTATTTGAATCAAATTCATGAGCAGCTATTAAATGTTAAACAAAACTTTTCACGAGTGTGTTTTTAATTCATCAGGCTAATGTGATGAAATTATCAGGCACATAGAAATATTAAATCAAATTGCGTTCGACATGGAATATCTTAATACACGACTGATTCAGATGCTAATTAATGATAAATCAGAAAATAAGCAAAGATTTTTAGCCGCGTATTTACCGAAGCGACGTTACCAAATTATAAATTTCCCGGTTATAGCGTAGATAAAATGAGAAAATCTACCACCGATACCATCGATGAGTTGTTTTCTAATTTATCGTCGTGGAAACAATTACTACCACCATCATCTATTATTAAACGTGATAACGCTCCTGATGATACCGGACGGCATATTTCACCTGAAATAGTAAATATAACCAATGTCGTCACAATTAATCTTAATTGTGATATCGTCGAAAACAGCTACAACACAGATGCATCTGTTTCTGATCAAGCTCAGCAGGGATTTGTTCTTTATTCATTTTCACCAAATGAACCAGCAGGACATTTAATTGTGCAGGAACCAATTAATCCTGTTTATCTTCGGTGTCGTAATAATTTATTATCACGAGTAAATTTCTCACTAACATATCAATCTGGACATCTACTTGATCTGCGTGGCGAGACTCTGAGCATAAATTTATTAATAAAATCTTAGTTATGCAGGTTAAAAAAAAATGAAAAAAATTTTTTTATACTGATTTTCACTATCTATCAGCTTTCTTAGTTGTCGTGCTCGAGTATCAATCATTTATTTAGACTCGTACTCGTCAGATAACGCTCATCTAATCTTCTCAACGGCACGTACTAATGCGGTAAAATCACTTATTTCAGTCTCATCGATGTTAATAAGTGATTTATACATCGCAGACTGAATTTTTTTTATAAATCTGTACTCGGACGATAGAGTATATCTTCCTTCTTGTTTGTTTTGTGCTATTGTTTCAAAATCTGTAATAATTTTATCAGAATCTAACTCATTTGATAACGGTATCTCTTTGATTTTTAATATTTCAATTGATTTAATTATTTCATCAATGTTTTCCTGATTCATTATATTATTATTTTTATTTCTAAATAATTGTATTTATCTAATAGCAGAGGATAATAAGAGAATTTGATCCACACTCCAAATTTATTAGAAAAAGATGATATATGTATTCCTTCTGCAACTCTAAGTACTATAGCTGAATTTAAACTAAAATATTTACCAGCTGAATACATAGACTGAAAATATAATTCCTCTCCGGTTTCTGTATTAATTGATTTAACTGCTTTAGAAACTTTACGTCCATAACCAGCGTTTCCTTTATGTTATTTTCACTTAACGTAATTGCCTGGAGATTTTTTTATGGAATTATTTAATTTATCTCCATCAATATGATCAATTACTAAACCATATTTGATTGGTCCGTGAAAACACTCATAAATAAAACGAAGATTCAGATAATGTTTATTATTTCCAGTATTAAAATGAAGATAACCAGATTTATTGATTTGACCAAGTGGTTTATTCAGTTTGTGGTGCCTAACAACACCGTCACATGATGCTTCATAGTTTTTAATGGTTGGATGCTTCCTGAATATCGTATCCATATACAATTATCTATTTGTCTAAATCAAAGTTTGTTTGAAAATCTATTTAAATAATCTTCTTGACGTTTGATAGCAATATCACTATCAGTTGATTTTTTTTTCGTAATGTCTCTTCAGTTCTCTGTATTTTGTTCCACCACATTTTGCACAAATACGTGTTTTTCCTCGGATTCCAACATTACATCTAATACATCTAGTTGGTCCAACTCCACCTCTCGTATATAAGCTAAGTGTATCCCACAAAATTCTTTTCTACATGATCTATTACAGCAAGTAAACGAACCGACCATCAACCACTTGCACTGATTCATTATTATTTAAATACTTGTTTAAAATATAATATGTTTTTTGATCTTGATGAAGCAGAATATATTATTCCTGAAGTAGATAAAGCTAAAAAAGAGTTCTACGATGATGGAGCAGCTCATGTTTGGTCAACGTGGAACGCAGCAGATATTGATAATACTATGAACGATACACGAGCTAAAAAAATAATTAGTTCACTCAGCGATAATAAATTTATATTCAGAATAAAATTTATTGTGAATAATGAAAATGACGTTTGGATTACTCGTGATAATGTGACCCAATAATAGGTGCAAAAAAGTCTGTTACTGTGAGCAATAATTCTCGGCCCGGATTATTAACAGGTATTAATAAGCCGTATTATTCACGAGCATATCCTGTTACAGTAGTTGTTTATGGTATTTATCGATTAAATAAACCGACCGTTGAGAATCTCACTAAGATGAAACTGTCAGTGAAAATAAACTGCGTAGCTGAGCGAGTAATAGAGCACTTTACAAACGCAAAACGTGGAAACGGCCTAACAGATCTGCGAAAAGAAAAATAAATAATTGGGCTGAATCAGTTGCTGATGGTGCATCAGTAAATGATGTTGCTGCGTTATCTGCAAAATTAAATTCCCCATAACGGTAAAAACGTTATCAGGAGAGATTTTATATTCATCTGCGTATAAATCCAAGGGAGCGCCTATTGAAATAATTGATCATAATTCTTATGTATGGAGTAAATCAGTAACTATTTTTCCACGAGATCGTACCGTTAAATTCCATCCCGCAGAAATGTTTGATTTTATTCATAAAATAAGTAAATCAGATCCTGTATCTGTTTCGTTATTTTCTAGTGATGAACGATATGATCAGTTCGTGAGACCTAATGGTGATATGTATCGAAGTGAATTACTACATGACTCAATGACAGCAATAGCAGAAAAATATTCAGTGAATAAGGAATTACTTGTTAACTGCTTTACTATTCCATCTGTTGTTGCTCACACAGCAAGAGAAATAAATTTGTGGAAACCAACCCGTCGAGAACATCTCAAAGATATTCAACAAAGTTGTATCGAATACGGCCACGGCGGATTATGGAATACTGATTATAATTGTGCTAATATGATATCATTTGATATGATTGCATGTTACCCAGGAAGACTTTTGGGATACAGCGAGTGTAATAAATATTTTACTCAATTGGGTCATCCTACTGATGAGATGACTCGTGTAGCAATTAATGGTCCGTTACCAGAGTTTTCACTAGCAGGTTTCGCTCGTGTTGTATCATTTAAGTTCGCTGCAGGGTTATATAAAATATGTTATGTTTGGTTTGGCAGGCATTTTTCAGAACAACGATGGGTTCCAATAGTACTACTAAGATATATGTTAGATTCTGCGATGTTAACGTCGTTAACGGTCAGCGAAGCAATTATATCATATCAGAAACAAACTGCGGTTTGGTTACCAAGGGAACACGATGACGCAAGATTTAGGCAGAAAAATAATTGGTAAATTTATTCAAGGTGGTGCATATGATCATCAACGACATCATTGTAGATTAATCATGGATGAGGCTGAATTAGATTTTATAATCGCTGATACAGCTGAAAAAGGTATCTTTTGTAATCGAGAAAATATTTATTTATCAGATGGAACTAAATTCGGTACCGTAGTTAGTTATCTCGAAGGAGAATCACCGCAATATACTCATTTAAGATCATCGGTGTTAGCTTATGCAAGTATAAATTTATTATCAATGATAAACAGATTTCCTGATGACGCAGTTAGAGTAGCTACTGATTCATTCTACATTGATAGAAAACATTTACCAGAGTTAGAAAAATTAACCGGCGATGGATCATGGGGAACATGGAGAGTAAAAGACGAGAGTATTTTATATTACTGTGAAAACGCTGATGTTGCCGTGGAAGATAAATATTACTTAGATAGCGTATTAGAAATATCAACAGCACCATCAGTGTATGATCCTGCAGCAAGACATAAAACGGTTTATATAAACGGACCAGGTAGATCAGGTAAAACAACAAGAATAATAGAATTATTTAAAAACTCTGAGGTTGTTGTGTTGACGCCAACACATAGATTAGCGAGAGAAATGAGACAGCGTGGGGTTAATTCTAGCACATATCACAGTTTTTTTCAAATACAACGGTGGTGCGTGGAATCCATCTCGGATGGGAGAAAAATATATAAATAAAGTTATTATTTGGGATGAGATTTGTACTGTTTTTGTTGGAGTATTAAAAATGTTCTTGGACTGGTTACTGACAAAAAATGTTGCAGTAGTTATGTGCGGCGATCACGGTCAACCAAATCCTATTGATGGAGAATCACCTCATGAGTGGTTAAATAATTTTGCTGATTACTACGAAGAAGTTAATTCCGATTACAGATCACTTGATGGTCGGCTAAGTGAATTTAAAAAATTAATTCGATTAAAATCTAATAAAATTCAATGTAGTGTGATGCGAGAAATAATCCCAGAAACACCAATGAAAGATTTTTTTTATTAACGTGGACACCAAATGATTTAATAGTTGCCAGCAGAAAAATAATCCAAGATGTACTTCAGCAAAAACTATTTAAATTACATCAAGAAAAATTTCCACTGATACCTGTGCCGTTATGTTATAGACCAGCTGATACCAGACCTCAAAATATTGATGTTGATATACCTGGTAAAGGAAAACAAAATCTTGTATTAAATGATATTGTTGCTGTTGATATTAATTTAGCTGAAGAAGCATTAAATGCAACAAAATCACCTTGGACGCTAGGTTATGCTATGACTATCCACTCGTCGCAGCGATTAACTATTTCTGATACTCGAGTTTGGATTATCGATGACTACATCGAGTGGTCTAACCTAGTATATTTAGCTGTTTCTAGAGTGAGAAAAATATCTCAATTGGGTCGTATTACCCTAGACAGATTAACTATTAAAGATGAAACAGACGAGTATGTGATAAGAAACAAATTATTCAGTTATCAACAATTTGTCCAAAAAAAAAATAATTATGAATTTGATTTAGATGTCGAGTTTGTTTTATCGCTGAAAGAGAAACAGAGCAACCACTGTTCCGGCTGTAACTGCATAATGACATGGTAATATCAGAAAAATGATTCCAGACAGTTTACCGTAGACAGAATAAATAATAATTTAGGTCATAACAGAGAAAATGTTACATTAGTGTGTTTAGAATGTAACAGACGTGGAGTTGATTATCTAAGTGATTGAGGTGGTAGTTGAGTATCAGCTGGAATAACTTGAAGCTCTTCACGGGTAAATCCACATTGAGGAGCTAATGAATCTAACATATAAATTGCTGGTCTACCTGACGATCTTGTTACAGATATTATTTTGTGTGTAGTTGTGCTCCAAATAGGATCAGTTGCTCTTTTTCTGCCTCCTTCAGCTTCACCTGGTTTGTGTAAATATCTAACAATGACGTCGCCGAGAACTGGTCGAGTTGACAAATCAGGCAGTCGGATTGGTATAATTTTTTGTGTGAATTCAATTGCTGGTTTCATTGATATTGCTCTTGTTGGCTCATTATTTATTGCTGCTATGACATTTGGTAACCTAGTAACCAAGTCATTGGCTCGTTTATTCTGAATGAATTCTCACGCATATTGATAACCAAATAGCCGCTCAGCTAGTTAGTGTTTTATTAAATCTCTCAACGATAGCTTGATCGTTGTGAATATTAACTTTTCCTCTTCTTATATTTACATTTTTCTGTTTCATTAAAAAAGTTACCGCACCAAGAAACTCTCGACCAGGATAAACCTGAAGTAATTTTGGCCATGTTAATGGTCCTCGTTGATATATTTTCTCAAATGCGCCAGCAACCTCAGTTGCTGTTTTAGTTATTAACGGTTCAGCTTCTTTGTATCTACTAGCAATATCAACAACAGTTAGCACATATTTGTAAGTTTTATCATTAACGGTATCATGTGGTAAAAACATTATATCAGCCTGGTGAACTTCATTTGGCACGCTGACGTCAAAATGTGCGTACTCAATTCGCTTAGGTGGTGGTAAATAAATCTGCCAAATAGCCTGTTTAGATAACCACGCAGCAGTTACTGATGGTTTCACCTGAGCAGCTTTTGCTAATTTTTTAATAGCTGGTTTACCACGCCAAAATCCAACAGGGAAATAATAAATTGCTTCCATAATATTGATTACCAGCACCTAAAACTAATTTACCTTTCATTGCAGTATTAATTATCCAGCTAGCTATTCTTTCTCTGACTGACTTATCTTTTATGGAATTTAACGTATGAATTAATTTTACATCAGCTAAATGTCGCTGTTGTAGATCTTTACTTTTATACCCAATATCATGAGCTAAACATGCTCGATCAATTGCATTTATTGGATCCTCACCAGGATTTGGTTGATCTTGATTATTTAATCTGATATCTAGTCTGGTTCCTGGTCCACAATAATTATATCCTGGTAAATGTTTTTCTCCACGATATTTAGACCAAAAAAATCCTGGAACAGACATTAACTCTCCTGCAATATCACCTCCGTGGGTGGATCTTTCTTTAAAATTGTTTTTGATTTTAAAGATTTTTTACCCGATGAGGTAAACCTAAATTTTGTTGTACCACATTTTGTGCATTTACCAGTAACAGCTGATCTATTGTTGCATGTAACAACCGTAGTTAGATTTACCGTTGGAGTACGTGTTTTATATTTCACACAATATAAATCCATAATATAATTATATCATGAATGTAATTGATTTTTCAGCTACAAAAAAATCAATTCCAGTTAAACAACACGCTGCGTTACCAAATTCAATCAGAATGATAATAATTGGCCCATCAGGATCGGGTAAAACTCAGTTGTTGCTGAATTTGATAATGAGATGGCTGAAATGGGATGAATTGTATTTAGTTACACCATCAGTTGATGATCAACGATGCTATCAGGTACTTAAAGAATTTAATGAGAACGCAGCGTTACTAAATGATGGTGAAAATATTTTTGATTTTATAACAGATATCGAAGAGGCACCATCAGTTGATTCTCTAGATGGATCAGTTAATAATTTAGTTGTCTACGATGACGTAATATTAGATAAACAATCTAATCCAGCTAGAATATTTTCCCGCGGCCGACATAAAAACACTGATGTTATTTATGTAACTCAAAGATATACTCAAATATCAAAGGTGATTAGGGATAACTGTAATATTTTAGCTGTTTTTAACGGCGTAGATGTACATACACTTAGAAATATTCATCAAACTTGGTGTAGTGGAGATATGGATCTAAATAAATTCAAAAATTTCTTTAGTCGAGCTCAATCTACACCTTATGGATTTGTAACAGCAAATGTATGTGATCCACGAACAAGATATCGAATAGGTCTAGATAGAATCTTTTAACGCTCTGACTTATATAACTACAGCAGCAGGAAGGGTGACTACCGATGTTGGTCGTCAAAAAAGTAAAATAAAAAATAAAAACGTAGAGGAGACTTTATTTTTCAGCTACTATTTCGAACTAAGGTTTTATTGATGGAATTGGCCATTACAAAAATAAAACACTCCAAGGAAGCCTTTATTTGTAAATCTAAACCTTTCTACGGGATAATGTTTCATAGAGGTTTTATTTTTTTTGTCGGAACCCTTAGGTCGGTTCGCCCTCCCTGCTGCTCAATAAGAACAATCAATATTTTTGTTTCTCCTAAAATGTAACAAAACGTCATGGATTTAGAATTACAGCAATAAATGTGCTGGAAAAAATATATTGTTTTCAAAAATTATATACCATGATAAAAAAGAACAAATTAAATAAAATATAAAATAATATTAGTTTTTGAACTCGTGCGATACCTATGAAGTGATCACATTTGTCTCTGAATGAATTCCAATGCTGATATATGCATTCTGTTGTTAAGTGAAGACTAGGCCTTACTGTGTTTAATATACCTTCACTTGTAGAATGGAAAATCCACATAACTAAGACAAGGCCTTAATGTCTTTGTTTGATATACCTTCACTTGTAGAATGGAAGACACACATAACTAAGACAAGGCCTTAATGTGTTTGGTTGATATACCTTCATTGTAGAATGGAAGACACACATAACTAAGACAAGGCCTTAATGTCTTGGTTGATATACCTTCACTTGTAGAATAGAAAATCCACATGACTAAGACAAGGCCTTAATGTGTTTGGTTGATATACCTTCATTGTAGAATGGAAGACACACATAACTAAGACAAGGCCTTAATGTGTTTGGTTGATATACCTTCATTGTAGAATGGAAGACACACATAACTAAGACAAGGCCTTAATGTCTTTGATTGATATATCTTCACTTGTAGAATGGAAAATCCACATAACTAAGACAAGACCTTAATATCTTTGGTTGATATATCTTCAATTGTAGATTGGAAAATCCACATAACTAAGACAAGACCTTAATGTCTTGGTTGATATACCTTCATTGTAGAATGGAAGACACATATAAATAAGACAAGGCCTTAATGTCTTTGGTTGATATATCTTCACTTGTAGATTGGGAAATCCACATAACTAAGACAAGACCTTAATGTCTTGGTTGATATACCTTCACTTGTAGAATAGAAAATCCACATGACTAAGACAAGGCCTTAATGTGTTTGGTTGATATACCTTCATTGTAGAATGGAAGACACACATAACTAAGACAAGGCCATAATGCCTTTGGTTGATATACCTTCACTTGTTGAATGGAAAATCCACATAAATAAGACAAGGCCTTAATGTGTTTGGTTGATATACCTTCATTGTAGAACGGAAAATCCACATAACTAAGACAAGACTTTAATATCTTTGGTTGATATACCTTCATTGTAGAATGGAAGACAAACATACACAAGACAAGGCCTTAGTGTCTTTGGTTGATATACCTTCACTTGTAGAATATAAAATCCACATGACTAAGACAAGGCCTTAATGTGTTTGGTTGATATACCTTCATTGTAGAATGGAAGACACACATAACTAAGACAAGGCCTTAATGTGTTTGGTTGATATACCTTCATTGTAGAATGGAAGACACACATAACTAAGACAAGGCCTTAATGTCTTTGATTGATATATCTTCACTTGTAGAATGGAAAATCCACATAACTAAGACAAGACCTTAATATCTTTGGTTGATATATCTTCAATTGTAGATTGGAAAATCCACATAACTAAGACAAGACCTTAATGTCTTGGTTGATATACCTTCATTGTAGAATGGAAGACACACATAAATAAGACAAGGCCTTAATGTCTTTGGTTGATATATCTTCACTTGTAGATTGGGAAATCCACATAACTAAGACAAGACCTTAATGTCTTGGTTGATATACCTTCACTTGTAGAATAGAAAATCCACATGACTAAGACAAGGCCTTAATGTGTTTGGTTGATATACCTTCATTGTAGAATGGAAGACACACATAACTAAGACAAGGCCATAATGCCTTTGGTTGATATACCTTCACTTGTTGAATGGAAAATCCACATAAATAAGACAAGGCCTTAATGTGTTTGGTTGATATACCTTCATTGTAGAACGGAAAATCCACATAACTAAGACAAGACTTTAATATCTTTGGTTGATATACCTTCATTGTAGAATGGAAGACAAACATACACAAGACAAGGCCTTAGTGTCTTTGGTTGATATACCTTCACTTGTAGAATATAAAATCCACATGACTAAGACAAGGCCTTAATGTGTTTGGTTGACATACCTTCATTGTAGAATGGAAGACACACATAACTAAGACAAGGCCTTAATGTGTTTGGTTGATATACCTTCATTGTAGAATGGAAGACACACATAATTAAGATAACGGCTTAAAGTGTTTGGTTGATATACCTTCAGTTGTTGAATGGAAGACACACATAACTAAGACAAGGGCTTAAAGTCTTTGGTTGATGTATCTTCACAAATAGAATAAAACCAAGAGCAGCAAACCTGAATCAAAATGTACACAAAGTCTACATTAATGGAGCTAGTTGTCATAAGATGAAAATTTCCGAGTGTCCTAAATTGAAATGGGAAAACTATAATAAGTCTATTGTATTTTGTACACGTTTAAACTGCTCGTCCGATTTCTTTGATCTTTACTTTTTACATTTGATAATCATAGAAAGGAAATACGTACCACTGAAGGAAATATGTTTGTTTTCTGTTTTTATTTTTGAATGTTCTTCTTCATTTGTCATAACATTTTGTTTATTATAAATGGCAAAAGTGATGGTTTTTACAAGAAAATTCGAATTTTTTTATAGATAATGTATAATGTTATACACTAGGATAAAATCGATGCTTGCATATTTAAATGAAAGGTCGTATTGGCAGCTCAAATACTTGCAGGGACAATTAAACGATCATAATAATGGTATGCATATATAGAAAACATAACTAAATAGATAGGATCTTATCAAGCAGCATAGAGGGCGAACAGACCTCCATTATTTTAAAATAAGTCTTCCTGGAAAATAGCAATAAAACTCGCGAATACAACCCTGTCAACGAACTTAATAAACTCTAATTGACTTACCCAGCCTATCGCTGATAAGTTTTCTGATCGCGAAAAATTTCAGCGATCGCATCGGTGTCAAGTTGGAGGCAGCGCCCTCTCTGCTGCTATAATCAAATCATTGTTATATCAATATATGGTACATCCAGAATCCTACACAGCTAGGCTAGCTCGAGAACGACTAGAAGCAATTAAAAAATTTGTTCCTGTCAGAGACAAGTTCAGAAAAAACCTACCGGCGCGGCAAGAAGCACAAGCTGAATTTGCTACGGGTATATAACAGTTATTTAAACCCGTTACACAAATTACTGAAGAAGTTGTAATGGGGGATATTGAGAAAAAGGAGGAGGGTATTCTTCCAGTATTAAAACGAACAGAACAAATTGTACAAGAACTTCCTGCTAAAATAGCCGCCGCACAACCCCAATCACAAAATGTTGTCTTTGACCCTGTCGCGGATGCAGATGTTGGTAAAGAGAACATAAAAGAGATATTGCCTTTACGGAAAAATTTACTGATGTTAGTATACAAGTAATAAAAAGATTCATGTTAAAAACTAGGGAGAATATAGTGAAGTTTATTTTGTTTGCTGCTTCAAGTTATCAGCAAAAAGGTATTTTTTTTTAAAACCCGAGAGTAGTGAAGTGGGATATTATAGCGACAATGGGACTTTAATGTTAAGCTATGGGGTTTGTACCATGGCGACAAGGGGAATTTAACTTGGGGAAATTTAGCATGGATGGGACTATAGAGCGACAAAAAATAAAATAAAAAAAAATGGGACTGTATAGTGACAAGGGAAAGATAGCATTTGACGTCACGGTAGGGGAGATTGGTAACACTGTAGTAGCTAGGGGCAGGTGACGTCACGGTACTGAGCAAAGAGCGGGGTGTACATATATATCACATACAACAGAAAACAGACATTTTTTGAAGGGGTTAGGCAAGTAAGTCATTTTCTTTTCGAGATATAGGAGGGGCCCTGAAAAGGGCCTTTGGCTTCTTCTGCTTCTTCTTCTACTTTCTCCATTTTTTCCACCAGCTCCCAACTTTCTCCATTATTCCTTTCTTCTTCACTTCATTCTATGGCATCCAGTCAGGATGACCCAATGCGCGGAACGTCTCCTGGACTTTGATCCAGTTGTTATTTAGCCTTTCAATCTCTTCCTTTTTCTTGTTGTTTTCTCTATCTTTTCTCTCTTTAGTCCAGTTGTCTTTGATCTTAACTTCTTCTCTCATCACGTTCGTCATCTGTTCTTCTGCTTTCTTCAGCTGACTTACTCCCCACTTTCTTAAAGACCACTCACTCCATTCCAAAATCTTTTCCAGGAAGCCCCTGACTCTTGTGAGATGATATATGGCCTCTTTCAATGATCCCACTCTCACATAGGGAGGGTGAATCAAGCCTCTCAACCTCTTTTCCTCCTCTTCTATCAATTCTTGTATTATCTCTTTGGCTGCCTTTAGACTATTATCATAGTCCAGACGCTTTTCTAACTTCCATTCTTTCTCTATCTTTTCCATTACATAGGTAACATCCAATATCCAGTAATATATACCTATCAAATGATTCAACAACTCCGTCGCAGCCACCATCTTCGTTTTCGTTATTCCGTAGAATGGCGCGAATGACGAATGCTGTGAATTCTTATATGTAAAACATGGACGTGAAGGAAAATATCCCCTACTTTTCTCTTCACATATTATCTACTATCCAAATAGTGATGAGGTGACAAATAACTAACCACATTATATATTATCCACACACGGGAAGCAGCAAGAAACAAAACCCTAACATACCATCCACACACGGGAAGCAGCAAAATCAAACTCAAATTATACTATCCACACACGGGAAGCAGCAAAAAACAAAACCCAAACATCATCCACACACGGGAAGCAGAAAAAATCAAACTCAAATTATACTATCCACACACGCGAAGGAGCAAAAAAAAATATATTATACACACACGCGTAGCAGCAAAAACATAACCATACTATACTATCCACACACACACGCCAAGCTGCAAAAAAACATTACCATAATGTACTATCCACACAAACGTACGTGAGCGCTTACAAAACCCAATAATCTACAATCCACACAAATGTACGTGAGCGCTTACAAACACACACACACACACACACACACACACACACACACACACACACACACACACACACAGACAGAGACACAGAAATACACACAAATACACACACAGACACACAAACACACAAACACACACCAGGAAAGGAGTGAGTATTTATTTTCACACTACTCCACATTCACACATTGGCAAATTGATTACAGTTTCTTTTCTAGAGTTTTGGTTAGCCCTGAAAAGGGCTGTTTTATAAAAAAAAACAACTCCAAATGCATCTGTCTAATGATGGCATCTTCCTGGTCTGACACCACCGACACATCTCCTACTCCAGTCTCCTTCCCAATTCACCATTGTAGTTGGGAGTGCAGAGGCTGGATGATTAGCCTCAGAACCCCAATTTTCTGTCTCTGGAATAGTGTAATCTTCCCTCTGTCTTCTCCTGCACTGCCAGACCAGAGGTTGTTGTTGTTGATGTGGTTTTTGTGGTTGCGGCTGTTGTGCTACTGCCGGTGCTACCTGTGGTTGCGGCTGTTGTGCTGGTGCCGGTGCTACCTGTGGAGGTGTCCTCACCACAGGCTTCACCTTACAACTTTGTCTTACCATTGCGTGAGAAAGGGTTCCTCTTTTCTTTTCATCTTCTTTTTCTCTCTTCTTCATTTTTTCCTTCTCCTCTTCTATTTTAGCTTCATCGGCTTTGACCTCCATAGCCAGCTCATCCAACAGGCGCCTTGCGTATTCCAGATGCATCTGGAGTTCAAGAACTTTTGTGATTCTGGTACTCATTGTTTTGTTGTTAGCGAATCAACAGGGTAGCCAGACTGACGAGTGTTTCCATATTTATATCAAAAGCACGGACGATGCTACGATACAAATTGACGTTGGCTTCGTTCAGCTTAGCTAATCTTGAGCACATCTTCGTAGGAGGATGAGTCAACAATGGAGGGTCAGACTGGAGACTAAAGCGCGGACGCGAAGGAACACATCCCTACACGGTTTTTGAATAGGAACGCTAAATTAGTGTCATAAGAGGGATCGAGAGAAGACAAAGAGCACGAATCATGATACCCATAGCAAAACAAACGACAAAGGCATTTTTTTCTTCAAAACACAACATTTTTTATTCAAGAATAACTCATAACTAACAATTCACGTTTTTATTTTCAACAATAACCATTCAATATATCATTAAACATTATTTCAAATAACTATTTATTTTGGACATGGCTGACAACGTTGAGAATAAAATTGTGATTTCCACTGCTGGAAGTCATTGGGCCATTGATGTACACTTCGTTTCCTAGCTAAAGACAAAATATAAGCATAGTGGTCACAAAATTTTCGATCTACTTTCTCATCGTTTCTAGAAGAATGACGATCAAAATAAGTCACTAAATGTTCTAAAGAATACCGAGTCTGCGATGATGCAGAAAATACACACAATATTGTCCACACACCAAGGAATATGTGCCTTGTAATTTCACATTATTGAATCGGGTGGTCTGAGCATTTCTTCTCATAAAGTCAATGATATCTTCTTCCAAAGGGGGTAATCCATACGAATCAAAATATTCCACACATCCGTCTTGAGGAAAGAAGACGGCTACCCAGTGGGTTTCTGGGAGATGACTGTCGTCCTTGTTGATCACATAAGCTTGATGGTCTTGAGGTTTGCGATGAGGGAGTTAATCTTTAGCACATACGACAGGAAGCAGTGTACGAACTTTGGTTCAAAAGATATTAAAGTTCCCAGGTATCCATTTTTTGCGTTTTTGGTTCTTCACAGGTGATAATAAGTGATCAATTCGATCCTGACTTTCTCTTGGAAAATGTCCGACAAGTATAACGGTATTAGCTCCGACTTCGTACCCTTGTCCAAGAGAGTTTCTATGTGACGGATCTCCAGAGGCGTTAATGGAGGACAAGAATATTTATGCAAGCTTTTATACCACTCATCCAACACGAATTCTTCCGAGATGAGACTCCAAGCTTTTTCCAGATACTCCTCCAATTTTTCTTCTTGACTCAATATCATACATTTATCGTGTTGAATTTGGCTGCGATGATTGTTTTGACATCCATAGCAATCTTTCTTGATCAATTCCTTAATTTTATCTCCCAGGACTGTAGCAAAACAGCCGACTAAATGTGCTTCTTGTTCTGGCCATCGGGACTCATCATTATGACTTCTTCGTCTTTGTCTTGGGGTTCTCCTTTCATGGTCTCCTAACATTCCATGTCCAAAGTTTCTCCACTAGGTAAAGAGGGATAACAGTCTTCTATAGCTTCTTATAGTCTAGAATGACTTTTCTCAAACTGTTGATTTCTATCGTATTGTCAAATTCTGCATACAGGATGATGTTCACTGTGTTATCTGGGGGTATTGGATTCGCAAACTGAAGTCCCTTACGAATCTGGCCGGATTTTATAGGTTGGAAATGTTCCTCGTCGCTGCCTTGGTCAGGAGTAAAATCTAAAGCCCACAAAGCATAGCATTCTGCATAATCATCGTACGAAATACCGTGATTAGTGTTGGTCCCTAACTGTCAGGTGGCTTCGTACAGGGACAAGTATGATCTCAAATAATTCCTGTCACCAAACTTAGGCTCGAACGGTCTTGCTCACAAGGTCTTGCCATCGCGACTGACTTTGATTTTGGCTACGTTGTAAACTGGAAAGGGTTTTCGTTGTGAAGTCCATTGAAGGCTGAATTCTTGACGATGCCAAGGATCAAACATTTGGGTAATTGTCCTTGGAATAGATGATCTTCGATCATGGATCGTTGTCCAGCAGGAATGGTGAAAGTTTTCACTTCCACTCTTCGTATCGGATACTTGGCGGTCGTTCTGCTCAAAATGTGACTGATGTCATTTTCCACTTTAGGTAACACTTCCACACGACGCACGTAGAGCCTGGCTTCTTGGATGATAGTTTTATATTCGTTGGCATTGGCCATCAGATGGAAAGCAGCAGTGCTACCATTCAGTCTCAGGCGGATATCCACTCCGTTCAGCAAATACTTTTCTTGTAACCAAATGTCCAAATGCAAAGGATCCAACAGTTCTAAAGTACGTCATTGCAGGATTTTCTTACGGCGGTCATTAAACCCCACATTGTGAGGATCGTCATCTGCTGTCAGTACTGTGTCGTTAAACGTGTTATCACCTGCAGTGTCAGGTTTCCATACCACGCAAGCATCCAGATGAGTATTCTTGGCTTCTTTTCCGTACGTGAAGAGATTTTCCAGGTACGCTCGATAAGGGTAAGTATCCAGGCTGCTGCTGACCAATTTGTTATTCAAGTACAAGTCCACTTCGCTGAACAAGGAATGCATGAAATTGTCAACAGGAGCTACTCTAGCAACGTCTGCGGGATTGGTGTTGTACGTTTTGATCACTTTGATTTTCAAGTACAGGTAACTGTTATTCAGATCGATGTAATTCGACCCAATGTGATTCTTGCATCGTCATCATGGTGGGTGGCATGGTAAACAGATCCAGTTCCGACTTGGAACAGGCGCAAGACTCTCGGTGCATCATTTTTCTGTTTCTCAATACTTTAATAATCGAAAACGTCTAGTCTCGAGCAGTTCTTCTTTTCTTTGTCTTTCTAGCTTTAGAAGTGTGAAGTCTTGTGAAAGGGTGTTTTTTTCTTCGCAGTTTTCTACCGTGTCCTTGCTATGGCTTCAGAGAAGCAGGAATGCCTGACTCAGTTGCGTTCAGGGCATTTATAGGAGTTTCTCGTCAACCCAAAAGGTCTTTGCCTGTTTGCAACAAGACAGTTCTTCTTGCCCTTAAGAATGCTTCTTTAGGGTTTTGTTTGTCATGATGACATTGTGGAGAAATTCTTTGCCTTGCGTCAGTGTGGCATCTTTCAAGCCGTGGAACAATCGTGTCACCATTGGTTTCAACACGGAAGCCACCGAACGAAAGGCCGATTTTAACATATCTCCTAAACCATGTCCTCTCTGTCGAGAAACACCTCGGTACACTGGATACATGACTTACAACTCGCTAGAGAACCGTTTTTAAAATGGAGTTTCACTGTGACTTTTCCTTTGGTGAATGGAATATTTTGTCCCAGATCTCCTTTTATAACAATTTACTGACAGGCAAATAATGAGGATGTACATATTGGCGGTGAACGTGATAGTTATTTCCACCTTCCTCGTCCGTGACCGTGACAGAATCCAGTTTAAAAGGAATGACACACAGTAACGGTACGGAGTTGTGTCCCACCACATTGTACTCCACCACATCGGAGTATACAAAGATCAAATTCAGTCCTTGGTTCATTTGTACTGGGAAACGAAATAACTTGGTAAAAGAATCGTTGTCGGAAATGACTGGTAATTCGTTTTTCTTTATCATTGCCATCCTCATCTCCACGTCCCCGCCCAAGATGTCAAACAATTCAGGACAAAATAAAATGGACATTATTTTACCCCCGTCAAAGTTCACGAGGAAGCGTCGAGCTACTTTGTGGTACTCAAGGGTGAAACTTTTTCTGACACGCTCCAAAGCCTTAACAAACACGACATTAAACCTGGAGGCAATGGTGCTCACCAAATGTTGACCACTAAAATAATAGCTTGGGGAATGATCAAGTGATAGGTCCACTTTTGAGTTTGTTCATTATATGTTTTATTGTCATCTTTTAAATTATTCAAGTACTTTTGCATTTGCTCGTCATGAACTTCGACGGTAAATAGTTTTGATTGGGAAGAACATTGAGGACTTGGGTCGGGTGAATGATTTCCACTAAAGCCACTTCCCAATAGGCTTCCTGATCTAACTGGATAGCCTGAGGTAATTAGACTGTGTAAAAAGCATGACGTGTTATTGGGAAATACCACCATGGAACTGTCACTGGGTAAGGTTAAGTAAAATTGGTTATGGTGGCTCATAATTCCAGAGTTCTGTGGCTGCCCGAGGGGTTACCGGAAGTCAGAGGAGTGTCTCCGCCATAAATAGGTTTGTTGTTGTTGGAGTGTTGACTGGCATTGGACACAACATTCCCGTTGTTCCCGTCCGAGGTGAATTTCAGTGAGGGATGAGGAAGAAGGTAACCGATGCAACTGCTCAATAAAATGGTCCACAAGTGTTTGTCTCCTTGTTGGAGACTCAAATTGGCGACGGCTGCAGCGATGACACAATACACTGCAAAGTTTTTTCAGAAGAAAGACGATTTGCGTTTTAGGCACACGTTCTCCACACCACACCCACAAGGGTTGTTTCCGTAAATCTTGCAGAGAAGAACTGGGTGAAGGAGTGGTCGCTGCAGTTGTAGCAGTAGCCGAGGCTGTGTGAAAGGACATGATGATTACTTCTTTTTATAGTCAATGACTTGCGAAGCGTCGATCGAAGAATCAAAACTAGGTGGATATCCTTTCCCACGCACTTTAACTTCTTTGATACGTCGTTTGCCTACTTTACGGGTTCTGCGCTCGAGAATGTTTTTGATGTCGTACACGTCGTCTTCTTTTTTGGTGACACGTTGTAACTCAGGCAAATAAAACGTTCCTTTTAACACTTCTCCGTTAATGTCTTCCAATTTATAGACGGCAGGATGACGACCATGCACTCGTCCAGTAACACGAAACAATTCGGTCGTCCAGTTAGGTGAGTAACCTTTGTCGAATGTGTGTTTGGTTTTGCCAATGCGCACCTAATCTCCTACGGTCAACACTTCACTTTTCTTGGGGACAGCTTCCGTCGGGGACGTACCAAACAGGCGATTAGAAACCAGTACTTCGTTGTCGGGAGTCACCTCTTGTGGGGCACGTCCAATGCCTCGATGGAAAGATTGGTGGTACGCATGCACCAGGTGCGGTAAGATGTCGATGTACTTGAGAGTGTGGTGATGCGGATTTCCACATGCGTTCTTTCAAAGTGCGTTGAAAACGTTCCATGATGCTGGCTTTGGTTTCAGGATTCTCGGTGTTAATAAATGAATGTCTCGTTTCTATAATTCTTTTTGGAAAGCTTGGTTCAGAAATTCGGTGCCTTTGTCCGTTTGCCATCGAGGAGGGTGACGACCACTTTGTTTCAACACCCGTAGCAGGGCTCGCACTAACTCGCTGGTCGATTTGGAATTGAATGACACGACCCAGGCAAATTTGGAATAGACGTCAATGACACAAAACAAATATTTGTAGCCGCGATTGTAGCTGGCCAAATAAGAGATATCGGCTAAATCGGCTTGCCATTGATGATCGATGCCTTCCACTTGGGTTCGAATTCTGGAAAACTTACGTCGAATGGGTTTGTGTAAAGTGTAGGTAGCATGTTCTTGTAACCATCGTTGCACTTGAGGTAAACGGAGACTTTTTAGTCGAGTTTTGGCAGCACGATACAATTTTTGGGATGGATCGTAATAAATGCTGGTTAACACCTTTTCCATTTTACTTTTTTTTAATAAGGTACCCACTCTTTGAGGATGCTACTCTTTTTCTCTTGTGGTATTTTCTTGAATTGTATTGCTTTGCGTGTGCGGCCAGCGATATGTGTCGAGGATGATGATGTCTCAGCAGGTGTCATCGGTCCTTGTTTCACTTCTATCTTCACCTTCTTTTTCTCTTCTGATGAAGAAGGAGTGGTCATCATCTTTTTAATCCATCGAATTCTGGAGGTAGGTCGTGCTGTTAACTTGCGTACTTTTTCTGGTGGAGTTTGATACCCTTCTTCTTCTTCTTCTCCTATTTCTGTCTTGGTCACTGGCAGTAGTAGTGTTGGTAGTGGTGGTGGTGCTGGACTTTTCATCAAGGTCTTAAAATCTTTCAGAGTGGGTAGAGGTGTTTCGTCTGACGCTTTCTGGTGAAAGAGTTGCAGTCGATGCAAGAGTTGACCGTACTTTTGCGATTTTTCTGTTTTGGACAAATCTCGGCGATCCATCAATGACTGCAATTTTTGTTGTAACTGGGAAATCTCGGTCAAATCGGATTGGGAGGCATATGCGTGGTCCACTATTCTTGCCAACGATGGTATTCCATCCATCGTTTGTAAGGCACTAAAGCTTGTTTTAGTCCTTCCATTCGATGTCTGAGATCTTGGGACTTCAGAGGTCTTTTTTTATCTTGCTCCCACGAGGCCTCCCAAGATGGTTACCAAGACTACTTTCAGCAACGGTCCTAACAAGAGTGGCAAAATTCCTCCACGTTGGACCAACATCTTCTTCTTTTGACGAATGGGGATTTTCTTTTGAACCATTTAGCGAAGAACGTGACGATGGTTGCCTAAGCATTGTTTCTGGTGTTTGGACAAAGGGATCGTGCCTTTCAAAACATTCATACTACATTCGCACACGGTGTCAATGACATCTTTGGAGGCTGGTTGAATGAGTTTTTGTCGCATGGGTGGAGATGCTTTGGACAGGACAGATAACATGTCCCCATGTTTGACTAAACGAGGAGGCAGTCCTTTCCTTTTCTTTCCTTTGGGTTAAAAGAGGAATGTTTTCTAGTGGGTGACATCTTTGTTGTTGGTTCCGGGACATTCACCAAAAATACACTGACGTCATTGCCTAAGCATTCACACACTTTTATCTTTTTTTTGACAATGGTGAGGTAACACGGGATGGTACAAGTCAGTGGGAGGTAAGACTTTACATTTAATCAATCCTTCGTATTGTCGAATTTTATGAAGGTCAATGTGTTCCGTCAGCAATTGCGGGTGCCCTGCAGGAAAGCGACAATATTTGCACACGTAAGGATACAGACAGCACATGTCCAAGTATTTGATTTCTTCTCCTTTCTCTTCGTCGGCTTGGTACAGCAAACAGGTGGCATTTGTCCTTCCTCCGTACAAACTGTCCCTTGGGTTCAGGGGGTCCATCAACTAGTAATTTTCTACGATGCGTTTAAGCTCGGGATCGGTTTTCAAACGGTGGTCGTGTTCACAGGATCTACCGAATACGTTCCGATGGTCTTTTCATCCCCTCCGTTGCGTGCATTCTGAATCCAATTGTCTTCCTTCTCGCACAAGTAATGTAACCAGCGTAGGGCTTTGACCGAATATTGACGTTTGACATAGTTGGTCGTTTGAGGACCGATGATAGCCTGTGTGTTTTCGGGCATGAATCGTTGAAGTACACTAAGGAACACACTTTCACGATGATGCAAGCTTCTTTCAAAGGATCGACCCCTCCGTGTTACATGAACAGTTCTCGAAATGTTCCACAGCAATGCCATAAAATGTCCACGTCAGAACGACAATACTTTAACATTTCTTCCTGAAAGGCGAAATGGTCTGAGGCATGGGTCTGGTACCAAGCGTAGAAATCTTCTCGTTGTTCGGCACGCATGTTGTCGGGGTCGTTGTCTTTAGCTTCAGGCAAATGGGGTAGAACAGCATGTTATTGCCTTCGGTATTGAAAAAGTGCGGGAAGTAGCCTTTAGCCGTTTCTGTCATTCCAAACGTTTAAGGCATTCGACTCAAAGGCATAGCCAAGTAGCTCATTGAATCGTTAAACTGTATTTGCGTCACATGCATGGAAATGATTTTGGCTGCGCTCAGATTGACTTTAGGACGTGCGGTGCTTGTTCCGTATATTATCTGAGAAGAAACTGTCCATCGTATCCCGAGAAATTGTGTGCCATCACTGTGGCATGGCGATGTCAATCTCTGTAACGTTCGATGTCTTCTTGGCTCCATGTTTCGTCGATGAGGTCTAAGATCCATTGGTCGAATTCGGCTAGTGTGTTCGGTCCCCGAAATATTTTTTCACGTCCTCCAGTAATCTTGCTGCAGTGAGGGCAATGACTAAAGATAGGCTCTTGCATGCACTTCTCGCACGCTCGATTTGCCACGCAGAAATTAGGAATGTGAATGCCGGTCTCTTGCATGAAATTTGAAATCAAAAACGATGAAATTCCCTTTCTTGTTCTGGTCCTATTTTCCTGTTGGGGTTGGCATTTTTGAATGTAGCATTGATGTTCGAAGTCCACGATTTGGTGACAAATGTGACATCGTTTCATTCCTGGACATACGTGTGCCTTGGCATTATTGGTAAGTATGCCTTGTCCACACGTAGGACACAATCTCAGGAGTTGAAAAGCACATTTCTGCTGTGAACCTTGTGTCTTCAAATGTTGTTGGTAACAGTCAGGGCTGACAAAAGGACGCAGACAAGCGGAGCAATGTACTCATTCTTGTCATTTGTCCAGACAGGGTTGAGAGGCCATCCTGAGCATTTCGATCCACAATGCAATGTTTGTGTTGCTCTCGATTGTTATAGCCATATTCACATTTCTTACAGTAATAATCGTATCCCAGGAATCCAGTGACACTGGTAATGGTATCGAAATGTTCATGGTGATGATAGACATGAATGTATTTTCCGTTCTTAAAGTATTTCCCTCGAAACAACAGAGGTCCGCACACTTCTTTCAACGTGTAGCGTATAGCTAGGACATCTTGCAATTTTTGCATTTCAGGAATGCCACAGGGTGTTTCGTTGGATAGGCCCGCTTGCTGTAACAGGAGTTCTGCTACATTTTGGTTTTTGGCTCAGTCCGATCGTTGAATAGTTTTACAGACTCTTTTCCATTCTGCCGTGTCGTTCTTGTTGGCACACGTTCGTCCCACCACGATGGCTCGGGTAAACACATCTGGTCATGAGGGGTGTTAATTCGGATGAGACTCTTTTTGATGCTGCGAAGGTCGTCCACCAATAACACCTTTTTGTGTCCGGTCCATAGAGGAGGAAAGACATGGGTCATGGACAGTGTCGCTTTTCCATCGGTGATGTCAAACTTGTCATTGGATTGTTGCACATGTTGAATCTTTTCCATGAGTTTGGAAGTTGTCAGTTCTGCGGAACTGCTAAACTCGATCCAAACAGGGGTCTTTGAATTGTCGTGATGTATGGAAAGTCTCAAGCGATCGTCTTCTTTGGCTTGACTTTGTCGTTTCAGTGTGGTTAAAAAGGAATTCCACATCTCAGTGATGAAGCCCCCTGCTTTCTCCAACGGTACGTCGGACTTGAAATCTTTAAACTTCACCCTGAAAGTGTAAGCCGTGGTTCTACATTTTCTAGAGGAACGCTTTTCCCTCTCTCGAATGTAATAATACTTTTCAGGGTTTACTAAGGGTGGTGAACTTTGTTTAGATGAAGACTCTTTGGGTCTGGATTCTGGTTCACTCATGTCATCTTCAAAATCAATGGCATGATTTGTGCCAAGACTTCAGCTATTGTACGAATCGATATATATCACGTTTCTGCCTCTTGCTTTCTTCTTTCTTCTCGAATTGATTCGATTGTTTCATCTTGACTGAAAAAAGTCAAGTGACTACATGTTAAACACCATCGGTTACTTTTTATCCATGGCAGACCAGCGTATATATAAAGGGCGTGGGTCTTGTCCTTCCACTATTTATTTCACTCTCAAACCGAGCATAACGATGGAAGAGCCTACATAGATCGAACGTTTCATCAGAGCTTTGCGAGGGGTCATCAGAAAAGTTTCTTCAGACAAGCTGACGGACTACTCACCCTCCAATCGAGATAAAAGTCAAGACACTTTCTATATCTGTAAGAATAAAGGGCTTTGGTCTTCAGAGTGTCCAGACCGTCAAAAAAGCAAAACAGGGGTTAGAAGAGACAAAAGTCAAGATACCTGTTATCATTGTCAAGAAAAAGGGACATTGGTCTCCAGAATGCCATAAGAAACAACAGGAGCAACACGAAGAAGAGGGGTTATGGAGAGGAAGAAGAGGTAGCCTCCCCCAAGGAAGAACCCAGACATGTGAAGAAAGAGAAACAGGAGAAGAAAAGATGAAGTGAAGAAAGTGAGAGAAGAAATGGAGGAAAAAGCTGTGAAAGTGAAGAAATTTAAAAAACAGAGACAGAGTGAAGACAAACAGAGAAGAAGCCTTTGAACGTTTTAAAGTGCTATGTTGTGAATTGGATTGTAAAATTTGTACCAGAATAGTCAGAGCAGAAAACGTAAGTGACTCTTGCTTTTGACTTTTAGAATAAGAACCTACACTCCTGCACACATGCGCACACATGCGCGCACACACACACACACACACGCACACACGCACGCACGCACGCACACACACACACGCAAACACCCCCCCCCCCACACACACACACAGAAAAGGGCTTTATGAGTTTTAATTGATGTTGGCAGTTTAAATGATATCTCTTTCCGAGAGAAATGGCTGGCCCTGAAATGGGCCTTTGGGTATTTGTTGATTTAAACAATCAACTTCAACTGCCTTAAGCCATTGCCACGGCCAAGGTCTACGTCTGGGCTGCTTACTGTCGATGATGATTTGGTAGAAATCACTAAGGGTTGGATTGTTTAGCTCGGAAAGGTCTTTTTTCTCTTCGGTCGTAATATAGAAGTCTAATACATTTGTTCCAGACTTCTTAACTCCGCTAAAATGTCTAACAGTATCGTGTTCGTTTGACTTTCACACCCTTGTTTCTTTGCTTCTTCTTCTTCTTCTTCTTGTTTCCTTCTTACCTGTTCTTCTTGCTGTTGTTGCTGTAGGAGAAAAGCTTGTTCGGCTTCTTTTTGCTGCTGTATACATTTCTCCAATTCTTCCTTCTGTCTTTGTTTAAATTCTCCACGTGTGGTAAAGAAGGAAAATGTGTCGAATGTACTGGTTCCGGAACAAATTCTTGCGAGGTAAGGAAACCTACAAAATCCCAATTAAAATTAACCTCTTCTGGAAGTAAGTCCGGGTTGACTTGGGTAGTCGATGCTATTCCATCGTTTTTCGTTTCATCGGCCGGTGCACCTCAATTCATCGTCTTCTGTGTTTCCGTCATGATTGAAAACTGTGTCGCATGGATTGACTGCGCACGGACGCTAGCGCCTCTATATAGGGAATGTGACCTCACAGACTGCTCTCTTCGGATTGGACGAGTAATGACTGAATTTTGTAACGTGTGTTTGGATTGGTCAATGAACTCAATCCGTTTCGATCCTCCCTTCCCTTATAAATAACCGCAGTTCACTGCATTTCATCACCTGATCTCGTCACCAAGATGTGGACCAACGTGGAATCTTCTACTCTAGTATCTTCAATGCTGTTGCGTACGGACTTACCCATGTATGTCCAATCATCGTGGACTATTGCCAGGATAACGGATACAAGTATTTGGAAGAGAATAATCTACTAGGAGAGGCAAGGTTCTTTAAAGAGGGTTTTAATTTACTCACCAGAAGTGAGACAAAGTTTGAGGAAAAGAAGAAGGCCTATACGATGCCTTCTATCTTAACAGACTAATGTTAGCATAAACTGAAAGGCCCTTTTTAGGGCCCCTCCTATATATCGAAATGAAATTGACTTACCTGATTAACCCCTTCAAAAAATGCATGTTTTATGTTGTATGCGATATATATGTACACCCCGCTTTTTGCTCAGTACTGTGACGTCACCTACTCCTAGTTGCTACAGTGTTACCAATCTCCCCATCCGTGACGTCAGACGCTATCTTTCCCTTGTCACTATACAGTCCCATTCTTTTTTGTCGTTCTATGGTTCCATCCATGTTAAATTTCTCCATGCTAAATTCCCCTTGTCGCCAGGGTACAAACCCCTTAGTTTAACATTAAAGTCCCATTGTCGCTATAGTATCACACTTCACTACTCCTGAGCATGTTAAAAATATTAGTCGTGATATATGGGTTGATTGGGTGTATAAAAAAACCGGGGTATTAGTCGGATATCCAGACAAGATAGTATCTATAACACGTTTTTAGGCGGAGTCGTATTGCACGATGAGTCAACGGAAACAAAAGGAACAGAAACAAAAAGAAAAAAAAGAGCGAAAACAACAACGACAGCGAAAACAAACCAAAAGAAAAACCCCAGGAAGATCCTCCTAATCAACTTCCCACTCCATTGCAACAAACGGAAACACATGAAAATCCAGAAGAATAATTCCACAATGCGCCTGGTGCTACTTGTAGTAGTTTGAGAAATAATTTTGTTGGTTCTGATAATATCCTCAATGAAGTACAACGGTTAAAGGTTCTCATAGGAGGGAAACGTGCCGGAAATATCTCACCAGAAATAATTAATGAAGCAAATGATATTTGTCGGCGATTATTTCAAGGTGGTATCATTGATATCGGCGTTTACCGAAAACTCGTTAATGAATTTGTTGATGATTATCACAGTGACTAGCTGTTACTGCGATTAGATAAATAACAAATACAATAAAATGACTGTACACAATAATCATCGTAACTCGATGATGGTCAGGCTGGTAAATTCACGATTACCCGTTTACAGAACAATTTACGGAAATGGATTTGGTGATGTTGTTCAAGGTCTATTTACGAGAATGGCTCCAAAAGTAATGCCGATTGCAAAACAATTATCAATGAAGGCTATTGATGTTGTTCGTGATAAAGCTCCTGGTGCAATCGTGAATGTTGCTGATAAGGCTTTCTCGTCAATCAAGGATAGACTAGCTCGATTAGTACGAAAATAAAACCGTAGCAAGTAAAAGGTGAACTTGTAAAAATGGATGATACGCCATATGATGCCAATTTGCGAGTTGGTTTTGTCAACAATGGAATTATGGCATTATTTGATAGCCCTACATATATGATCGATTGAAAAAATATCGAATCAATAACAATAATTGGTCTAGCAAAATATTCTGATGATTACACAAGATCAGCTGGTCCATCAATGATGTTTGCTAAGGATATTACCGACAACGCTGATCATGTTCAATATACTAAAAAAGGACACCACGAAATACTGCATCTGATCTACAACCAGATGATTTTGAACCTGCAGCTGGACCAGCTGATGTTTTTGATATTATAGGAAGTGTTAATGCAACTTACTACATAGGATTTGCAACACGCCGAGCAATGTTGTTAGGAAATAATATAAATTTTTCATGTGTAATTCCTCTGTCTCACATCTTTGGATTTTGCAGAAATGTTAGAAAGGTCATCTTTGGAGCTAAACAGTCAGTTGTTCTATTTAGAAAAGGTGATGATAATGATGCGATCTGGCGAGGGGCTGGTGTTGCTGATGCTGGGAAAGTAAATATAACAAAACTATCATTGTGGATGCCTGTAATGATTCCATCGGTCAAACAAGAAGAAAAGTTGCTCTCTTTTATGGATCAAGGCGATAAATCGTTACTATCATGGTTAACAGTAACCACGGATACTGCTCAAAGTTCCGTTAAAGATATATATATATATATATATATATATATATATATATATATATATATATATATATATATATATATATATATATATATATATATATACTTGGCAAATAGCATCAAAACAGGGTGTTTCTGCGCCACGACATATTTTTATTGCGCTGCAAAATAATAATCAGACGGGTAGTCAGGAACGTTCGCATATGATATTTGACCAATTCGGCGTTACAGAGGTTTCGTTGAAAATAAACGGACAAGAGCCAGCTGAGGATGTAATGTTAGATTATGCCACAAATTATGTAGCACGCGCATATCGTTGTTTGATGTCATTATTGGGGCGTGATCAAAATATAGATACTGGTTTGCAAATATCATAGTTAGATTTTACAACTCTGTATCAGGTTTATTACGTTTCACTGGAGGATCTTGATTTATCCAAGCAACCTTCGAGCTCGTGTTAATAACCGAATAGGTGTTGCTGGTGCCTCCTACAGAGCAATCGCGGTTATATTCAGCGATAAGGCAATGTTACTTGAAGGTGGTAGTGGTCGAATGAGAGTCGTTGATACACCAGTGGAAAATCTTTAATCGTGTTATTTAAAAACATGAGTATTGTTGTAAGAATGTCATATAATCACGTTAATGTCACTCTGACTCCGGTCAGGTGACAACATTACAATAAAAAAAAAAAACGCGAGCGCATGCGGGACAAAAATAAGATTGGAGCGAGAACAAATTGCTAGTGGTGGTCCTAATAAGTTATCGCTGACTAAAACTCAGCTAAAACATTTCAATAAAGCGCAAAAAAGCAAAAACCGGAGTTCAACTTGATTACGCTCCAAGTGCCATCAAAGACATGATTAAAACCGGTGGTATATTTCCACTTCTCACAGCAATACCAGCATTAATTGCTGCTGCTGCCCCACCTGTAGCAAAAGCAGCCGCGTTAGGTGCTGTTGGAACCGCTGCTGGAATGGCATTAAAGAAAGTATCTGGGAAGGGATACAAAAAAGGAGCGGGTCTATGACTTCCAGGAACTCGGCCCTCATGGTATCCGAAACGGTTTTAACAGACGCATCACGTCTCGCACCGATGTCAAATTTTGATTTACTCGATGCTTCTAAGCAACTTAAAATAAACAAAATTCAGAGTTTTTTATGCGAGATCAGTTTCCGAGCCAACCGAATATAAAAAAGCAGGAATTATTAATCTTGATAATAGCGAATGTCCAGGAACTCATTGGGTTGCTTACGCGATTGATCCACGTGGAATTGTTTATTTCAATTCATATGGGTTAGCACCGCCAATTGAATTTCTAAAATATGTCAAGAGAATAAAAAGTACTCCATTTCTTATTCCAGTTTGGTACTCAACGCTACTAACACAAACATTAACCGATCCACCAATATGTGGCCGTGAAGTAATTAATGTACTTGACGCGCTATCAAAATCAACCTAACCACCTCACAAAGTCGTGCATGAGTATACCGCAGGTAGATTTAACATTTTAAACAACCCTTAAAGATAATATGGTTGATATTTACGGAAGTTCTCTCAGCAAAGGTAAAGACAAAAAACGCGATGATATTGATTTATCAAAATATGCGACTAAAGATGAAATCGATAAAATTATGAACCTCTCAGGGGTTGACCGAGATGAGGCTGTTGTTTTCCAGGGCCAATATGGTGTATTGTAAACCAGCAATATCAAATGGAATGACATAGTTCGACGAGTACTCGGTGCGGTCACGGATAACATCCCTGTGCTTACTGACGGCGGTAGAATCAGAGACTCAAGTATATCGTTTACAAACATTAAAGATGAAATTGCAAGAAGCGTTGCTAATCGCTTAAAAAATACCGATGACACAATGACAGGTGAACTCAACAGGAATGGAAATAAAATAATAGCCGTAACAGATCCAACATCTGATGAAGATGCCGCGACGAAAAAATATGTTGACGTTAACCACAGCACCGTAGATGGTAAATTATCCACGTTGCGGGCCGACTATGATGTTCACGTAAGCGCGTTTATAAATCTCCGTAGAAACTTAAGAAAAATTAATGAAACCGCAGAAGAGTTCTTTGGTACTCCGCTCACCATTGACACAAAACTCTCTGATATAAAAAACAACATTGGATACGATTAAGAAAACACAAGATGTCGTAAGTGGAATTCCTGAGATTGTTAACAAAATTAGTCTGATTAAAATGCCACCCGGAGTAACTCCAGGGCATATTACTAACATAGTATACACGGTATCATCTGGATTCGCAACATGGTCAAAACAGAATAATACTGTCAAACATACCGCAACAGTCACTGGTATGTACAGGCTATCTGTGTTCAGTGCTACAAAATTTGAGACATTTACAACGTATCCCTGGCGGCATTTAACCGACAAGTTTTCTGGGGTTGGTGTCTATCATATTAAATAAAGGAAACGAAGAAACATTTATGCTGGAAGCAGCTGATAAGAAATTAACGGCAACATCTTACTGGTGGTGTCTAGAATTTCTAGCTGAAACACCTCAATTGATTACTGCGTAAAATAATAATGGCAGCGTCAACAAATGTTCAACAATATAGATACGATCTATTACGCGAATGGCAATCAGAGTTAAAAACCATCATTGACCAGTATACGTTGAAAGTAAAAAAATACAAGTGGCGTGTAGTTGCTTTGGATGTTTTGGTTTATTCGGGATCTGCGTTAGTTGCGTCCACCGGGATAGTATTATCAGCGCTAACGCCAGTAACAACTGCAATAGCAGTAATAATATGCGTTTCATCATCAGCGGCTGTTGCACGTGTTTTTAATATTATCGCGAAAATGATAACCACGTGCACGAGCACAAAACTCAACGACGCAGTTATAAAATTAAACACGGCAACAACAGCATATTCTAAATTTTCTTCGCTGATATCATCAAGCCTCAATGATGAAAAAATATCAGATTCCGAATTCACGTTAATGGTTAAGAGATACGATGAAGTTAACCACCATTTGATAGAATAAAAGATAAATAATGACAGAACTACCTCAGCAGATAGCCGCAAATACAACTCCGACAAGAACGACGATGATAACAGTAAGCTCAACCACGCCTAAATTCGGTATTAATTTTCCAACTGCGATTCCGGTAAGCGAGATCGCGTGAGCACAGTTGCGAGTATATCACAGCTGGCCAAATATTAGATTAAAATCATTTGGTGGATTACCAGCAAATAATTCGTTTGTGTTTGCAAATAAAAGTAAACCAGATGGTACACACGACTGGAACGTTGTTGGAATACCAACCAGATGCTATCACATCGAAGAAATCAATGTGGAAATAGCGCGAAGAATAAAAAAATATCACAGGAAAGGAATCCAAGATAACAATAACCGCCCATGAACCAACGCTGTCATCTGCAATCGAGATAAACTCTCCCGATTATATATCAATCATTGATTAGAACAGTGTTAGGATGGCCTGAAATTCCACCGCCGACAGTACCACTGCCACCTGAACTCAAAAAGTCTGATTATATCTCCGACAAAAGATCGTGTCATAGAACTGCCGAGATGACCCATGGGTAACTTTATGGTAAATTGCATACAGCAATGGAAATGGATCCGTCTTGCCGTGAATTAATATACAAAAAGAATAGATTAATTTGGCAGTGTTAATATCTCGAACGTAGCGGTGACAAGAAGAGCGATCTTGCTACCGAGAAAACGTTTAGAATTTATTTTATTTTATTTAATTTATTTTAATGAAGAACATAAACGGCGTCAAAAATTTTGTGTAATATTTTTACCGATTATCTTCTGGGGTGGTGGTGGAGCAGCGGCGTGAGATAATTGATACGATAGAACATTTAAACCAGATTGTATTTGTTTTTGAATTTTTCATCAAAAACTTATACAGGCGGTTGTTAACTCAACAGATAAACTACTCAAGCAACAATGTCTTGACAATTATAAAACAACAGAAGCTGAATTGCCGAATTTTAAGTTTCCCGTGTATAATGCAGACGAACTAAAAAAAATCAACCAACGATATTATCGATGAGTTCTTTTCTGAAATACTTAAACAATGGAGAAAAACATTACGGTTGCCAACTATTCTCCGATGCTACAATAATCCACAAGGAGAAGGACGACATGTATTCCCGGAAATCGTAAATATAACTTCAGTGGTCGCGGTCAATCTTGTATGTGATGTATTCGATGGAAATTACAGCACAAACACAACAATATCAAATCAAGTGCAGCAAGGATTTATTCTTTATTCATTCACACCGAAAGAACCACCAGGATATCTGATTACACAAGAACCGATCAATCCGGTCTATTTGCGATGTCATAATCCACTGTTATCAAGAATACATTTCAAACTAGACCGCTCCGTGGCCTAGTGGTTAGAGCGTCCGCCTCGGATGCGGGAGGACGTGGGTTCGATCCCCGGCCGAGTCATACCAGAGACTTTAAAAATGGTACTTACAGCTGCCTCGCTTGGCGTTCAGCATTAAGAGGTTAGTGTTAGAACTGGTCGGCCTGGTGTCAGGATAATGTGACTGGGTGGGACATCATGCTACATGTCTACAGCATGATGCCCCAGTGCTAGACATCACTATAAACTGCCACATTGCAGACATCGTAGCTATATGACTGAAAAATTGTTAAAGCTACGTTAAAAATCAAAATCACATCACATCAAATCACTTTTCAAACTAACTGACCAGTCCGGCAACTTGCCGGATTTAAGGAATGAGATGATAAGTATTAATTTATATGTGAAATCATAAGGTTTCCAATCGTGAAAAATATATGATTCGAAAGAAATAGTTTTAAAAAAATTCTTTATTTTTGTTAACATCAGTGAGGTGGATTGACAAATACTATTCAGATTCCAGTACAATATTACAAGAAATTTTTTAATACTGAAATTTGCTAGATTTACACGATTTTGACTACCTATTACTCTATCAAAATTGAAAAATCAGTCGATTTACACGATGATAAATAACTTATTACTTTTCTAATTATTAAATTCGAAAGATTTTCAGTAAAAAATAAATTTCTTATAATATTTTACTGAAATCTGTTAATGTTATCAGTATTACAAAACTATTATAAGAAATTTATTTTTTAGTGAAATTTGCTAGATTTACAAGATTTTCACTACCTATTACCCTATAAGAATTGATAAATCAGTCGATTTACACGATTTTAACTACCTTATTACCATTCAGAATTAACAAATCAGTCAATTTAACGATTTTGACTACTTTATTACAATCTAGACGTAACAAATTCAATAAATTTTCAGCAAAAAATAAATTTCTTATAATATTTTACTGAAATCTGTCAATGGTTAAGGACAAGAGAAAAAAATATTCTCCTGACAGAGTCAGAGATGTACTTTCACTTTCATTTCCACGAATAAGTCTAACTTTCGTTTTCATTAGACATAATTTTTCTAAGTTGCCTTACGCGAGAATTAATTGTCTTTTTGCATCATATTCACGAGATAATTCTGATCTAATGTTTTCAATGGCCCGAGAGAGACTGACTCATTTCTTTACCCTTTCTTCTTCCCCTGTAGTCAGCGTTTGACACATCTGCATCTGAGATGGTTGCGTGTATGCTCCTTCCTCCTTTTGTTCTTGCAGTGTTTCAAAATCAGAAATAATTTTTTCAGGATTTAGTTCATCAGATAAATTTATGCTGTCGCGCTCTAATTTTTTAATAGCAGAAATTACATCATTGGTATTTTCGTAAATCATTATCCATTATGTCATATATACCGAATATTTTATATTTAAAATAAAAATATTTTACACTATTAGGTGAATATTTAGGTTGCCATGTGACAACATAGCAAATCGAGAATTGTGTTGTTTTTTTAACACTAAAGACGACACAAACCCATGTGGACTCCTAGATTACCTTATGACATTCTCGCAGGCTCAGGGGCACAGAAACACAACCACCCATGTAAACCCCTAACCTGTCAAACAACAGTCTAGAAGGTTCAGGATGACGTGTTTACGAGGACAAAACAAATTCCCATATGAACTCCTAGGTTACCAAATGATATGCTAGCGGGTTCAGAGGAATACATCGTATCTTAATTCTAACTTATCCTAAGGACAGCACAACCTTGTGTGAACCCCTAGCTTACCAAATGATATGCTAGCGGGATCAGCAGGTACATATAAGCTTAATTCTAACTTATCCTAGGGACAGCACAACATATTTACCGTGCCCCTCCCACATTGTCTTATGACATTCTAGTAGGTTTGACCAGTAGCATATAATCTTAATTCTAACTTATCCTAAGGACAGCACAACATACCGTGGCCTTCTCTACATTCAACAGATTTTCGCATGCTCCCCCAGAAATCAACTCCCGCGGGATGCAAAACAGGTACAGGCCGTGGTGACGACGTGGGGAGAGTGTGAATTTTTCTATTGAAATTCGAGCTTGGGATGAACCCCCAATTATATATATAATCGCGAAATATCGCCTACGTCGACAATATGCCGGTCACTGGATTCGAACTCGAAACGTCGAGAACGATAACTCAGTGCCTTACCAATGCGCCACGGAACCTTGTTATTAATAAATGTTTCAGAAATTATTATATAGTTATTTTTGGATTGTAAAAAAATAATACATCTTGAATTTAGTTCTAATGAACAAGTCAGATTTATTTATTTTCTGGATAAAAGGAAATAATGTGTATTTCATCATTATTGTGCAATTTTCCTAAAGTCCAGTGAGGGAACTCTATCAATATTTTTACACAATTGCGGCAGAGTTATCTCCGTTATCTGTATATAACACTAATGGGACATAGGAAAATGAAATCCGGTTTTTATACTTTTGAGAAAAAGCTGATTTGGTTATTTTATTTGCTACTGTTTGTACTGAAGGCATGCAGATGTCAAAATACTTGGCAGCTGCGTTCACTGACTGAAATATCATCTGTTCACCGCTTTCTGTATTTAAAGATTTAACAAGTCTAGGAACATTTTTAAAAAATACTTTCCATTATTACCACGTGCAGAAGTTTTGCTCTGCATGATAGCTTGTAGGTTAGATAAATTATTAGTAAGTTTATTCCATCAATATGATCAATCACAAGACCGTCTTTGATCTTATCAAAGAAACATTCGTACACAAATCTGTGACAGAGATACCTCTTCTCCCCAACAGTAAATCTAAGATAACCAACATTATCAACTGCACCAACTGGTTTCTTCAGCCGACAGTGTCTGATTGTACCATCACGAGATGCTTCATAATTCTTGATGATGGGATGTTGGACAAATTAGTTTTGCTCCATTTATATATAATATTATTTGTCTAAATTATAATTTATCTTCAAATCTGGCTATATAGTCTTCAGGAGTTCTTGTAACCTTATCAATGACCTTGACAGAGTCAAGGGTATTAAGTTTTGGTCATAATACCACTTCAATTCTCTATATCGTTTACCACTGAAACCGGCGCACATCTGTGTTTTTCCTTTAACTCCAGCACCACATCTTAAACATGGTTCTGGACCAAGGCTTCCTCGTCGCACGCTTTGCAAATGTTGACTGCAGAATTCATTTACGCTGGCTTTGTTACCAGGAATTGAAGACCCTACCATTAAGCATTTACACTGATTTCGTAATTGAGTCATTATATATAATATCTTTTATTTAAATATTTGTCTGAAATATAATATGGAAGAGTTTGAGAGATTATCCACAATCCAGCCTTGCAAAGCTTCAAGATTCGATCTTGATAGACTAACCTCTGACTTGCGGAGGCCAGCTCTGACTTATCTGATTAATATTATCAGGGATGTCAAGAAAGAATTTCGTGATGATGGAGCATCTCACACATTGTCTACATTCAAAATTGTACCCGATGACAAAGTCATTGATGCTACAATGAACGATACGCGGGCGAACACGATTATCGATTACATTAATGATCAGAAATATTTTTGCAGAATAAAGTTTATTGTGCTAGCAGATTCCGCTACGTGGATTATTCGTGACAAACGTGACCCTGTCTTTGCTAATGGAAAATCCGTTTTATTAAGTAAAAATTCGAAGTCTATGAGTAGTGTTGACATTCCATATTACAAACAAAAGTATCCTGTATCCGCGGTTATTTACGTAATTTATCATCTAAATGATAAAACGAATATCAATGATCGAGCACCATTGAGATTTTCAAAGTTGAATTGTGTGGCCGAACGAGTAATGGAACATTTTACAAATGCGATACGTGAAACGGTCTGAGGAGATCTACGACGTGAAACAATAAATAAGTGGGGTGATTCAGTCAAGGATACCGGAGTTACAATAAATGATGTTGCCGAGTTAGAAAAAATATTAAAATTCCCAATAATCGTAAAAACAATAATAGGGGAAGTATTGTACGAATCGAAACATAAATCGAAAGAAGCTCCGATAAATATCGTTCATCATAATGCGCATGGACCAAAGCAGTAACAATATTTCCACGGAATCGTACTGTAAGATTCTACCCCTCAGAAAGTATGTTTAATTTTATTTACGCGTTAAGTAAAAACGATCCTGTGTGAGTGTGATTATTTAAAAGTTCTAATGAAGAATATGATCAATTTGTAAGACCTAAAAGGTGATTTATATCGTCGAGAATCTCGTCATGAAACAATGAGAAAACTCGCGGAAAGAGTTTCAACAGAAAAGTAATCCGTTTCTGCGTAATTGTTTTACAGTTCCGTCTGTCGCGGCTAATTTTGCCAGGGAGAAAAATTCGTGGAAACCAACACGAACTCGATTTCTCGAGGATGTTCAGGCTAGTTGTGTCGAATACTGGCATGGCGGTTTGTGGAATACCTGGTATGATCGTGACGGTATGATATCTGTTGACATGATCGCGTGTTATCCGGGGAAGTTTTCTTGGTTGCGGAGAATGTCATAAGTATTTTGCGAGGTTTGGACATCCCATGAACGAGATGACAATAGATGCCATGAACTAATCGTTACCCGATTTTGATCTGTCTTTATTTGCTCATGTGTTTTCTTGCGAATTTGCCAAGGATCTTCATCTGGTTTGTTATATTTGGTTTGACAGACATTTTTCAGAAAAACGCTTGGCGATAATAGTTTTATTACGATATATGCTTGACAGTAAAATACTGATATCGTTGACGGTCAGCGAAGCAATTAAATTGTATCGGAAGCAGACCGATGTTTGGTTACCCAAACCTGAACTATTCCCTTATCCTGCTGACGCTGACGACTTTGATGCGTGATAAGACATTTTTGCGAAAAATACCACCGGAGAAAGCATTGCAGAAGATCTCGGTAGAAAATAATCGGTAAATTTACTCAGGGTGGTGCATATGATCATCAACGGTATTGTGCAAGATCGATTATGGATCCCACCGGATATGAATTCGTGGTCGCTGATGCAGCAGCGTAAAATATATTTTGTAATCGGGAACACGTTTACTTATCTCACGGAAGAAAGTTGGGTACTGTTGTTATTTTTATCAGTTGAGAATCTCCTCAGTATACTCATTTAAGATCTTCAATGCTCGCTTATGTGTCTATAAACCTGTTATCGACGATAACTGATTTCTTCGCACCGCAGTCAGAGTTGCCATGGATTCATTTTATATCGATTACAAATAAAGAATTACTGGCTCGGTTTACGAGTACTGTTGTATTATTAGGTTTGTGGAGATTAAAAGAAGAAAAGTTGCATAATTATTGTGAATCCGCTGTTGTTGCGGTTAAAAATAGTTATCGCAGTGATGAAATGTCAGAATTGTCGTATGCGGCGTCCGTTTATGATCCAGTATCCAGACACAAGACGGTTTATTTAAGCGGCCCGGGTTTTCTGGTAAGACAACTCGGATGATCGAATTACTTCGACAGAAACACGATGACATGATTGTGCTAAAACCAACATATAGACTTGCACGTGAAATGAAACAACGAGGAGTCAATTATTGTACTTATCACAGCTTTTTCATATACAAGGGTTACGCATGGACTCCTAATCGAATGGATGAGAAATACATTCCAAGTATAATCATTTGGGATGAGATATGCACAGGGTCGCTAGATATATTAAAAATGTTTCTCGATTGGTTATTGTTAAAGAATGTAGCTGTGATAATGTGCGGCGATCACGTTCAACCACCACCGCTTGTTGGACCATCTCCACATCATTGGCTAAAGAATTTTGTAGATTACTGTGAAGAAATAACTGATGATCATACATCACTTCATGCAGAATTAAGAGAATTAAAAATAATAATCAGACTACAACCGAATAAAATTCAATGTGACATAGCGCGTAAAATAATTCCAGAAACTTCCATGAACGACTTTCTACAAACGTGGAGACCAAATGATTTGATAGTGGCAAGTAGAAAGATAGTCAGAGACACACTTCAACGGAAGTTGTTTCAGTTACACAAGGATAAATTCTCAGCGTTACGTGTACCGTTGTGTTATAGACCAACTGATACATGAAGACAAAATATCGACGTTGATATACCAGGAATGACCGAGAAACAGAATCTTGTATTAAATGATATTGTTTTGGTTCCTGTCAGTGTTGTTAGGAAGCGCTACACGCTGATAAATTCCTTGGACGCTAGGATACGCGATGACAAGGATTAACTATTACTGATACAGTTGTTTGGATCGTTGATGATCGTATCGAATGGTCAAAGTTAGTTTATCTTGCAGTGTCCAGAGTCAGAAGAATATATCAGCTACGAAGAATGGTCTTGCACGAGTCAGAATCCATTAATGATGATATTGAAAATGATATAATAAGAAAAAAATTAATCGGTTCTAAACAAAGTGACAAAAAATACCCCACGCGATTTTGATCTTGACGTTGAATTCATCAACGCGCTGAAACAACAGCAGAATAATCATAGTACAAGTTTTAATTGTATAATGCTGTGGCAGTACTCTAGTAATAATCCAAAACAATTTACCTTGGATATAAAAGATAACAGTCGAGGTTATACACGATAAAATGTGATGCTGACCTGTCTTGAATGTAATCGACGTAGGGGTGCTGGTTAAGTGATCTCGGTGGTAATTGTGTGTCTTCGGGTATTACTTGTAATGGTGTAGCAGGCAAATCCACGTTGAGGAGCAGTTTAATCCAGTCTTTAGATTGCGGGTCTACCCGAGGATCTTACTATGTTAGATATCTTGTGTTTTGTAACACTGCACACTGGATGAGTTGCTCATTTTTTTACCACCTTCAAGTTCCCCGGGCTCATATATAAATCTTACGGTCAAATTACCCAGCACCGGTTGTTTTGAAAAATCACGTCATTGTATTGATATACGCGCGCTTGTGAATGCATTAATTGGTTTCAACGCAATTGTTTGAGTTATTTCATTATTTAGCGCAGCTATCACACTTGTGAACCTTGCAACCCATTCGCGAGAACTCTTGTCTTGAATGAATTCCTTCGCATACTGATATCCAAATAACCAATCAGCAATTGTTCGATTAAATCGCTCAACAATTGCCTGATCACGGTGAATTGCAGCATGTACTCGTCTGATGGTGACGTTATGTTGTTTTTCATTAAAGATGATACTGCACCCTGAAATTCTTTGCTTGTATCAACTTTGTAACTTCTGTGGCCATTGTAGATTACCACGTTGATAAATTCTTTTAAACGCAGAACCTACCTCAGTTGCTGTCTTTGTTGATAACGGTTTTTCCTCCTTGTATCTACTTGCAACGTCAACGACAGTTAACGCATATTTGTACGTGGTACGGCGTATAGTATTATGTGATAAAAATAAAATATCAGCCTGATCAACTTCATTAGGAACGCCAACATCAAATTGTGCAAAGTGAATTCGTTTAGGTGGTGGTAGGTAATTTTGCCATATTGCTTGTCGTGCTAACCATTTTTCAGCAGTGGCACATGTAACTTTTGCTGCTTCGGCGAGTTTACTAATTGCTGCTCTACCTTTCCAATATCCTCTTGGGGAATAATAAATCGATTCCATTTATAAATAATTACCAGCATCTAGCGTTAATTTACCTTTCATTGCGGATCTTACTAACCAATTAGCCAATGATTCCTTGAAAGATTTATTTTTTATGGAATTTAGGGCATGAATTAATTTTACATCTGCGATATGTCTATGGTGAACATCTTTATTTTCATAAGCTGCACCATGAGCATGACACGCTCGATCAATTTCATTTATCGGATATTCACCGGGTCTTGGTTGATCTTAGGGGTCAAGTCTGATATCAAGTCGTGTTCCAGGGCCACAGTAATTATATCCTAGGAGATGTTTTTCTCCTGGGTATTTAGCCCCCGGAGCCCCGGTAACTTTCTTAATTTTGCTGCAGTATCACCTCCTCGTTTGTTTATAAATATTATTTGACTTTGGCTTTGGCTTTGACTCTGGCTTGTCACACTGACTTGTCACCGGGAATAAATTTAAATTTCTTTGTACCCCTTCGTTCACACTTACCCGTAACCGCTGATCTGTTATTTTTGGTTGTAATAGTTGTTAGATCACCTGTTGGGGTATACGTCCTGCATTTCACAAAACATAGATCCATATTATTTTATGTATTTCTATAACATGGAGGTCACTGACTTTTCTGCAACAAGAAAATGAGAACCGGTCAAGCATCATGCTGCGCTACCAAATTATGTGTGAATGATTATTATAGTTCCGTCTGGATCTGGCAAGACACAACTGCTACTTAACTTAATAATGAGGTGGATGAAGTGGGATATATTATATTTAATTGCGCCATCTGCCAACTATCCGCGGTGCTATGATATACTTAAAGATTTGAATGAAAGCGTAAAATCGTTAAATCGCGATGGTTTTATTGAGTTCATTACTGATATTAGTGAAGCACCGTCTGTAGATGATATTGATGGATCCATTAACAATTTAGTTGTGTACGATGATGTGATGTTGGACAAACAGACAAACCCTGCTAGAATATTTACTCGGGGTAGACATACAAGCACAGACGTGATTTATGTTACTCAAAAATATACACAAATACCAAGCGTGATCGGAGAAAATTGTAATATTCTTGCTGTGTTTAACGGAGTTGGTATACACACACTACGATATATTTATCAGAACTGGTGTGACGGTGATATGAACGTCATTAAGTTTAGAAATTTCTTTCAACGAGCACAAGCTACTCCGCATTGATTTATAGCAATAAACTTAAATGATCCTCAAACATGTTATCGAATGGGTTTGATAAATTTTTTTATTAATAGGAACAGAGAGGGCGCTGTCTCCAACTTGACACCGACGCGATCGCTGCGAATTTTCGCGATCAGAAAAACTTATCAAAGATAGGCCGGGTAAGTCAATTACAGTTTATTAAGTTCGTTGACAGGGTTGTCTTTTACCGGGTACTGAGACAATCGCGATTTTTTTGTTGCGATTTTCCAGGAAGGCTTTTTGTGCGAAACGGAGTGTAAAATAATGGAGGTCTGTGCGCCCTCTCTGCTGCTTATCAATATGTAAGTCTGCAAAACTATAAAAGAGGAAAACATACCCCACAAAGAGGACAGTCCAAAAGACTTTTTTAAAAAACTGTCACTACATGTTTAGTCACACATATTAATTTATTGATGACACCACCTACTCAACTAACTGGATTTTGTGTGCAATTAATATAGACAGGTGTGAATATGTAGCATGTGTTATAAGCAAACGTTGCTAGTTTTCACTGGTTATGTGATTGAAGTTTGTCTTGTCCACTTTATAAATATTTTATAAAATACAATAACGATAGCTATACAATTATCAATGTCACTTTAACCGTTGGTCTTAAAATATATATGCCAGGTACCATTTTTTAAAATTGAAACTTTGACAAATTAAAAAATAAAGAAAAATCTCTTAATAAACGTAAATAAAGGAATAAATATAAACATATTAAGTTCCAGTAATATACAGAAATATAATTTTTATTTGCTACCATACAATATGGTATATTGTTCTGTATAGCGGCGTTCCATTACTGTACACAAGGATCATCGTGTGTGTGTGTGTGTGTGTGTGTGTGTGTGTGTGTGTGTGTGTGCGTTCGTGTAACTTCGTTTATCCGTAAACCTCAGTATCCGGACATAGACGGAATTTATTAAACATTAATTTGCTCCGTTAATCCTTAAAACTGCGTTCCGGAATGGAAAATCGAAAACGGGACAAAAGTGTAAAATAATCTAATTAATCCGGACATAATCTGTACAAAAATAAGAAATTTTGAAGAATTGTATATGATCATATGTTCTGATAAGATATATTCACCTATGCAAACTTGGAGGTGTGTCGATGTTTGTCAATATCTGATTGATCATATTTTTATGGATCATTATAGCAGCAGCAGGGATGGTGAACAGACCGAAATTTCAGACCGAAATAAACTTTCCTATGGAGGGTGAAAAAATACAAGCGTCAGTAACGCTTAATTAGGAAAGGTAAATATAACAGTTTCTGGAGTAGTTCTTTCGTAAAAAAGAACTTCCTACGAAAATATCACATAAACTTCAATAACTCTAAAACCGAGGCCTCTAAACGAGTTAGCTTAATATTTGTTCCATATGCTTGTGCGACAAATTTGTACTTTTCTCGTGTGCCGACCCGGACACTCACTCTTGGTCATCAACCTTCCTGTTACCGCTGTGTGTAAAAAAGAGGTCAGGTGAAGTAATTAAATCATTATCATTGATATAATACTGAGCAATTCTACGCCAACTATAGAATCTTGCACAGCTATATTAGCTCGACAACGATTATATGCAAGACATGTCTCCACATACATGATTCTGTCAAGAAACAACTACAAGCACGTCAGGAGTCTCAGGTGGAATTTGCAGAAGTTGCAGAACAGTTATTTAAACCAGTTGCAAAGGCTACCGAAGTAGTTACAAAGGCTAAAGTGGGTCTTCTTCAAACATTGGAGCAAACAGCTGAAGCAACTGGAAAAATCGCGAAAAGAACTAAACAGACAAAAAGAGATTCTACGAGAACTTCCAGAAGAAATAGCTGGTGCTACTCATTAACCACAAACGCAAGAAATACTCGAGGGTGTTAACGGCTTCATTATGAAGTAGCCAATATAAACGATCTTATACAGGAACCAGAACCAGAGCAAGTACCAGCAAAAGAGAAATCTTATTTCGACTGCAAGAGCAAACTTGAAGACCTAATAATGTTTCCTACCTTAAATATTTTCAGCATGTGTTTTATGTTTTCTAATTTCATGGTGTTTGTCTTTGTAATCATATCATCATATATGTTTTTTACCTTATAGGTGTTGTCTAATGTTGTAAACCGCTTAGAACTTCTAAAGATTATACGCTATACAAAGTCCTCATTATTAATGATAAATTTATCGAAGAAAATATTGCCTTCATAAAAAGATTGACAGCTTGGAAGAATTATGTATGTCTGCTGTGCATAGTTTTGATAGCAGAAGAAACATTTTGAAAGCCGAGTATGCTGATGATACTGTAAGTCATGATAATAGGTACAAATATATATTTCGCATACACTAAGGAGTTGATCAGCCTCGAAATAACGACAAGATATATTGCATTTATCAATGGAGTAGATAACTATCTTACAACAACCAGAGCCGATATTAGAACAATGATGCAAATTATCGCGAAAGATATTATCACTGGCTGTGTAGAAAAAAATAATTCCGTTGCCCGACAAAATTTGTCGCAATAACATCTTTGCCGTTGTTGATAGATTAGAAATTCTGATTACCGGAAGACGAGGTGGCAATCATTCTATACAAATCATTAATGAAGGAGTTGCTATTTGTCAGGTATTATTTAACAGGTGGTATCATGGACATTAATGTTTATTGTTCTCTAATCGATGAAATCATTGATGATTACCACAGTGATTGAGGGTATGTAATTAGATAAGTGACATTATTCAAATGACAGATAGCAGATAGCATCACAGCAGGGAGTGTCAGCACCAAGACGTGTATTCATCGTGTTTCAGGAAAATGTCAGAATAAATTCGCAGGAACGAAATCCGATGGTGTTTGACTTGCTTGGGGTTAGCGAGGTTTCTTTGAGGATAAATTGACATCAAGAACCTTCTGAAGATACATTATTGAATTGTGAACACAATCATGTTGGACGTGCTATCATTGGTTGATGACATTTATTGAGCGTCATCAGAATGTGGATTCTGGTTAGTAGATATGTCAGCGGGATTTCACAACATTATACTACTATTTCTCACTGGAACACTTGAATTTGTTCAGAAAATCAGTCGTTGACATACATTTTCGAACTCATGTAGCATGAGTGCCTGCTGCCATATCTAGTCCACCATCTATTCCTGGTGCTTATCGAATAATCGCTGTTATGCTCTCAGACAAAACAATGCTGCCTGAAGGTGCTGGTGGACGAATGAGAGTCATTGATGGCATAGTAGAAAACATGTAATTAAATCGCTCAATATATTATAATGTCATATCATCATGTTAGTGTCCTAGTCATATTAAAAAGCTACAGTCAGTATCGAAAAGGAATTGTGGAATACAAATGATGCTGGAATCAGAACAAATCGCAGGTGATCCAAATAAACTATCACTGAGAGAATGTCAACAAAGCATCTAATGACTCCAAGCAATCAAAGACCAGCATTTTACTTAATCTTTGTGAGGGTGCTATTAAAATCGCACCAAATACAGGTGATATATTTCCACTTCTTGCAGCTATACCAACATTGATAGTCGTTGCAGCCCCAGCTGTTGCAAAAGCAGATGCACTTGGTGATGTTGGAACTGCCACTGGGATGGCATTAAAGAAAGCAACAGGTCACGGGATAAAGACTTCCTAAAAACAGGGAAAGGTCTAATACTGCGAGGAACTTCAATGTGGTATGGACAAGCCACTCGCGGGTCAGGTCTAAGACTGGCCGGGACACATCATCGTTGATGCTTCCAATGTCCAATTTTAATTTACTTGATGCTGCCAAGAAATTAAATATCAAAACCTTTACAGGTGTTTTTGTGCGTGATCAATTACCCAGGCAACCAAACCGTATTGAAACTGGTTTCATTAATCTTGATGGAAGTTCTGGTCCAGGTACTCAATGGGTTGCGTATGCAGTTGATCCACGTGGAGTTGTTTATTTTGATTCATATGGGTTGGCGTCACCAAAATAATTTTTTAAAATATGTCGGCAGTGAAGTACGACCTACACCAAATCTGATATTCAAAATTACCAACACAGACAATAACTGATCCGCCAATATGTGGCCTTGAAGTCCTCGCTGTGCTCGACGCTGTTTCAGGTCTCTGACATCGTCAGGGACACCACCTTATATAGTCGTGCACGAATATACCTCCAGACGGTATAACAGTGCACCGTCGTTTTAAATAGGTCTCATTAAATTTACAATGGTAGATATTTACAAAGGATCTGCTCGGAGTCTCACTCAGGGCAAACCCCAAGATGACTTATACAAATATGTAGCCCTTAACGAGGTCAGGTAATGAGCTCCCTAATATTTTGAATCTCGTTGGTGCGGACCAAAATGAAGGTATTGTTTTCAAGGATCAGCAAGGATGGTTAAATACGAGCAATATCCCGTTGACATATATTGTTCTGCAAGTTCCAGGCGCGACCGAAGATAACGTAGTAGTGTTTGATAAAAACGGTAAAATTAAAAACTCATAGGAATCACTTTTAACACTCAAGGGAGAGATTACTGGACATATAAGAAGAATTGGAGATATTTATATGGTGAGCTCAACATGAGCAGAAATACAATTACCATTTTAAGAGAACCAAGATCATACGATGAGGCGGCAACAAAAATATACGTGGACAACAATGCCACAATCAGAAGTGAGGTCAGTAAATATGTTGCTAAAGTCAGCGATACAATGACTGGCGTTCTCAATATGGCTAGTATCACAATTACCAATCTGAGAGAACCAGTGATAGACGATGAATCTGCAACGAAGAAATATGTGGACAACAGCAACACCCCAATGATGACCTCCTCAATTAAATCAATGAAGCTGAATATGCTAATCATGTAACCCGTTTAGAAATTTTCGCAGAAACGCAAATTAATTAACTTTTGGGAATTCAGCAATCGTCGACATTAAGCTTTCTAACACGAAAAAGATTACCGATGGTTCATCGTGTCCCAATCAACGCTGTACACACAGTAGCGTCTGAATCAGCATTATGGTCAACACTAAGTAACTCCATCAAACATCGCACTTAGGTCGCAGGCGTGTATAGGTTTTCAGTGCTTGGAGTTACAACATAAGTAGTGAAGGGGGATATTATAGGGTCTATGGGATTTATCATTAAAAATACCCTTGGGAACATATAGGGTCTATGTAAATTTAACATGGAGAAAAATCGTGGGAACATATAGGGTCTATGGGAATTAACATGGCCAAAAACCCTGGGAGAATATAGGGTCTATGGGAATTAACATGGCCAAAAACCCTGGGACAATATAGGGTCTATGTATATTTAACATGGCCAAAAAAACCCTTGGGACTGTATAGGGTCTATGTAAAATTGAAACATAAAAAAATAAAAAATAAAATAAAAAAAGGGGTAGGCAATGGAAAGGCTATCTCTTTTCGAGAAATATGGCTGGCCCTGAAAAGGGCCTTTGGGTTTTCTTCTTCTGCTTCTAATTTCTTCTTTTCCTCCACCAACTTCTTATTTTATCTCCAACACTCTTTCTCTTCTTTTTTTTCTCCTCCTCTTCTTTCTTCTCTTCCTCCTCTTCTTCTTTCTTCCTCTTCTCATTTTCTTCTTCTTTTTCAATTTTTTCGTTCCATGTTCTTATTCTTATCTTTTCCTCTTCATCCTCCTTCTCCTCCTTTATTTCCTTCATCACACCACTGATCATGTCCTTTGCTTTTCTTAAGTTGTTAATTTCCATTTTTACTCTATGCGGACTATAAGAATAGTGGTCTTCAACGAGTCGTACGAGCATTTGTTCTATCATGCCCAAATTGTCAAGGACGTCTTGCAATGATTGAAATTTATCCAGGTGGTTTGAAGCCATCTTCTATGTAGAATGGTTTGAACGACGAATACTGTGGGTTCTTATACTTAAAGCGCGTACGTGAAGGAAAACATCCCCCTGAAAAACATAAAATCTATCTTACCTAGATCATGACCTAACAACGCGCGGACGTGAAGGAAAACATCCCCCTACTTTCTCATTTCATATAATATAACCCTAACTATACTCTCTACATACACTAAGAATCAATAAATAAACCCTTAATCTACTATCCACACCAACTTACGTGAGCTCTTACAAACACAAACACACTAACACATACCCTCACACTACCTTAAAAAAGAGTTAGTGTTTATATACACACTACTCTACCTACGCACATTGGCAAATCGATAGTTATTTCTTTTCTAGAGTATTGGGTAGCCCTGAAAAGGGCTGTTTTTTTTGAACTCCTGATGCACCTATCTAATGGTTGCACCGTCCTGGCCTGGCGCCACACACGCATCTTCTTCCCCAGTCTTCTTTCACCTTTCTTCTGGGGAGCGCAGAGGGAGGATGATTCGCTTCAACACCCCAATCCTCTGTCTCGGGAATATTGAACGACATCCTCTCTTCTCTTTTCTTTTCCTCTTCTTCCCTCTCTCTTCTCTCCTCCTCTTCTTTTTTCATTCTTGCTTCTTCTATGATAGCCTCCGCTGATAGTTCGTTTACTATGCGCCTGGCATATTCCAGGTGCATCTGGAGTTCTAACAGTTTCACTATTCTACTATTCATTCTTCTGGCTGTGTTGATCAATCAACAAGGGTAGCTAGACTGCCCAGCGAGTTTCAATTTATAGTGAAAGCGCGGACGTGATGGAAAACATCCCCCTAATAACACAAAATTGATCTTACCTAGATCATGACCTAACAACAACGCGCGGACCTAATAGAAACACTCACTCACTTTTTTATGCTACCCATCACTATTTTAAAATTTTTTATAAATCACTTCAATAGACTATCCACATACCCAAAGCAATCCAATCTAACCCCAAATATACACCTCAAACAGCCCAAAAAAACAAACATCATTTTAATCTACTATCCACACCAACCTACTTTATCACTTACAAACACAAACACACAAACACACAAACACATACCCTCACATTTTTTAAGAAATAGATAGTGTTTATTTTCACACTACTCTACCTACACAGATTGGCAAATCGATCGTTATTTCTTTTCTAGAGTATTGGGTAGCCCTGAAAAGGGCTGTTTTTTTGTTTTGCTATGGCATTCTTTTTTTAGTTTCTAAGAATGCGATGTCCTCTGAGGATAGACTTTCTGGCGATAGGTCTGCTTCTTCGGAAAGAGAAGAAGAACTCTTTGGTGTCGATACGACAATCGACAAAGCCTCTGTCAGGTTCAGGTTGTTGCTGCTGCTGTTGCTGCTGTTGCTGCTGTCTCTGAAGTCTGTACTTCTCTGTCCATTCTTCTTTTTCCCTGTTCATTTCTTCTCTGAAGAGCTCTTCTATCAGGTCTTCAGTGATTTTTAACATTCTCACATTCTCTATTTCTTCTGGCTTCGGTATCAGACTGTGTCTGACCCTATGCAAATTCACGTAGGCTTCGTTGAGCTTAGCTAGTTTGGAGCACATCTTCGTAGGAGGATGAGTCGACAATGGATGGTTAGACTTGAAACAACCCCGGTTCTTAAAGTCAAAGCGCGGACGTGAAGGAAAACATCCCCCACACGGTTTTCGAGCCGCAACGTTTAGTGAGTGTCATGAGAGGGATAGTAAGAAATCAAAGAGCATCAATCCAACATTCTTCTAGCTAAACAAAAGACAAAGACATTTTTTTCAAAACACAACATTTTTTTATTCAAAAATCACTTAACACTAAACAACAACTCTAACATTTTTTAACAATAATCCAACACTATAACATCAAACAATTTTTTTCAAATCACAAACATTTTTTCTCAATATACAATCTACTTTGAACAGGGCTGACAACGTTGTGAATGAAATTGTGATTTCCACTGTTGGAAATCATTAGGCCATTGATGGACACTACGTTTCCTAGCTTGAGATAAAAGATAAGCATAATGGTCACAAAACCATCGATCTACTTTCACATCGTTTCTAGCAGAAGAACGAGGATCGAAATGAGTCACTAAATGTTCTAAGGAATAGCCCAGGCTGCGATGATGCAGAAAATACACACAGTACTGTCCACACACCAAGGAATCTGTGCCTTGTAATTTCACGTTATTGAAACGGGTGGTTTGAGCATTTCTTCTCATAAAGTCGATGATATCGTCTTCCAAAGGGGGCAATCCGTACGAATCGAAATATTCCACACATCCTTCTTGAGGAAAGTAGACGGCTACCCAGTGGGTTCCTGGGAGATGACTGTCGTCCGTGTTGATCACGTAAGCTTGATGGTCTTTAGGTTTGCGATGAGGGAGTTCATCTTTAGCACAGACGACAGGATTCCAAGAAGCCGTATACGAACTGTGGTTCAAAAGGTAATAAAGTTCCCAGGTATCCATTGTTTTATGTTTTCTTCTTCACAGGTAATAATAAGTCGTCAATTCGATCCTGACTTTTTGCTTGAAAATGTCTGACGAATAAACGGTTATTCGTTCTGTTTCCTCACTCTGATTCAGGAGAGCTTCGATACGATGGATCTCTTGAGTGGTTAATGGTGGACAAGAATGTTCACGCAAGTCTTTATACCACTGGTGCAACACGTCTTTGTTCGAGATGAGACTCCAAGCTTCGTCCAGATACTCGTCCAATTTTTCTTCTTGACTTAACATCAGGCATTTATCGTGTTGAATTTGACTGGGATGATCGTTTTGACATCCATAGCAATTTTTCTTGATCAATTCCGTCATTTTATCGACCAAGTGTTTGGCAAAACAGGAGACTAAATGGGCTTCTTGTTCTGGCCATCTCGACTTCATCATGATCACTTCTTCTTTTTCCACGGTCTCCTCACATTCCATCTTTAAAGTTTCTCCACTAGGTAAAGAGGAATAACAGTCTTCCATGGCTTCTAATAATCTAGAATGACTTCTCTCAAACTGTTGATTTCTATGGTATTATCGAATTCTGCATACAGGATGACGTTCACTGTCTTGTCCAGTTTATCTGCAAACTGAAGTTCCACACGAATCTGGCCTGATTTTATAGGGTGGAAATGTCCCTCGTCGCTGCCTTGGTCTGGAGTGAAATCGAAAGCCCACAAAGCGTAGCCTCCTGCGTAATCGTCGTACGTAATCCCGTGACTGGTGTTGGTTCCTAACTGACCGGTGGCTTCGTACAGGGACAAGTACGATCTCAAGTAATTGTTCTTGGTAAAGTCAGGTTCGAAAGGTCGGGTACACAAGGTCTTGCCATCACGACTGACTTCGATTTTCTTCACGTTGAAGTGTTGAAAGTTGAAAGGATTTTTTTTGAAGGCTCCGTTGAAGGCTTCATTCTCGACCATACCAAGGATTAAACGTTTGGGTAACTGTCCTTGGAACAGATGATCTTCGATCATGGAATGATGTCCAGCAGGAATGGTGAACGTTTTCACTTCCACACGTCGTATGGGATACTTGGCGGTGGTTCTGCTCAACGTTTGACTGATCTCGTTTCCTACTTCGGGTAACACTTCCACGCGTCGTACGTAGAGTTTGGCCTCCTCGATTTTGCTTTTAGGATTGCCAGTCTTAGTAGCATCCTCATCAGCCAACAAATGGAAAGTGGCACTGCTGCGATTCAGTCTCAAGCGGACATTGACCCCGTTCAGCAAATATTTCTCTTGCAACCACATGTCCAAATGCAAACGATCCATCAGTTCTAAACTCTTTCCACTTGTGATTTTCTTTTGTCTTTCCCCGAAGCCGTTATTGTCTTTATCTGGGTCGTCAAACTCCTTCGCTTCGTCAGGTTCCCACAGCACACAAGCATTGAGATGAGTATCCTTGGCATCTATTCCGTACGTCAAGAGATTTTCCAGGTAGGCACGGTAAGGGTAAGTATCCATGCTACTGCTGACTAGTTTGTTATTCAAGTACAAGTCCACTGAGCTGAACAAGGAATGCATGAAATTGTTGACGGGAGCTATATTCTCAGCGTCATCTACTTCACCATTAGCCTTATCTAGAACTTTGACTTTCAGGTACAAGTAACTGCTATTCAAATCGATGTAATCTTCGGGCTGTCCTTTGATTTCAAACTCGATGGGAGCGGAATCGGCCAATGAGGAGACGGGGTGAAATTCCACCCATTGGGATTCTTGCATGGTCATCATGGTGGGGGGCATGGTGAACAGATCCAGTTCCGTCTTGGAACAAGCGCAAGACTCTCGGTGCATCATTTTTTCTCTGTGTTTCAATAATCGAAAACGTCTAAGTCTCGAACGGTTCTTCTTTTCTTGGCCTTTCTAGCTTGAAGTCTGGTGAAAGGGTGTTTTCTTCGTCGTCTCTTTCTGCCTTGTCCTTGCTGAATGCCTGACTCGGTAGCGTGCAGGGCATTTATAGGTGTGTCTCGGCGACCCAAAATGTCTTTACCCGTTTGCAGCAAGACATTTTTGCCTGCCCTCATGAAGGCTTCTTTAGGGTTTTGTTTGTCGATGATGACATTTTGGAGAAATTCTTTGCCTTGCGTCAGTGCCGCATCTTTCAAGGCGTGCAATCCGCGTGTCACCATCGGTTTCAACACCGGGGCCACCGAACGAAAGGCCGATTTTAACATATCTCCTAAACCGTGTCCTCGCTGTCGTGCAACCCCTCGGTACACTGGATACATGACTTACTTACGAGTCGTGAGAGAACCGTTTTCGAAAATGGAGTTTCACCGTGACTTTTCCTTTGGTGAATGGAATATTTTGTCCCAGATCTCCTTTTATAGCAATGTTGACCGTGTCCAAATAAGACTTGCTGACAGGCAAATAGTGAGGATGGACAAATTCGCGGTGGACGTGGTAAGTGTTTCCACCTTCCTCGTCAGTGACCGTGGCAGAATTTACTTTGAAAGGAATGACACGCAGTAACGGTACGGAGGTGTGTCCCACCACGTTGTACTCCACCACATCGGAGTACACGAACATCAAATTCAGTCCTTGGTTCAGTTCTACCGGGAAACGAAAATACCTTGCAAAATGCATGTCGTTGTCAATCTCTGCCATTTTAATAATTTTTTTGGTCTGCTTATCCGTGATCATATTGAGGTCTCCACCCAAAATGTCATACAATTCAGGGCAAAATTTAATACGTATACTTTTTTCCTCACTTTGAAATTTAATGAGTAGACGGTGAGACAGTTTGTGGTACTCGATGGTGACACGTTTTTTTGCTGTGGTCAGAACTTTGTCAAAGGTTGCATAGAATTTGTCAGCGATGGCTTCCACCAGATGTTGACCACTAAAATAATGGCCTGAGTTAATTTTAAAGTGATAAACGAAAAGAGGAGGAGAAGAGTCACTGCTGCGGGGTAATAGGTCCTTTGCAAGATGTGAGTTATGTTGAGGACTGCCCGTCATGGTTTGCTGCAGTGCTGGGTCCAAAATTTCGATGTCAAAAGTGTTTTGAGTTTCAGTGATGTTTTTGATTTGTGTACGGTGAATCATTTCCACTAAAGAGACTTCCCAATGGGCTTCGTGATCTAAGGGGATGGCCTGAGGTATTTTGGCCGTGTAACAGCACAATGTGTTGTGGGGAAACACCTCCATGGAACTGCCACTGGGTAAAATTAAGTAAAATTGGTTTTGGTGACTCATAATTCCAGAGTTCTGTGGCTGTCCGAGGGGTTAGTGGACGTCAGAGGCGTGTCTCCGTCTAAAATGGGGTTCTGATTGTGGTTGTTGGAGTGGTGACTGACACTGGCGCTGGACACAACGTTCCCGTTCGAGGAGAATTTCAGGGAGGGATTAGGAAGCAGGTAACCGATGCAACTGCTCAATAAAATGGTCCACAATTGTTTGTCTCCTTGTTGCAAACTCAAATTGGCGATGGCTGCCCCGATGACACAATACACCACGAAGATTTGGCAGAAAAAGACGATTTGCGTTTTAGGCACACGTTCTCCACACCACACCCACAAGGGTTGTTTTTGTAAATCTTGCACAGAAGAACTAGGTGAAGAAGGACTGGTCGACGTAGCTGCGTCTGCTGTGTGAAAGGGCATGATGGTCACTTCTTCTTTTTATAGTCGATGACTTGCGAAGCGTCGATCCAAGAATCGAAACTGGGTGGATATCCTTTCCAACGTACTTTGACTTCTTTGACACGTCGTTTGCCCACTTTACGGGTTCTGCGTTCGAGAATGCTTTCGATGTCGTACACGTCGTCTTCTTTTTTGGTGACACGTTGTAACTCGGGCAAATAAAACGTTCCTTTGAGTACTTCTCCGTTCATGTCTTCCAATTTATAGACGGCAGGATGACGGCCATGCACTCGTCCAGTGACGCGAAACAATTCGGTCGTCCAGTTAGGTAAGTAACCTTTGTCGAAAGTGCGTTTGGTTTTGCCAATGCGCACCCAATCTCCTACGGCCAACTCTCCACTTTTCTTGGGGACAGCCCTCGTCGGGGACGTACCAAACAGGTGCTCAAACACCAGCACTTCGTTGTCGGGAGTCACGTCTTGCGGGGCATGTCCGATGCTTCGATGGTAAGATTGGTTGTACGCTTGCACCAGGTGCGGTAAGATGTCGATGTACTTCAGAGTGTGGTGATGCGTAAAATATTTCCACATGCGTTCTTTCAAAGTGCGTTGAAAACGTTCCACGATGCTGGCTTTGGTTTCGGGATTCTCGGTGGTAAAAAAATGAATGTCACGTTTCTTTAATTCTTTTTGGAAAGCTTGGTTCAGAAATTCGGTGCCTTTGTCCGTTTGCCATCGAAGAGGGTGACGACCGCTTTGTTTCAACACCCGTTGCAGGGCTCGCACTAACTCGCTGCTGGATTTGGAAGTCAAGGGCACGACCCAGGCAAATTTGGAAAAGACGTCGATGACACAAAACAAATATTTGTAACCACGATTGTAGCTGGCCAAATGAGAGACATCGGCTAAATCGGCTTGCCATTGATGATCGATGCCTTCCACTCGGGTACGACTTCTGGCAAACTTGCGTCGAATGGGTTTGTGTAAAGTGTAGGTAGCTTGTTCTTGTAACCATCGTTGCACTTGAGGTAAACGGAGACTTTTCAGTCGCGTTTTGGCAGCACGATACAATTTTTGAACTCCTGCGTAACCTGCAGGATGCGAGGGATCGTAGTAAATGTTGGCTAAGACTTTTTCCATTTTTTGTGTGTTAATAAGTCACCCACTCTTGGAGGATGCTACTCTTTTTCTCTTGGGGTATTTTCTTGGATTGAAATGCTTTGCGTGTGCGGCCAGCAATAGGTGTTGAAGAGGAGGATGTCTGAACGGGGGATATCGGTTCTTGTTTCACTTCTGTCTTCACTTCTGTCTTCACTTTCTTTTTCTCTTGTGATGAAGAAGGGGTGGCCATCATCTTTTTAATCCATCCAATTCTGGAGGTAGGTGGTGTTGTTAACTTGCGTACTTTTTCTGGTGGAGTTTGAAACCCTTCTTCTTCTTCTTCTTTTCCTTTTTCTGTCTTGACCACTGGTACCGGTACTGGTACTGGTGATGGTGCTGGACTTTTCATCAAGGTCTTAAAATCTTTCAAAGTGGGTAGAGCTGTTTCGTCTAAAGCTTTCTGGTGAAAGAGTTGCAATCGTTGCAATAGTTGACCGTACTTTTGCGATTTTTCTGTTTCGGACAAATCTTGGCGATCCATCAAGGACTGCAATTCGTGTTGTAACTGGGACATCTCGCTCAAATTGGGATTGGGAGGTAAATGCGGGGTGCGTTGTTCTTGCCACCGATGGTATTCCATCCATCGTTTGTAAGGCACTAAAGCTAGTTTTCGTCCTTCCATGGGGTTGTCATGGGTCAATTCTGAGATCTTGGGACTTCCGAGGCCTTTTTATCTTGCTCCCACCAGTCCTCCCAACATGGTTCCCAAGACTCCTTTCAGTATGGGGTCTAACAAGAGAGGTAAAATACCTCCACGTTGCACTAACATCTTCTTTTTTGACGAATGGGAATTTTCTTTCGAACCATTTGGCGAAGAACGTGACGATGTTTGCCTAAGCATTGTTTCTGGTGTTTGGACAAAGGGATCGTGCCTTTCAAAACGTTCAAACAGCATTCGCACACGGTATCGATGACCTCTTTGGAGGCCGTTTGAATGAGTTTTTTTCGTAGGGGTGGAGAAGCTTTGGACAGGACAGATAACAGGTCCCCATGTTTGGCTAAACGTGGTGGCAGTCCTTTCCTTTTCTTTCCTTGGGGTTTTCTGGAGGGTAACATCTTTGAGTCTTTAGTAGCACCTAAAAACACTGATACCCTACTTGGTCACAGGCCTTTTTTATACTGGAACGCGTCGCCACTGATTGTCTTTACGTCGTATCAGTTTGAGGACAGGCATGACACGTCGTGCAGGGGTACGTAACGGACTAAATCGAGCCAGTTCTTGCTTGGACAAATCCAGTAAACTTTGTAACATGCCCGATCTTTCATGGACTTTGATTTTGGGAGAAGGTACTTTGTGAGCAGCAGCCACTGCCGCTAAATTGGAGGGTCCTGCCACTGGGGAAGTTCTTTTGGGGGTCATCAACGGAGAAGTTCTTGGTGTGATCAACGTCTCCAAGTACTCTTCAGTTCTGGGTGTCATTAACGGAGAAGTGGACAAACGTGAGGCTGCCGGAGACGCAGTCACCGCTGTGGCAGGTCGTGGTTTGCGAGTGTAAGGTTGCGTCCTGGCCGAAGTGCCTCTCTTGCGACTAGTTTTCTTCTGTGGACTTTTCTTTTTCTGAGGACTTTTTCTCTGTTTCTTTTTCTGGGGGCTTCTTTTCTTTTTCCGGGGTGGTGTCTGGTAAGAGGAGGGTCCTGCCACTGGAGAAGTTATTCTTCTTGGGGACCTGGTCTTTTTCTTTTTCTTCTTGGGGCTTCGTTGGACTTTTGTCTTGGGGATAACTTTGGGGGCATTAGGATCCCATCTTAAGAGTGAGCGAATGATGACCCCTCCTAGAGTACCGCTCCCTCCAGGTTTCAAAATGATTTGTTTTTTGGTTTGAGTGTCGATGCGGGGATCGGCCAGTTGGACCAAAGCGACTTTGTTTCGATCGAAAAAGCGTTTGGTTTGATGAGGAATCTGAATGATTCCTTGGAGTAATTGACGTGCCGTCACCGTGAACCATCGTAAGACTTCTTTGAGACTAGCTTCTAAGACACGAGCTCGTGTTTGTGGGTCTCTTTCTCGACTGATGCCATACAAGGCACGAATCAATTTGACGGGAAGATGCGACTGAAGGGACGTCATGTTCACACTGTGTGAGACAGACAAAAAAGGGTCTGAGGTTTTTATAGATTTTTTGATGGGGAGTGAAATGAAGTCGAGGACGGAGACGTGTACAGGACAGGCCCTCCGTCTTGGCACCAGTGGTGAAACAAGTGGGTACGAAATCGCAAATCCTCGGGGGTCGTAGGTTTCAAATCGACGAGTAAATAGGCGTGTGGCGTTTGAGTGGCATCGTCGTACGCCTGAGTCAGCCAAGGCGTTCCTAACTGTTTGGCTAAGACTTGCACTTGCGATTTATCTCGAGGGCTTTTAAACAAGACCACGTAATGCGCATTGAGACTGATGGTGCGATGGGCTTTACTTTGTTGAAACAAATTTTGGGTGATGTAAACGACACTGGCATTACGGTGATGCCTTTTGCGCGTAAACCACAATTTAATTTCTTCTTCGTCTTCTCCTAACATGTCGTCGAAAATGACCAAATGGGTTTGACGGGAGTCAGAGACGATGCCGTCGTCTTCTTTAGGAATGCCTTCCACAAACACGATGGAATCTCCTTGACTTTCTCGCAAGAGACTGTACGCCGATTGCCACTCTTTGTAACACCACACGATCCGTTGAGGGGGCCGATCGATCAAATGATGTTTATGTTCGATCAAACGTTTGACGAATTCGGTTTTGCCTGAACCGCTAGGTCCAGCAATGAGCATGTTAAAGGGATGGCGAAGATACAAAGCCTCCCAACTGGCACGATCTAAGTGTTCGTCGATGACTTTGACAGTAGAGGAAGAGGGAGCAGAGACAGCAGAGGTAGCCATGGTGTGAGAAATGTCACTTGTGACACAAAAACAAACAAGACAAGACTTTATATACTTTTTCAGAACACGTTTATTGAATGTTTTTTTTTCAAACATGAATACGAAAGACAAAAATACATAAAAGCCAAAGGCTTAAGTACAACAATAAAAGGCACATGATAACGATGAACGTGGAATAAACACAAGTGTCTGTACAACATGTTTTGGGTAATGTTCTAACCAGTTCTATAGTAGGGGGTAAGGTCACACAAGTGTCCTCCCGAAAGGGTCTTTCAGGCCTGTCCACGACAGTCCTGTCCTGGGTGACGGGTTCTTCTGGCACCGTCACTAACACGGGTTGAAAAGTAACTTTTTTCCTTGAACAACTCTCGTGCATACTGGGCCACTTCTTGGGTCCAAGCCTCAAAACCCCATTCTTTCCAGGCACGGACATCTGTCCAATGGGGATGTAAGTCACAAGCTACACACACATCGTCATACACGTCTTGGGTAGCTAAAAGTTGACGAATCTTTTTTTCCTGTTGAGGTCGAGAAGTATCCAGATGAAACCGCAAGGCTTTGAGCAAAAGGAGTTTTTCGTGACCATTTAAGGCCATTGAGGTGGTAAGTACTGATCGTAAAGAGTCCACAAAGAATCGGCTGGTAAACGAAATCCCAGAAAACAAGTCACTAAGACACACACCACTTGTCGTCCCAAATTGAATGGATACAGTTGTTGTAATAATTGATGGTAATGATCCACGGTTTGAATATGGTCATTGAGTTCCTTCCACGGAATCTGTTGGATGACATACGACATAAGTCGTGGCATAACAGCCTGTTTTTATAGTCTCTTTGTTTCGAAAAGAATACACGTACTTTCTAGCCAGAGATCTTCGTTCTCCAGTGGGGAATGTAAATCTTGCATACTGTAACCGAAACGTCAGAGTTCGATTAGAAGTTTCCTCTTCCGCTAAGTAGATTCCACGTAACAAATGTTGGTAATCCTTTACCTTGTCTTCCTCAATGGGTTGCTCTAGGTGAATCTCGAAGTAACCAAAATGATCAACACGTGAATCATCGGGGGCCTGGAAGTATTGAACAAGGTCTGACCACTGAAACAATTTCTGACGAATCAGTTCTCTTATACCATTCAGGTACCAGTGGTTAAAGATCTGGTGACGTAACGGATGCAGTTGTTCTTTACGTTTCACTTGTATTTTCACCAGCTCTCGGTAAATGCGTTCTCTCAACTCCACAGGCAAAGCACGAATGTTCTCTAGCAAAGTATCCATGAATAGGTCATACTAAATCCTCTTTGGTCTGACACAAGAAATGTACTCTTTGCACAAACATGGTTTCACTTCAGTGTCGAATTTAAATCGTTGAGTCACTAATCTACACATTACAATTCGTTCAGAAGTTTCCTCTTTCACTAAGTTGACATTGTGTTCAAGATGTTGGTAATTCGTTAACTCTTCCTCTGGAATTCGATGTAGTACGTTTACAATGATGTAACTACAATCGTCCATACCAAACCAATCCTTTTTAAAACTAGAGGATCGTTGATCAATGTCTGTCCGATGGAACACTTTCAATTGAATCAATCCTTGTATAGCCTTCAGGTACCAGTGGTTCAAACACCAGTGACGTAACGGATGCAATTGTTCTTTACGTTTCACTTGTATTTTTACCAGTTCTCGATAAATGCGTTCTCTCAACTCCACAGGCAAAGCACGAATGTTCTCTTGTAAAGTATCCATGAACAAATTATTATGGTAAGAAGTTACTTCAATGTCTCGGTCCCACTAAAGGTAAGTAATGACAATTCGGTGACCATCGAGCATGTTCAACGTAGGCCGAATCTTGCGGTTCCCAGTGGTGAAGTGACACACCGCAACTGAAGCACTTGACTTTATCTCCTTCGCCCAAGTAGAAAAATCCGGCTCTGGCTAATTCTTCAGGGGTCGGTCCTCCCAGATACTTTGGCCATTTTCCTTTGAACGATTGAAGACGATTTTCAAAGTCGCAGTATTCCGACAAACGCACAGGAAACGAATATTCGTCTTTCACAGGTTCGTTTCGATGAGGGTTGAGTGACATGGGCAGGAGTTTGTTCAGGGCTGGATGACATCCGTAGGGGTGTAGACGTGAAGGTGAACATTCCCCTTTAAAACGAAACCCAGTAAAATGTCCAAGAGGACGAGCAGCATCGCTTTCGCGTCCGACAGGTTTGACACGCACAGCATCCCTTTCCATGATAGGGGTAGGGGCACTAAAGTTCCCATGATGCTTTACGGCATCGCTCAGGTCACAAGGTACAGCATCGTATCCATCGCAAGGCTCACAATCGCACTCGTCTGCAAACTCCGTTACGCAATTACAATGGTAACCACATGGACAATCGCAGTTTCCTTCCGGACATTTTCCGTCGCAATGCATGGGTCTTATCCATCCAATATTAGTCACACTAGAGGAAGATACAACTTTTTTACAATCCCCAAACTGGAACGATGTCTCTTTCAAAGTATTCATCTTGTTCGCTCGGTCTTGGTAGTCACAATGAACTATCAATCTTGCCTAGGGTTCCTTTTTTATATACAGACCAATACCGACGTGACCGTACGGTAAGGTGAAATGATTGGGAAGTCGAACTCGCTTCTGGTATACAATTTGATAGATTTTTTCCAAGGGTCGACTGACGATGTGGTGAGTGGGTAAACGTACAATTTTGTTCGGTTGGTAGGTGGTCACTTTAAAGTTTCCATCCTCTCCCGATTGCAAGGCTTCTTTCAATACCCCAAAGTTGACCACTCGACTGGTACGATAATTCAGAGTCAGTCCTTTCACTTTGCACGTCGTGTGCACTTCTCCTTGTTTGTCCCGGTATTCGTAGCCGTAATTTTTGGGACCGCCACTGACGAAACTTAGAATCTTGTCGTCGGGATGCTCGTCTGTCCAGGCTCCTAAACGGTCTCCTTCGATGTCAGGGTGATGTTGAATCGGGTGATGGATGTAAATGCAACTGTCCGTGTCAAAGTACAGGACACGTTCCCCTAACAGTTCTAAAGCTTCGTACAATTTTAAGCGAGCATGAGCTGTCACGTAAGCCGCAATGATGACATTTCCAAAAGGGTCGTCTTGTACAAAGTCCAGATCTTCTTCGTAATTGACCAAGATCAAATTCTCTCGAACGACGTCCACGTGTTTCATGTATTTGGTTTTGTCGTGAATCATCTGGAAGTAGCGGGAAGGTTCTGTCAAATATTCCGTCTTGGGTAAACACGGTCGTTGTGCCATTTTACCCCACAAGCAATTTAACATCACTTTGGCAAACGATCGCCTGCCTTCGTTTTTCTCGATGTGGTCTAAAGTGATGCCTTCTTGTTCGTAGTATTTCTCTTTGAATTTTATTTGGTCTTCGGGAGTGTGACACCAGGAAGGATAGCCGCTGGCTTCTTGCTTCAGTTTCAAAAAGGCATCCACGTAGTCTGCGAAAATGCCTTTCTGAGTAGGGTCACCCTTGCGGTATTGTTGTGTCTTGGGAAAGTGGCAAATTTCGTACACTTCTAACAGTTGGTATCCCATGTCCAGAGCTTTGAACAATTCTACGCTGACCCAGGTTCCCGTCAAGGCCCGTTCTTCCTGGCTGTGATGGCAAGGTTGGTCTTGGTTGCACGTTTCGGCACAAGTACGGCACAAGGGAAACATCAGTTTGCCTTGACAATGGTGAGGTAAGACGGGATGGTATAGGTTCGTGGGAGGCAAAACTTTGCACTTGATCAAGCCTTCGTATTGTCGAATGTTGACCAGGTCGATGTGTTCCGTCAGCAATTGCGGGTGCCCTACAGGAAAGCGACAATATTTGCACACGTAGGGATAGAGCGAACACACGTCCAAGTATTTGATTTCTTCTCCTTTCTCTTCGTCGGCTTGGTACAGCAAACAGGTGGCATTGGTTCTTCCTCCGTACAAACTATCCCTCGGGTTCAGCGGGTCTATGAACTGGTAACTTTCCACGAGGCGTTTAAACTCGGGATCGGTTTTCATACGGTGATCGTACTCGTGTTCCCACATTTCCACCACTTGGTATCCTTGCTGTTCTAACTTTAGGCGCCGCTGACAAGTGTCCTGGTACAAGTCTTCCATGGTTCGTTGCAAAAACTGATTTTTAGTGCCACGGTCAGGGTAACAGACGGGACATCCGTGAAATAAGCAACCGTTAAACTCGTACACGATCTTGGGGTTTTCTAAGTCCCAGCCATCGACCGAATACGTTCCGATGGTCTTTTCGCCCCCTCCGTTGCGGGCATGCTGAATCCATTTGTCTTCCTTGTCGCACAAGTAATGTAACCAACGTAGGGCTTTGACCGAGTATTGACGCTTGACAAAGTGGGTCGTTTGAGGACTGATGACAGCCACGGTGTTTTCAGGCATGAATCGTTGTCGATACACTAAGGAACACGCTTTGGCAATGGTGCAAGCTTCTTTCAAAGGATCGACCCCTCCGTGTTCCATGAACAGTTCTCGAAATTTTCCACAGCAACGTCGTAAAATGTCCACGTCGGAACGACAATACTTTAACATTTCTTCCTGAAAGTCGAAAGGGTCCGAGGCGTGAGCCTGGTACCAAGCGTAGAAAGCTTCTCGTTGTTCGGTACGCATGTTGTCGGGGTCGTAATAGTGAGCCTTGGGCAAATGGGGTAGAACGGCGTGTTGATTGGCTTCCGTATTGAAAAAGTGTGGAAAGTACCCTTTAGCCATTTCTGTCATTCCAAACGTTTTAGGCATTCGACTCAAAGGCATGGCCAAATAGCTCATCGAATCTTTAAACTGTACTTGTCCCACTTGCATGAAAATGATTTTGGCTCCGTTCAAAGTCACTTTAGGACGTTCGGTGCCTTGTTCCGTATAGTACCTCAAAAGAAACTGTCCATCGTATCCGGAGAAATTGTGAGCCATCACCGTGGCATGACGATGACAATCTCCGTAAAGTTCGATGTCCTCTTGGCTCCACGTCTTGTCGATGGGGTCTAAGACCCATTGGGCAAAATCGGCTAACGTGTTCGGTCCCCGAAAGATTTTTTCACGCCCTCCAGGAATCTTGCTACAGTGAGGGCAATGACTGAAGATAGGTTCTTGAATGCACTTCTCGCACGCTCGATGAGCCACGCAGAAATTAGGAATGTGAATGCCGGTCTCTTGCATGCATTCGAAATCGAAAAAGATGAAATTACCTTTCTTCTTGTGACCATCCTCTTTCTCTGGTGGGGGCTGGTATTTTTGCACGTAGCATTGGTGTTCCAAGTCCACGATGTGGTGACAAATGTGACATTTTTTCTTTCCTGAACATACGTGTGCCTTGGTATTATTGGTACGTATGACTTGTTCACACGTAGGGCACAATCTCAGGAGTTGACAAGCACATTTCTTCTGTGAACCTTGCGTTTTCAGATGTTGTTGGTAGCAGGTAGGGCTAACAAACGTGCGCAGACAAGTTGAACAAGGCACTGGTTCTTCGCTCAGACAGGGTGAAGAGGCCAAACATCCTGAGCATTTCGATCCACAATGCTTGTGTTGCTCTCGATTATTATAACCATGGTCACATTTCTCACAGTAATAACCGTATCCCAGGAATCCGGTGATAGTGGTAATGGTATCGAAATGCTCATCGTGATAATAGACATGAATGTATTTTCCGTCCTTAAAGTCTTGCCCTCGAAACAACAAAGGCCCGCGCACTTCTTGAGGGTGCACTTTCAAGGTGTATCGTGGAGCTAGGGCATCTTGCAATTTTTGCATCTCAGGAATGCCACAGGGTGTGTCTTTGGACATGCCAGCTTGTCGTAACAGGAGTTCTGCTTCACTTCGTTGTTTGGCTCGGTCCGATTGTCGAATGTTCTCCCAGTCTCTTTTCCATTCTACCGTGTCGTTCTTGTTGGCATAGGTTCGTCCCACCACGATGGCACGGGCTAAACACATCTGGTCATGAGGATTGTGAATTTGGACAAGGCTACGCTTAATGCTGCGAAGGTCGTTCACCAATAACATCTTTTTGCGTCCGGTCCCTTGAGGAGGAGAGACGTGGGTCATGTCCAATGTGGCTTTTCCATCGGTGATGTCAAACTGGTCATTAGATTGTTGCACGTGTTGAATCTTGTCCATGACTTTGGAAGCGGTCAATTCTGCAGGGGTGCTAAACTCGATCCAAACAGGGGATTTCAAACCGTCGTGTTGTATGGAAAGTCTCAAGCGGTCGTCTTCTTTGGGTTGACATTGTCGCTTGAGTGCAGTGAGCAGAGAATCCCACACTCCGGTGATGAACCCTTCTGCTTTCTCTAACGGTACTTCAGACTTGAAATCTTTAAACTTCACCGTGTATTTGTAAGCCGTGGTTCTAAATTTTCTAGAGGAGCGCTTTTCCGTCTCTCGAATGGAATAGTATTTTTCAGGGTTGACTAAAGGTGGTGAACTTGGTTTAGAGGTTTCAAATTCTGGTTCACTCATGTCCTCTTCAAAATCACTGGCATGAATTTGTGCCAAGATTTCACCCCTGGTTCGAGGCGATAGATCACGTTTCTGCCTCTTACTTTCTTCTTCTTCTTTCTTCTCAAATGAATGGGATCGTTTCATCTTGAAAGCAAAAAGTCAAATGACTCAAGTTCAAACACCATGAGCTACTTTATAGTCATAGCAGACCAGTGTATATAAAAGGGTGTGTGTCTTATCCTTTCACTATTCATTTCACTCTCAAGCCGAGCACAACGATGGAAGAGACTAACCAGATGGAACGTTTCGTCAGAGCTTTGCGAGGGGTCATTAGAAAATTCTCTTCAGACCAGCCTACGGACTACTCTCCTTCCTTTCGAGATAAAAGTCAAGATACTTGCTATATCTGTCAGAAGAAAGGGCATTGGTCTTCAGAGTGTCCAGACCGTCAAAAAAGAACAAAAACATGGACTAAAAAAGACAAAAGTCAAGATACCTGTTATTATTGTAAAGAAAAAGGACATTGGTCTCCAGATTGCCCAAAAAAGAAACAAGAGGAGTCAGAAGAAAAGAAGGATTCTTCAGAAGAGAGGGATTCTTCGGAAGAAGAGAGGGATTCTTCAGAGGAAGAAGAGGAAGAAAAAAGACAATTCTATTTAGAAGAGGCAAAGAAACAGGAGAAGAAGAAAATGAGGAAAAGACGGTGAAGAAATTTAAAAAACAGAGAGAGTAAACAAGGAGAAAGAAGAAGTCAATGAACTTTTTATTAAAGTGTTGTGTTGTGAATTGTGAATTGGATTGTAAAAAAATGGAGAAAAGAATAAATGAATGATATAAGGTAAGTGTCTTTGAGTTTTGATTTTAAAATAAGAACGTACACTCACGCACTCATATACAGACACGTACTATAAGGGTAAAATGGGTGTTTTTTTTTTTTTTTTTTTTTTTTTTTGAGTTATTGGCAAATTGAAATTGTATTTCTTTTCGAGAAATGTGGGTGGCCCTGAAAAGGGCCTTTTTCTTTATGGTGTAGGGGTGAGTTTAAGCAATCAACTTTAACTGCCTTATGCCTTTGCCACGGCCAAGGCCTACTTCTGGACTGCGTAATGTTGATGATGATGATAATGATTGGGTTGAAATCACTAAGGGTGGTACGGTAGGCTTAGTCACAGGGTTGACGTGTTTAGCTCGGGAAGGTCGTATTCTCTTCGGTCGTGATAAAGAAGTCTGATACATTTGTTTCACACTTCTTAACTCCGCTAAAATGTCCAACAGTACCGTGACCGTTTGATTTTCACCCTCTTGTTTCTTTGCTGCTACTTCTTCTTGCTGTTGTTTTTTTCTTACCTCTTCTTCTTGTTGCTGTTGCTGTAGGAGAAAAGCCTGTTCCGCTTCCTTTTGTCGTTGTATAAATTTCTCCAATTCTTCTTTCTGTCTCTGTCTAAAATTCTCCACTTGCGGTAATGAAGAAGGTAACGAAGGTTCCGGAACAAATTCTTGCGAGGAGAGAAAATCCACAAAATCCCAATTCACCTCTTCTGAAAGTAAGTCCGGGTTCCCTTGGGCAGTCTCCCCTGCTGGTGCACCCCAATGGATCGTTTTCTGAGTTTCCGTCATGTTGAATCACTGTCGCATAGATTGACTGCACATAAGCGCTAGCCAATCTATATAGACTTCGTGACGTCACAGACTGCTCTCTTCGGATTGGATGCGGGCTGACTGAATTCTGTAACGCGTGTTCGGATTGGTGAATGAACTCAATCCGTTTCAATCCTTCCTGTACCTATAAATAAGCGCCGTTCAATGCATTGATTCACCTGTTCTCGTCGCTTCAAGATGTGGACTACAGTTGAGTCATCCACCCTTGTGTCTTCCATGATGTTTCGGACAGACTTGCTCATGTATGTCCGATCCAAGTGGACCGTTGTCCACAGGACAAACACCAGCCTGTGGATACGTAGGATCTACGTCGAAAGACAAGGATGCCTGAAAAGAGTGCTGATGTACGGACCAACAGTAAGACGCAGCCTAAGGACAAGAAGAAGACCAATGCGGTGCCATTTATGTTAATGAATACATTAACATAAACCCAAAGGCCCTTTTCAGGGCCAGCCATATTTCTCGAAAAGAGATAGCCTTTCCATTGCCTACCCCTTTTTTTATTTTATTTTTTATTTTTTTATGTTTCAATTTTACATAGACCCTATACAGTCCCAAGGTTTTTTTTGGCCATGTTAAATATACATAGACCCTATATTGTCCCAGGGTTTTTGGCCATGTTAATTCCCATAGACCCTATATGTTCCCACGATTTTTCTCCATGTTAAATTTACATAGACCCTATATGTTCCCAAGGGTGTTTTTAATGATAAATCCCATAGACCCTATAATATCCCCCTTCACTACTAACATATACAATATCTACCACAATTTCACGGGGTTTTCCACTAACTGAATCTTCTGGATCTATGTTAGTGATGTTGGATCGAAACGACGAGGAATCAATCGTGGTGGAACCCGAAGAAAAAGGCTCGGCGTGTTGTACTATTGGTGTCGTCTAAAGCGCTCTCCGTTACGGATCACTGCCATCTCAACTCTGTCGGCCTTGGATCGAATCTCCGGTTCGCCCAATGTGGGTATGTGAGAAAGCTTGTCAGTAGCTTCTCGTAGGTAGGTGGTTCTTTCTGGGATTTTCACGGGTTCTTCCTCCACTATTAATACTGGCCGCCATGTATAGCAGCCTATTGTGTGCTGAAAAATGAAGTTAAACCCTACAACAACAACTATTGGTGTCTTGAATTCGTCGCTAGCATATCACCTACTTAAAGTGTTCCTATTATATGGTAATAATGAACCAATGGATTGACGTTCAACGTTCTAGATGTGAGCAAGCTTGTGTGTGGCGGTGCCAGCTGAAAAATATTACTGATGCGCATGGAGTAAAACAAAAAATAAAAAAATACCGCATATATATCGTTGTTACTGACGTAATTGTATGTGCTGCATCCGCCGTAGTCGCTGAAACAGTAACAATAATCGGTACATTATCAGCCACATACGTAATAGCGCACGTAATAGGAACCGGAGTTGTCGTTATAACTGGTATTGCTAGTATTCTTAATGTCATTGCAAAAAAGCTATCCACGTGCGCTGCTGATAAATTACATAAATATACAACGTTGCTATCAGCGGCAGCACTAGCACACGCCAAATTATCATTGCTGATATCATCATGCCTCAGCGACGGAGTATTAACAGATCAATAATTCGAAAAAATGATTAAAGTTACTATGAAGCAGTTGGAAAGTATATGGACAAAGATTCTCTGTCGAAGAATTCCTCAAGAATTTTGTCTGTAATTTAAACTCAGGATTAAAAAGGATTTAAATAATAATGTCACAAGAATTGCTAGAATGAATAGCCGCTAATACAACACCACTAACCACCACTATAACATCAGCAACATCAACTAAGTCTGAGTTCGACGTTAGCTTTCCAACGGCCAATCTAGCCAAATAAATAGCCCTTGCACAATTGTGAGTATATTACAGCTGGCCAAATATTAGATCAAAACCATTCAGTGGGTTGCAAACAAATAATTCATTGGTATTTGCGTTTAAATATAAACCCGATGGAACACTAGAATGGCAGGTTGTTAGTATACCTACCGGTAATTATCAAATCGAACAAATAAATGATGAATTTCAGCTGAAAATTAAATCTATTATTGGAAAAGAATCCAAAATCGTCTTTAGAGTTCATGAACCAACATTATCGTCCGCGATAGAAATACCAACACCCGGCAAGAGCGTAGATATATATCAGTCGTCGATTAGAACAGTATTTGGATGGCCAGAAGAACAACCACCAGCACCACCGGATCCTGAACTATCTGATTATGTTTCAAATAAGAAATCTTACTGGATAATATTCCAGATCATGAGAGTTTTAATCTGTGGAAAACAATAAAATCTAACCCAGCCGATGGTAGATTTGGTATTCCTCAATTTGAAGAAGAAATTATAAGTTAGACAAACGTGCCTGGAATGAAATGACATGGAAATTGTCTGACTATCGGGATCATTGTTACGAAGATGATATCAAACCATTATTCGAGAAAATTAAGCACAAGCACAAACGAACGATCGGTAAACTACGCAATTTATTCACCCGTCACATAAACGAGTATTCCGGTGATAAAGTCACTGCCGACGACAATAAAGAAATCATCAAACAAATAGAATATTTTAATCACATTGTGTATTTGACATTGATGTTGCTCATCAAAGACTTATTCAGGCGGTGATTGAATTCAGCGGTAATCTGTTAGATATTGATGATTTATTGAATAAACAATATTTCCTGGACCAATATACAATTACCGAGGCAGATTTACTTACATTTAAACTTTCCGGATTTAACGCAGACGAGCTATAAAAAAAAAACAGGCATCGATATTATCGATGAATATTTTCCAGCGATATTAGAATAATAGAGAAAAATATCTCCTCTGGCAAGTATTCTCAAGCATGGCAATGATCCTTATGGCAGTGGTAGGTACGTCTCCTCGGGTGTTGTCGCGATCACATCACTGATTGCTGTCAATCTTGTATGTGATGCAATGGAAGGAAGTTATCAAATAGATCTTGAAAAATCCAAACAAACACAGCAGGGATATATTCTAAATACTCACTGCTGAAGTTCCACCTGGACATTTAATTACGTGTTCATCCGCTTTATCTGCGATGTTATAATCCGCCAATTTCACAGATACATTTTAGACTTACTGACCAACACGGATACGTGCTTGATTTGTGAGGAGGATATTTGACAGTAAGTTTGTATGAGAGATCATAGATCTTTACGCTCGTAGAGCATCATCGTAGAGACTCCCTCGCAGATATTAATTAAAAAAATGATGTTTTAAAATTAACTTTTACCCGCGAGTATATATAATGACTTACTATCACGCACGCACACATGTCAGAAATAAATTCTTGGCAGTGTAATACGATCACATCTTATTTTTCAAGACACAAGATTTGTACTATTACGTTATTTATCGACGATACGAGCGATGGTGATAAAATATTGCTGACTCAGGACCAATTACAAGAATTAAATCGAGATCATATTATTGAAGTTAAATATTATAAAAATCTCATTTTAAATTATGTACATTCCTGTATTAAACTTGATAAGCTCAAAAGATATTTGAATCGCAATCAAAATAAATATTCTGATTCAGAATTATGTTTTAATACTTATAGTCAGAAATGATTTTTCCCCCTTGATTCACACTTTGACTTCGGTGTCATTGCTTTCACTTTGTTTAGATGAATCCGCTTTCACTTATACTTTTACTCTTGACTTCGTCACCGTGTTTACAATGGATCTTTTCACAATCAGACATAATCCTTTTCAACTGTCGCACACGTGAACTCACAATCTTTTTTGTTTTGTATTCGCATGATAACTCTGATGTAACTTTTTCAATCGCCGTTGCGAGTGCTACGAATTTCCCGACGTCATCGTCTTCTTGCTCATAAGGTAATGATTGTTTCATTACTTGCTGGGGTAATTTAATAAACCTGTATTTGGCTGCTAGTATGTATCGTCCGTCGTATTTTCGTTCTTGCAGAGCTTCAAAATAATTTGTGATTTTTTTCTGGATCTAATTGATCAGAAAGTTCTATATCAGCATCATGTAATTTTTCAATCGCAGAAATGATAGCATTGATATTTTCCAAATTCATAATATTGATATTTTCCAAATTCATAATATAATAAATGTCTGTTTAAAATAAAATAAAATCAAACAATAAACAGTAAGATTGATGAACAATTTGCCGTTCCATGGGGTCCCTTGATGGGTGCCTTTCAGTGAGGCTATTTCTTTTCTGGTTGACAATTCTTTTTTTTATGTTTGTCTACGGTGCACCTTCATGGGGCTTTTTTCTTTCTGGCGACATTCTTTCTGAATATCCTTATATGGGTACCCTTCAATGAGGCTGAAGACTCATCGCTCTTACTGTTTATTTTTTCCTGTTTTCCAATAATTTGTAAAATTCGTGCACACCTCCCCGCATGATCAACACCGGGGAGTGCAAAATAGGACTCACCACGTGGTGACATGGTGGGGGAGGTGTACAGTTATCTAATTAAATTGAGCTTTTGTGGCGGACCCCAATATTAATATAATATAAATATAATTATATATGGTGTTTAATACTCGGAAATCCAAAAGTAGCTTACGGCGAAAAGGTAAAGGGGAACGCAGTTTTCCGACTGAAACACACGAAGTTTTGAGTCGAGTGGGACGTGTGTAAAATTGGGTAAAGCATGATGTGAAAATACCAACAAGATGGGTGTCACGGAATTGTATAAATCTTGGAGGTTTTGTCCCAATACCTTGACGTATTTACGGACAAACCGTGCCATACCGGATTGATTCAACACGAGATCGAGTTTAGTACCTCTGGGCCGATTAGGGTTAAAGGCTATCCAATACCCTTTAATGCGTGGGAGACAATCAACGAAGAAGTGGGGAAAATGTTAGACCAGGAAGTGATCGAACCTTACAGTTCCCCGTACTGTCCCCCGTGGTGTTAGTCAGAAAGAAAGACGGGGCGAATCGTTTTTTTTTTGCATTGACTTTCGGCAGTTGAACGAAATCACCGTGTTCGACGCAGAACCTATGCCAGACATGGAAAGTGTATTTTCAAAGTTGGCAGGTCATGAATACATTTCCAAATTAGACCTTACCAGGGGATATTGGCATATACCAATCGCTGATAATGACCGCGAGTTAACGGCATTCACGACTCCCAAAGGTCTTTATCAATTTAAAGTTATGCCTTTCGGTTTAGTCAACGCCTGTGCGTCGTGTGTTCGTCTCATGCGCAAACTGTTAAACGGTATGGAAAACGTCGACAGTTTCGTAGATGATATCTTTGTTTATACACATACATGGGATGAACACGTTACGGTATTATGAAATCTGTTCGATAAACGTCACACTGAAAATCTTACAGCTAAGCCCACCAAATGTAGCAAAGGGTATTTTAGCCTAGAATGTTTGGGACATCTTGTAAGTGGACTAGGTCCGTTGAAACCTCATCCAGATAAAATAGAAGCAATCAGTGATGCACCTAGACCAGAAACTATAAAACAAGTAATATCTTTCCTAGGTTTGATTGGGTTTTACAGGAAATTTGTCCCCCAATTTTGCGGCCATTGCCAGCCCATTAACAGACGTGACTAGGAAAGGGCAACCGAATAAAGTTCCCTGGGGTGTGTGCCAGGAAAAAGCGTTGAACACTTTAAAACACAAACTGGTAAGTGCACCAATCTTAAAGTTGCCAGAATTGAACAAAGCTTTTGTGTTGAAGACTGATGCGTACGATACGGGTCTTGGGGCTGTTTTGCTACAGGAGCTAGAGGGGACGAAAGTGCCCATTGCTTACGCAAGCAGGAAATTGCTCACTACTCCGTGATTGAGAAGGAGTGCCTAACCTTAGTATGGGGGACAGGAAAATTCGATACGTACGTTTTCGGGATTGAGTTTACCTTACAAACGGACCATCAGCCGCTTTGATAATTGACCAAAGCAAAGGTTGCCAATGCCAAATTGACGCATTGGGCGTTGTCTTTGCAACAGTATAGTTTCCGATTCGAGTCAATTCGAGGATCGGAAAATGTGGGTGCTGATTCTATTTTAAGTAGGGTGTAATTAGCATATCATTTTCGTTCAATATTTTAATTGGAAGTTTTAACAATTATTTATGTTCACATTCCGTGATTTATCTAAAAGTGTTACCACTTTTTTTTTAGGGGGTAGGTATTGTCTCGGAATTGTATAAATTATTTTATTTATTAAATACATGTACTCGGGTTTCGTTTTTTGTGTACAACGATGCCCAAGGGTGATTTATGTATATTGTGTTGTATTTCGAAATAGTGCGTTCGTTTCACCCTATGCCGCACGTGCGAAATGCTCTCGATGGAAAGAACCGAATGCCTTCAGTGCACATACGATATCTGTGTATAAATACCGCACCGTAGGGAAAACTCTTTACATTACCGATAGTCTTGTCAGTCAGCGGTCTAACAAAAGGACTTGCACATCTTCTGCTGTAGAGGTATGTAAGTTTATTAATTTCTTGTATATAAGATATAAATATTGTACTACTACGTTTATTTTTGTGTGTTTGTGTGTAGCTTTAATTTTCGCAGTATAATGCACATATTTCTATTCTTATTTGCTACTTCGCAAGGGATTTATAGTAATATAAAGCTACGCGTTTAAGAAATATTTAGTACAGTAGGGTTCTTATCGAGCAGGGTTATGTTTATTTCTGAGCTTGTTGTTTTGTAATTGTCGTGTCGATAATGTAATCGGTATAACTTACTGTGTATAACGTCATTACGTTTTTATGCCCGTGTCATGTATAGTACACGGTATTGGATATATTTTCAGCTGTGTACATCTGCGTAGAACTGTGTGCAGCTGTCCATGTAGAGCTGTACAGAGTGCGTAGAGCTGTGTAGAGGCGTGTTGAGCTGTCCAAAGTGTCTAGAGTGTCTGGAGTGTATAGAATGACCAGAGTAACCCTAGCGTTTAAAGTTATCGGAGTGATCGATGTCGACGTTGTGCAGTCTGTAAAGCCGACTGCAGAAATTAACCGTAGCAGCTGTCAAGCTGAACTGTAGCAGCCGGGAGCTGAAATAACGTGTGCTGATGACGGAGTGTATCTCCTTACATATAATCAATTAGCAGTGGGCTAATTGTGGGGTTCATAAAACCCATTGTATCTTTCGGGACTGTAAAGATAAGTTGTATATCTGTCCCTTTTTATTTTCATAATTTCAATATCTGAGCGAATTCATTTAACTACATGAGTAAAATTCTACATTGTTACTAGCTGAGTAAACTATATTAATCTTTTCATTGTGAAATCAATGGGAACCATTCACCCCTTGACTTCGTATTTTGTAAAGTGATTTATTTGTATTTTTCATTAAGTCTGTGCGTTCTTATGGTAATTAATCTAATATTTGGATCATATATACGCACACATTATTCATAACTAATAGCACATTCAAGTCATTCATTATTAAACATTGTATTTAAATCATCGTCAAAAGTGTTCTGTTGTGAATCCAGAAATCCCGCACGGTTATCTTGTTACAGCGGGGACATGCTCAGATACGCTTATTTTAAGGTATTTATAATTAAATAAGACCTTGTCATTCCATTTAAGTCGACATTACAAAACTGACGTCCCCGTTTCGACGTGTCCCCGGTCTGTTAGTGTGTATTCACACTGATGTCCCCGTTTCGCGCCTTTTACACACACACACACACACACGCACACCCACACCCACACACATGTATATATAATAGACAATATCCTACCATAAATACATGCAGTTATGTTAAAATTTGGCTATTTAAAAAAATCATGTGCAACACTGATTCACAAATGATAAAATACGAAAGGAATATTAAAATTATGGTGACGTCATCACAATTCACCTATTAAGCTTGATATTTATGGGCGGTGTAATTCAAATCTAGATATTTATGGGCGGTGTTATTAAAATCTAGATATTTATGGGCGGTGTCATTCAAATCTAGATATTTATGGGCGGTGTCATTAAAATCTAGTTATTTATGGTCGGTATGGGCGGTGTTATTAAAATCTAGATATTTATGGGCGGTGTCATTAAAATCTAGATACTTATGGGCTGTGTCATTAAAATCTAGATACTTACATTTTGATTTTTCAGGAAGCATAGGCTATGTAAAATTTATTTGTCACGAATGCTTAGAGAAGTTAACAAATGCGTACCAGTCCACCATTTCGTTTCGTAAGTGAGGAAGAAAATAAGGTGAGCTGTACAACAAAACAGCCCTGTTTAAATGTCTGACACCGGAATATTAAAAGGGAGAGTCAACTTATAAAATGCTTTTGTCTGAAATTGCAGTCATTAAATTATGCCTTTAAGTCAGTAGAAAAGTTTAGCTTCATCCTTGTCTTCTCTGTCACTGCTGTAGCCTTCCAACATTTATTGGCGGTTTGTTGTGTTAACATCCCCAAAATCTCTTGAACTTAGGCGTGATCTTTTAACAGACAAAAATAGGTAGATAAAGGAACTTTTAATTTTCTTTTTTAGTAACATCACAAAAACTGTACAGTCTTTTATTAATCAAGTTCATATCTACTGGGCAAGCCTTATTCTTTAAAGAAAAGTTAACGGAATAGGTATAGCCATTCTTAGAGTTTGGTACTTTAAATATGGCTTCAGCTTAGTATCATTAAATGGATTGCTACAAATATTGATAAGTGAATATGGAATCTAATTCTGAACGTTAGGCGTGGAATGCCTGTGTTCTGATTTTCTATCTGTCCAAAATGTAAAAAAATGTTTTAACATATTTGACACATGGAATACACAGTGGAGACATTCTAACAAATATTCAACCTAACCGAAAATGAACATAACATGGCGACGTACCATCCTTCCCGGAATACAAACTTGAGCAAGAATACTACTAATACCAAAGGAAAAAGACACAACACTGACAATCTTTTTATTTATACGCCATTTATAAGTAAAATAGAGGTATTGAGAACGTATCTATGGCAGAATATGCAACAGACTCCAAGGGCATCACCCGATAAAATGTAAACTAAAATAAAACAAACTGAGGTCCAATTTAAACTGACAAGTCTTTGGAACGGAACCAACGGAAAGAAACATCACAACGGACAAAACAAAAACGACGATTCATCAGGAACCAATCATAACGTAATGTAGCAATTATGAAATACTTAGAAATGAACAAAACACTATTTCCCAACACAATTAAATCCCAGAAAGAAACAATACCAGGAACGAAAGCAAATACAACTGGTGCACACAGCAAAACAGTACAAATGGAAAACAAAAAGGAGATAATTGATAATTAGTTCAGGATCAGAGTATATGCAAAGAGAACCAGTAACAAAGTTAAACAAAGGAAAGGAGAGGAAGATAAACGAACAGAAAAATATGGTCAAGGAGCGGTAGAAAGTCGAACAGAAAGAGAGGGCTAAGAAAGGTCCCGGATTGCACTCCAAACAACAGAAAACATTGCCAAAAGGGAATGCTACATCCGGAGACAAAGGAAACAAAGCATGACAACAAAACATAAGAGAAATACAACCACGATAAAATATAAACGGCAAATAATATATACCTTAGAAGCGAAGTTACACTAAGTATTGGCAACCTGAAGAAAGAAAAAGAAATCCGTTACACATGCAATACCCGAATTGATGGGAGTATTAACGAGGAAAATAAAAATAAGTGCAGAAAACTTTGAAAATTAGAAATATTAACAGAAAGAGGAACCTAATTTAAAAAGATTAGGCGAATGTCACAAATATTAACCTTTTAGTTTGTGCTCCAGGATCTGTTCATTTTGATTGTAAAAATTTAATTGTTTGAAAATTAAACGTAACTTCCTGTTTATAATTGTTTTTCTCAATATCACTCTTTGGAGTAAGGCATATTATAGCGGTAACCTTGTAATTTATTTTACTGCTATATTTTTTTAAAAAAATGAAGGTGATATTCAATATTCTATAGGTTATTTGTGGTCACAAATGTTTTTGTTACGGTGCATTTATTAGCATTAACTTATTTACAATATGTTCGAGCATTTTAGAACGTGAAAAATATAATTAACCATATTTCCCTCCATTTTACTATTATATATGAATTGAAAGATTGCATATATTTCAGACACACCAATTACACTGACTTCATAATATATCTACGTAGGAGAGATTTTCAATGTTTAGTAAGCATATTCGGACCCAATTAATTTGACCGTGCCTTTCTTTCTTGAGTTCAAAGGATGTCAGAGAAATTATTATGCTGCTCAAAATAGTGAATAAGGAATAAAGGATATATACATATACGCATTATTTATCTCCATTTTCCTTAAAAATGTCGTGTTCGTTGTCGAACGACGGAGATTTAACAAATTAGATGGCTACTTTAAAATGGACTCGAATGCACCGCAAGAGAATGGAGGAAAAATGGAACTGAGCGAATATGCAGTGGGGGTTAGCTGTGTTGTACATAAACCTGATTAAGTTTGAAATATGAGCACAGTCGAAGTTTAACATGCTTTAGGTGTCTTACATTGATTCCTTTGAAGAGTGTTTTTTTCTTCTTCAGAATTGAAATTTATATATGTATGTATCTCATTTTTGACGATGTCTAATAATATTATAGCTTCAGAAAGTAGCAAACGCTCAAGCATATGGACGATGAGTTAGTAACCGTAAGTCGTCAGTATTTATGTCCCAGAAATTATTGTACAATTTAGGAACTTTTCGTTATTGGTGTATATGCTGGCAATCGTGCTAGGTCAGAATGGAGTAAAATCATGAAAATTCAACTGCTTTTTAAAAGGTATAATAACAATAAAATGTACGATGTTTTGGTGGACATAGGACATATTTAACTCGTAAAGTGGAAACATTTTACTGTCACGAGCGAAATATAACCTTATATGTACTCTGTCTGTCTGTCTTTCTGTATATATATATATATATATATATATATATATATATATATATATATATATATATATATATATATATATATATATATATATTAGATACGACAGAACTACATTTGAAATTAATTGAAAAGAATGGGTCTTTGCAAATATGTCATTCCATATGGTTCTTTAAATTTTGAGATTCTGAAAGTCTCTCAGAAGCCAATAGTAGTGAATAGGGCCACCGTAGCGACAATGGGAATTAGCATTACAGACCCCCCTGGGCCACTCTAGCGACAATGGAAATTTAACATGGAGAAAAATCGTGGGCCACTCTAGCGACAAGGGGAATTTAACATGGAACTATAGTGTGGGTCTGTCTAGCGACAAGGGAAATTAACATGGGGAATAGAGTTTGGGCTTTTGGGATTTTTTTTTAAAAAATTTTTTTTAAAAAAGGGTAGGCAATTGAAAGGCTATCTCTTTTCGAGAAATATGGCTGGCCCTGAAAAGGGCCTTTGGTTTATGTTAATATGCCCTTAACATAAAGGGCATTTGCGACATCTTCTTGTCCTCAAACTTCGTCTTACAGCAGGGCCATACATCAGAGTCCTCTTGAGGCAACCTTGTCTCTCTATATAGACTCTTCTTATCCACAGGCTGCTGTTGGTCCTGTGGACAACGGTCCACTTGGATCGGACATACATGAGCATGTCCGTCCTGAACATCATTGTTGACACAAGGGTTGAAGATTCAACGTCGGTCCACATGTTGAGGCTCCGAGAATAGGTGAATCAATGCAGTGAACGGCACTTATTTATAGGGACAGAAAGGATTGAAACGGATTGAGTTCATTCACCAATCCGAACACGCGTTACAGAATTCAGTCAGCCCGCATCCAATCCGAAGAGAGCAGTCTGTGACGTCACGTAGTCAATATAGATTCGCTAGCGCTTGTGTGCAGTCAATCTATGCGACAGTGATTCAACATGACGGAAACTCAGAAAACGATCCAGTGGGGTGCACCAGCAGGGGAGACCGCCCAAGGGAACCCGGACTTACTTTCAGAAGAGGTGAATTGGAATTTTGTGGATTTTCTCTCCTCGCAAGAATTTGTTCCGGAACCTTCGTTACCTTCTTCATTACCGCAAGTGGAGAATTTTAGACAGAGACAGAAAGAAGAATTGGAGAAATTTATACAACGACAAAAGGAAGCGGAACAGGCTTTTCTCCTACAGCAACAGCAACAAGAAGAAGAGGTAAGAAAAAAACAACAGCAAGAAGAAGTAGCAGCAAAGAAACAAGAGGGTGAAAATCAAACGGTCACGGTACTGTTGGACATTTTAGCGGAGTTAAGAAGTCTGAAACAAATGTATCAGACTTCTTTATCACGACCGAAGAGAATACGACCTTCCCGAGCCAAACATGTCAACCCTGTGACTAAGCCTACCGTACCACCCTTAGTGATTTCAACTCAATCATTATCATCATTACGCAGTCCAGAAGTAGGCCTTGGCCGTGGCAAAGGCTTAAGGCAGTTAAAATTGATTGCTTAAACTCACCCCTGCACCATAAAGAAAAAGGCCCTTTTCAGGGCCACCCACATTTCTCGAAAAGAAATACAATTTCAATTTGCCAATAACTCAAAAAAGTACGTGTCTGTGTATGAGTGCGTGAGTGTAGCTTCTTATTTTAAAATCAAAACTCAAAGACTCTTACCTTATATCATTCATTTATTCTTTTCTCCATTTTTTACAATCCAATTCACAATTCACAACACAACACTTTAATAAAAAGTTCATTGATTTCTTCTGTCTCCTTGTTTAGTCTCTCTGTTTTTTGAATTTCTTCACCGTCACACTCTTTTCCTCTTCTTCTTCCTCCTCGCTTTCTTCCCTTCTTCTTTTTTTCTCTTGTTTCTTTTTCTTCACCTGTCTTCTTTCTTCCTCAGAAGAATCCCTCTCTTCCTCTGAAGAATCCCTCTCTTCTTCTGAATAATTCCTCTTTTCTTCTTGTTTCTTTTTTGGGCAATCTGGAGACCAGTGTCCTTTTTCTTGACAATAATAACAGGTATCTTGACTTTTGTCTTTTTTATCCCCTGTTTTTGTTCTTTTTTGACGGTCTGGACACTCTGAAGACCAATGCCCTTTCTTCTGACAGATATAGCAAGTATCTTGACTTTTATCTCTAAAGGAAGGAGAGTAGTCCGTAGGCTGGTCTGAAGAGAATTTTCTAATGACCCCTCGCAAAGCTCTGACGAAACGTTCCATCTGGTTAGTCTCTTCCATCGTTGTGCTCGGCTTGAGAGTGAAATGAATAGTGAAAGGACAAGACACACACCCTTTTATATACGCTGGTCTGCTATGACTATAAAGTAGTTTATGGTGTTTGAACTTGAGTCATTTGACTTTTTGCTTTCAAGATGAAACGATCCCATTCATTCGAGAAGAAAAAAGAAGAAGCAGAAAGTAAGAGGCAGAAACGTGATCTCTCGCCTCGAACCAGGGCTGAAATCTTGGCACAAATTCATGCCAGTGATTTTGAAGAGGACATGAGTGAACCAGAATCCGAACCCTCTAAACCAAGTTCACCACCCTTAGTCAACCCTGAAAAGTACTATTCCATTCGAGAGACGGAAAAGCGCTCCTCTAGAAAATTTAGAACCACGGCTTACAAATACACGGTGAAGTTTAAAGATTTCAAGGCTGAAGTGCCGTTAGAGAAAGCAGAAGTGTTCATCACCGAGGTGTGGGATTCTTTGCTTACTGCACTCAAGCGACAATGTCAACCCAAAGAAGACGATCGCTTGAGACTTTCCATACAACACGACGGTTTGAAATCCCCTGTTTGGATCGAGTTTAGCACCCCTGCAGAATTGACTGCTTCCAAAGTCATGGACAAGATTCAACACGTACAACAATCTAATGATCAGTTTGACATCACCGATGGTAAAGCCACACTGGACATGACCCACGTCTCTCCTCCTCAAGGGACAGGACGCAAAAAGATGTTATTGGTGGACGACCTTCGCAACACCAAAACGAGTCTCGTCCGAATTAACAACCCTCATGACCAGATGTGTTTAGCTCGTGCCATCGTGGTGGGACGAACCTATGCCAACAAGAACGACACGGTAGAATGGAAAAGAACCTGGAAAACTATTCAACGATCCGATCGAGCCAAACAACGAAATGAAGCAGAACTCCTGTTACAACAAGCCGGACTGTCCAAAGACACACCCTGTGGCATTCCTGAGATGCAAAAATTGCAAGATACCCTAGCTCCACGATACACCTTGAAAGTGCACCCTCAAGAAGTGCGCGGACCTCTGTTGTTTCGAGGCCAAGATTTTAAGGATGGAAAATACATTCACCTTTATCATCACGATGAACATTTCGATACCATTACCAGTATCACTGGATTCCTGAGATACAGATATTACTGTGAGAAATGTGACCATGGTTATAATAATCGAGAGCAACACAAGCATTGTGGATCGAAATGCTCAGGATGTTTGGCCTCTTCACCCTGTCTGAGCGAAGAACCAGTGCCTTGTTCAACTTGTCTGCGCACGTTTGTCAGCCCTACCTGTTACCAACAACATCTGAAAACGCAAGGTTCACAGAAGAAATGTGCTTGTCAACTCCTGAGATTGTGCCCTACGTGTGAACAAGTCATATGTACCAATGCTGCCAAGGCACACGTATGTCGAGGAAAGAAAAAATGTCACATTTGTCACCACATCGTGGACTTGGAACACCAATGTTACGTGCAAAAATACCAACCCCCACCAGAGAAAGAGGACGGTCACAAGAAGAAAGGCAATTTCATCTTTTTCGATTTCGAATGCATGCAAGAGACCGGCATTCACATTCCTAATTTCTGCGTGGCTCATCGAGCGTGCGAGAAGTGCATTCAAGAACCTATCTTCAGTCATTGCCCTCACTGCAGCAAGATTCCCGGAGGGCGTGAAAAAATCTTTCGGGGACCTAACACGTTAGCCGATTTTGCCCAATGGGTCTTAGACCCCGTCGACAAGACGTGGAGCCAAGAGGACATCGAACGTTACGGAGATTGTCATCGTCATGCCACGGTGATGGCTCACAATTTCTCCGGATACGATGGACAGTTTCTTCTCAGATACTATACGGAACAAGGCACCGAACGTCCTAAAGTCACTTTGAACGGAGCCAAAATCATTTTCATGCAAGTGGGACAAGTGCAGTTTAAAGATTCGATGAGTTACTTGGCCATGCCTTTGAGTCGAATGCCTAAAACGTTTGGAATGACAGAAATGGCTAAAGGGTACTTTCCACACTTTTTCAATACGGAAGCCAATCAACATGCCGTTCTACCCCATTTACCAGAGGTTCACTATTACGACCCCGACAACATGCGTACCGAACAACGAGAAGCTTTCTACGCTTGGTACCAGATTCACGCCTCGGACCCTTTCGACTTTCAGGAAGAAATGCTAAAGTATTGTCGTTCCGACGTGGACATTTTACGGCGTTGCTGTGGAAAATTTCGAGAACTGTTCATGGAACACGGAGGGGTCGATCCTTTGAAAGAAGCTTGCACCATTGCCAAAGCGTGTTCCTTAGTGTACCGCCAACGATTCATGCCTGAAAACACCGTGGCTGTCATCAGTCCTCAAACGACCCACTATGTCAAGCGTCAATACTCGGTCAAAGCCCTACGTTGGTTACATTACTTGTGCGACAAGGAAGACAAATGGATTCAGCATGCCCGCAACGGAGGAGGCGAAAAGACCATCGGAACGTATTCGGTCGATGGTTGGGACTTAGAAAACCCCAAGATCGTGTACGAGTTTAACGGTTGCTTATTTCACGGATGTCCCGTCTGTTACCCTGACCGTGGCACTAAAAATCAGTTTTTGCAACGAACCATGGAAGACTTGTACCAGGACACTTGTCAGCGACGTCTAAAGTTAGAACAGCAAGGATACCAAGTGGTGGAAATGTGGGAACACGAGTACGATCACCGTTTGAAAACCGATCCCGAGTTTAAACGCCTCGTGGAAAGTTACCAGTTCATGGACCCGCTGAACCCGAGGGATAGTTTGTACGGAGGAAGGACCAATGCCACCTGTTTGCTGTACCAAGCCGATGAAAAGAAAGGAGAAGAAATCAAATACTTGGACGTGTGTTCGCTGTATCCCTACGTGTGCAAATATTGTCGCTTTCCTGTAGGGCACCCACAATTGTTCACGGAACACATCGACCTGAAAAACATTCGACAATACGAAGGCTTGATAAAGTGCAAAGTTTTGCCTCCCACGAACCTATACCATCCCGTCTTACCTCACCATTGTCAAGGCAAATTGATGTTTCCCTTGTGCCGTACTTGTGCCGAAACGTGCAACCAGGACCAACCTTGTCAGCACAGCCAGGAAGAACGGGCCTTGACGGGAACCTGGGTCAGCGTAGAATTGTTCAAAGCTCTGGACATGGGATACCAACTGTTAGAAGTGTACGAAATTTGCCACTTTCCCAAGACACAACAGTACCACAAGGGTGACCCTACTCAGAAAGGCATTTTCGCTGACTACGTGGATGCCTTTTTGAAACTGAAACAAGAAGCCAGCGGCTATCCTTCCTGGTGTCACACTCCCGAAGACCAAATACAATTCAAAGAGAAATACTACGAACAAGAAGGCATCACCTTAGACCACATCGAGAAAAACGAAGGCAGGCGATCGTTTGCCAAAGTGATGTTAAATTGCTTGTGGGGTAAAATGGCACAACGACCGTGTTTACCCAAGACGGAATATTTGACAGAACCTTCCCGCTACTTCCAGATGATTCACGACAAAACCAAATACATGAAACACGTGGACGTCGTTCGAGAGAATTTGATCTTGGTCAATTACGAAGAAGATCTGGACTTTGTACAAGACGACCCTTTTGGAAATGTCATCATTGCGGCTTACGTGACAGCCCATGCTCGCTTAAAATTGTACGAAGCTTTAGAACTGTTAGAAGAACGCGTCCTGTACTTTGACACGGACAGTTGCATTTACATCCATCACCCGATTCAACATCACCCTGACATCGAAGGAGACCGTTTAGGAGCCTGGACAGACGAGCATCCCGACGACAAGATTCTAAGTTTCGTCAGTGGCGGTCCCAAAAATTACGGCTACGAATACCGGGACAAACAAGGAGAAGTGCACACGACGTGCAAAGTGAAAGGACTGACTCTGAATTATCGTACCAGTCGAGTGGTCAACTTTGGGGTATTGAAAGAAGCCTTGCAATCGGGAGAGGATGGAAACTTTAAAGTGACCACCTATCAACCGAACAAGATTGTACGTTTACCCACTCACCACATCGTCAGTCGACCCTTGGAAAAAATCTATCAAATTGTATACCAGAAGCGAGTTCGACTTCCCAATCATTTCACCTTACCGTACGGTCACGTCGGTATTGGTCTGTATATAAAAAGGAACCCTAGGCAAAATCGATAGTTCATTGTGACTACCAAGACCGAGCGAACAAGATGAATACTTTCAGAGAAACACAGAACAAGTTGTTTAGAAGGGCACAATTCAAGTGTGAGGCTTCGGAAGTGGAATGCGATTGTGAGCCTTGCGATGGGTACGATGCTGTACCTTGTGACCTGAGCGATGCCGTAAAGCATCATGGGAACTTTAGTGCCCCTACCCCTGTCATGGAAAGTGATGCTGTGCGTGTCAAACCTGTGGGATGCGAAAGTGATGCCGCTCGTCCTCTTGGACATTTTACTGGGTTTCGTTTTAAAGGGGAATGTTCACCTTCACGTCTACCCCCCTACGGATGTCATCCAGCCCTGAGCAAACTCCTACCCATGTCACTCAACCCTCATCGAAACGAACCTGTGAAAGACGAATATTCGTTCCCTGTGCGTTTGTCGGAATACTGCGACTTTGAAAATCGTCTTCAATCGTTCAAAGGAAAATGGCCAAAGTATCTGGGAGGACCGACCCCCGAAGAATTAGCCAGAGCCGGATTTTTCTACTTGGGCGAAGGAGATAAAGTCAAGTGCTTCAGTTGCGGTGTGTCACTTCACCACTGGGAACCGCAAGATTCAGCCTACGTTGAACATGCTCGATGGTCACCGAATTGTCATTACTTACCCTTAGTGGGACCGAGACATTGAAGTAACTTCTTACCATAATAATCTGTTCATGGATACTTTACAAGAGAACATTCGTGCTTTGCCTGTGGAGTTGAGAGAACGCATTTATCGAGAACTGGTCAAAATACAAGTGAAACGTAAAGAACAATTGCATCCGTTACGTCACCGGTGTTTGAACCACTGGTACCTGAAGGCTATACAAGGATTGATTCAATTGAAAGTGTTCCATCGGACAGACATTGATCAACGATCCTCTAGTTTTAAAAAGGATTGGTTTGGTATGGACGATTGTAGTTACATCATTGTAAACGTACTGCATCGAATTCCAGAGGAAGAGTTAACGAATTACCAACATCTTGAACACAATGTCAACTTGGTGAAAGAGGAAACTTCTGAACGAATTGTAATGTGTAGATTAGTGACTCAACGATTTAAATTCGACACTGAAGTGAAACCATGTTTGTGCAAAGAGTACATTTCTTGTGTCAGACCAAAGAGGAATTAGTATGACCTATTCATGGATACTTTGCTAGAGAACATTCGTGCTTTGCCTGTAGAGTTGAGAGAACGCATTTACCGAGAACTGATCAAAATACAAGTGAAACGCAAACTCAAAGTGATTCGTCCGTTTTTAAATTATGCTATGTTCCAAAGTACAAGAAGACTGATTATGAGTGGATATTACATTAGACACAAAGTTAAACGAGGCTATTGGTCGCCACCCAACGATTCCAAAAACAGTGTATATAATTATGGATACTTTACAAGAGTACATTTTGGGCTTGCCTGAGGAGTTGAGAGAAAGGATTTACCGAGAGCTGGTGAAAATACAAGTGAAACGTAAAGAACAATTGCATCCGTTACGTCACCAGATCTTTAACCACTGGTACCTGAATGGTATAAGAGGACTGATTCGTCAGAAATTTTTTCACTGGTCAGACCTTGTTGAATACTTTCAGTATATGAATGATGATGGGCTAGACGTTCGTAATTTTGGTTACTTGGAGATTCACTTACTGCAACGTATTGAGGAAGACGAGTTAAAGGATTACCAACATTTGTTACATGGAATCTGCTTAGAAAAAGACGAAACATCTAGACAAACTCTGACGTTTCAGTTACAGTGTGTAACATTTAAATTCCCTACTGGAGAACGAACGTGTTTGGTTAGAAATTACCTTTATTGCTTCCGAAACAAAGACACTATAAAATCAAGTTGCCATGCCACGGATTATGTCACATATCATTCAACAGATTCCGTGGAAGGAACTCAATGACCATATTCAAACCGTGGATCATTACCATCGATTATTACAAGAATTGTATCCGTTCAATTTGGGACGACAAGTGGTGTGTGTCTTAGTGACTTGTTTTCTGGGATTTCGTTTACCAGCCGATTCTTTGTGGATTCTTTACGATCAGTACTTACCACCTCCATGGCCTTAAATGGTCACGAAAAACTCCTTTTGCTCAAAGCCTTGCGGTTTCATCTGGATACTTCTCGACCTCAACAGGAAAAAAAGATTCGTCAACTTTTAGCTACCCAAGACGTGTATGACGATGTGTGTGTAGCTTGTGACTTACACCCTCATTGGACAGATGTTCGTGACTGGAAAAAGGGGGGTTTTGAGGTTTGGACCCAAGAAGTGGCCCAGTATGCACAAGAGTTGTTCAAGGAAAAAAGTTACTTTTCAACCTGTGTTAGTGACGGTGCCAGAAGAACCCGTCACCGAGAACAACCACTCGCTTCAGGACAGGACTGTCATGGACATTCCTGAAAGGTCATTCCGGGAGGACACTTGTGTGACAATACCTCATGTAGAGACTGTAAGAACATTACACACTGTCCCTAGGACATCTTGGTTACCCAAAACATGTTGTACAGACACTTGTTTATATTCCACTTTGATCGCTTTGCTGTGTTTTATATTCCTGTACATCACTATTTGGGTTGTATGTATTTTTGTCTTTCGTGTTCATATTTGAAAAAAACATTCAATAAACGTGTTCTGAAAAAGTATATAAACTCTTGTCTTGTTTGTTTTTTCGTGTCACAAGTGACATTTCTCATACCATGGCTACCTCTGCTGTCTCTGCTCCCTCTTCCTCTACTGTCAAAGTCATCGACGAACACTTAGATCGTGCCAGTTGGGAGGCTTTGTATCTTCGCCATCCCTTTAACATGCTCATTGCTGGACCTAGCGGTTCGGGCAAAACCGAATTCGTCAAACGTTTGATCGAACATAAACATCATTTGATCGATCGGCCCCCTCAACGGATCGTGTGGTGTTACAAAGAGTGGCAATCGGCGTACAACCTCTTGCGAGAAAGTCAAGGCGATTCCATCGTGTTTGTGGAAGGCATTCCTAAAGAAGACGACGGCATCGTCTCTGACTCCCGTCTAACCCATTTGGTCATTTTCGACGACATGTTAGGAGAAGACGAAGAAGAAATTAAACTGTGGTTCACGCGCAAAGGGCATCACCGTAATGCCAGTGTCGTTTACATTACCCAAAATTTGTTTCAACAAAGTAAAGCCCATCGCACCATCAGTCTCAATGCGCATTACGTGGTCTTGTTTAAAAGCCCTCGAGATAAATCGCAAGTGCAAGTTTTAGCCAAACAGTTAGGAACGCCTTGGCTGACTCAGGCGTACGACGATGCCACTCAAACGCCACACGCCTATTTACTCGTCGATTTGAAACCTACGACCCCCGAGGATTTGCGATTTCGTACCCACTTGTTTCACCACTGGTGCCAAGACGGAGGGCCTGTCCTGTACACGTCTCCGTCCTCGACTTCATTTCACTCCCCATGAAAAAATCTATAAAAACCTCAGACCCTTTTTCGTCTGTCTCACACAGTGTGAACATGACGTCCCTTCAGTCTCATCTTCCCGTCAAATTGATTCGTGCCTTGTATGGCATCAGTCGAGAAAAAGATCCACAAACACGAGCCCGTGTCTTAGAAGCTAGTCTCAAAGAAGTCTTACGATGGTTCACGGTGACGGCACGTCAATTACTCCAAGGAATCATTCAGATTCCTCATCAAACCCAACGCTTTTTCGATCGAAACAAAGTCGCTTTGGTCCAACTGGCCGATCCCCGCATCGACACTCAAACCAAAAAACAAATCATTTTGAAACCTGGAGGGAGTGGTACTCTAGGAGGGGTCATCATTCGCTCACTCTTAAGATGGGATCCTAATGCCCCCAAAGTTATCCCCAAGACAAAAGTTCAACGAAGCCCCAAGAAGAAAAAGAAAAAGACCAAGTCCCCAAGAAGAATAACTTCTCCAGTGGCAGGACCCTCCTCTTACCAGACACCACCCCGGAAAAAGAAAAGAAGCCCCCAGAAAAAGAAACAGAGAAAAAGTCCTCAGAAAAAGAAAAGTCCACAGAAGAAAACTAGTCGCAAGAGAGGCACTTCGGCCAGGACGCAACCTTACACTCGCAAACCACGACCTGCCACATCGTCTCCGGCAGCCTCACGTTTGTCCACTTCTCCGTTGATGTCACCAGGAACTGAAGAGTACTTGGAGACGTTGATCACACCAAGAACTTCTCCGTTGATGACCCCCAAAAGAACTTCCCCAGTGGCAGGACCTTCCAATTTAGCGGCAGTGGCTGCTGCTCACAAAGTACCTTCTCCCAAAATCAAAGTCCATGAAAGATCGGGCATGTTACAAAGTTTACTGGATTTGTCCAAGCAAGAACTGGCTCGATTTAGTCCGTTACGTACCCCTGCACGACGTGTCATGCCTGTCCTCAAACTGATAAAACGTAAAGACAATCAGTGGCGACGCGTTCCAGTATAAAAAAGGCCTGTGACCGAGTAGGGTATCAGTGTTTTTTAGGTGCTCCTAAAGACTCAAAGATGTCACCCTCCAGAAAACCCCAAGGAAAGAAAAGGAAAGGACTGCCACCACGTTTAGCCAAACATGGGGACCTGTTATCTGTCCTGTCCAAAGCTTCTCCACCCCTACGAAAAAAACTCATTCAAACGGCTTCCAAAGAGGTCATCGATACCGTGTGCGAATGTTGTTTGAACGTCTTGAAAGGCACGATCCCTTTGTCCAAACACCAGAAACAATGCTTAGGCAAACATCGTCACGTTCTTCGGAAAATGGTTCAAAAGAAAATTCCCATTCGTCAAAAAAAGAAGATGTTGGTCCAACGTGGAGGTATTTTACCTCTCTTGTTAGGCCCCATACTGAAAGGAGTCTTGGGAACCATGTTGGGAGGACTGGTAGGAGCAAGATAAAAAGGCCTTCGGAAGTCCCAAGATCTCAGAATTCACCCCTGACAACCCCATGGAAGGACGAAAACTAGCTTTAGTGCCTTACAAACGATGGATGGAATACCATCGGTGGCAAGAACAACGCACCCCGCATTTACCTCCCAATCCCAATTTGAGCGAGATGTCCCAGTTACAACACGAATTGCAATCCTTGCTGGATCGCCAAGATTTGTCCGAAACAGAAAAATCGCAAAAGTACGGTCAACTCTTGCAACGACTGCAACTCTTTCACCAGAAAGCTTTAGACGAAACAGCTTTACCCACTTTGAAAGATTTTAAGACCTTGATGAAAAGTCCAGCACCATCACCAGTACCAGTACCAGTACCACCAGTACCCGTGACCAAGACAGAAAAAGGAAAAGAAGAAGAAGAAGAAGGGTTTCAAACTCCACCAGAAAAAGTACGCAAGTTAACAACACCACCTACCTCCAGAATTGGATGGATTAAAAAGATGATGGCCACCCCTTCTTCCTCACAAGAGAAAAAGAAAGTGAAGACAGAAGTGAAGACAGAAGTGAAACAAGAACCGATATCCCCCGCTCAGACATCCTCCTCTTCGACACCTATTGCTGGCCGCACACGCAAAGCCTTGCAATCCAAGAAAATACCCCAAGAGAAAAAGAGTAGCCTCTTCCAAGAGTGGGTGCCTTATTAACACACCAACACAAAATAAAAAATGGAAAAAGTCTTAGCCAGCATTTACTACGATCCCTCCCATCCTGCAGGTTACGCAGGAGTTCAAAAATTGTATCGTGCTGCCAAAACGCGACTGAAAAGTCTCCGTTTACCTCAAGTGCAACGATGGTTACAAGAACAAGCTACCTACACTTTACACAAACCCATTCGACGCAAGTTTGCCAGAAGTCGCACCCGAGTGGAAGGCATCGATCATCAATGGCAAGCCGATTTAGCTGATGTCTCTCATTTAGCCAGCTACAATCGTGGCTACAAATATTTGTTTTGTGTCATCGACGTCTTTTCCAAATTTGCCTGGGTCGTGCCTTTGACTTCCAAATCCAGCAGCGAGTTAGTGCGAGCCCTGCAACGGGTGTTGAAACAAAGCGGCCGTCACCCTCTTCGATGGCAAACGGACAAAGGCACCGAATTTCTGAACCAAGCTTTCCAAAAAGAATTAAAGAAACGTGACATTCATTTTTTTACCACCGAGAATCCCGAAACCAAAGCCAGCATCGTGGAACGTTTTCAACGCACTTTGAAAGAACGCATGTGGAGATATTTTACGCATCACCACACTCTGAAGTACATCGACATCTTACCTCACCTGGTGCAAGCGTACAACCAATCTTACCATCGAAGCATCGGACGTGCCCCGCAAGACGTGACTCCCGAGAACGAAGTGCTGGTGTTTGAGCGCCTGTTTGGTACGTCCCCGACGAGGGCTGTCCCCAAGAAAAGTGGAGAGTTGACCGTAGGAGATTGGGTGCGCATTGGCAAAACCAAACGCACTTTCGACAAAGGTTACTTACCTAACTGGACGACCGAATTGTTTCGCGTCACTGGACGAGTGCATGGCCGTCATCCTGCCGTCTATAAATTGGAAGACATGAACGGAGAAGTACTCAAAGGAACGTTTTATTTGCCCGAGTTACAACGTGTCACCAAAAAAGAAGACGACGTGTACGACATCGAAAGCATTCTGGAACGCAGAACCCGTAAAGTGGGCAAACGACGTGTCAAAGAAGTCAAAGTACGTTGGAAAGGATATCCACCCAGTTTCGATTCTTGGATCGACGCTTCGCAAGTCATCGACTATAAAAAGAAGAAGTGACCATCATGCCCTTTCACACAGCAGCAGACGCAGCTACGTCGACTAGTCCTTCTTCCCCTAGTTCTTCTGTGCAAGATTTACAAAAACAACCCTTGTGGGTGTGGTGTGGAGAACGTGTGCCTAAAACGCAAATCGTCTTTTTCTGCCAAATCTTCGTGGTGTATTGTGTCATCGGGGCAGCCATCGCCAATTTGAGTTTGCAACAAGGAGACAAACAATTGTGGACCATTTTATTGAGCAGTTGCATCGGTTACCTACTTCCCAATCCCTCCCTGAAATTCTCCTCGAACGGGAACGTTGTGTCCAGTGCCAGTGCCAGTCACCAGTCCAACCACAATCAGAACCCCATTTTGGGCGGAGACACACCTCTGACATCCACTAATATTCCCTCGGACAGCCACAGAACTCTGGAATTATGAGTCACCAAAACCAATTTTACTTAACCTTACCCAGTGACAGTTCCATGGAGGTGTTTCCCAACAACACGTTGTGCTGTTACACGGCCAAATTACCTCAAGCCATCCCCTTAGATCACGAAGCCCATTGGGAAGTGGCTTTAGTAGAAATGATTCACCCGACCCAAGTCCTCAATGTCCTTCCCAATCAAAATAAATTTGATGTGGAAGTTCATGACGAACAAATGCAACAGTACTTGGATACCCATGGCAAATATGACAAGAAAACCCGTAACACACAAAATCCAAAGTGGACCACCTATCACTTGTTCATTCCCCCAGGCTATTATTTTAGTGGTCAACATTTGGTCAGCACCATAGCCACCAGGTTTAATGGTGTGTTTCTGAAAGCTTTGGAAAGTGTCAAAAAAAGTGTCACCCTGGAGTACCACAAAACAGCTCGTCGCTTCCTGATAAAATTTCCTGAGGGGCCCAAAATCATGTCTTTCTTATTTTGTCCTGAATTGTTTGACATGTTGGGCGGGGACATGGAGATGAAGAAGAAAGTAGAACAACAAAAAGGCGAATTACTAGTCATTTCTGACAACGATACTTTTGCCAAGTATTTTCGTACCCCGGTAGAACTGAACCAAGGACTGAATTTGATGTTCGTGTACTCCGATGTGGTGGAATACAACGTGGTGGGACACACCTCCGTACCGTTACTGCGTGTCATTCCTTTCAAAGTGGATTCTGCCGCAAACGCTGACGAGGAAGGTGGAAACACTTACCACGTCCACCGCGAATTTGTCCATCCTCACTATTTGCCGGTCAGCAAGTCGTATTTGGACACGGTCAACATTACTATAAAAGGAGATTTGGGACAAAATATTCCATTCACCAAAGGAAAAGTCACGGTGAAACTCCATTTTCGAAAACGGTTCTCTCACGATTCGTAAGTAAGTCATGTATCCAGTGTACCGAGGGGTGGCTCGACAGCGAGGACACGGTTTAGGAGACATGTTAAAATCGGCCTTTCGTTCGGTGGCCCCGGTGTTGAAACCGATGGTGACACGCGGATTGCACGCCTTGAAAGATGCGGCACTGACGCAAGGCAAAGAATTTCTCCAAAATGTCATCATCGACAAACAAAACCCTAAAGAAGCCTTCATGAGGGCAGGCAAAAATGTCTTGCTGCAAACGGGTAAAGACATTTTGGGCCGACGAGACACACCTATAAATGCCCTGCACGATACCGAGTCAAGCATTCAGCAAGGACAAGGCAGAAAGAGACGAAGAAGAAAACACCCCTTCACCAGACTTCAAGCGAGAAAGGCCAAGAAAAGAAGAACCGTACGAGACTTAGACGTTTTCGATTATTGAGAAAAGAGACAAAAAAAATGATGCACCGAGAATCTTGCGCCTGTTCCAAGACGGAACTGGATCTGTTTGCCATGCCCCCCACCATGATGACCATGCAAGAATCCCAATGGGTGGAATTTCACCCCGTCTCCTCATTGACAGCCTCAGCTCCCATCGAGTTTGAAATCAAAGGACAGCCCGAAGATTACATCGATCTGAATAGCAGTTACTTGTACTTGAAAGTCAAACTTGTCGATGAGGACAATTCGACCCTAGATGGCGATGAGGTAATAGCTCCCGTCAACAATTTCATGCATTCCTTGTTTAGCGGAGTGGACTTGTACTTGAACAACAAACTGGTCAGCAGCAGCATGGATACTTACCCTTATCGAGCGTACCTGGAAAATCTCTTGACGTACGGAATAGACGCCAAGAACACTCATCTCAATGCCTGTGTGGTATGGGAAGCTGACGAAGCTGAAAAGTTTGAAAATTTAGAAACTGATGAAAAGAAAGAAAACAATGACGGATTTATAGAACGAAGAAAGAGAATCAAAGATGGACAGAGTTTAGAACTGATGGATCGTTTACATCTGGACATGTGGTTGCAAGAGAAATATTTACTAAACGGGGTCAATGTCCGCCTGAGACTGAATCGGAGCAGTGCCGCTTTCCATTTGATAGGTAATACTGTTTGCAAAACTGTCATCGAGGAAGCCAGGCTCTACGTACGTCGTGTGGAAGTGTTACCTAAAGTGGGTAACGACATCAGTCAAACGTTGAGCAGAACGACAGCCAAGTATCCCATACGACGCGTGGAAGTGAAAACCTTCACCATTCCCAAGGGACAACGATCCATGATCGAAGATCATCTGTTCCAAGGACAGCTACCCAAGCGTTTGATCGTTGGTATCGTCGAAAATGAAGCCTTCAACGGAGCTTTGGCTAAAAATCCTTTCTACTTTCAACACTTTGGCGTGTCCAAGATCGAAGTCAGTCGCGATGGCAAGACCTTGTGTACCCGACCCTTTGAGCCTAACTTTGAGAAGAAGAATTACTTGAGATCGTACTTGTCCCTGTACGAAGCCACCGGTCAGTTAGGAACCAACACCAGTCACGGTATTACGTACGAGGATTATGTAGGAGGCTATGCTTTGTGGGCTTTCGATTTCACTCCAGACCAAGGCAGCGACGAGGGACATTTCCACCCTATAAAATCAGGCCAGATTCGTGTGGAAATTCAGTTTGCAAACCGAGACCCTGATGTAACGGTGAACGTCATCCTGTATGCAGAATTCGATAATACCATAGAAATCAACAGTTTGAGAGAAGTCATCCTAGATTACTAGAAAGCCATGGAAGACTGTTGTCCCTCTTTACCTAGTGAAGAAACTTTGGAGATGGAATGTAAGGAGACCGTGGAAGGAGAAGAAGATATCATGATGAAGTCGAGATGGCCAGAGCAAGAAGCCCATTTAGTCTCCTGTTTTGCCAAACACTTGGTCGACAAAATAACAGAATTGATCAAGAAAAATTGCTATGGATGTCAAAACGATCATCCCAGTCAAATTCAACACGATAAATGCCTGATGTTGAGTCAAGAAGAAAAATTGGACGAGTATCTGGACGAAGCTTGGAGTCTCATCTCGAACAAAGACGTGTTGCACCAGTGGTATAAAGACTTGCGTGAACATTCTTGTCCAGCATTAACCACTCAAGAGATCCATCGTATCGAAGCTCTCCTGAATCAGAGTGAGGAAACAGAACGAATAACCGTTTATTCGTCAGACATTTTCAAGCAAAAAGTCAGGATCGAATTGACGACGTATTATTACCTGTGAAGAAGAAAACAAACACAAAAACAATGGATACCTGGGAACTTTATTACCTTTTGAACCACAGTTCGTATACGTCTTCTTGGAATCCTGTCGTCTGTGCTAAAGATGAACTCCCTCATCGCAAACCTAAAGACCATCAAGCTTACGTGATCAACACGGACGATAGTCATCTCCCAGGAACCCACTGGGTAGCCGTCTACTTTCCTCAAGAAGGCTGTGTGGAATATTTCGATTCGTACGGATTGCCTCCTTTGGAAGACGATATCATCGACTTTATGAGAAGAAATGCTCAAACCACCCGATTCAATAACGTGAAATTACAAGGCACAGATTCCTTGGTGTGTGGACAATATTGTGTGTATTTTCTGCATCATCGCAGCCTGGGCTATTCCTTAGAACATTTAGTGACTCATTTTGATCCTCGTTCTTCTGCTAGAAACGATGTGAAAGTAGATCGATGGTTTTGTGACCATTATGCTTATCTTTTGTCTCAAGCTAGGAAACGTAGTGTCCATCAATGGCCTAATGATTTCCAACAGTGGAAATCACAATTTCATTCACAACGTTGTCAGCCTTGTTTAAAGTAGATTGTATTTGAAGAAAAAAATGTTTGTGATTTGAAAAAAATTGTTTGATGTTATAGTGTTGGATTATTGTTAAAAATGTTGTTGTTTAGTGTTAAGTGATTTTTTGAATAAAAAATGTTGTGTTTAGAAAAAAAAAATGCCTTTGTTTTTTGTTTAGCTAGAAGAATGTTGGATTGATGCTCTTTCATTTCTTACTATCCCTCTCATGAACGTTGCGGCTCGAAAACCGTGTGGGGGATGTTTTCCTTCACGTCCGCGCTTTCACTTTAAGAACCGGGTTGTTCCCAGTCTAGCCATCCATTGTCGACTCATCCTCCTAAGAAGATGTGCTCCAAACTAGCTAAGCTCAACGAAGCCTACGTGAATTTGCATAGGGTCAGACACAGTCTGATACCGAAGCCAGAAGAAATAGAGAATGTGAGAATGTTAAAAATCACTGAAGACCTGATAGAAGAGCTCTTCAGAGAAGAAATGAACAGGGAGAAAGAAGAATGGACAGAGAAGTACAGACTTCAGAGACAGCAGCAACAACAGCAGCAACAGCAGCAGCAACCTGAAGCTGACAGAGGCTTTGTCGATTGTCGTATCGACACCAAAGAATTCTTCTTCTCTTTCCGAAGAAGCAGACCTATCGCCAGAAAGTCTATCCTCAGAGGACATCGCATTCTTAGAAACTAAAAAAGAATGCCATAGCAAAACAAAAAAAACAGCCCTTTTCAGGGCTACCCAATACTCTAGAAAAGAAATAACTATTAATTTGCCAATGTGTGTAGGTAGAGTAGTGTGAAAATAAACACTAACTCTTTTTCAAAAAATATGAGGGTATGTGTTTGTGTGATTGTGTTTGTAAGTGAAAAAATAGGTTGGTGTGGATAGTAGATTAAAATGATGTTTGTTTTTTTTGGGCTGTTAGAGGTATATATTTGGGGTTAGATTGGATTGCTTTGCGTATGTGGATAGTCTATTGAAGTGATTTATAAAAATTTTACAATAGTGATGGGTAGCATAAAAAAGTGAGTGAGTGTTTCTTTTAGGTCCGCGCGTTGTTGGTTTTTTTTTGGTCATGATCTAGGTAAGATGAATTTTATGTTTTTAGGGGATGTTTTCCATCACGTCCGCGCTTTCAGTATAAATTGAAACTCGCTGGGCAGTCAAGCTACCCTTGTTGATTGATCAACACAAGAATGAATAGCAGAATAGTGAAACTGTTAGAACTCCAGATGCACCTGGAATATGCCAGGCGCATAGTAAACGAACTATCAGCGGAGGCTATAGTAGAAGAAGCAAGAGTAAAGAAGGAAGAGGAGGAGAGAAGAGAGAGGGAAGAAGAGGAAAAGAAAAGAGAAGAGAGGATGTCGTTCAATATTCCCGAGACAGAGGATTGGGGTGTTGAAGCGAATCATCCTCCCTCTGCGCTCCCCAGAAGAAAGGTGAAAGAAGACTGGGGAAGAAGATGCGTGTGTGGCGCAAGGCCAGGACGGTGCAACCATTAGATAGGTGCATCAGGAGTTCAAAAAACAGCCCTTTTCAGGGCTACCCAATACTCTAGAAAAGAAATAACGATCAATTTGCCAATGTGTGTAGGTAGAGTAGTGTGTATATAAACACTAACTCTTTTTTAAGATAGTGTGAGGGTATGAGTTTGTGTGTTTGTGTGTTTGTGTTTGTAAGAGCTCAGGTATGTTTGTGTGAATAGTAGATTATGGGTTTCTTAGCGTATGTGAAGAGTATAGTTAGGGTTTTATTATATGAAATGAGAAAGTAGGGGGATGTTTTCCTTCACGTACGCGCGTTGTTGGGTCATGATCTAGGTAAGATCAATTTTATGTTTTAGGGGGATGTTTTCCTTCACGTTCGCGCTTTGAGTATAAAACTAACAGTGTTGGCCATTGGAACCCATTCTACGGAATAAGCAAACAAGAAGATGCCAGCAGCTTCAGCTTTATACAACGATCTTATGGGAAGTTGGTATTGGATGGTAGATGGATTGAGTGTAGTAGAAAGGGTTGAACAGGAATGGAGGTATGCAGTGACAAAAGACTTCGTCTCAAGACAAGTAACCAGCCTCCACTTATCCGTAAATATTGTAAAAGAAATGATAGAGGATGAGGAGAAGAGAATCAGAGGTTTAATTAACCCACCGTATGTCAAAGTGGGTAAGTTAAAAGAAGCGATAGATCATGTGACGAGTGCAAGGTGCTTTCTAGAAGACATTGTAGAATGGACAGATTGGTGTTTCGCGAAGTGGGGGTTAGAAAAACTTAAGAAAGCTGAAGAACTAATGAGGAATGTGCTGACCGAAGAGGTCAAGAAGATCAAAGAAAAGTGGTCAAAGGAAAGAAAAGAAGAAGAAAATAGAAAAAAAAGGGATGAATTCGAAAAACTGAACACAAACTGGATGAAAATCCAAGAGAAGTTCCGGGCCATGGGCCACCCGGACTGGTTGCCGGAAACAGAAAAGAAAAAGAAGAAAGGAATGATGGACAAAATAAGAGGATGGTGGAAGAAGTTAAGAAGTTAAAAGAAGAAGAAGAAAAAACCCAAAGGCCCTTTTCAGGGCCAGCCATATTTCTCGAAAAGAGATAGCCTTTCAATTGCCTACCCTTTTTTAAAAAAAATTTTTTTAAAAAAAAATCCCAAAAGCCCAAACTCTATTCCCCATGTTAATTTCCCTTGTCGCTAGACAGACCCACACTATAGTTCCATGTTAAATTCCCCTTGTCGCTAGAGTGGCCCACGATTTTTCTCCATGTTAAATTTCCATTGTCGCTAGAGTGGCCCAGGGGGGTCTGTAATGCTAATTCCCATTGTCGCTACGGTGGCCCTATTCACTACTGCCAATGTTATTACACTAGACGAATTAATTAGTCAAACAACATTGCAGAGACCCATACCTTAAAACTAAAAGGTGTAGCTTCCAAAGTACAAAAGCAAGAGAGATAAGGCAAATATCGCATAATTCGAGACTTATAAGAATTGCCAATGACCTATAGGAACACTATGGGACCAGTTCGTTTGTAAATATGCCAAAAAGTACATAGTTATCAGTCATCGGCTATACATGCTAACACAGAAATATGTACGATGTATGACTCAAGTATTATGCAACAGCTAAGACCATTTAAGAAAATATGCCTCTGTCGAACCATATTGTTACGTAATTTTAGGACCTGCCGAGCTCTTTGATTGACATAACAAACGTCAGTATTACCGTGCATTGTATTCCTCGACATAACTAGTTGTGACCATATATGCATTCCATTCAAACTTGATAATAAGTAGGAACCACCTCTTAATACCAACAGTACTGCTTTAGTGCTTATATAGTCAATTATTTATACGACCTCTTTTCAAACTGTTGAATTCAAGTCGTGGATGTATTGTACCATTATGTCGTTTCTGTAAAAGCAAAATCTATCAGACGTCATTTCATATGATAATTTAAAACCGATGCATAGCTTTATTTAACTGCCCAGCATGCGAGTTCATCTGGATGTTTCATTGTCAAATGTCTACTCCGTTGTATCATCCCAAGAGCTACTCGTCATACAGATTATTTGTAAAGTATTCTTATGTTTAGCTAACTACACGGGACTAGGAGTATCTAAGCTGAGAGGGAATTGAAGAGCCTCTAGGGGTGAAGTAATTTGCTGTATAAGACCTGTGGCAGACAGGTGAATGGTTACCAGTTTTAATCGTCTAACTTTTAGGCAGCCGTACCGTTGTACAAGTGAGGCATGTACAACCAGTCTGTCTCGGGCAGTGTACCATTATGCTGATAGCAACATAATATTAATAATACTGACTTTCATGTGATTATTAGTCGTATGGTATTTTTTTCACAGTAATATTTAATTACTAAAGTTTAGCACATTAGTGTTTGACTACTGAAGTTTAGCACAGTAGTGTTTGATTACTTAAGTTAAGCACAGTAGTATTTGACTCCTAGAACCAGTCAAGTTAGTACCTGACTACTAAAACTAATCACATCAGTGTTTGACTACTAGAACTAAGCACGGTAGTATTTGACTACTAGACCAAATCACGGTAGTGTCTGACTTTTGCAGTCTGACACAGTGATTACCGAAGTTAATCATTGTAGTACAGGCTGCTATGTATCACCTTGGATATTTCACCGCTGTATTCGTATTATTCGTTGTCATTGGTGTGAGAGTAGTAGACGTGCTCACTTTAATACATTTCATGTCATTGACCTTAAAGGTTTTGTATTTTTCTTTGAATCCATTTCGGTCTCGAAGTGTTGGAAGCTCGGCTTCGTTCAGTTATTTACTCCACACGTCTAGACGATGACGAATAATTGCGTGTTGTGAGGCATATGTTATCACGATTGAGCCTTATCTTGTTTTTGAGGTTAGTGAAATACCTTATATGACTCGTCTTCTTCGAAATGTTTACATTTGGTTCCACCATGAAAACTTGCCTGCACCTTCTTGCTCTTGTAATTGCAGCTGGTAAGCTACATGTTTTATTGCTATGACATGACTAAAAACAAATCTTTAATGTATCTCACATATTACATGGGCACGCATACAATCAGAGAAGTTTTAATGGTCTTTAATTTCGTCTTTGTTAAAGATATGTCTTAAGTCGCATATGTTGTATCATTTCTTATACAATATTTTCCATGGTTAAAATCCTTCAAAACATAATAAATCCACCTCCACCTCAAAAAGAAAGACCCTTTCCCCAAATATAATACTAAAGGACAACCAAATATTCTCAGAGAAAGATATGACAAAAGAACAGAATACATTTACAGTTCTCAATTAGTAGTTCATGACACTAAAGAGACAATTAAAAGAAAGTTTATATTAGACCGCCATTTGTCTGTCTTCTGGGGGTGGGTGGGTAATTAGCTTTAGGCCGCCATTTGTAAAGCACTTTGGGGACAGTGGGAAATTAAGGATTGGGAAATATCTTTGTAGTTATATAGCGTCGGACGGGTATGTTATGTTCAGAATAGGTACGTGGACGGAAAATTAACTGAGGCCGCTATTCTTATTTGTTGTGAAATTAAGCCACCATCTATATGTGTTTATATCGACAAGATGTTACAAAATACAGCACTTGGGTTTCAAGAAGTGAAATCGTTCGTTGCAAAATGTTCACGTCTAACATCATTGAAAACGGCAATAATGAGCTCAATGTTTAATATGACGAGTGAAATGCATTCTATGAAGAAAAACAGATTTTGTATTCTGTTTATTCACGTAGAAATTTTGATTACGGCACGTCATTACATAAAAGCCAGATTGGTAAAGACCGAGTATTATTTATCTTTTAAAGAAAATTAGAAAGCCCTGATAGGTGCCGCCTCTCATTATTCTGTAAACGTCTGACGAGAGAGAGAGAGAGAGAGAGAGTTTACACGAAATCTAATAACATCATTTCTTTGAAATCAACATATTTTTATCAAGCCCGTTCAATCAAAGATCATAATAAGATAGAAAATTAAAGATGAACGTATTGATAAGACTGGAAACTAATGGAGCAAGATTAGGTTTCCAATTACCTAATACAGTACCATTTTGCAATCGAAGCACACTAACTTTATGTGGTAAAGTAAATAGATAATCAAAATGTTCACAAGCCACTTGTCAATTTTGACATCGTTTATAGATTAGTCACGTACAAAACAGGTCAGTAATATTTTAATGGGAAGCCAGGCTACGTTGAAGACAAAATTGGAATTCTAATTTAAAAAATCTCACATTATTGAATCAAGTTGAGGTTCCATTTCCTCTGATAAACTCGACGTCGTCTAGAGGAATTAATTCATATGAATCACACTATTTCATAATGTAGTCGCTAGGAAAGTACATGGCTACCCATTTTGTCATTCTCATTATTAGCATAGACCACACTATTCCAAGAAGCCGTATACGAAATGTGGCACACAATGTAATGGAGTTCCAAGGCATTAATTTTCACAGGTAATGATAGGAATAACTTCCCACTGAACCTTTTCCTTTTAAAACCTGTCATGCAAGTCGATTGACAGCCAGTCTCCTTACGCTGATGTTAGAGACTTTGGATACGTTTTGTCTGCAGATGAGTCAATGGAAGATAGGAATGGTCACACATGTCTTCGTACTACTCTTTGAAAATGTCCTAGTCTAAGATGTGGATCCATCCGTTTTACAGAGACTCATTCAGCTGTTCATCCTGATTCATCATTAAACATAGTCACATTGCGCTTGCCAATGATGACCGACTTTACAACTCTAACAATGTTCTTTGGTTATGCTTGACAAACAGGTGACCAAGTTTGGTCATTGTGTCCCCATGACTGTATATTTGTCTTGTTCGTTTGTGGGGTCTGTGACTGATGTACCGGTGGGAAAATATCATTCGTTTTGTCTGTATTCATGGATTTATGTCCAGTACGTATTTTCTTATCCATCACTTGGAACTGGGGTAAGTGGTTGCTGTTAAGCATGATAAACATCATATTGCCTATATTTAGGACATCTTCTTTCACATCTTTGATTTTGCCTTCCTTCAGCACTACGTGTCTGTGATTGCCTCCTTTCTTGACAGAAAACATCCACCAAGATTGATGGGCTGTTTCCATCGTTGTAATAGTTCAGGATCATTTTGCAACACATTTGTGAGTTACACATACAAGATAAGTTTACTGTGTTTGAAGAATCGAATCTGGGTGGATATATTTTCCACCCGACTTTGACTTCATGGAGTCTACGTTTTCCCACTTCAGGTGTCTTTCAATTGAGAAGGCTTCCGTACGAGTAAACGTTGTCTTTTGTTCGTAGTCAATCGTTGTAATGAAAAAAATTCAAATGTGTTTTTTTTTAAATTTTTCTCCTTTGATATCTTTGAATGTATAGACTGGATAAATAACCTTCCTCAAAAGCGATCTCTTTTTTTCAATGCAATCTCCGATTTTAACGCTTCTTTCGTTTCCTGAGTCATACAATTCTAAACAATCGGTCAGAAACAATAACCTAGTTTTCAGATGACATTTCTTTCATGAGCACATATGCTGCTACGATGGTACGGTTAATTGACAGCTTTGACTAGACGTGGTCAAGGTCTGAAAAAGAAAGCTAAAATACTGAGTAATGTTCAGGCTCATGAGGTTACACATACTGTGTGTTTACCTCTTTTTCTATTGGTACATTATAAGGATCATTTGTAAACAACATATTACACAGCTAACTTGTGTTGATGGTTGTAGATTATAAATTAAGAAAATGGTCATTTGTTAGCAACACATTTACTTGGATTAGAATTCAGAAAATTGGCTTTCCACTGGAAAAAGCTACGGTGTACCTGATTTTTGTCACGTTGTTTCTGCAACTTATGTAAATAGACATAGTCTCTTGGAAATTAACATCGCAAATGACCTGAGCCTAGGGCATAGGGTTGTGTCACAAGTCAGGTGACAGTCCGTATATAACAAGGACGAAGTAAATAATTATTCATTCATATTTTAATATTAAAGTGAAATCACTTATAGTTGCCTTTAGATATACTTTGATAATAATTATTTATTTAAAGGTTTCATTGGAATTAAAAAGTGTGCACTGACATTTTTGACTAAAATTTACTTTGGGATTATTCTGAATTCATTCAAGGACAATCTGTATTGTATCAGTATGATATGATACAGCAAGACTGTTAGCACATCAGCTCATTCAAGGCTATATTTGCACCATCACATTCGAGATTGGAATCTATTCGGAACACTATAATTGTTTATTTGTGATAGAAACTTTAGGATTATTTTGGATTATTTGGGATTTAATTAACATTACTGTAAGTTCCTTTTATAATTGAAAGAATTAAATTATTATTGCATTTACTAAATTTGTTGGTTTGTTTGTGTCTGTTATATATTTTAAGACCAAATAGTCCTAAGAATGTTGGTGCTTAAAATGTTTCCACAGTCGTTTCAAGTTATAGCTGGAAAAACGTGTCTTTATGTCTTCGACATTCTACCCTCTGTTGAGATAACTAAATAGGTCGGTAGAAATATGTTTTCCAATTATTTCGTAAATGATGGTCAGGATAAAAGTTGATATACAATTTTGGACTTCAAGGTAACAGGGATTACACCAGTTTCTAAACAATGATTGAAGAGATTAGTGAGAGAGAAAGTTATAACAGAGCAGCAGGGAAGTTGAACAGACCAGAGTTTCCAGCCAAAATAAAGCTTCCTACGCGAACTTTCTCCATAGAAGCCTCAGAAATCAAAAATAATGCCTTCTACGGAAGCTAATTTTCATGCATTTCAGACCGGATGCATCGGGTGGTCGCGCCAAGTGTGTTAATAAATATAGCGTCCAGGACAGGAAAATAAATTATCGGGAATAAATTTTTGTGTTAAATTTTTTGTTGCATGGTGGGGCTGCTTTGGTCCATTTTACGTCGCATTAAAATAATATACTTGAAAATAATATGAGCTCGAAAACTAGCACAGTTGGAGAGCCTCATTCCGCTAGATTAGCGCGAGAACAATTGGCGGCACTAAAGAAACTTATCCCAGTAAAGGAATTATTCAAGAAAAAAGTTCGTGATTACGAAGACGCGAAGTATGAATTTACCGATTTATCGTCGAAATTATTAAAACCAGTTACCGAAACAACCGAGCGAGTCTTTTTGGGTGATGTGAAAGATCCGGACATCAGGAAACGTGGAATTCTTCCTGTGTTGAGAGGAATTGAGGAACATTCACGAGTATTACCGGAACGACTAGCAATACTAGCACAACAACACGATCAAGCACAACCAGCAGCAGCAATTGGTTTTAAAATAAAAAAAGGAAAACCTGGAGGAAGAAAACCTGGAGGGGAAAAACCGTTTGATCCCGATGACATAAGAGGAAATTTTACCGAGGAGGGATGGCAAATAATATCACAGCCGCTCTCGACGTTGTATAATATAGATCAATTTGGTAAATTTGCGGAAGATTATTTTAGTGGTCGAGGAGGATATCTGACTAATGAAGGGAAAAAAAGATACGCAAATCGTAAAAATTGGTATAATATGTTATATAAAGTTTACTCGGGAAGATCACAGGTGAGAGAAACGGATCCATATTACAGAAGATTTCTTAAGGCTGCACAGGAAACGTATAATTATAATATGGAACAGGCGGAATTGCTAAGAACAACACCTAAATCCTCACGAAGAAGAAAAACAAAACCAAAAGAAAAAGTTCAACCACAGGAAGAAGAAATTCAACCACAGGAGTTTGAATTTCAACCACAGGAGTTGAAAGAAGATATTCAACCACAGGAATTGGAAGAAGATATTCAACCACGGGAATTAGGGGCCAGACCAAAGGAAAAAAGTCAAACTCGGGAAAAAAAGAAAAAACCAAAAAAGAAAAAGGATAAGAGCGACCAGGAACCAATACCAGAAGAAAAAGTTCAACCAAGCGATTACAAACCACCTGGGGATGAGAGAGTTCGAGCATTAATTGAGGAAGAAATTGCATCTCGTTTAATAAGACCAATTGATTATAATAAACCTGCTGATTATTATTTGAGGGAAGACAATATCGATAGGCTCAAAGATGAAGGTGAAAGGTTAGACACCGCTGCGAATTATACTCCAGTGAATATAAGAACATACGTGAAAAAAGAATTTATTGACTCATTTGGACCAGGAACATGGCCGCAGTTAATTTATTTTGGTAGTTTAAGAAAACCGATGAATTTATTCGATATCGGATATTCAAATTTTAAAAAGGAGGTCGATGAATATAAAAAAATACTTACAAGCAGATCACCAGATCCTAGACAAAGCACGCCACCACCGCAAGATCCTAAAATAGGAAGCGGATATACCATTTGTCCTGACAGCGTTGTCAACGACGTATCTCGCCTCGAAATATTAATAGGAGGAAAACGAGCCGGAAATAACTCTTCTGAAATAATCAACGAGGCCTCAGATATTTGCCAGCGATTATTCCGCGGCGGTGTCATCAATTCCCACATTTACAAAGAGCTCGTTGACGAACTCATCGATTAAAACAACATAATTGAAATAACATGATAGTTCACAAACATCAACGCAGACCTAGACAGGTCCGCATAGTTAACTCTCGATTGCCCGTATATAAATATATTCACGGTAACGGATTAGGCGATATCGTTGGAAGCCTTGTCACGCGAGTAGTCCCTAAAATCGGACCCGCAGCTAAGCAAATTGCATCAAAGGCAATAGGAAAGATCGGCGAGACCGTCATCTCTGGTATTGGTAATTTAGCCAGTAAAGGCTTCAATGTTGTCAAAAGCAAAATATCAAACTTAATGCGCAAAAAAAGCAGCCTGTCAAATTACCTAGCACCAGCGAAATGCCCGCTGATGTCAGTAAAGTTATAAACGACGCAGCAAATAAAAAAATAAATGATCTAGTACAGGAAGTTGCAAATACAAGTTTTATTTCGGGTAGCGGTCTTCGTTTTAGACGATAATTTTAATAATAAATGTTCGCACAAGTGTCAAACGAAGTGTTCGACATGGACGAACCTGTAGGCAAGGACACCTCCGTGCGTGATTTTCAGTATTTCTCGTACGTTGCAGTTGAACCAAATACACCTAATCGCTTGGAAATTCAAGTTCACGATACGACAAGATATTTTCTTCCATCTGAGGCATATATGAAGTTGTTGGGGAAATTCTTAAGGCGGATAATACCGCCTATGGAGCAAATTTTAGAGTCGGGTTTGTTAACAACGGCATTATGGCATTATTCAAAAACGCCACTTATATGATCGACGGAAGAGAAATTGAATCGATTACCAATGATGTTGATTTAGCAACGACGATAATAGGCCTAGCCAGATATTCGGATGATTTTACTAGATCAGCTGGCCCTAGCATGATGTTTGCTAAAGATAATTTTGATCGTCCTGATAGTAGGCCGTTTCTTATCAGACAACCCAACGATCGCGCCGCTAATCCCGCTCCCGTTGCAGGTATCGAAGATATGATAATTAGTACTAATTCTGATTATAATCTTGGATTTACCTCGCGAAGAGCCGTGCTAGAAGGAGGTCGCAGAAGATTCTCTTGTGCTATTCCGCTATCCCATATATTTGGATTTTGCAGGCATTTCAGGAAAATTATCTACGGAGCAAAACATACCGTAACGTTCGTCAGAAAGGGAAATAGCGATGATGCTATCTGGCGAGAAGGTGATATCAATTACGTTACTAACGTGATAGATGCTGCTGGCGATGCCGCAAATGTCGGTATGGTAAAATTACTCAAATTTACCTTGTGGATGCCAGCGATAACCCCATCAATAATCGAGGAAGAAAAATTATTATCATTTATGAACCAAGGCGGTAAATCTGTCATGTCATGGCTGACAACAACAACAGATTCCACAAATACCGATATTGATGGTGATTTTACCTGGCGTATTGCATCGCAGCAAGGTACCTCTGCACCCAGGCATATCTTTATCGCTTTTTTGCAGGCCCGAAGGTATAGTCAATTGTACAGCCACATGATATTTGATAGCATCGGCGCAACAAACGTATCACTGAGGATAAACGGGCAACAAGAACCATCCGAGGAAATATCGACTGATTTTGCCAATTATTCGACGGCTCGCGCGTATCATCGATTGCTAAGTTTCATGGGTCGTGATCAAAATATCGATACCGGATTGCAAATATCGCAGCTAGATTTTAATAAACTTTATCCTATCTATTACTTTTCCCTGGAGCATCTCGATTTGGTAAAACAATCTGTTGTCGATATCCATTTCAAAGCCAGAATTCGCACGGGAAATAATTTATATAAAGCAGTTGCGGTGATTCTCAGCGATAGAACAATGATCTTGGAAGGAATCAGCGGCAGAATGAGAGTCATCGACGCTCCTGTCGAAAAAATGTAACTTTAAAATCGAAGATTTTTAAGATTTCTAAATTTAGATTAAACGATTATTAATATGCCATACGAACACGTCAGCGTAACTCTGACCCCGGGTCAGATGAAAAAACTCCAAACAGCAACAGCAAAGCGATGCGGTGTGAAATTAACCCTGAAAAACGATCAAATTCAGGGCGGTCCTAACAAACTGTCGCTAACTAAGAGTCAACGTGAACGTTTCACCAAAGCCAAATCAGCGAATTTCGGTGTTCATGTGAATCTTAGTATAGGTGCCATCAGAGACATGGTCAAAACGGGCGGAATTTTCCCTTTCCTAGCCGCTATTCCTGGATTATTATCCGGGGCTCTTCCGGCAATTGCAAAAGCGATAGGATTAGGTGCGGCCGGAGCCGCAGGCGACAAACTAGCAAAAAGCATAATGGGAGGGCGATACGGTAAAAAAAAAGGGAAGCGGCCTTTATCTAAGACGCCCTCCTCCGTACGGATCCGGCCTAAGATTAGCGCGCCCTATTCAAATTTAGATTTATTCAGCGAAGCAAAGAAAAAAAAAATAAAGTTTTTCAGAGGCGTATTTATGCGGGATCAACTACCAGAAAAACCAAACCCCACCGAGACGGGAATAATAAATCTCGATTCAGATACTGGCCCTGGCACACACTGGGTCGCCTACGCGATTAATCCTCGCGAAGTTGTTTACTTTGACTCGTACGGACTAGCGCCACCAAAAGAATTTATCAATTACGTGTCAAAGTTAAATATTCCAATTTGGTATTCGACACTTCCGACGCAGACGTTAATGGATCCACCGATATGCGGTCCTGAATCAATTAATGTCCTTGATGCAATTTCAAAATCATCCGGTCCGTATCATAGAATCGTATTTGAATACGCCGCAGATAAGTATCATGGTTGATATTTACGGAAGGTTCCTGCACAGGAAGAAGGAAGTAGCTGACGTCGATCTATCAAAGTTCGCCACGAGGGATGATATTAATAATCTTTTGTCGCTGTCAGAAGTAGATCCTGGCGAAGTTGCTGTTTTTCAGAGCCGCGAAGGAAGATTACAAACCAGCAACGTGAAAATAACAGATATAATCAAGCGAGACGAATATAACGATCGCATTAATCAATTTACTCACCTATCATCGCTGATATCTCCGATTTTGTAGCGAAGTTGTCACTGAAGGCCAATATCGCAGATGTGGAAAAAAAAGACAACGAATTATCAGCGGCGTTGCTTCTAAAGGCTGATAAAACATTATACGACGATCTTCAGGACAGAGTGACAAAAAGACTTAACAGGCTAAATAACGATCTTAAAAAACTCGACGATACCTTAGCTAAATTTAGTAAAAAAATTGAGGAAGATATAAAAACATCCGTCGATAATATCTCCACCACCGCAAACGAGCTAGCACGGAAAAAAGCCGATCAAGCATCGCACGATGATCTCAGCGATAAGGTAGGAAACGTCAGCAAGGATATTACTAACGTTTTCACCGATATTACCGAGATAAAAACCGTAATGAGTCAGAAAAGCGATAAAACATCACACGACGATCTCAGCGAGAAAACAAAAAAAATCAACGAGGATATTGCTAAAATTAACGATGAAATTTCCAAGATATACCAAATCACAAATGAAAAAGTCGATAAGACATTACACGGCGATCTCAGCGAAAGTGTGAGAAAAATCAACGAGGATATTACCAAAATCAACGAGGAAATTTCCAAGACGCGTGATTTGGCGCCTCAAAAGGTTGGTGTATCGTCGTATGACGGAGAAATTCGAGATTTAAATGCGAAACTTCTTGACGCAACTACAAAAATTAACGATATTAGCGCAAAAATATCGTCAGCTAATCTTGAAAAATTAGCGCGTATTAATATACCATCCGAGGTAGAAACAAAAAATCTTCCCTGCCATGTACCATTTGTGTTAAAAACACACAAAGGTACATGGACACCCGAGAATAACACATTTAGCTTTACCATGCCAATTACTGGCATATATCGAATATATTTTATCTCCGTGATAAAATTCAAAATAATAACCAGATATTTTAATATCCACGACGAATTTTTAAATATTTTGATGCTTGCAAATGACACGGAAACATTTACGCTAGAACCACCAGATAGAACCACGACAGAACCAACCCCTTATTTTGCAGTTTTCGAATATTTATCCGGAACATACCACACAATTGGTTAGATAACCTAGCTAATAAATGACTGCATCGGATTACCGATACAATCAGGCGCGTTCATGGCAGGATTCGTTAAAAAAACTCCTCGACGAATATCAAACAAAAATAAAAAAATATCAGCGCAGATTAGTTGCCATCGATGTTGCTGTGTACGCGGTAAGCGCAATAATTGCCGGCGCAGGTATAATCTTATCCGCGGTGACAACAATCGCGCCGATCATAGCAACGATAATAATATCATCGACAACAACAATCGCGGGTGTTCTCAATATTATCGTGAAAAAAATATCCTCATGCACGAGTGAAAAATTATCTCTGTACACGAGTAAACTATCCCAGGTCAACGAGGCGTATTCGAAATTATCATCGCTGCTTTCTGAGAGTCTCAACGACGGCGTTATATCCGATCTAGAATTTTCCATGATGGTAAATATCTACTCTGAGATTGAACAAATGAATATCAATAATGTCGGAACTAGCTCAAATCGTGACAAACACAACGCCGCCGATAACAACGCTGATATCGGCAAGCTCAACCAGGCCAGAATTTAGTATCGATTTTCCAATACCAATTAGCGTCAAGGAAATTGCGCTGTCACAGTTACGCGTCTATAATAGCTGGCCCAATATTAGGTCAAAATCGTTCGGTAGATTATCGCCGAATAATTCACTTGTTTTTGCCAATAAAAACAAACCCGACGGAACTCCCGATTGGATCGTCGTTGGCATACCAACAGGCAGTTACGAAATTGAGCAAATCGACAAGGAACTTACCAGTAGAATATCGAATATAACCGGCGATGCTACACCAGGAATAAAAATATTAGCACACGAGCCAACAATGTCATCGATCATCGAAGTAAAATCGCCGTATATCGTTGATATTTACCAGTCATCGATTAGGACAGTTCTAGGTTGGCCCGAAATCACACCTCTGGCAAAACCAAAAAAACCAGATGTTTTTATTCCAGGTTGGCACGAAGAAGCTCCTCCAGAACTACCGGAGCCAAAAAAATCAGATTTTATCACCGACGAAGGATGGTACGGAACTATCAGACACAAACCTCTAATCCACAATGCCATCAACATCATGAATATCCACAAATTTAACCTGTTAATGTTCGCTTTTACTTTTAGGGACGAAAAAATTCTCTCGTGGTTGGTTCTTCCTAAAATTCCCCCCGGCGTGGAAATCTTCGACGCTACTAACATTAACAGGACAATATTCCCCATAGAAGGCATCATGATAAGAAAAACCATCGACGAATTTAATCAAGAACATAAATTACATTTAAATTTATTGCGGGAATCCTTTCATGAATGCATCTTAAATAAATCAGGTTCATGCAGCGAAATTATCGGACGTGTGAAGATTTTAAATCAACTCGCGAATGATGTTGAATATTATCACGACATGTTCATTCGGGCGATAACCGACGATATATCAATTGCCGATTACGTTCTTCCTATTAGCAAATTCGAGTTGATCAAAAATTCAGGAGAAAAACAAAAATTCATGACAGTATTTGGATTAACCGAGGAAACGCTACCAAATTTCAAATTTCCCGATTATGACGTTGATAAAATGAGAAAATCCGTCATTGATACCATCGATGATTTATTTCCGAAATTACACGCCGCGTGGACTAAAAAAATACAATCGGAATCAATTCTCAAACACAATAATGATCAAACGGAAGGGGGACGGCATATCTCGCCGGGTATCGTCAATATAACGGAAGTTATCGCGATTTATCTTCACGCGGATGTCGTTGAAGGTAGCTACAACGCAGATGCGTCTGTGTCAGAGCAGGCACAGCAGGGATTTATTTTATATTCGTTTTCACCTAGCGCCTCTCCGGGTTTTTTGATAATAAAAGAGCCAGTAAATCCGTTTTACCTGCGATGCCACAATCGATTATTGTCGAAGATAAATTTCAAACTGACGAATCAAAATGGAAATTTGCTTGATATACGCGGGGAAACACTGAGTATCAACTTGCTGGTGAGATCGTAAAAAATCTGCCCGCCAGAGAAAAATAACCAAAAAAAAAAAAATAAAAACCAGGAGATTTTTCAAAATTAGTAAAATTTCTTAATTTTGATGGGGTAAATACCCGTCAAATTGAGTAATTTATACAATTTAGTAAATTTGTTGGGGTAAATACCCGTCAAATTGAGTAATTTATATAATTTTATGTTTTTGATGGGGTAAATACCCGTCAAAATTAAGAAAATTGCACAATTTCAGTAAATAAATTAATTCAGTAAATAAATAAAAAAAAAATATAAAAATCAGGGAAATTAAGAAATTTGTGTAATTTTATATTTTTGATGGGGTAAATACCCAACAAATTGTGTAATTTACATAATTTCGTGAATCTGCTGGGGTAAATACCCGTCAAATTGAGTAATTTATATAATTTCGTAAATTTGATGGGGTAAATGGTAGTCAGAAACAAGAAAATTGCACAATTTCAGTAAATAATGAAAAAAAAAAAAAAAATAAAAATCAGGAAATTTTGTTTTTTTTTGTTGATAGAAATTTTTAAGAATCTTCGATTTTAATTTTACTCTCAACGACCAGCTTTTTTAGCTGCCTGACGCGCGAGCTGGTAATTTTTCTCGACTCGTATTCGTCTGATAAACTCGACCTTACTTTTTCTACCAGTGTCGATAATTTAACGAAATCCTCGATTTGATCATCGCTGACAGACGCAAGCGATTGATACATCGCAATCTGGATTTTCTTTATGAACTTGTATTCAGATGGTAGCGTGTACCTGTATTCGAGCTTTCCTTGGACGATCGTCTCAAATTCGGACCGGATTTTACCTGCGTCCAAATCTGAAGATAAATTTACATTTTTATTTTTCAGATCCTCGATGGCCTCGATGATGTTGTTTATATTCTCCTCGTTCATTATATAAATTTTTAATATTTAATTAATTTTAATCGGATATTATCGGAATATAATAAAATTTGATCCACACGCCAATTTTGTAGGAAAATGCTGCGTTGATCATTTTTTCTGCCGCACGTTGCACCGATGATGGATGAATACTAAAATATTTTCCCGCGGCACTCATCGACGTGAATACAATTTCCTCATTTGTTTCTTGATTTACTGATTTGACCGCCTTAGCTGGTCGTCCGCCGCCGTACCAAATTTAGAATTTTCACTCGGAGTTACCACTCGAAGATTAAATAATTTATTATTAGCTTTATTTCCGTCAATATGGTCAATAACAAGACCGATTTTTATTGGTCCGTTGAAACATTCAAATACAAACCTGTGACAGAAATAATTCATGCATCTTTGTTTTTTGTTCTTGTTGATGGTAAATTTAAGATATCCATTTTTATCAACATTACCGACATGATACTTCGTTCTGGTATTTCTGACAATACCATCGGACGACGCCTTGTATCCCTCGATCGTTGGGTGAGATTTGAACTCGTGTGTCATTGTTGATTCTGGAATCGCTGATTTTGGATTCATATATGACAATCTATATGTCTAAATCGTTATTTGCTTTGAATCGATTAATATAATCTTCTTCGCATGTTATAACGGACGAGGATCTTTTTTCATAATATCGCCGTAATTCCCGGTAATTCTTTCCTCCACATGCCAGACACAATCGAGTTTTCCCTCGCGTGCCAACTTGGCAAACTAAGCAACGCTGTGGTCCTTTACTGCCACGCCGAATCGCATGTATGTGAGCGCCACAATAATCACCTCTGCAGGATTTGTCACAGAATTTTGTTGAACCGATTAGTATCCACTTGCATTGATTCATTATATTTAAACATATGTCTAAAATATAATCATGGATGCATTTGATCTTGATGAGGCAGAATATATTATACCTGAGGTTGATCGAGCCAAGAAAGAGTTCTTCGATGATGGAGCTGTTCACACTTGGTCGACATGGAAAACGAATTCCATTGATGCTACGATGAATCTGGAACGAGCCAAGAAAATAATCGAGCACAAAAAAACCGAACATAAAGAAGAGCGATTTATTTTCGGGATAAAATTTATCGCACAAATGCCCGATGATACCTGGATTATTCGCGATAAACGAGATCCGGTGCGTGGCGGTAAGAAAAACGTTGTTTTTGATAAAAATTCTAAACCCGGATTGTTACTGGGAATCGATGGCCCTTATTATGCTAGATCTTATCCAGTCAGCGCTGTTGTTTATGGAATTTATCGGCTAAATAACAACCCGGATGCAAAAAACCTACCTGCGATGAAAGAATCACCGATGATAAATTGCGTGGCTGAGCGTGTTATCGAACATATGAAAAACGCTCGACGTGGATCTGGTTTGACACAATTAAGGTTGGATAAAATTAACGCGTGGGCAAGTACCGTTGCTGATGGTGCATCTGTGGACGACGTAGCTGCGTTGAGTAAAAAACTAAAATTTCCTATCACGGTGAAAACGCTATCTGGAGAAATATTATACTCGTCGCCGTATAGATCCCGAGGAGCACCAATCGAGATTGTCGATCACAATTCCCATGCGTGGTCGCAGTCGGTAATGATATTTCCGCGGGATCGTATGGTTAAATTTTATCCCGTGGAAAATTCTGCGGAGAATAATAATTCCGATGATATGTTCAGATTTATCAAAAAATTAAGCGCATCTGATCCGATATCGATATGGTTATTCTCGAACGAAGAAAGATACGATCAATTTATTTTGCCATGCGGTGATATTTACAGGGATGAAATATTACACGAGTCGATGAGAAATCTTGCGGTGAAATATTCGTCGAATCCCGATCAATTATTAACGAATTGCTTTACAGTTCCGTCTGTGGCCGCTCATGCCGCCAGGGAGAAAAACTCGTGGAAGCCTACGAGGAACGAATATCTCGCTGATATTCAACTTAGTTGTATCGAATACGGCCACGGTGGACTGTGGAATACCAAGTACGATTTCGAAGATATGATCTCCGTCGACATGAGCGCGTGTTATCCTGGAAGTTTCCTTGGATATGGCGATTGTGCAGATTATTTTGCTAAATTCGGTCATCCTACCAGCGAGATGACAAGGGTAGCAATTAACGGACCGTTACCTAATTTTGTCATGACTGGATTCGCTTGTGTAACGTCGTTTGAGTTTGCTGAAAATCTACATAAAATCTGCTATATTTGGTTCGGCAAGCATTTCTCTCAGCATCGTTGGGTTCCTACGGTGTTGTTGAGATATATGCTAGATTCGTCGATGTTAGTGTCGTTGACGGTGAGTGAGGCGATTATATCTTACAGGAAACAGACCGATGTGTGGCTGCCAACAGATTGCGATGACGCGAAAGATATAGGAAGAAAAATAATTGGTAAATTTACCCAGGGCGGATCCGTTGATCACAAACATCGACACGCTAGGTTGTTTATCAACGATGCGGAGATGGATTTTATAATCGCCGATACGGTATCAAGAGGAATATTTTGCAACAGAGAGAATATTATCATTGATGGAGCAAAGTTAGGTACCGTGATTAGCTACCTTGACGGAGAATCAGCGCAATATACGCATTTGCGATCATCGATGCTCGCTTATGTAAGTATAAATTTGCTCTCGATGATAAACAAATTTTCTGATATCGCGGTAAGAGTCGCGACGGATTCGTTCTATATCGACAAAAAATACCAAGATAGGTTGGAAAATTTAATCACCGACGGTAGTTCATGGGGAACTTGGAGAATAAAAAACGAGGATATCCTAGATTATTGTGAAGACGCCGATGTTGAAGATCGCGATGAATTCCATCAAGGTAGATTTGAAAAATCTTCGATAGAATCTTCGATTCTGGAATCTTCGACAGCCGCATCTGCGTTTGACCCAATTTCACGCAGCAAATTCGTTTACCTAAATGGGCCTGGCGGTAGCGGTAAAACAACGCGAGTAATAAATTTATTTGCGAACTCCGATATGATTGTATTGACTCCGACACATAGATTAGCGCGAGAAATAAAGCAACGTGGCGTTGGTTCTTGCACGTATCACAGTTATTTCAAATACAGCGGTGGATCATGGGACTCGGCACGCATGGGCGATAAATATATCAACAAGATCATAATATTTGATGAGATTTGCACGGTGAATTTAGATATATTAAAATCGATATTAGCTTGGCTGGGAGGGAAAAATACCGCTGTGATAATGTGCGGCGATCACGGCCAACCTGATCCGATTGATGGCGAATCGCCTCATGAATGGCTCAGAAACTTCGTTGATTATTACGAGGAAATTGACGCTGATTATAGATCGACAGATATTTTGTTGACCGAGTTTAAAAAATTGATTCGATTACAACCGAATAAGATTCAATGTGACGTCATGAGAAAAATAATTGATGAGACTCCGATGAGCGATTTTCTAAATTTGTGGCGTCCCGATCATTTGATTGTCGCTAGTAGAAAAATTGTTCGTGATATTATTCAGGAAATGTTATTTAAGCTACATTGTGAGAAATTTCCAACGTTGCAGGTACCGTTATGTTATAGGCCCGCTAATACTCGACGACAAAATATTAATATTATTTTGCCATGCGGGGGGGAAAAGATTTTGGTCCTGAATGATATTATCTTCGTTGATATTAATCTTGTTAATGACGCGATAAATGCAGAAAAATCACCGTGGAAATTAGGTTACGCAACAACGATACATTCATCGCAAGGATTGACCGTAGATGGCCAAGTTTGGATCGTCGATGATAGAATTTCTTGGTCAAATTTGGTATATTTAGCCGTGTCGAGAGTAAGAAAATTATCCCAGCTAGGACGAATTCGAGTAAATTACATTAGTGACGCTGGCGGTAGTTGAGTATCTTCGGGGACTATTTGTAATTCTTCTTTGGTAAATCCGCGTTGTGGCGCTAACGAATCTAGGATATAAATTGCTGGTCTTCCAGATGATCTTGTTACGGCGGATATTTTATGTGTTGTGACACTCCAGGTTGGGTCGGTTGCTCTTTTTCTTCCTCCTTCGGCCTCGCCTTCTTTATATAAATATCTGACTGTGACGCTACCTAGTACAGGTTGAATTGTGGAATCTCGCTTTAGTGGTATATTCGATTTTGTAATTGCAATTGCAGGTTTCATTGCTATTGTTCGAGTTATTTCGTTATTTAACGCGTTAATCACATGAGGCAATCTTGATACCCAATCGTGAGATCGATTATCTTGAATAAATTCACGCGCGTATTGGTATCCAAATAATCGTTCTGCGAGCGTTTTGTTGAATCTTTCGACGATAGCTTGATTGTGATGAACACCTACAATACCGCGACGGATTTTAACCTTATTTTTTTTCATCAATGAAGTAACCGCGCCGAGGAATTCTCGACCTGGATCAACCTGGAGAAGATTCGGCCATGTTAACGGGGATCGTGAATAAATTTCGCTAAATGCCTTAGCAATTTCCATTGCTGTTTTATTCGATAATGGCTCTGCTTCCTTATATCTGCTAGTGATATCGACGATGGCCAGAACATATTTATATGTGACTCCGTCGACGGTATCGTGAGGAAGAAACATAAGATCCGCTTGATGGACCTCATTAGGGACACTGACGGTGAAACTCGCGTATGGTATTTTTTTAGGTGGAGGAAGATATATTTGCCAAATTGCCTGTTTTGATAACCACGATTCAGCGACGGATTGTTTTACTTTAGCGGCTTTAGCGAGTTTGGCAACCGCTGATTTTCCTCGCCAGAATCCTCGCGGAGAATAATATATCTGCTCCATATTATTTACCAGCACCGAACACTAATTTGCCTTTCATCGCGCCTTTTACCAGCCAGGTTGCTAATTTCTCTTTGAAACTTTTATCAGGAATCGCGTCTAATGCGTGAATTAACTTGATATCAGCGAGATGCCTTTGTTGTAAATCTCAACTGCGATATGCGAGGTCGTGATAGTAACAAGCTTCATCGATAGCGTTTACTGGATTTTCGCCTTGATATGGTTGGTTATTATCGTCGAGTCTGATATCGAGTCTCGTTCCGGGTCCACAATAATTGTATCCTGGTAGATGCTTCTCTCCGGGATATTTCGCCCAGGGTAACCCAGGTAGATTTGTCAAGGAGGCTGCGATATCTCCTCCGGTTCTTCTACTTTTTTTTTTACAAATCTAAACTTGCGCGTCTTACAAACTTCGCATTCTCCTGCAATTGCGTTCCTGTTGTTGCGTGTAACGATTTCGGTTGGATTTATCGTAGCTGTGCGCTTGCGGCACTTAACACAATATAGATCCATGTATTCTAGTAACATGAATGTAATTGATTTTTCAGCCACGAAGCGACGCGAACAAGTGAAACATCATGCGGCATTACCGAATTCGATTAGAATGATAATCATTGGACCATCGGGATCTGGTAAAACGCAATTGTTATTGAATTTGATCATGCGATGGCTGAAATGGGACAAATTGTACTTGGTTGCACCATCCGTGGACGATCAACGCTGTTATCAAGTGTTAAAGGAATTTAGCGACAATACCGACGAAGGCACAATTGAATTCATCACAGACATCAATGAAGCTCCAACCGTGGAGAATTTGGACGGCGATATTAATAATCTTGTTGTATTCGATGACGTTATGCTGGACAAGCAGACCAACCCGGCTAGGATATTCTCGCGTGGCAGACACAAGAACACCGATGTTATTTACGTGACACAGAGATACACGCAGATTCCAAAGGTGATTAGGGACAATTGCAATATTTTATCTGTGTTCAATGGCGTAGATACACACACGTTGAGAAATATCCATCAGACCTGGTGCAACGGCGACATGGATATAAATAAATTTAAAAATTTGTTCAGCCACGCTCAGTCAACGCCGCATGGTTTTATTACGATCAATCTTCATGATCCACGCAGTCGGTATCGAATTGGTCTTGATCAAATTTACTCATAAAAAAGCAGCCCCACCATGCAACAAAAAATTTAACACAAAAAATTATTCCCGATAATTTATTTTTCCTGTCTCGAACGCTATATTTACTAACACACACGGCGCGACCACCCGATGCATCCGGTCTGAAATGCATGAAAATTAGCTCCTGTAGAAGGCGTTATTTTTGATTTCTGAGGCTTCTACGGAGAAAGTTCGCGTAGGAAGCTTTATTTTGGCTGGAAACTCTGGTCTGTTCAACTTCCCTGCTGCTATAACAGTTACAGAGGTTTTTATATTTGAATCTCATCTCAACACTGGAAATGATTTGACAATCTTCTTTTACGTTTAGGAACGTGTATTCTCTCTTTCTCGGTTTAAATGTCATGCAGTTGAAATATAGTGATTTAACTCTTGACAAGTCCGATATTTGCTCATCAAAGCTAATTTCAGCGGGATCTGATGGGGATATTTGGTTCCTACCGTCCGGTAACTGACAATAACATAATTATTTTACAGAAGTAAATAGTGACTATCGGCAAAGAAAGTATTTAATCTAGTGTACTCTGGTTATTTGGCGTAACCAAAACATATATAAATAATATAGTTACAAATGAAAAAGGAATATTTTGACCTATAAGTTTTCTTTTATGGCGAGAATGCGACAAAGGACTTCATTTAGATACACAAAACGATATTTGTTTTCGGACTTCAATCTGACGTACAAATTAGTTGCTGTTTTAAATATCAATGATACAATGATACACTTTCCCCAGTGATAATTTTTGTCACTTTGAAAGATGTTTGAGCCAAAAGCAAAGTCATATTTACAATGCAGTACCATGACTAATAACAAAGGGTATGATATACTATATATAATATACTATACTATTAGTTGATATATACGTTGCTTGGAAATTTTCAAGCCATGACTGTGTACTACATCTAAATTGTACGCTGAGATATATTTGCATTGGTTTATTTTTAATGTTTGAACATTAGTCTGAGAGAGAGAGAGAGAGAGAGAGAGAGAGAGAGAGAGAGAGAGAGATGATAAATGTCTATTGGTTTATTTTAAATTTTGAACAGAACTGAGAGAGAGAGAGAGAGAGAGAGAGTATTCAGATGTATACTGCAAATGACATTGTTTCAAACATATGGATAAGGCATAATTCTCCGTTCCGGTCTAAAAAACAAATAGCGAAATTTACTTTCTTTAGCGGATGATGAAGGACTTTTGAGAGATTCAGAAGCTATAGACCGGTTTAGCAAACCGTTTTCTATCCCATACACTGATTTGTGTAAACTTTACACAGTATATTTTATATTTTTAAGTCAAGTTAATTTTAAGAAATGATTTGCAAATCACATACTTATCAACTCCAAAATGTTAGCGAAATTCAGTAGCACACGGTATAATAATTGTTCCTTAGAGGCTTTCATCAAATTCGAAATGCTATATTTATTTTTAACACAATGACTAGGTTCAGCATGAAGATCACATGAGACATGTTTACAGTGAACCCTCCTTATACAGTGATCCTCAATGGAGCGGACATTCGTATGGGCGTGGTGTGTTGAAATAGGTCGCAGTTAATGCAATCGTTATGCTGAACCTAATTCAGTATAAGACGATCTCATTTATAACAGAGTGTTAATTTATGTACTTCAAGAGGTGTAATGGTGAAGGACTATTGTATAAATCAGATCTGGTTTATCTTCACGAGTTTTGTTGCAAATTCTAAAACTTTTTTTATGTATATCTGTACCTTCTAACCTTATACGAAGTTTAGAAATTAACTTATTTTAGTATATTACGTAAATGTTCAATAACTACATATCATAAACAGGTAGAAAGATGTATAATTTCTGTTGCAGTTTACGTAAATGGGGAGTTGTGTTCCTCTGGAAACGTAAGTGAATGCAGGTTGACGATATGCTTGGGCACTTACTGGAAGCTTAGCTGTGTGGACATGGTCTGCACGTGTATGCATACCGCAGGTAATAATTATTTCTATATCGATTCCCTGATTTGCTATAAACCTGCAAGACATGAACAGACCACATAAATCGTGTGCAATGTGGCTAACATGTATACAGGAAGTCAGCAAATAAGAAGAGATTGTATATCTGTTGGCCGATAATGAGAAAAACACATATTTTAATACACGAGCTACGATTGGATAAAATTATATTTGATAAAGTACTAAATATAAATCGTTCTAATTATTCCATATACACATTATTTTACCATTATAAATCAAGCGTTGAACTGTGCAATAAATTTCTAGCAGACCCCAGATCACTCGATTCGCGTTACATGCAAATCAGATCTGTATGATCAAGCTATTGAAAATAACACATTACCTCTGCAATTACTGAAGAAAAATAACACCCACCTTATTGTGTGTATATTTGTTTTAAGTTTGAAAGACAACCATTGCTCATGCTAAAGCTGCAAACTCCCGTCAGTCACAAGGATAAATACGATATCTTAAAAATGGTTCCCAATATCAAGAGAAACGCGCCTGAAATAACGTTATTTAGTGTAATAAAATGCTACAAGTTCAGCAACCACGCTGATAGTTGTTATCACATGTATTGTTAAAATGTTTATCTTGGTCATATTGCGACCCCATATTCTTAAACAAATTAACAGAAAAAGCGAAATCCAGCAACTCTAGAAAAATTCAATAAATAATTTGTTTCCTTAGACTTAGAAGTGAAAATTTAGAAGGAGGTTACAGGGTTACGAATTTAATCCCAAATGACGCAAATGATTTATTTCCTTAGACTTAGAAGTGAACATTTAGAAGGAGGTTACAGTGTTACGAATTTAATCCCAAATGACGCAAATGATCAAGGTTAAGACCAATTGTTTGAACTCAAATCCATGTAAACATATTTACAAATATTATCTTAATGTTTAGTCTACAATCATGGACAAAGTTTAGGTATGTAATGACCCTTACAATCTACGATGATGGACAAACGTCAACTACACTCTATATATATACATAACAGCAGGTAGCAATACATTTAATAGAGTAAGTTATAATGCAATATATATATATATATATATATATATATATATATATATATATATATATATATATATATATATATATATATATATATATATATGATAGTACATGATCATAAACTCACACTAAATAACGTTATCTGTTTGAAAGGTATGACTCAAGCTAACTGTATCTAGACATGTTGCGACATACCTCACTATTAGCAGAATATTGAATTAAGCTTTATTCCTGAGAACTACATCATGCATGGCCAATTTTCCTTTATTGTACTGGTGTTTAAATAATGTAATAATATCCAACATCCATCTATTTTTACAATGTCCAGATTGAGTACAAATACCACATTCCAACTGCTGATGATGAAACGTTTCCTCAAATGAATCAGTGACCATACCTATTTAATTTAAATATTTGGTAGTGCAAGACACAAAATGCTACAGAAATGACTGAACAAATTCATAAATAGCAAAGATACGAATCCTCAGTACAGACAGACACACATCAACAAAGAATGCCTTGTAGAACCATAAATGTTTACGTTTTGTCACAGATAATGAAACTATCTGGAATATGAAAATGTTTCAAGTAAATAGAAAAAAAAGAACAAAACAACAAGCAATAACTACATATCCACGAATGGGATATAATGTCTAAGAAAAAACAAAGGCGATTTTATGTAAGCTTCAGGAGAAATTGGAGTAAGATTTTTGGGGTGACCTTGTTACCTACGTCTTTGCAGGACAATCGTTTTGCCTATGGCGCCATCTATAGTAGTGCATTATTATCCGAATCTCCCTGGACATTCCCAATAATTGCCACTTCGAGAAGCAGCGATAAGAGATGTTGTACATTATAGAAGAAGATGTTGGAAATACAAGAGTCCACCAGTACGCCACCACAATATTAGTCACACGGAGCCTACTGAAATCAAAAGTCTGAAAATCTAAATACAAAGACATGCACGAAAAGCGACAGCTACAAGAAGCATGCATTGGAAGAGAAACCCTTCCAGCCCAATAAAAAAACACCCGCCCAACCCTCCCCCCAAAAACCCAAACAATAAAACCTACAAAACAATATAAAAATATAAGCAATTCCAATGGCACTTCAGCACAATGTGGTTATATGGTAAAACTGACAGTACAAAGAATTGCAAAAAGAACCCAAAATATAAAGGTAGATAAACCTTTTCCCAAAACAGAAAACAATAAATTATCCCTCATAATATAATCAAACGCTTCAGCAAACTCAAGAAATCAGAAACCATTTTTAAAAAACCTGAATCAGAATGCTGAGTTATCAGTCCATGTAACGCAAAACTGTTGTCATTTGTGGACACATTTTCCCTAAACCCATCATGTGTTTCGACAACGATCTGGTGATCATCTGCTCAGTTAACAAGTATATTATTTCAAATCCTCGTGACAAAATACATAGACACTAATAAGAGTGATACATGTGTAATTTTCTGCGTTATTTACAGAACCTTTCCTATGACTAATTATAATATTAACTCAATATTAAAGTCTGGGAAGCAACATGTATAGAAAAAGCTCCTCATAACGTACAGAGTAGATATGGCTAGAGGACCTCCTTTCCATTAACCAAAATTTCATGAAATCGATTATCAAGGCCACTATTTAATTGCTCTTTGCGACTGTTTCATCGAGAAAAACAATATTTAATTAATCAAACAAAATTTGTAAATCATCTGTAGATAATTATAATACAATTTTAATGTTTTGTTGACCTGCACGAAAATGTGGACCGTCAAGAATACTAGCACACTAAAAGTCAAGGATACTAGCACACTAAAAGTCAAGGATACTAGCACACTAAAACAGTAGCTTCAAAATTAGTGTATTGACATAGCAGGTCCTTGTTTAGCAACATACCCCATCAAAAGCTACCAAGAGTCCTTAGCAGTCTGCTTACGAGTAGTTTATTGGATCTGACATTTATAAATCTCCACAGACATTTTTAATAGGTGAGTTTAGGACGAGTGCACCTCGACCAAACGTTTTGCAATTTCGTCTACCTTATTTTTGTCTGTATACATTTCGACATTTATAAAAAGTCTCTTCGTTTAGTTTTGTGTCTATGCTTATGAGCATGTTTAGTAATTTGTGGTTTTCGTAGAAGGTCACTTATTACCAAACTCTTAATGGATTCATTGATAGTTGTTTGATTTACATTAATATTGGACATTGCACTCTGGAAGCTTTGTGTTCTTGATAGATTACCGTGGCATAACATTTAACGATTCTTTCCACTGCTAGTAGAGCGCCTGCATGACATAGATCTAGTTTATTATACTTGATCGATAAGGGAGCTGTAGATATGCTCATTTACACGTATTGCATATCACATTCGCGAAGAGTGTTGCTATTGCCTTCATGTATCACCACCATGTGATGGGAGAGCTCTCTGGTGTATAAAAAGGACGCGTTTCAAAGTACTGCTGCATTATCATGCTTATCAACTTTGCATGGACTACGTCGTCAAAATCAAGAGAAACACCGCTGAGTGTGTAATAGTTATCCACTTGTTTCTGATCTGTATAATGCGGCCGTAGTTGTTAAACGTCATCTCGAAAAGACGTGGTCTGAAGGTTCGGATTTAGAGTATGGCAATTGTTCATTTAGTAGCTCGAAGTCGAGAGGCACAATGAAGCGGTTCCCAAACATGTCGAATACAGCCATATCGGGCATGGCCACAATATGTGTAGCATACGTGTAGGCGCTCTTGATTTCCTGGTCGACAGCCTTGGTCCTCTCTTTGTCAGGAGGCCAAATATTTTGTAGACGACCAAAATAACCGCTTGGACGATACTGGCCAGATCATTGCCATCGAGCCTGACACTTGCATTCTTGATTATAGGGCGACCTAGGTTGTTCAAAATTGTAGAATTTGCATCAACCGGTACTGCTTTGCTGCCGGTTAAAACAGTCGTTAAAAACTAACTAGCTGGTACTGGTCATAATATAATCGTTGTTGCCGCGGTTATGAAATATTACAGTAAGCATTTGTAGCGTTTGGTTTGTTGGTAACAACAAGGGTGCTCCGAGCTCCCTTTACACCTAGCGCGCGTCAGATGGAGTGGAATTAAGTTTTATTCTGTATTGAGACATGCACTTTGTAATATTGCAGATTACTTTCCCATCTTCATTAAGCCTGCATCTTTACTAGTCTAATAGCAAAACATCTATTGAATCTCCAGCCAAGTGTAATCAAGAGACGAAATAATTGTGAAGGCGGATACACATCCTTCGTGGCTCAATTCTCCATAGCAAAAGTAGACGCCTGCTTTAATGCCAGTGTCATAAATGGAAAGCAGGTCCGCGCTAAGTTTACCCTTGATCCTAGTGGCAAATTGAAACTCTGGAGGTATACTATCTCTCTCGAAAACATGAAACTGAAATACTGAATTCATGTAAAGTTTCCTACATAGCACAAGACCATAGTAGATATATATATGAGAAACAGCGACCAAGGATAAGATAGAAGTCCTTGCAATATCTGCCAAATAAAGCTTGGTAGAAACTACATGGCTGACCGATGTTGTGCTATTTACTGCGGATGGGTACATGGAAACCATATTGAAGGAAGTTACTTTAAAGGAACTGTATGGCCTCAAAACCGATAAATTATAGGCCTAGGCATAGCAGTGTGAAATTATAAAGGTGCGCTTCAAACATAACCGCCTATATCGTTGATATAAGAACAGGGAAATAACCACCTTACTCAAAGCCGTAGAACGTTCTCAAGGTGAACCAATAAAGCTAGCAACTACAAGTCGAACGTGCGGCTAAGGAGGGGAAAGTCGATGAATAACTTCAGATAGCCAACGATTTACTTGGAAATTGAGCAATATGTGAATTTTTCTGTCAATTTGTAGGTTATGACACAATCCCCTGCAAGAAGCAGATATGACTTTGCCGCGAACAAGGAATCAATATAGCCCCGGTTCTACCCACGATAGGGTTCATTACAAGAGGGGTTGTGCTCGCAGTCACAAGAGGGGTTGGTAAACTTCATTTCCTGTCCCACTACCTAAACCAGATTTCAGAAATGCAAACTAATGAATGAAAAGCAATTTGAACGGCTTGTCGGTATCGAATCAATCGGTGACAGTTCTGCCGAGAATTATGGGCTGAGCTGCGTCGTTCAATTTGTTGCCATTCACTCTGTATATGATATTTCTTCTCGCGCAGATGTGCAATTAACCACCAATCATTCAAGTGATCATTTTATACTTTATCCCTAGGAACCTCATCAACTTTTGTGAGATGGGGAAAGTCCGCATGTCCAGGCAGTGATACAGAACTTGTTTATAAAGGTAAGGACAACTCATTTTGATTGTTGTCTTCGATGTGTGACGCAAGAAGCCAGATACATATCTGCTCTCTCATTGATGAAACTGATACTACAAAGTTTGTATTCAATAGCATCAAATGCTTGTAATTCTGCATCTCTAGCAAACTTTCCAAATCTAGAGTAACATTAAATGTTCGAAACATTAAGTCAAGTTTTAAGACCGGCACATCTATTAGCACGTCTAGCTCTTTCTGGGAAAAGGTACGCATTAAAGTAAAGCCATTTTCAGAATAATCTGTCTTTTCATGATGACTGGATTAGTCTGTTCAAATCATTGTACATAGTTACTGTCTGATATAGCACGTCTTGCTTTAAATAAACATTTTACGAGAGGGCATTTCTTTAGATTCATCACATAAGGTACTGAATCTAATCTAATAGTACGGGGGCTTAGTGAAATAGCCGATAAGCCCTGGATAAAAGCACCATTTGTTTGACAACAACAATCTTACTGACACATAAAACCTCGAATATATTCTCATCCTTTAATACAAGCAACGTTAAAATGAACTCAATGCATCTGTTTAGTTATAAAATTGCTAACTTGATCAAATGAGACTATATTCTATGACATAGGTCAGAGTATCTTTAAAATTTAGAAAAAATACTGGAACTTTCAATGTATCAAAATATTATATTACATAATACTGATAGCGTAAAGAGAATTCAGTTCTACATTTCAATTAATTCTAGAAATGAAGATTGCTCGCTTAAAGCAGGCCTCTTCTTGAGAGAAAGAAACGTTTGTGATGTGACGATAATGTCTAATAAGTTCTATAAGATCCCTGGCTATAGTGCATTCTGCTGCCAGAGAAATTAAAATTATAAGTTTTTTCATTGGAAGCACCTTGCTGGTGTAGCAATGGGTAAATGGAACTCAGTACTTTGAAATAATTTAAGACGTAAATAAACTACTCCCGGGTAACGTTGTTTCGAACACATTTTAGGTTAGGTATGATGCGTATGCTGTAAGTATACACAATGCCGTGACAATCAGAGGTGCGGTTGAAAAGTTATGTTTTTAAACGGGTTTATCGACATATCCTGGGTCTGTTGGTCGACTTTGCACAACGTCGGGAGATATGTTCTCTCCTATACTAAGTGCTCAACCTGGGACCCCAACTACACAAACTCTCTCTTTCTCTCTCTCTCTCTCTCTCTCTCTCTCTCTCTCTCTCTCGTTTGAGATGTATCTCTTTGTCGTAAGAGTGTATGATGACGTAGTTTGTACTGTGTCAGACAATCAAGTTGGTACTTTCTTTTCAAGCAATCAAATCAGCACCTGCTATTTTTACCAAGGCTGTTTTCATTCTGCAGTAACCATCTGTACAAGGGATTGATTAGTACGGAAGCTTGCTGGGAGTTTATTTTTGCAAAATAGACAGAAGTCTTTAGCACTTGTTATTGACATCTTGTGCATCTGTCCTGTTGTCTTGTTCATGTTTTTACTCCTTTCCCTCTCGAACTTAAACATCATTGAACTTCTGACGGCAACAGTGTTGCCATGAGTCATTTGTTTCCAAGATGTTTTCTGTAATTTTTTTCTGACCCAAAGCCCAGATCCACTAACAACGCATCCAAGTTTCAGAATTCCTCGATATTCTGAAGGACGTCCTAGTAGACCTTGTAGACCGTGAGAATTTCGTGATGTTGGCATGACAACATAAACTATCTGACGTAGTTTTCTGGCAAGTACTACAGGCTGTCCAGTCCATTTTACTCATCTCGAAAACGTAAAACAATTTTATGCAGAATTACACTGTGCAAAAATAACATGAGGAAGTTTATATTTCTTATTTTAAAGGAAAATAATTAATTCGATGGCGGTAAAAGCCACCAGAAAGTATTCATAAATTAAGAATCGCTGACATGCGATTTTTATAAGCTTCATTCATAGGTTACTAACCCGTACTAACCATTACTTTATACTATAATGACTGGGACAAGAAAAGTTCCAGTGCTGGTTTCAGTATTGGATCATAGAAGCAGTTCCGAGTGCTTAAGTAAAGAATTGAAAGTCATATAATTTTGCTGAACATAAATTATTTTGATAATGTCTAACAATCAAAGAAGGTGCAAATACAGAAGTAAAATTGGACTCAGACTGAACTTTATTTATGTGCTGAAGAAAACGTTCAGGCACTGAACCACTTGAGCCACATAGAACATTTATATATCTTAGGTAAAAATGTGAATGTTCCTTTTGTATTTCTAGCCAGTGGAAGTATTTTGGAACCGTTCTAAAAAGTATTGTACAACCATACATGTGTATTATTTGGTATTTTTCTGCAGCATTCATACAGTAAAGTTATAATGATGGCACAGTCTTTCCATTGTATTAGTTTTAGAGCTTATTATTCTGGAATCCAAGTAAAGATGGAAACCTTCCAAAATAATTTGTTACGTTGGTCAGCGCTTTACGCTCTTGGTCATTTCCCTCCTTAAGCAACCTGAAAGTGTTTATAAATTAAGAGTAGCTGACAGGTGATCCTTATAAGCTTCGCCCATTGGATACTGACCCGTACTAACCATTACCTCGTACTATGATGAGAGGGACAAGAAAAGCTCGAGTGCTGCTTTCAGTATTGCATCATCGAAGCAGGCCGGATAGTTTGCTTAAACAATCGATAGTCATGTCTTGTTACTGAACATAATTTTCTGATAGCGCCAAACAACAAAAGAAGGCACAAACACAAGAGTAAACGGGGGCTCAGACTAAACTTCATTTGTTATCTGAATAAAACGGTCCGGCACTGAACTACGTTCGCCCATGTTTGAAGGAACCTTTTTCACTCATCATTGTAATTGTTACATGACAAATCGTAGGAAATTTCATAACATATTACTCATGCTTATTGTGCTAAGTCGTGACTTCAGTTGTACATTTTATCGTATCATTATCTCAAATATATGAATGATAGTAATAATTCAGATATTACCATTCTAAGTTTGTATGTTGTTTTCAAAATCCGATATTAAAGTTAGGTTATGAACAAAAAAGTAAGTAAACCTTCAATGTATCATATTTAATGGATTTAATAAATACTAAGAAAGCTCTGTAGATCTGTATTCTGAGAAAATCGCATGACATTGCCACATTGATTGTACAACATGACCTTAACAGCTTGTAGACGATAATAATAAAACACATTCTATAGCTTTTTTATTGTAGAATGATATAAAAGAACTATCATTACCATGTTATGAGTTTTGTTTCATCAGTTACGAGTATTTGGGATGTGAATGACATAATGATATAATTGTTTGCTAATTACACATATTATACAAAATGGAAACAATTAATGATAACACGACGAATAGCCCGTTTGTTTCTTGCCTCTCAGTTTGAAATGTTGGCATGTTCATTTTGTCTAGATCAAACTAAATTTGCATCTCGGTGTTTTTCTTGTTTCTTTACAGTTACTGAGATTTTTTTTTTATTGAGACGGTTTATTAAAAATAGCCAAGAATGTCTTAGATTAAGCATGACATTTAATATCCTTTACATTGAAACGATTATTAATCATTAATTGTGTTATTCATTACTGATAGAAAACGACGTTTGAAATTTAATTTTGCAGTATAAGGTCAGCATCAATTTAAGTTTTATCAGTCGTGTTGACTTTGAGATACCATCCTTTAAATAATATGCGTTCGTTTATAGTGTCAGAGGTAAAAGTGGTTTAAATACTCTGTTTAGACTGTCAGAGGTAAAAGTCGTTTAAATACTCTGAAAAGCCATTGCTGCTGGTGATCAATATTTAGGGAAAAATGTTGCGAAAAAATCGAGTTGACTTTCGCTGCACACTATATAAGAAATCATTGGTTTATCATTTTCTACACCAGGGTATGTTGGTGGCTCTCACTACCAGAACCCTGGAGGGGGCGTTGAGTCTCTTTGCTTACCGGAAGACCCTACCTGGGGAAAGAACGTCGGAGGTACAGATTCCACAGCTACAATATATGGCACTGAATACCAGCTTTTTAGTGGATCCAGTCCCTTTACATCTGTGTCTATACAGGACGATGTGCCGTGCTGCGTATGTAGAGCACCCCGTACAACCAACCTTATGATCCCTGGGAGGACTAACTGTTACCCCGGATGGAATCAGGAATATACTGGGTATCTTATGGCAGGGTATGTTGGTCATGCTGGGGCCACAAATTATTTGTGTGTTGACGAGAATCCGGAAGGGGTTATCGGTGGGTCTGCAGCCAATAACGGTCGTCTTATGTACGTGGTTCAAGCACATTGTGGATCTTTGCCTTGTCCTCCGTATGTTCCAGGACGAGTTATAGCATGCGTTGTGTGCTCACTATAACTATGGGGCCTGATTCCATTATTTCCAGTGACATGACTTGTTAATCTCGATTAAATCATCCTATCTCGAGAATTGTCTCTGCTAATGCCACCGTTCCTTCCAGCAAACCCACGTTCCATTTCCACTACCACCTGTATAGTGCGGAATTAAATTTACAAGATAGCTTTTCAGATAAAAAGATAACCGTGAAGAATTGTAAAGAGCTAAAAGTCTATATTTTGGATCTTGCTTAAGGATTCGTGTCACTTCTGTCTCACACGCATTAACCCAAACCCACTCTAATATCAATGCACGTTTGCATATAGAGATAGTATTAGATAAGTACAACGACGAATAAATACAATTGGTCTTAAACCAAGTAACAGGAAAAGCGAAACCAAATAGTTTAGTTAAATTAAACGATTAAATCAAAAACAGTTCTATACTTTCTATCATATTTCGAGAGTACAGAGTGTTCCGAATGAATGAAAGTATTGTTCCGAAAAAATACTATGTCTTGAACATGCCGATGTACCAATAGTCTTGAATGTGCAGATGTGCTAACAGCCTTACTGTATCACAGTGATACTATCCAGAATGCTTTTGAATAAATTCACAATAATCCCAGATTAATATGGTAGTTCAGAAATCAATGAACATTTTATAATTCCAGTAATTTATATAAAGAAAGAATTTGTCTCCAATTATATCTGAACAAAACTAAGCGACTGATATTGAAATAAAAAACGCCGTAGGAATCGAAATAACTGTATACTTCTTTCTCTTGATATACATTTCCACGACCATATGTCAACATCTGTCACATTACATCCCACCTAACATATGTTGTAATACTTCAACCATCAAATTGGAAATTCCAAGTTCATTAGTGACAAATCGTGTCAGTAAAAAAATTGCATATTGCTTATAAACGCAATAGTTAATGCCAGTAGTCGCTATACATTGCGAATAAACTCAAAACCATTGCGAGTACATGCAATACATATTGCGAATAAACTCAAAACCATTGCGAATACATGCAATACATGTTGCGAATATGGACACTATATTTCTTTCATTAAATCTGAAGAAGACGGTTTTGAATTTATATCGTCGTCAAATCATCTGCGTCTATTGGTGAGTGTGTCTACATTTTACAGTCGTTAAGTGCAAATACCTAGTTTATTGCTCTATTGTTTCATTTATTCAAATGAATTAATGATTGGTGTAAGCAGCAGGGAGGGTGTATAGACCAATTTCGGAAGAAGTATTCGTTGAAAATAAAACTTCATAAGAAAAAAATAAAAATGCAAGGTCAATAAAAGTCAAACCGAAGCCCCTAAGCGATCGAGATTTTCTTTAATTGGGTTAACTCATTGTATTACTTTATCTTTGTCGCTCGTGTTTTCAAATTTGTATATGTGTTCGTTTGCCCACCCTGAGACATTTTTGGTCGCACCATCCCTGATGCTGTAGTTCGTGAATAATTAAATCATTATTATGTTAATAATGGAATCTTACACAGCTAGATTAGCTCAAAAAATACTAGATGCAATTAAGAAATATCTTCCAGTCCTTGATTCTGTCAGACAAAAATTGCAAGCGCGTAAGGAGTCTCATGTGAAATTTACAGAAGGTACAGAACAGTTATTTAAACCAATTGTTACAGCAACTGAGACAGCATAAAAAACTCTTAAGACATTACCTGTTGATATTGCTGGCCGTCTTCAAACAGCCCAACCATTACCCAAGCTATTTCCTCAACTACAAACTGAAGTTCAACCACAACCTCTGCCAAGAGCCAGAATTAACATCATATATAAATTCACGCCTAAAGGTAGTGCCACTATCAGATAACTAATACTGCCGCGTTTGAATATTATGAAAGAAAAAACTATGTAAAACCCGAATATATTAAAACGATGAGATCTGTAGATTCGATTAGGGATTTATATCTCATAGCTAATGATTTTTCCCAAATCAAATCTGAAAGAGATGCTAATCATTGTAACATGTTTAATCAGGACATTGATGAGCATATTAGACAAGCAATGCAGGAAAGGAAACGAAAAGAAAAAGAAATCAGTTGTCTTAAATAGGTTGAACGAGCAAGGAAACAAAAAGAAGAAGATTATTTGGAATTTGAAGAAATTAGACGAAGGAATGAATTACGTTCACCAAGTACGAAATAAGCAGAAGAAACGACTGGAAGTGGTTTGTCCAAAGGTGGCCTTGATAAACTCTGTCTTAATAATGTCCTTGCAGATGTTGAACGATTAGAAATTCTGATTGGAGGAAGACGAGCCGGTAATAATTCCTCAGAAATTATTAATGAAGCGTCTGATATTTGTCAACGATTATTTACAGGCGGTATCATGGATATCACTGTGTATCGGTCTCTCTTCAATGAAATCGTTGATGATTATCACAGTGATTGAAGGTATGTAATTAGATCAGTGACAAGAAAATAAGATGATCATACATAATGCTCAACGTGGACCTGTAATGGTCAGGGTGATAAATTCGCGATTACCTACGCATAAAGTTACCTACGGAGATGGAATTGATGATGTTGTTCAGGGTCTATTTAGAAGGATAGCCCCAAAAGCAAACCGATTGCAAAACAATTACCAATGAAAGATATTGACGTTGTTCGTGATAAAGGTATTGGTGCTGTTGGAGATGTTGCTAGTAAAGCATTCTCGGCAATCAAGGACAGACTAGCACGATTAATACGACGAAACCACAGCCATAAAATTACACAGCACTGAAGTGACGTCTGCAAATGGTAATAAAATAATAAATCAAGCTTTCAAATAAAAAACTAGCCGAGTTGGTTGGTGCGCCCTTGGCAGAAAAAGAGAAAAATATAACTGCTAGTCTGATAGCAGGAAGTGGTCTTCGTGTTAGAGGATAACAATTATAATAAAATGTTCAAACGTATATCTCATGCAGCATTTGACATGGATGCGCCAGTTCTTAAAGACGAATCTGTGCGTGATTATCAATATTATTCTTATGACGAACGTGTACCTAACGCACGCGGAAGAATTGAGGTGCAAGTTCAGGATACAAGTAGATATGTCCAGCCCGCTGAAGCAGCCACTGAGATCGAAGGTAGACTTTTGAAATCAGATGATACAGCGTTCGGACTTTTAGATCGACCTGATTTTGTTAACAATGGTGTTATGGCGTTATTTAACAGTGCCATATACATCATTGATGAAAAAAATATTGAATCGTGTCTCAAAAATGTTGATGTTGCTACGACACTACTGGGTCTGGCAAGATATTCAGATGATTATTCGAGGTCAGCTGGTCCGTCAATGATGTTGGCAAAGGATACCACTGATCACCCCGAGAGTAGCAACGTGAAACTGATTGCAGCTGGGGATGCATTTGCATCAATGAATGACGATTTCATCTTAGGATTTGCTGCACGTAGATCAATGTTAAATGGAGAAGAAAATTTTTCATGTGTGTTCCACTGTCACATATATTTGTATTCTGTAGAAATGTTTGGAAAGTTACATTTGGCGCTAAGCACAACGCGATACTTGCCAGAAAAGCCACCGACAATGATGTAATCTGGCGACTCAACGCAGTTGATGCAGGTAAAATAATACTAAAAGACTTTCGCTAGGGATGCCAATAATGACTCCATCACTTGCCGAAGAACAAAGATTGCTCTCTTTCACGGATCAAGGTGATAAATCAGCATTATCATGGTTGGTAATGACCACAAACAGCATTGAAAGTATTGCTGTTGTGTTATTCACGTGGTAGATAGCACCATAGCAGGGAGTGTCACTACCACGACATATAATCATCGCATTTCAGGAAAATGCCAGAGTAGAATCGCAGGAACGAATTGGAAAGGTATTTTACACGCTTGGGGTTAGTGAAATTGCTTTGAGTATACATGGACATTAAGAACCTTCTGAACAAGTTGTGCTAAGTTTTGATCAAAATCATCTTGCACGTGCTTATTATCGTGTGATGACATTCATGGGCCGTAATCAGAATGTTGATTCTGGTTTGCAGATATCTCAGGGGGATTTCACAACGCTGTATCCAATCTTTTACTTTCGTTGGAACATTTAGATTTGTTCAGGCAATCTGTCCTTGATATACACTTGATAAACACTTACGAGCTCGCGTTGTTCGACTGCCCACCGGTGGTTATAGAGCAATTGCTGTTATACTCTCAGATAAAACAATGTTGCTTGAAGGTGTTGGTGGACGAATGAGAGTTATTGATGCCCCAGTAGAAAACATGTAATTAAATCTCTCATGATATTATAATGTCATAACATCATGTTAATGTCTCATGATATTATAATGTCATATCATCATGTTAGTGTTAGTCTGATTCCTGGTCAGATTAAAAAAACTCCAATCAATATCAAAACAGAACTGTGAAATAAAAATATCACTATATAAAGAACACATTGCAGTTGGTCCAAATAAATTATCACTGACAGAACGTCGATTCAAACACTTCAATAAAGCCAAAGAATCAAAGAAGGCGTTAAACTTAATTATTATGTGGGAGCCATTAAAGACGCAGTCAAGACGGGTGGTATATTTCCACTTCTTGAAGCTATACCGGCTTTAATAACCGCTGCAGCTCCAGCTGTTGAAAAAGCAGCTGTACTTGGTACTTGGAATCATGTACGCAGAAATTAAAGAAAGAACAGCACGACAGGTACAACACGGAAGAGGCATAAGAGCCCCAAACGTGCCGCAGCCCGGATATGGTCGCGGCCTACGATTGCCAGGAACTTCTCACTCGTGGTACGAAAAGGGTCCGCGACTTCCCGGAACGCAAATCATCTCCTTCCTATGTCCAATTTTGAATTAATTGTGAATTCTAAAAAATTAAACATAAAAACTTCAGAGGTGTTTTTATGCGTGATTAATTACCAAAATAATTTTGAAACCGGTATCATTAATCTCGATGGATGTTCTGGAAAAGGTACGCATTGGGTTACATATGCGACTGATCCACGTTAAATTGTTTATTTTGATTCATATGAGTTAGCGCCACCAAAAGAATTTTTAAGATATCTCGGCAGAATGCAAGGTAGTCATCTTCAAAACACTACCGTCTGGTATTCAACATTACCAACAGTGACAATAACTGATCCGCCAATATGTGACCGTGAAGTAATTGTTGTACTCCACGCAGTGTCATCATCAACAATACCACCCCATAAAGTCGTGCACAAATGTACAAGTAGACGGTATAGCCATCTAGCGTTGTTTTTAAACAGATATTAAAGTATAATGGTAGATATGTACGAATGATCTTCTGGCCTGAGTAAACTCAGCAAGGCAACTTATCTAAACATGCAACGAGGTTTTTGATGAACTGGCTAATCTTTTGAGTCTTGCAAATGTGGACCAAAATGAAGTCGTTGTTTTTTCAAGATAAACAAAGACTATTAAAGACGAGTAAGGTACCGCTGACAGATATTATTCTGCGTATTCCAGATGCAGATAACTTAGTGGTGTTTACTAAAAACGGTAAAATTAAAAAATCAGAGGAATCAGTTCTATTAATCATGGTACAAATTCCTGGACGCATCAGAAGAATTGGAGATATTATGTATGGCGATCTCAACATGAGTAAAAATACAATTATTAATCTGACAGAACCAAAATCAGACGATGATATGGTAACGAAAAGATGTGTAGACAGCAACAACAACACAATCAGAACTGAGATCAATCATCGTTTATATACCGCAGGTGATACAACGACTGTTTCTCTCAATATGACTAATATTAAAATTAGTGGCTATGGAGAACCAGATTCAAGCGATGATGCTGCAACGAAGAAATACGTCGACGATATCAACATTCCGATGATAAACTCGTTAATGACAATCAACGATGAATGACCACATTTATTTCTGAATATTCAAATCATGAACAAAACGTTTTTAAATTGTCGTATTAAGAATACAACCATTAATGAATTTTGCTGGGAGTCCATCAATTTCGACATTAAGCTCTCTGACATAAAAAATCACCGACGGTGTGGTATATACGGTAGCATCTTGATCAACAATATGGTCACCACTCCATAAATCCATTAAACATCGCGCTCAGTACTCGGCGTTACAACATTTACGATATCCACCAAAATACCATGGCGTTATGCAATTAACGAGTTTACTGGATGTGTGTTAGTTACGTTGAATCAAAACGACGAGGGAACATTCGTGGTGTAACCTGAAGAAAAAGGCAACCCCGTGTTGTACTATTGTTGCCTTGAATTAGTCGCTAAACTACCACCTACTTAAAATATAATGTACTCCCCAATCAACGTTCAAGATTACAGATACAATCAAATATGTTAGTGGCAAACCAAACTGAAAAATATCGTTGACGATCATACAGTAAAAGTTAAAAAAATATCTCAGACGTGTAGTTGCCGTTGACATAATTGTGTATTCAGCGTTAGCTGTTTAAGCTGGAACCGGCATATTGCTATCAATATTAATACTGACATCACCAGCAGTTATAATAATTTGTGTTTCAGCTGCAACAACAATTGATGGTTTTCTTAATTACATCGGACAAATATCTATGTGTAGCAAAAATAAACAACATGATTATACAATAATGTTGCATACAGCGACGCTATCATAATCGAAATTATCTTCGTTGATGCCATTAGGTCTCAGCGATGGAATAATATCAGATACTGAGTTCACAGAAACGATTAAGATTTACAACGAGGCAACGACTGTGTCAGAATCTACGTCCGATTTAAAAAATCGGGATTTAAATCCTGATCTAAGATCAGGAGTTATACATAATATCGTCATCTCAAGAATTACTGCAACATATCATAGTACAAACAATAATAAAATCACCATCTGGCAATGGAACTGCAGAGGAATCTTTAAAAACATATCAGAACTGCAGAACAAACTGAATAATACGGCCGTAAAACCAGACGTAATCTGCCTACAGGAAAACCTGGAAAACCTCATAACACAAGAACATAAAAGCTTGCCCAAACTACAAGGCTATAAACAGGGAATCTTTAAAAACAGACCTATGGGAAAGGGGGTGGACTTGGAATTGTTTTAATAGATACACTAATCTGCTATGAAATAATAGAAGTACCCCTTAACCTAAACATCAATAATAGCATCGAAATAATGTCAGTAATGATAAATATAGGAAACACAAACATTCAAATAATAAATGCATACCACCCAGGGGGTACCCTCTGCCCTACCAACCTAATCTCACTAAAGGCAATCACTAATAACAACAACAACAATCTAATGATCTGTGGCGACTTCAACGCACACAGTGAATTATGGGGAGGTAAAAATAAAGATCAAAGAGGGAAAATGGTTGAAAAATGGATAACTGAGAACAATCTGGTTATCTTAAATGACGGGTCGAACACTAGATTAAACCCTGAGGATGGCACTCTCTCAGCCATAGACCTAACCATCACTACCCCAAAATTGGTTCAAATCACAAATTGGTGGGTGGATCAAGAAGATACGTTAGGAAGTGACCATTTTCCCATCACAATCAATATTCAAACAAAAACTCAACACATTCCAAACGAAACCCCACCTAAATGGAGGTAGCAATGGCAGACTGGGACCAATTCCAATTATTACTAGCAAGAGTAAATCCAGATAACTTAGAAAGCCCAAGTATTGACATGTATTATGATAACATAACAGACACAATTATAGAAGAAGCTAACCGATGCATCCCAAAGACAACTACTATCCAAAATAAAAACCCTTTACCATGGTGGACTAAACAGTGCACTATAGCACATAAAGACAAAAAAGGGCCTTAAATAAATATAAACGCACCAAACATTATATCTACTTCCAGCAATATAAAGATAAAGAAAAAGCACTAAAAGAAACTATAAATACTGATAAATTAATCTATGGCAAACCTTTTGCTCTAAACTGAGTCTAAAATCAAACTCAAAACAAACATGGGACAAGATAAAAGCCATAAAAGGGAAAGCAACTACCTCAGCCCCAACAATTTAAAATGCCATAACAAATTAAGATAAGGCAGACCTCCTAGCGAAGCATTTTTTGAACATGAGTAGCAACAATAATCACACCAAAAACTTTCAAGAACACAAAAATCTAACAGAGGGAACCCAACCTCAAATGTTTCAAGACCAAGGAACAAAAGAATCTCAGCTAAATAGCGATAGCACAGTACATGAATGTAAGATATCCCTACGATCCAAAAACAAAACATCCGCTGGTAAGGATCAGTTAGGTTACATTATCTACAAAAAACTACCTATCAATATAACAATAGCAATAATCAAACTCTTTAATAGGATATGGGATAAAGGCCAACTACCCACCAATGGAAACAGGCCATAGTAATACCAATCTCCAAACTAGGTTAAGTCCAAACAACATAAATTCGTACCGACCCATCTCCCTTACAAACAAAATTTGCAAAATAATGGAGACAATAATCGCAAATAGGTTAAAAACCTACTGTCCATAAATCAATGTGGCTTTCGGAACAAACGCCTCACCACTGACCAACTTCTCAGATTGGAAACAGACATCAATCTCGCTTTTAACGCAAATAGGAAAACCGATCGCAACCTCATAGCGGTTTTTTTTAGACCTAGAAAAAGCGTTCGACCTAATATGGACCAATGGACTAATGGCCAAATTAAACCAATTTGGAAGAACTGGACGCTTGTTCAACTGGATTGGCGATTTCCTCACAGGCCTGAAAATTACCACAAGAATAGGCAACACCCATTCGGAAGAATTTTCACTTGAAAATGGAACACCGCAAGGCAGTGTAATAAGTCCCTTACTAATTAACCTAATGGTAAACGACCTTGACCTCAATGCAGCCTCCGCAAAAATACACTTGTCACAATTTGCAGATGATAGTGCTATATGGAGGAATGGAAATCCTGCCAATAGCACACTAGTTAAAGAAATCCAGCAGAGCCTAGACAACATAAGGAGATGGACGGACAAATGGGGTTTCAAAATATCTCATGAAAAAACTGTGGCAATCATATTCACCCCCAAATGAAATAACAACCTAGTCTATCCACACTTCTATATACAAAATCAATTAATCAAATACGTAACAGTAGTAAAATTCCTAAAAATGTTCTTTGAAAACCACCTCACATGGAAACAGCACATTGAGCAGCTCACCCAGAATTGTAAAAAAGATCTCAGTTTACTCAGAACATCACAGGGACTGACTGGGGATCCAACCAGGAAACCCTCTTCACGATATATAAAACCCTAATTAGATCAAAACTGGATTACGGTTGCCAAGCATATAACTCGGCTAAGTAGCCTGTACTACAAAAACTTGACACTATCAAGAGAAAAGCCTTACTATTATGCACTGGAACACTCCCCTCAACATCATTAGAAGAACTACAAACACTAACAGGAGAACTACCCATAAAATTACGTAGGCAAGAACTGCTCCTCCGATACTCTATTCGAATAGATACCCACCCAGACAACCATCCCACCAAAATAGCTATAAATAAGTGTAAATTTGTCTTCAAACCCAAAACCATACCCACCACACCAAGTGGCAAAGTAATCCTTGAACTAAGAGAAAAGATACCTTTACTAAAAAAAACAGGTAACAAACAATACAGACCAGAACAAATCACCATGGTTACAAAAACCACCAAGGATTAACACTGAAGCTACCAAATTAGGCAATAAAGAAGGACAAGAAAACTTACTAAAACCTTTACTGGTAAACGAAATCAGCCAAAAATACCCGGACTATGTTAAAATATATACCAATGGATCAAAAAGAAACAACCCACCAAGAACAGCAGCAGCAATAGTCATCCCTGACTTCAATATACAAACGGGATCCAGATTACCTGACTATTGCTCCATTTACACCGCTGAATTCTGGGCTATAATTGAATCACTACAATGGATCAAATACAACCAAATACCTAAAGCAGTCATTATAAGCGATTCCTTAAGCGTTATCAAATCGATCCAAAATCGCAATACACACTCTAGGGAACAATTCCCCGACAGAGCATGCCAATTAATCGACGATATCACCTCAGCACATTCATTAGTCGAGCTCATGTGGATACCGTCGCACATTGGAATCTCTGGCAACGAAACAGCAGAAAAAGTTGCAAAAACCAAACTAGGAGATCAAAACTCTATCAAGCTTAACTATAGTTGTACAGAAGCAATAAGCTTCGCACAAACATATATAGACCAAACATGGCAAGATTTTTGGAACTCCTCCTCAAAAGGTAAAAAGCACAATGAACGCCCCAAAAAACGTAGATAGGAACATACAGCTATCTAAGGGTACCTATTTAGAACAGAAAACCATAAGCAGGATAATAACTGGAAAAACTAGACTAGCAAGCAGTTTTGGAAGGTTTATAGGACCCAAACCAGCAACCATTAACTGCTTTAACTGCCACACCACCGAAGATCTACACCACGTATTCAATATATGCCCAAAATATCAACCCGCTCGGAAAATATTTATCAAAAACCAAAAAGAGATTGGATCACACACACATAACCAGTGTTACCTATGGACTCTAATAAAAATAAACAATCAGCATATAAAATATAAATCAATTCATAGACTCAGCAGGACTTAGGAACAAAATATAATTACTACCCCCACAAAACCAAAAGAACCAGTAACTAGCCAAATAAATTTAGAAGCCACCACATAAAAACCCATAACATATCATTCAATTTTATAAAAGAATTAATAAATAATTCACTTACGAAGCACCTGAAAAAACTAAGGAAACCGCGAAATCGGATGTCCTAGATGGCCTTAACGGACCGAGTAATCAGCTAGGATTCCGGTCCTAGATGTCCTTAACGAACCGTGTAATCGGCTAGGACTCCGGTCTCTTGCTAAATAAAGTATAAATAACATTCAATCTCTAAAAACATAAATTAATAAATAACTTAAAGAGGTAATATCTAAAAATTATAAATAACATAACGTAGGAAGCACACCCTAAACACCTCGACTAGTAATACCATAATAACCTTGAAAATCTCATTTCATACATGACTTCTACTAAGAACCTCTATAAACAGCATTGAACATCCCCCTTTTAGAACATTTTGAAGAAGAAAAAGAAATCGAAAAAATAATCGCAAGAAACACCAGGCTAATGCAACAAGAAACCAGCGATGTAAAGCAAGTAGGACCGTTCCTGAGTTTTCCTCCCCACTAATGACAGAAAAATCATTCAACTGTAAGGGACCTTTATGGACCCACAGATTGAGGCCAAACTATCAGGGTTCCTTGAATCCATAAAAGCCTGGGGGAGGTGGCACCATCCCCTTCCCCAGGAACAACTAGCAGGCTGCGGTGCAGTCAGACAAAAGTGGCACATGCACAATTGTGCGCACGCCACTATAATTAAACTCAACAACTCAACAACAACAGATCGTCGCTTTTACAACTCCGTCAAAACAAGGATGATATCAGCATGCTCGACTAATCTTGAGTTTAGCGTCAACTTTCCAATTGCAATTCCAGCATAAGAGATAGCATAATTACGATTGTATCATAGTTGGCCAAATATTAGGTACAATTCATTCGGTGGGTTGGAAGCAAAATATTCTCTGGTATTTGCACATAAAATTAAACCCGATGGAAAACTAGACTGGTAAGTTGTTAGTATTCCCACAGGAAATTATCAGATTGAAAAAAATCAAAGATAAGTTTCAGCGCAGAATCAAATCTAAAATAGTTAACACCGTTCACAAACAAACATTATCAGCCGTAATATAAATAAACTTTCTAGATTATGCTGTATACAATATGACTCGGATTTATTTGGAACAAGATACTAATAAAAGAGAATACTTTAAAGTAAATACTGATAAATATTCCAGCGACATCAAGTTAGAATATAAGCGTGTTCGATGAACTACAATATTTATTTTCAAGCGTCATGCAATATTAGTGATGGTATAAAACAACAGATCATCTAACCGATACAAAATTTAAACCAGGTTGTATCCGATCCTGAGTTCGTCAAAAAACGTACCATTTAAAATGTAATTTACAATGGTGATAAGGAAGTATATACTGATGGTAAATCAACAGTTAAAACATTGTTTCTGGAAGCATATTTATTTACAGAAAAACGAATATCAACATTTATAATACCATAATTTAACGCTGGTGAGTTACAAAAATCACTCAACGAGGTCATCGATAACAATTTTCCTAACATTGTCGCCGCATGGAAAAAGAAATTACCCCGACATGAAATATTTTCAAAAATAACAATGATCTATACGGCGGCGGCATATATATTTCACCAGGAATTGTTAATATAGCATCAACATTTCCAGTCAATCTTGTATGTGTTACAATGATAGCAGCTATCAAGTAGAAAAATCCTGTCAGACTCAAAGCGGATATATTTTATATACATTTACACCTCAACTACTTCCTGGACATTTGATCGTACAAGAACCTATTAATCCGGTTTATCTGCCATGTCATAATCCGCTATTATTCAGGATAGATTTCAAACTTATTGACCAGACCGGACACGTTCTTGATTTGAGATATGATGTTTTTAATTTAAATCTTTATGTAACATAATAAAGATCTTTTCGTATCTTCAAGCTCGTGACATAGTCATGGAAAGTAAAAAAAATATTGTTCTGCGTCGAATTTGGCGTTTTACAAATAATTATTTCTTGATTTAATTATAGGGTATTGTATAATGTACAAACCCGTAAGATCATTTATATAAAACAAAGAGATACTTGAAAGTGCCTTCAGAACAATATTGACACTATCCACTCTTGACAAAATCATAGCATAAAAACTTTGTGTGTATATAATTATTGACGAATACGGCGATCAAGAACTTTTGTTAATGCAGATGCAGTTAAAGGAATTGCAGCGAGAGCATATTATTAGGATTGTGTGCAATATTTATCAGATTGTGAATTGTGCACATTCTTGATCTGCTTAAAACTATTATCTGATTCCCTTGACAAAGTCAAGGCAGAATAAAAATAAATATCAATGATAAAATTATTGAATCTGATTCAGACTAAAAATCGAATTTCATCAAATTGATTGGTTTATTACCCAAATTAAATCAGATTATCAAACAATTTCAACAAATCGATGGAGTAAATGCTGATACTCAAAATAATAAAAATCTCATCGAAAATAGAATAAATACAGAACTACATAATAATAATTTTACCCATGACTTTGTCAAGGAAAATATAAATATATTATAACAAAATTTATCCTTTACTGATTAACGTCCGGATTTCAGGTAAATGGTTCCCAATCTTGACAAAGTCAAGGAAGTCAAAACTTATAATTTGATGGAGTTAATGTTACTCAAAAGTGTAAAAATCAGTCAGATTTTAAAATTTGCTGGGGTAAATAGTACTCAAAATTGTGAAAATCTTTCAGATTTTATAATTTGATGGGGTAAATATACTCAAAATTGTGAAAATCTTACTGAAAACATAAAATTTCATAATAAATATTATAATCTAAATTAAAAAAAATCTGAATCTAAATAAAAGTAAATCAGAATAAATATTATTATCAGAATAAACATTATTATCAGAATAAATATTAAAATCTGAATAAAAATTAAAATCTTATTCTTCGCTGATTATTGAATTTGCTGGCATGAATAGTACTCAAAATTGTGATGTGATGTGATGTGATGTGATTTTGATTTTTAACGTAGCTTTAACAATTTTTCAGTCATATCGCTACGATGTCTGCAATGTGGCAGTTTATAGTGATGTCTAGCACTGGGGCATCATGCCGCAGACATGTAGCATGATGTCCCACCCAGTCACATTATCCTGACACCGGACCAACCAGTCCTAACACTAACGTCTTAATGCTGAGCGCCAAGCGAGGCAGCTGTTAGTACCATTTTTGTATGTCTTTGGCATGACTCGGCCGGGGATCGAACCCACGACCTCCCGCATCCGAGGCGGACGCTCTAACCACTAGGCCACCGGAGCGGTACTCAAAATTGTGATCATTGATCAAATTTCATAATTTGTTGGGTAAATGAAAATCAAAATAATAAAAATCATACTGAAAACAGAAAAAGACTAAAAAATTACATAATAATTTCACAAAAAAAGAAGCATATTTCTGAATAAAGAATGTTCTATGAGAATAAAATTAAATCTGAATCAGAAGAAACTTCATAACTGGAATAAAATTATCAGAATAAATATTATAATCAGAATAACCATTACATGCATTATTATTCGTTAACACTTTCACTTTCACAACCACTAGTGAAATATTCATTTTCACAAACCGTTACCCATAAAAAGCTGAAACGCTCGCTGTTTCCAATAACTTTCACTTTCACGATCACTTCGGTCAATTGTGCTTTAATTTTTACTTTTACAATGGATCATTTCACGATCTGACAATATTTCTCAACTGTCTTACACGCGTACTAGTAATCTTTGTTCTTTCGTATTCGTGATCTTAGCTCTATGGCCGCAGTACATATAGTATCATATATACAGCATTATACATAATCTTAGTTCTATGGACGATGCAGTACATATAGTATCATATATACAGCATTATACATAATCTTAGTTCTATGGACGATGCAGTACATGTAGTAGCAAATATACAGCATTAGATATAATCTTAGTTCTACGGACGGCACAAAATATAATATTATCTAAGTTAATTGTATAACTTAACTCTATCGACGGCACAGCATACAAACGGGGCCCACTCTACGTTCAGTCAGCCTGCAATGTATCTGTTTTATTTTGTCAAATCATGGGAACAAATATAAAATGACTGCCTTACCTCGTTTTACTTGATAAAAATATTGGCAAAAAAGTTCATCGAAGTGCATCGTACACTTTGGGACGTAAGAATTTTGTGCCGTGGGAGAGAGGTATTATAGTCAATAAATGGACGGACCAGTAGAAAAAGGTGTACAATATTTTCTCAATGAGCAGTGCAAATTGGTTGCGATAAAGATGGGGTCATGCGATAGATAGATAGATAGATAGATAGATAGATAGATAGATTTTCTTCATGATAAGTGTTAATTGTTTGAGAGAGAGAGAGAGAGAGAGAGAGACTTATGTCACTTGTTTAGGTTCGAATAAACAGTAACACAAGAAAGAGTGAAAACAACAAGGTTTGAAAAATATGCAGTAATTTATTTCCCTGGAAACATTCTGTAAAAATGAAAAAATATGAATTTACGGTTTTTTAGAATCAAATCCAAAAATCCAAGAATAATCGAAGATTAATTTTAGTAGTCCAAATAACAAAATGTTCTACTGATTTCTAATTCGAATCCCGACGAAAAATCCAAGATGGAAGACGATTAAGTATGCTGCAATATGTAGTGTTGAAGTCTACAGTTCCTTGTAGAAACAAGAATTATCATTCCAGTTTCTGTTAGCTGAATAATATTTTATAAAGAAACTGTTCATGAGCACACGTATTTTCCAGAAAAATAACAGAATCAATTCTTTTGAATCCAAGTAATTTGAAATAACTCCAAATTAAGTAATTTGAAACAACTCCAAACAGCACAACATACGACTAACAGTTTAACAGCCCAGCTTCCCTAATATTAATTCTCCAAAACATGGGTTATATGGTCTTTCTAAAACGTAAACAAGGGGTTACGTGATCATCTTCTGGAAGGTTATAGAAGCAAGTACTTGTTACAGAACACGTTTACCCAGCGTGACACTGACGAAAACCAATCAATTTTACTCTTAGAAAAAGAAAAAAAATTGTTTACATCTTGAAGACAAAGTCCCCCATCATGACCTTGGAAACAACCAGTAATCTTAAAATAAATTAGAACTTGTTTACAGAGGTTGCTACAAATTCTGAAACAAGGTCAGGATTCAGATCAACACTTGGTGTTTATATACTAGCAGTTAAGGTCAAATTATTTTCTAAAAAAGTATCATCTCTAGTGAATAAATTTACATTGCAATATCATGTAATTAATTTTTTTATTAAAAACCTGACTAAAAAAAAACAATTAAAATAAATATATATTAAATCAAATGTAATTAAATAAAATACACATTACAGAGAAAGAACGGAATGGAGTTCAATATGTCGACGAGGCAACACATTTCCATATTTGGCCTTGAAGGGAATCAAAGTAATTCACTTGAAAGAGGGATACATATAATTTAAATTCAAAATTCGAAACGCTAAATATTACTACCAATCTTTGGCTTGGAAAACATTCGATCCAAGGTGTCACGAAAAAAAAAAAACTGACATTGGACCTGTCGTTTTCAAAAATACAAAGTCACAACTTCAAGAAATCCTTAATTCATACAGGTCAAATTCTTTATTTTGAAATTGTACTAAACTATTTCTTCTCTCAAAGACAGCTTTGTACTAAACTATTTCTTCTCTCAAAGACAGTTTTGTGCTAAACTATTTCTTCACTCAAAGACAGTTCAGATGCAATATTTTGCAGCAGTCCCCAGAGACACTCATGACAAATGTTAACAAAGGTGCATTCTGTTTACAATGTTTAATATGGGAGTCCTGTTTGTGTCATAAAAGTCCCACTATACTACTTGCGCTACGTTGCACAAATAAATACAAGATTGTACCTGTCTCATCTATATAACATTTCATTCGATCATTTCCAAGTTGTCGAGGATTCCCATAGAACTTATGCTACCTATTTTTTAACCTACATAAATACTTTAGTTTGCTAAATACAAACGCACCGTTTTCGTAATAGTAACCAAGAAACAATTTAACCACAATCCCTATAATTTAAATATGGCGGCCTAAAGTTATATTCCAGTTACGGGCTATAACCCTTTTACTATCTTTAACATGAGAGCCCAGTTTGGATATATTAGGCTTGAATTTTGAAAATAGTCTGTCTGCGATATTGTCAGGTATCGAGATTTTGTATCTTCTTAGCTCTATGTGTATGCATCTGTTGACAAGGACAGAGCTTGATACACATAAGGCAGAAACAAAATGAAGACAAAACATTAGAAAGTGTGTCTTACTATCATTCCTTTGTACACGTCCTATGTACTCTATCTGTTAGCAATGCTAATTTACGTTCAGTTAATATGTGGCCTTTGGGATATGTTCGGTTTGTAAAGTAGCTTTCAATGTAAACAGACTATACCCATATACCCGATTCGGGTCCATGTTTGGATCTTGTCACTTCGTGGTTAAACATTCAATATATCTTCATGAAGCAAGTAAAATTGCTAAATGTAGGCATAATAGAAACTTTTAAAGTACTGTTAAGGTCTTTTTAAGCCAGACAATGCTTTAAGACAAAAAAAATAATAATACAAAAAAACCCCAACAAAACACCAGTTTGTCCAAAGAGAAAGAATATTAACCGGAATCAGGGTGTTGCAAATATTTCAGCAATTAGGTAGTGTGGCGTTTTAACGTTTCATCGTTGTAAGGTAAATTACCTCAGATTAACATTTTGTTTTAAAAACAGTATTTTGCTATTGCATAAGAACAGTTTTTGACCAATTCAAGTTTGCTTGCCATTATACAGTCTTGTTTCATCATCCACGAAATAATTAGAACTATATTTTCATACACTCGGTTGTATTTTCATACACTCGGTTGGTAAATATATGTGTATTTTACTAGCAAATGAATACTTACTACAAAGTGAGTGTTCATTCTTATATAAAATTACAAAATATAAAATAACTATTGAAATAAAATAATTAAGGGTCGAGATAGGTTCGTATATATTGCCGTGACTGTGAAACAGGATAGAGTACGCTGCGTATCAAATATCCACATTCTAGTCTAGTTTGATACCAATGGCCCAGCGGCATAACAGCATTGAGTCCAGTTTTTGTTAATGAATGTCAAACGGCCCTCGTAAACTGAACATTTTATAAGCCAAGCTTTATGTTAGGAAAAACATATCGTATTTTCTATGCCCATTAAAACTGGGCTACACTGGGCTACGCTTATACCTTGCGCTCATCAAACGTTATTCATTGTGGTACACAGATGATTTGTGTTCACCAAAACTGATACAATGTGGTACAACTTTCTTTTATATCCCTGCCATTGGAACTTTCGCCGTTTCATAAATAGCTCTGACGCTAATAAACTAAACAGTTAAGCATATTTCTGAGCTTGTTTGGTAAACGTGCAGGCAGCAGCAGAGGGGGCGAATCGGACATTTTGTCCAATCGTTATTTTGCTTAATTAATACTTTCTGCACTCAACGATCTAGTGTCGTCAGCGCCTGGTAAAAAAAAAACGACGACGTCGTTGGGGGATCGTCGCGTCGTCATTTGGTTTAATTAACACCTTCTGCGCGCCGATCCCCAGCGTCGTCAGCGTCCGGTAAGCACATCGACGACCGCGTCGATGTCATCGCCCCCTCTGCTGCTAAGTGGTTATTTACAATGAAAATTATTTACAACTAACCGAATATTTGGTCAAGTCCGATACGATATCGTGTGCGAGGATCATGTAAATTTATCGTTACGAATCCATGTGGGGTCGACTGAGCATGACTAAAAAAGTTTCGAAAAACATTAAAGTCCATGTCACCGCCGCACCATGTCTGCCAAATATTTCGTAGCGTGTGTGTATCAACGCCGTTGAATACAGCAAGAATATTGCAGTTATCTCTGATTACTTTTGGAATCTGAGTGTATCGTTGAGTGACATATATCACGTCAGTGTTTTTATGCCTGCCTCTGGAAAATATCCTAGCTGGGTTCTTTTGATTGTCTAACATAACATCATCGTACACGACTAGATTGTTAACGTCGCCATCAATATCATCAATACCCGGTGCATCATTGATATCCGTAATAAACTCAATAACATTCTTTTTAGCGATCGCTGATGCATTCTCGTTGAAATCTTTCAACACCTCGTAGCATCGTTGATCATCTACGCTAGGAGCAACCAAATACAACTTATCCCACTTCATCCATCTCATTATTAAATTGAGTAACAATTGCGTCTTGCCGGATCCAGATGGTCCGATGATAATCATCCGGATCGAGTTTGGTAACGCTGCAACATGCTTAACTGGTTCTCTTGTTTTAGTCGCCGAAAAATCAATTATATTCATATCTCTATACATAAATTATGGATCTATATTGTGTGAAGTGTAGAGTGCGTACTGGCACAAATGATATGACAACCGTTACGACAAGAAATAACAGATCGGCGCTTACTGGTAAGTGTGTACAATGCGGTACAAAGAAATTTAGATTTATTTCTATTAGACCCGGAGATGTTTTAAAAAAAAGCGAGGAGGTGACATCGCAGCCAAATTGGCAAAACTCCCCGGAACACCGTGGGCAAAGTATCCAGGAGAAAAACACCTCCCAGGATATAACTACTGTGGCCCCGGAACACGATTAGATATTAGACTCGATGATCAAAATCAGCCCAAACCCGGTGAGTATCCAATAAACGCTATCGATAAGGCGTGTCATGCTCATGATGTTGCTTACAAAAGTAGCGATCTGCAACAGCGTCATATCGCGGATGTAAAATTAATTCACGCATTAAATGCTATTCCTGATAAATCCGTCAAAGAAAAATTGGCCTCATGGTTGGTAAAATCGGCTATGAAAGGTAAATTAATGATTGGCGCTGGTAATTAATAACAATCATCCAAGAAAAACGATGGATTCCATCTATTATTCTCCGAGAGGATACTGGAAGGGGAAGGCCGCAATTGGTAAGCTTGCAAGCGCTGCAAAGGTAACAAAGACCACTGCGGCTAATTGGTTATCCAAACAGGCTATATGGCAAATCTATCTACCACCGCCTAAACAAATCAACTTCTCGCGCTTTGATGTCAGCGTACCTAATGAAGTTCATCAGGCTGATATACTATTTCTGCCGCATGACAACGGTTACAAATACGCGCTAACCGTAGTTGATGTTGCGAGTCGATACAAACAAGCGGAGCCGTTAAAAACAAAGTCAGCAACTGAAGTAGCCGCTGCGTTTGAAAGAATTTATCGAAGAGGCCCTCTGCGCTGGCCAAATCTATTACAAGTTGATCCCGGTAGTGAATTTCGCGGTGCTGTTTTATCAACGCTGAAACATCATAGCGTCGCGATACGACGAGGTCATACTGCGCTACATCGTGATCAGGCAATTGTTGAACGATTCAATCGGACTCTCGCTGAACGGTTATTTGGATATCAATACGCGAAGGAATTCATCCAAGAAAAACGATCTCGTGAATGGGTTAAAAGGTTGCCAGGTGTAATTGCAGCGTTAAATAACGAGATTACCCGAGTAATCAACATGAAGCCCAGCGACGCGATTAAATACGAGTATATACCCGGAAAATTAAAAATAAATAGCGTTTCTGAGTCGATTCTTGGCGATGTCACTGTTAGATATCTATATGAACCAGGAGAGCTTGAAGGCGGTAAAAAAAGGGCTACCGATCCTATTTGGAGTGTTACCACACATAACATATCAACGATAACACGATCAACTGGTAGACCACCGATCTATAGACTGGATTCAATTGCTCCTCAGCGCGGATTTACACGCGAGCAACTACAAGTGATACCTAACGATACTCAATTACCCCCGCGTGGTCTTAACTAGCGCCGTTGCGTCTATTACACTCAAGACAGGTCAACCTCACATTGTTTTTGACATGACCGAGACTGTTATCGATCCTATCCACGGTAAATTGGCGAGTGTCTTTATCCGAATAACGCCAACTCATTATACAATTGCAACTTGCGCAGTGATTATTCTGTTGTTGTCGTAGCGAGATTATTAATTCGGCATCAATATCAAAACGCCGCTGTTTTTTTTTATCCTGTTGGCGGTAACCCGAGAGTTTTCTATCAATGACGCTTGCATCGATGGTGACTTTGTCGCCGGCTTCGTCAGTGACTCCGTCACCGGCTCCGTCAATAACAATTCTTCGAAGCTGATTTATCCTTCGTACTCTGGACACTGCAAGATAGACTAGATTCGACCATTCGATGCGATTATCAACTATCCAAACAATTGTGTCCGTGATGGTTAGTCCCTGCGAGGAATGTATTGTTGTTGCGTATCCTAGCGTCCACGGGGATTTATCAGCACGTAGCGCGTCCTCGACGACGCTGATATCAACGAGCACGATATCATTCAGCACGAGAATTTGTTTTTCTGTCCGGCCTGGAATTTCAACTTCAATGTTCTGCCGCCGTGTGTCCGCGGGTCTATAACATAACGGCACTGGACGCGTTGGAAACTTTTCCTTATGCAACGTAAACAACTTCCGCTGAAGTGTGTCTCTGACTATCTTTCTACTCGCTACAATCAAATCGTTTGGTCTCCATGTTTCCCAGAATTCATTTAACGGCGTTTCCGGAATCACCTCGCGAATTATTTCACATTGAATTCTATCCGGCTGTAATCTGATTAATTTCTTAACCTCGCGCAGTTGTTCATCAAGTGCTCGGTAATCAGTATCGGTTTCTTCATAATAGTCCACAAAACCCCTTAACCAATCATGTGGACCCTCGCCGACAAATGGTGGTGGTTGGCCATGGTCCCCACACATGATTACCGCTGTATTCGCGCGCAGCAACCACTCAAGAAACATTTGTAAAGTATCTAACGAAACAGTACATATCTCATCCCAGATGATAATGTCGGGAATAAATTTTTCACCCATTCGATCAGGAGTCCACTCACCGCCGCTGTATCGAAAGAAGCTGTGATAAGTAACGGCGTCAACATTTCGTTGTTTTATCTCTCGCGCTAGTCTATGAGTCGGTGTAAGCACGATTATACTTGCCCGCGTTCGAAATAATTCAATTGCCCGAGTCGTCTTTCCTGACCCGCCACAGCCGCTTAAATAAACCGTCTTGTGTCTACAAATTGGATCAGAACACGATGGTGCATTAGACCATTCTGACAATTTATCACCGCGTAAGTAGTTGTTCTCAACGGTGACATCTGCTGACGGGGAATAATCGCGTCGTATTTCATTTTTAATTCTCCATGTACCCCAACTCTCGTCCGGACTAGTAAACTCGGCTAAGTTTCCCTTATACGCTACGTCTATATAAAACGAATCAACGGCTACTCTAACCGCGGTATCGGGGAATCTATTTATCATCGAGAATAAATTGATAGCGGCATATCCCAGCATAGACGCCCTCAAATGTGGATACGCCGGGCTGTCTCCATCGCTGTAGGTAACAACTGTACCCAACCTCGTTCCATTGGACAAGAAAGCTGTTTTGCAGTTCACGTATCTATTTTTTGCCACTGTGTCCTTGATTACGAAATCATATTCTGCGTCATCTATAATCAGCCGTGAGCAATATCGTTTGTAGTCGTGGTTTTTTCCACCTTGTGTGAACTTACCAATTATTCTTCTACCGAGATCTTTTGCCTCGCGGTTTCGTTGGTTAAATATCCTCCTGGACCATTCGATGATATATTCCTCGTCGGCATCAATGTTTTTTCTGGACTCGTCAATTATGCTATCTAGACGCTCCGGTTCTGGTAACCAGACTTCAGTCTGTGCCCGGTATGATATAATCGCGTCACTGACAATCAACGAAACTAGCATGCTACAATCAATCATATACCGTAGCAGCGCTATTGGCAGCCATCTCTTTTCAGCCATGTGTCTACCGATCCAAATATAGCAACAGCGATGGAGTCCTGCCGCGAATTCAAATGATACTATGCGAGCGAATCCGGTTAAATCAAAATCAGGCAGTGGTCCATTAATAGCAACACGAGTCATTTCATGACTGGGGTGTCCAAATCGTCTAAAGTACTCAGCGGCGGATCCATACCCGAGAAAACTCGCTGGATAACAGGCAACCATATCAACCGAGATCATAGCGTCGCGGTTGTATTCAGTGTTCCATAGTCCACCGTGATAGTATTCCAAACAACTGGATTGTACATCCGGTAGAAATTCCCTGCGCGTTGGTCTCCACGCATTTTTCCTTGCTGCAACATGAGCTACAACCGATGGAATCGTAAAACAATTTGTTAGCAGTTGTTCATCATGCTCCTCAAATTCTATGGCGGTTTTTTTCATCCTGTTGTGAAATGCTTCAGTGCGATATAATTCACCGTTTGGTCTTACAAACTGATCAAAGGTATCCGCATCGTTTTCAGCGCTGCGAAGTAACCACATTGATACAGGGTCGTTTTTACACAAGTAGGCAATAGCATCAAATAGTTTCCTCTCCGCGAGAAAACCGTCCTTGGAGAATTGTTCTCCCAGGAATTCTTCGGGTATATACTTTACTGTTCTATCCCGTGGAAATATTGTGATCACGGGCGTCCATGCGTGTTCGTTATGATCAATAATTTTGATTGGGGCTCCCTTCGATTTATACTTCGATTCGTATAATACTTCACCGGTTATCGTTGTAACGGTTATTGGAAATCTCAGCGATGTTTCTAATCTCGCTATGTCGCTGATGGTTGCTCCACGCTCTTTTACGGTTAGTTCCCACTGGTTGATTTTGCTACGTCGTAAATCAGTCAATTTGTTTCCTCGACATGCATTTGTAAAATGCTCTATTATTCGTTCTGCTACACAATTTATCCCAGTTGACTGTTTCATCGGTTTCAGTTTTCCGATATCAGGTTTCTTATTTAACGGGTATATTCCATAAACAACTGCTGTTTCAGGATACGCTCGTTCATAGTATGGTTTGTCAATTCCGGTTAACAACCCCGGCTTGGAGTCGCGGCTGACAGTGACTGTTTTCTTGTCGCTGAGAACTGGTTCAAATTTATCACGCATGATCCAATCGCCTGATTCCACCCGGACAATGAATTTTACTCTGAAGAAATACCTTTTACCGTCAAGTTGTGATATTATCATTGCTGCGCGGTTGTCGTTCATGGTAGCATCAACAATGCCATCAATTCGAAATGTTGACCAACTGTGAGATGCGCCATCACGCTTGAATTCATTGATACAATCGCGTATTTTACTCAACAGGGTTTTATCGTTTATTAACGCTTTTGGTGTGTCCTTGAGGACTCTATCGAGATTAAACCTAATATTTTTCCGGGGTTTAATTGCTGCCAATCTCTCGAACTCATCCATATAATTAAAACAAGTATTTAAATGAAAGAATATAGTATAATGAATCACTGCAAATGGTTGATGATTGGGTCGACAACCCCGTGCAATAAATCATGTAGAGGTGAATTCTGCGGGTATCATTTACAAAGCGTTCGTAATGGTTCTCTTGGCCCCCTTCCGTGCTTGGTTTGCCACGTCGGTGTAAGAGGAAAATCACAATTGTGTATCAATTGTGGCGGAAAGCGATACAGGGAACTAAAACGCTATTATGACAAGCGAATTAAAAACGCCGTCATCAACCCCACCGCCGACTTCGTCATCAAAACCCCCCAAGACTACGTTGAAAGATTCATAATTAAACCAAATAATAAATTAGACAAGTAGTATTATTATACAAATGGACCAAGAATTTCAGCCGCATCCCCTGCTCGTCAATTACGAGGCATCTCGCGACGGTATTGTTAGAAATCGTAGACTGAAGAAGCCGGTTGGATGGAAAAACAATCACGGGTATTTAATGTTTACTGCTGGAGGGAAAAAATATCTCTGTCACAGAATCATCTATGAATGTTTCCACGGATTGATCAAAGATAGTCTCGTTATTGATCACATTGATTCTAATTATCAAAATAATAGACTGTGTAATCTGCAAGCCATCTCTCAGAGTGAAAATAGTAAAAAAGGCCAAACTGGTAAATACTCAAAGAAAGCAAAACCCGTAAAGTCATTTGATACAACAACTCACGAGGAAAAAATATTTCAGTCGATGAATGAGGCAGGAAAATATTTTGACATTTGTATCGCCTCAATACAATTTGTTGCAGAACGAATATATCAAACAGCGATCTCAAAAAAGACGGGTCATAGAATTCGATTTTCATATATAACATCAAAGGGAGATAACTCGTTTTGTGATAGCGTCGCATGACAAGAGTTACGTCCCTTGAAGTCTAATTAATGTTGCGTCCCTTGAAGTCCAATTAATGTTGCGATTAATTAATCATTTTACGATGAAAACTAATGAAATACACGCTATTATCTAACAGCTGTATTCTTTTTTTTAATGTTTTATTTGAGTATTTGGTTTCATTTAAATGCCGTGAAACACCATTAATAAGTATTTAAGGATTCAAACGATTCAAGGGAATTCAAATTAACACACACCTTGTGACTGACGCCGCTGTATTAGTCACTTTATATATAAGATGACTCGTTATAAGCCTGGGGCTTTCGAAAGCCAATTCAACTAATCAAAACTAACCCACGCTCTTGACCCGGGCGTGTGGTTGTCTTTTGTTCACAATCATGCAACCGGGTTAATTTAATTGGGTTGCTTTTGATTGGTTGAATTGGCCGTAGAGTTCCGCCCCGCCGTTTTATGTTTGTGCTGTCTTGTGCCGTCCCATCATCCATCAATCATTTCATTATAAATATATTCATCCTTAATTAAGTACATGTAGTGATGTCCCCCAAGCATATCTTCTGGGCGGTCTACGATGACGTTTGTCACCCTAGGCCTCCCTCCCGGAGATGTATGCTTTGGGGTTCCAAGATGTGAATGTCCTTAATTAAGTATATGTATATGCCTGCAATCTGCCACAACACTCGAGTGGAGATCTACGGCATTGTACCGTCCATGTATGCCTGCAATCTGCCACAACACTCGAGTGGAGATCTACGGCATTGTACTGTCCATACAAAAAACGGGGTCAAAAATGGCCCCAATAATTTTATTAAAATTTTTGATATTAGAAATAAGATGTTTTATAAGAATAATGAATATCGAAGACATCAATAATATATTAACTGAGATTTCAAAATTAAAAAATCAAGGAATTGAATTATCTGATGGTCTCGACAGTGAAAAAATATTATCCGATTATGAGATTATTAACGAACAGTCGAAACGGGGGCGTTTTACCCTGGCCCGCGAGTATTTTTTTATAAAACGATTACAACATACGATTAATGAGAACCTGTACCACAATGACGCAAATGCATTCATTGGACTATTTACTGCCGTTGAAATAATACGAAAAAAACTCGGACGTGTTTATGAACGACGCCGGGAGATTTCTAGTAAGATCAAAAACATTAGAAGGATTATAGACGAAAACTCCGTGGAGCTCCCGATGGTACACTCGGCGGAAAATTAGAAAATTGCGGATCAATTTACAATAATGGTAGGTGAATCACTTACTACTCGGCTAGCCAGAGAGCGGCTAGCAGCGCTTAAAAAGTTTATACCGTTACGAGACAGAGTGAGAGAGAAACTTCAAACGCGACAACAAATGCAAACCGATTTTACTGTTGGAAGCGAACAGTTATTTGCCCCGGTAACTAAAGCGACTAAGGATGTTACGGCGGCAACTGTGCCCGTTCTTGGTGCGCTTGAAAAGATAGCGGCAGATACAAAACAAACAAAAAGGTCTTTAGAAACACTCCCTGCAAAAATAGCGGCTGCTACAACACGGAGGCCACCACCACTCGCTATAACCGAACCACAAGAACCTTATGTTACAATGGCCGACGAAGAAGAACCAGGCGCCACCGCAAGAGAACCAGAAGAAGAAATACCCGAAGAAACACCAGAAGAAGAAATACCGGAAGAAAAAGAGGGGAATATACCCCGTATTGTACTCAAGAAGAGCACAATAGATCAAATTAGAGGCTTCAGCAACAGGGAAGAATTAATTAATTTTACTGCCAACAATTTTGCTAAGAACATACGAGATAAGAAGCATATCAATAGCGGTTACGAGAAAAATATAAAGTCGTTAAAGGACTGGGCAAGAATAGTGTATTTAGCAAGTAAACATAAAGATGCATTACCACATCGTAGTAAATCCGATTACGACGCATTCCACAAGGAAGTTAAGAGTATAACACCAAAAAAAGGAAAAGGATACTCTGTTGGTAAAGAATCCTACGGCGTTACCTGTCCTAATAGTGTTCTCAGTGATATATCACGGCTGGAAGTACTAATCGGAGGAAAACGAGCCGGAAATAACTCTACGGAAATAATCAATGAGGCCGCTGATATTTGCAAGCGGTTATTTGCAGGCGGTATTATGGACATTAATGCATATCGAACACTCATAGACGAACTCGTGGATGATTAATTGGAAAACTGGTGTTTTTATAATAAAGATGATTATACACTACAACCATGATAAACCAGTACTCGTCTACGTGGTAAACTCGCGATTGCCTGTTTACCGCGCGTACTATGGAGATGGTCTCGGTAGCACCATTGCGGGGTTATTTACAAGAATGGCTCCAAAAGTAGCGCCGTTAGCCAAACAATTAGGAATGAAGGCTATTGATGTTATTCGTGATAAGGGAATCAGCGCTATTGGAGACGTTGCCGGAAGGGCGTTTTCTGCCGCGCGAGACAAACTAATGTCGTTGGTGAAATTCAGGAGAAAAAAACAGAAACCACCGGTAATGCCATCAACGACAGTGATGCCTGCAAATGTCAGTAAAGTAATAAATAACGCCGTGGAAGAAAAATTAGAGTCGTTGGCGACGACTTCGCCATCCGCCGATGCGGCAACCAACGCGCTCATGAACGCGATAGCGGGGAGTGGTTTAAATTCAAAGAATTTACGACGAAAAAATCGCAATTGAAAACATCAACATGATAAATAATAGAATGTTTGCGCGTACCGCTGATCCCGCGTTTGATATGGACGCCCCAGTACGCAGGGATGATTCTGTCCGTGATTATCAATATTATTCTTATTATGCAGCGCAACCTGACCTACGATCGCGAATTGAACTTCAAGTCCAAGATACCAGTAAATATTTTTTGCCGTGTGAAGCGTTTATCGAAATCGAGGGAGAACTCGTGACAAATGCCGCCGATAATGCACCATACGCAGATGACCATCGTGTTCGAGTTGGCTTCGTCAACAACGGTATCATGGCGTTATTTGAGAGCGCCAGATATCTTATTGACGGGCGAGAAATTGAATCAATAGAACGCGAGGTTGATGTTGCAACGACGATAATTGGGTTGGCGAGATACTCGGATGATTATACAAGATCGGCGGGCCCATCTATGATGTTCGCAAAGGACTCCACCGATAACGCTGATCATATTCAGTACATCAACGTGCTGACACCACGAAATACCGCAACTGACCAGGATGAAGCAGCTAACCCAGACCGCAGAGCAAAACCAGGTGACAATTTCACTGTTATAAAAAGCACCAACAATGATTTCAATCTAGGATTCGCAACACGAGTAGGAATGTTGCAAGGACCACGCCGAAAGTTTTCATGCGCGATTCCACTCCATCACATATTCGGATTCTGCAGAAATGTCAGAAAAGTTGTCTATGGGGCTAAGCATACAATCGCGCTGACGCGAAGGGGCGATGATAACAATGCAATATGGCGTGCTGCTGGCGTCGCTGCCGGTAAAGTCATTTTAACTAAAATGGCATTGTGGATGCCGGTGCTGACTCCATCAGTTACCACGGAAGCACGATTGTTAGCATTTATGGAACAGGGAGGGAAATCGTTGTTGAGTTGGCTAGCGGTAACAACTGATGCTAAAGAGGATAACGTCGCCGATACGTTTACATGGCACCTAGCATCAAAACAGGGTGTTTCAGCCCCGCGTCATATATTCATAGCGCTACAGAATAGGGAACGATTGGGTAATCAAGAACGCAGCCATATGATATTTGATCGATTAGGAGTCATGGAGGTTTCGCTGAGAATAAACGGACAACAGGAACCATCCGAGGATATACAGCTTAATTACGGTGACAACCATGTCGCACGTGTGTATCATCGATTGCTGTCATATATGGGTCGTGATCAAAACGTCGACACCGGTTTGCAAATATCACAACTTGATTTTAAAAACCTGTATCCGATTTATTACTTTTCGTTGGAACATCTTGATTTAACGAGACAATCCGTCGTTGATATACACTTCCGAGCTCGTATAGCCCCGGCTGGTGTTAATTATAGAGCGGTTGCTGTCATTCTCAGCGATAAATCAATGCTGTTGGAAGGCGTTGGTGGACGAATGAGAATCGTTGATGCGCCAGTGGAAAACATGTAATTGAAAGCATAAACGCGTTTACAATAAAATGTCGTATAGTGTCGTCAGTGTAGAGTTGACTGATGGTCAAGTCAAGAAATTACGATCAAAGTCGGCTAAACAATGCGGAACCACAATAACGCTGAAGCCGTCACAGATGGCAGGTGGTAATCATAAGATATCGTTGACGGCGCGTCAAATAAAACATTTCAATGATGCGATGAAGAATAAAAAGGGTGTTCAAATAGATTTCTCGGCCGCAGCAATTAAAAACATGGAAAAGACCGGTGGGATATTTCCGCTGTTAGCTGCGATTCCGGCATTGATTGCCGCGGCCGCACCAGCAGTGGCTAAGGCGGCGGCGTTAGGAGCCGTTGGTACCGCGGCGGGGATGGCATTGAAGAAGGCAACCGGGAAAGGCTACAAAAAAAAACGACCCGTGGCCGGAAAGGGTCTAAGACTACCGGGAACCCCGTATTCATGGTACTCGGGAAAGGGTCTAAGACTACCGGGAACCCCGTATTCATGGTACTCGGGAAAGGGTCTAAGACTACCGGGAACCGTTTATTGACTCGGGAGTCAATGACTCCTGAGTCTATGACTCCAATGTCTAATTTTGATTTAATAGATGCCGCAAACGCGCTAGCGATAAAAAACTTCAGAGGTGTTTTTATGAGGGATCAATTACCGGCGGCACCAAGAAATATTGAAACCGGCATAATTAACCTCGATGGGTCCTCCGGAGCGGGAACTCATTGGGTTGCATACGCAATTGATCCGCGTGCGATCGTCTATTTTGATTCATACGGGTTAGCCCCGCCGAAAGAGTTCATGCGGTATGTCCGGGCGTGTTCAGCCCCGGCGTGTTCAACCCGGGTTTTTTATTCCACGCTGCCAACACAGCAATTGAGTGACCCACCGATATGTGGCCGTGAGGTATTGAACGTACTCGCGGCGATTTCATCATCGCGAAAACCACCTCATGTGGTTGTAAACGAATACACTAGTGGGGTCGTAGAAGCTCAACGGATTTTAGAGAATAACATTTACAATAATAATGATTGATATCTGGGGACGACCGGTTTCGGCGCTGAAAGAATACACGGAAACGGCCGCCGCCGACATAAAAAAACTAATTGAGGATGAAATCGCTGATATGTTGAATCTAACAAGTGTTGACCCGGGCGAAATAGTTGTATTTCAAGACCGCCAGGGTAAATTGAAATCCGGTAATGTGTCACTGAATGACGTTTTAATACGACAGCGTGATGCCGCCGAGGACACTATCGCGCTGTATACCAGCGACGGACGACTCAAACCGGGTGGACATATATCAGCGGTGACGGATAGGGTAACATTAGTCCAGGACGGTTTTACAAGGTTAGATAGATCGGTGACCGAACTTGACGCGCAGGTGAAAAAATCTGTCGCCGAGGTGAAAAAATCTGTCACCGATATACAACTCACTACCGCTAGTTTTTTTGGAACCCCGACGGTAACCGAACCGAATCTTGCAACAATAAAAAATACTATTTTGGAGTTTACGACGCTGTCGGGCCAATTTACCTCGTTACGAAAAAATGTTAACAGGATCGATGACAACTTTGATAAATTCCTTGGTAAAAAAAATGCCAAACCGGATGAAATCACAATAACTATAAATGATATCACTGCGTATGGACAGGAAATAAAAACAATCAAAACTGATGTTGCAACAAACAAAAAGAGTGTAGACGCGCATGAACGGGAAATAGAAATAATCGGCGCTAATGTTGCAACGATCATAAATAATGTAGACTCGCATGGACGGAAAATAGAAACAATCAAAACTGATGTTACAACGATCATAAATAATATGGACACGCATACACAGGAAATAGGAACAATCAAAACTGATATTGAAGCGAACAAAAAGGGTGTGGACGCGCATACACAGGAAATAGGAACAATCAAAACTGATGTCGAAGCGAACAAAAAAAATGTAGACGCGTATTGGCGGGGAATAGGATTAATCAAAACTGATGTTGCAGCGAACAAAAAAGGTATAGACGTACATACATATGAAATAGGAACAATCAAACTTGATGTTGCAGCGAACAAAAAAAGTATGACCGAGAATACACGGGAAATAGAAACAATCAAAACTAATGTTGCAACGAACAAGAATAATATAGACGCGAATTTGCGTAGAATAGAAATAATCAAAACTGATGTTGAAGCGATTAAAGACGGACTACCGAGAATAACAGAGCAACTCGAAACTAATATTGAAGCGAACAAAAAAAATGTAGACGCGTATGGAGGGGAAATAAAAACAATCAAAACTGATGTTGAAGCGATTAAGGACAAACTACCTAGAATGACAGAGCAACTCGAAAAAATGAAAACACCTCATGGGATCATCGGCAGTGGCGTATACACGGTTCAATACGGATCATTCGATTGGACTCCTACGCGTAATGCAATAGATGTCACCGCAATTGTTAAGGGTATTTATCGATTGACATTGATTTCGGCGATGCAGTTCAGTATATCATCGCCGAGTTCATCCGGGTTTAACAATACAATATCAACAATCATCGACAAGGATACAATCGAACGGTTTATAATTAAAGCCGTTGATAGCAGTCTATTTAGGGCAAACATCACATGGTATGCGGAATTTGTAGTGGATCTAAGTAATTAAAAACACTAGCTCTTTTAAAATAAAAATGACCACCAAGGAAATTGAATCAGAGGTATCACCGACGTCACATCAATATCGATTCGATACCGCAAAAGAATTTTCCGCGAACTTGAAAACGCTTTCCGAACAATACCGTGTAAAAATAAAAAAATACCGTCGTAAAATAACCGCCATCGACGCGGTCGTGTACTCGGTGTCGGGTATAATAGCCGGTACCGGTGTTATTTTATCCACGGTAACCACGATAGCCCCGATCGCTGTTCCAATCGCTGTCTCCGCAATGACAACAGTTGCTGGAGTCGCCAACGCAATCACTAAAAAGATATCATCGTGTTTTCAGAAAAAACTCAACGAGTATACAGTAAAACATCAAATAGTATCCGACGCATACTCGAAATTATCCGGGTTGATCTCGTTATCGATTGATAATTTGTTCGTATCCGATGTTGAATTCTCCACGATGGTCCAGTTGTATAGCTCCGCGATGTCAAAAATCGAGGATTTTCAACTGGAAGCCGGAACCACCTCAATGGGCTCTGGTTATTAATATTAAACACTAAAGACAACAAATAATAATAATGTCACTGAACCCCGAAGGGTTTCAATTACTTCAGCGGATCGCGGAGAACACCACTCCGGTACAAACAAATATGATATCGATAACATCAACGAAACCCGAATTCAGTGTAAACTTTCCATCACCGGTTCCAGTGAAGGAAATAGCGCTGGCAAAATTGCGAGTATATCACAGTTGGCCTAATATTCGAGCGGACGCATTTAACGGACAACAACCTAATAACTCGCTGGTTTTTGCACGGAAAAATAAACCCGATGGAACCCCAAACTGGGAGGAGGTTACAATACCAACTGGGTCATACCAAATAGAACAAATCAATAAAGAATTTCAACGCAGGATAAAATCGATCACAGGAAAGGAATCAAAAATCGCTATTACGGTTCATGAACCGACGTTATCGTCGACGATTGAAATAAGCACACCGGGGTATATGGTTGATATTTATAACAGTTCAATAAGAACCATACTAGGATGGCCTAAGAATCCACCTTATGAAAACCCCGAGGGCAAACAATCGTATCATGAGATTAATCCCAATTATCGAGATGTTTTGTTTGTTATGAAAAACTCGTCACCCCCCGACTGGTTTACATTTCAAGACAGGAATACCATGTATTGGTATTTTAGGTACGAGAAAACTCCTGGATCGGTCGTCGAGGTCGAAGTTAATTTAAATGATATCGATAGGTTTTTTATCGAGATTAATCGTATTTACCAATCACAACTAGAACAGCTACGGGAAACAAAAGCACAAAAACACGTTGAGGTGTTAAATCAACTTATATTAGACATGGAATATATCAATGAAAGAATCATCGGGGTAATATCCACTAGCAGAATTGATAATAAACAAAAATTCCTAACCGAGTATAATATCGCAGAAGCCGATTTACCCGATTTTAAGTTTCCAAGATACAACACGCCAGAACTAAGAAAGTCTCTTAATGATTTTATCGGTCCATCAACTTATATCCTCAGACACGATAACGGGGATGATGGTAGGCATATTGCTCCATACAACGTAAATATCGCATCGGTGATAGCAATCAATCTAGTGTGTGATGTTATCGAAGGGAGTTACCAGGTAGATACCAATCAATCAAATCAAGCTCAACAGGGATATATCCTTTATTCATTTTCACCAACAGCCCCTCCGGGATTTTTAATCGTTGAGAATCCGATTAATCCGGTCTATATGCGATGCCATGATCGGTTTTTAACGAGAATTAATTTTAAACTCACCGATCAGTCAAATAACCTAATTGATCTACAGGAGGAGGAGTTAGTGATCACTCTGTTTGTAAGATCATTGTAAATAACCACTTAGCAGCAGAGGGGGCGATGACATCGACGCGGTCGTCGATGTGCTTACCGGACGCTGACGACACTGGGAATCGGCGCGCAGAAGGTGTTAATTAAACCAAATGACGTCACCATCGTGTAGGATGGACCGTCGTCGTTTTTTTTTTACCAGGCGCTGACGACACTAGATCGTTGAGTGCAGAAAGTATTAATTAAGCAAAATAACGATTGGACAAAATGTCCGATTCGCCCCCTCTGCTGCTCAGGCTCCCTTTTTGAATCATTTTTGAAAACTTGTATTTTTTCTTCTTCACGAAATAAACATTGCGAAATCTGGTGCCGAGATTCTTGACAAGTATAATTTAAAAACTTAAATAGGTAGGAAAGATTATGTTTTGCATTATTTCAGTACAGTCTGATCAAAATTAAATTTTGTATAAGGATGATTGGTTAGCACCATTACAAGTGTGATGATAACATGCTGATATAGACTACTGTTGATGAAATAATAATAGCAAGGTAGAGTAGGATCATCATATGCAGCAGTTTGAACATGCTTCTGTTTGCATGTTTTTGCTGTTTTAGAAACGTAATTGTGACTTTGACGACAATCCAATGTGTAAGTTTTTTTTTATTGTGCGTGTCTCGTGCTTGTTTGTAAATCGTGTATAACGTGGACGTGAGTGCATATACACACTCTGGGAACACTGTTATAAACGGCGACGTTTTTCATTTGCACATGATTTTATGATCTACTTGGCCATACATTTTATTTACTTCTGCCCGCTCTCATGTATCCCCTTATATCTATCTACCTATGACGGTCTTGTTGTTTTTGTACTAAGCCGAAATACTATCATTGTTTGGAGGTACATTATGGTATATGATAATTTCATGCAAGGTCAGGGTACACATTAGCACTATACTATTAGTTCATTATAGTATTTCTTCTGATGAGTGAAAATTATATTAGAGTTACCGTATGTGGATTTAGTTGTAAGAAAGTTTACTACAGAAGAGAAACTATGACTTGATTGTAATGCGTGAATGTAAATTCTGCAAGGAAAACACTTGCTTGACTTAACACTTCAACTACAGCGTAATACTTATTTGAAGTGAACTGGTATAGATGGAAGTAAATTGGCTGTCAAGTCGGTGAGGAAAACACTCACAATGACTTAGACAACTAATACATTATAAAATAGAAACATAACTTACATTTTTTAGATTGCTAGAATAATCAAGCATTGTTGAATTGAATTTAGAATGTCAAGTCGGTGAGGAAAGCACTCACAATGGCTTAGACAACTAGTAAATTATAAAATAGACACATAACTTATGTTTTATAGATTGCTAGAATAATCAAGTATTGTTGAATTGAATTTAGAATGTCAAGTCGGTGAGGAAAACACTCACAATGACTTAGACATTTTATTTCCCTAAGAACTTTGTTGGACCTATAATTTAAGAAAAAGGAATTATATATTTGTAATGTAGCGAAACTTTTCTGTATGTCTTTAGCTTCATAAAACTAATTTAATAAAGAAAATAAATAAAGAAATGAATAAAAGTATTGGCCTGTGAGGACAACACTCACTTGACCATATAACTGAATTTCAAATAACAAATGATAAAACAATATCTAGTTTACTTATAAAAATAAATTAGAAATGACTAGAATGCATATTTTTTGGAAGAGAGAAAGGAATTAAAAATAAAAAATAAAAATAACTAAATAAAAATTGATTTGCACTTAAATAAACTTTATAAAAATATTCCCTGTCCAAAATATTGCCTAAAGTTACATAATTCTCTAACAGACTAAACAAAATTAAAAATATTTTAAAAAATAAAACTCACAATAGCTGTGATGTACCTAGTTTGATGGCTGCAAGCTGACTGAACTCTCTCAAACAGCCCACAAAGCCTTATATACTCCTGACAAAACCCACAATCAACAAAACCCACAACTTCCACAAAACCCACAACGCACACAAAACCCACAGTTCTAGCAAAACCCACAATTTTTGTTGGAATATTCAAACCAGCATGCGCTAGTATTGCATGTGTATATTTAGTTAATTTTCACAATGATTATTTATAGAAATTACCAGCTGGATATTTTACACATTGCTACCTTGCGATTGAATTGCCCTAAGTAAAAAAGGAAAGAGAGAACAAAAAAAAAAATCAGTTTTGTATGTCGCGGCACATACCGTGTTAATCTGTCGCTCATAGCAATGGTTCGGAAACCGTGTTATGCACTCTTACAATATTACCGAGGTAGACTGCATGACAGGTTAGTCAACCAGTGTATGTACCAAAGAAATAAAGAAGAGGAAAAACATACTTAAATGCGATGACTTATACAAATGAAACATCAGGGACTTTAAATACATTGAGTGTGTATTGTACAGTATTAAGCGGTTAACTAGAAATAGTCATTAATCGAATTATCAAGGATGCCAGCCGCCAGCATGATACTCCTTACTTTTCGCTATCACAAAAACATGTAGACTATACCAGCTAATTATTAATCGACAAGTAAACAAAACAAAGGATCCTAGAAAATAGTAATGTCAACTCATTTGAGCAATTCACTGCTAATGCACTGATTTATCATTTAAAAAAGAAATCTAGACCGAATTTGACGGCTTGTATGAATAGTGTTTACCGTATACACGCATGCATACCTCACTCCCTAAATGCAGGTTATTAAACTATATATATATATATATCGACAAAACTCCCTATACACCAGTTGTAACACACCGGAAAACTTGACATGGGAGCACTCAATAGTGACAGCATCGCGTGATTGTTTATTTAGCTGCGGAATGAGTAACGTGTTCCTTAGGCATGGAAATCAAATGAAGTACATCTGCTGCTATGTTCTTCTCCACATAGAAGCTTACAACAAGGATGGGTCTATTTTGAGAGACAGAGGTTAGGAAACAAGAATTTAGAAATGTAAAGTTACTGAATTGTAATACAAAAAGTGTTCCCATGGTCCACCCCACATTATATTGCCTGTAAGAAATAATATAATAACATTGTTAATTATTATATCTGTTGCATAACATAAATTACGAGTTAAATTTGTTATACGTGTACAATGTTGTGGGCATGACTTTGCTAATTCAATATTGCAGCTTGCTAAATGGTCACTAAGTTGTTACTCACTTTTTCCTGTAGACTTTCAGTATCTCTGAGCATCAAAACAATTAACGTGTCTGGTCTTTTTAAAAAAATATATTTTTTGGCTCAGATTTCGTGTATCAGTACAATTTCTGGTACTGGTTTGGAAATCCACGCTCCCCGATACAAACGTACAAGCTAGCCCGGATCATTGGCAATACTAAATACCCCCCTATACTCTGATTTGATCAGATCAACAAGCCTTTGTTTGCACCATTGCACACAACTCAAACATGTATTAATGAAATGTACATTTTGAACACGTGCACAATTTAGCATTATCATACGAAGTGGGTATCTACCAAATGAGCACGGCTTGCTGTTTATGATGATATACATCAGACATTTTCTCATGAGTAGTATCTTGAACACTGAATATATATTGTATTTGGTCAAAGTTGTTTCTTACGCACTATAAATTGCATTAGTTAATGCTGAACTATATTCCATTTCAATTGTTTTTCATCAGTACATTTCATGAAGTTAAATTCCTACACATTTAATTTGAGGAATGTCCTAAATCTTATTAGTTTCAGTTTCTCTGCAATGATACCCTTCTGCATCCCTTTAACACATTAACCCCTAGCTACGAGTTATCGTGGCAGGAGGTAGTAGCCTAATGCCGAGCTCTGTAGCGTCATGGTCATGCATGAGACACTAACGTGGGTGGTATTATAGAAAGGTAGACAGATGTAGCTCTACAATAATACCAAATAATCTAGAATATCTAGTTGTACTACAAAATACAGAGGAAAAAACCTCATTTTTGGACCCGATTTTTGTCTACTCAAAATTAGCCCGTGGTCCGAATCCGATTTTGTGTCCGGATTTTGGACTTGTTCGTCTCAGATCTAAGGCAAACCGATACGAACTGCAAACAGACAGATGAACCTTTGCAAAAAGTAGGATAAGATGGGCATTTGGAATAAAAAGTGGTCTCGATACAAAAATAATGTCTCCATTTAGCAAAAAAAAAAAAAAAAAAAAAGAACTCCAACTTTTACCTTTCTGCTCATGCGCGAGACAAATAGCCAATGAAAAACGATGATTCTAACACAACTAGACAATATGTTATTGAAAGATCACCTGAGATTTGATGTTTTCGGATCTATTCAGAAATAGCTTTCAAAATGTGTTTCCTACTCGAATTTCAGGCGAAAACGACAAAAACCTCCAGGTATTAATGAGTTAATAGATAAGGCATGGTTCGCATCTGATCATTGCTAACATAAGTTTAAGAATGTCCTGTCTGCATGAAACTATCGATATAGTCTATATTTCTACAAGACAAGGTTTTCTTGATCCCAATACACAGGTAAAACATTTTAGATGTATAGGTGCAACATGAACATATTGCTCTCTCTCTCCTCACATCATATCGCTGGCAAAGATCTTTGTTACCTCAAAACGCTTAGAAACTCTTTCGTACTAAAAACTGGACTCCTTGACGGTCGAGGCTTCATGTAATATATAAGGAGAAAACCAACAAAGCCTCCTCTTCGTAATTACTTTCCACGCCCATGAACTATACTTAAACGGAGTATTCAGAAATGTTGGCACCAGACTGAATCCTCTGACCGTCTGAAGAATACATTTCAAGACGTTCCTATGGCTACAAACCTAGCAATCTCAAGGACCATCTGGTACGTAACAAGGTAACTTCAAATAAGGCTGCAGATACAGGCTGCAGATACAGGCTCAGATTGCTACAAGGATAAGTGTTGCCTAATTGGACAGAGAACTAATCAATAAACAATACTTAAAGATGTAGGTCATTTAAATAGTAATGACATAGGCCCTGAACGAGTATAATTTGAATGACAGACATCCAAAAGTGTCAGATGTATCAGACTACGATTCACACTTGCTTATCGAACCGTTGACGAAAATAAAGCCAGATCAAGTGGTTAAAACAATTCAGAATAACGTTAAAGATACGTCTTGTTTTGTAACTGTTTCATATTCAGTAGATGACAAGGAATTTCTTAATAGATCAGGTTTCTACATATAAGATTTGGTTCATGGTATACTCATTAAAATAAATTGTAAAGGATCTTAGCGATGAAAAAGTTCATGAAATCATGCAACATTGTAAAAACATGAAGTCAAAACATTGTAGTGAAAAGCTACCTATACGATATATAGGCGTAAAACAGTTCAAGGAAATTTAAGAACTGACAGTAAATAAAGTTGATATCAATTCCTGAGAATCAGTTGCAACAGGCGAATATATATATATATATATATATATATATATATATATATATATATATATATATATATACGCAGTTCGAGTTGACATATTTTAGTGACGTGTTTGACTATTTCGTCAAGACAGATGCTTTAGAAAGATTTTCTCCGTTTTGAAAAGTTAGGCAATGTCAGCATGATATTCGGACGCGAATTTCTCGAAATGAAAGGAAATAAGTCATCCTTCAGTTGGAGCAATTCTACTGTTGGCAAAAATTTCGTTTTAGACTGGTTACTCGATTACATGGATTTAGTCCCGTACCTTGCTATTATGGTCACGAGAGAGAGAGAGAGAGAGAGAGAGCTATATTCTCTATCTTAGGGCGCTTGCCTATTAACTGGAAAGCATAATTTAGAAGAATCAGATGGCTAATGAAGAAATCGATTAGGAGAACAATTGCATACACATTGCTATAAGTCCTGAATGGTTGAATTGAAATTGTAGCAAGATTAAAAATATAATTAACTGTCTGTATCACGCACAGGTTAACTCCCTTGCAGCAACGGAATAAATAACAAGCTCTCTTTCAAGATTGATTGCATCAGAGTTAGAAACAGTCCGTGCAAAGAACGTGTGAACAATCCCCGATTTCAACGAATTCTGCAATCTGATTCAGACTTGGTCCGGGCCTAACTGTAAAAGATGTTTTGTGTCTCTCTATTTAGCGGTTAACGGCAGCTCAGCTTCAATATTGGCAACATCACTGAGATGCTCAGACCTCACTCCTGAACACAAAACGTCTATTTTTAATTATTCACCTTCTTTGGTCCAAAATTTTAACTTTTACCACCTTCTTTGGTCCAAAATTTTAACTTTTACCACCTTCTTTCTCTTGATATTATATGCCTTCTGCAATGTGCGCCTTTATATGCATGCTGTGTTCCTCTGTGTTATACCCGGCATTATGGATGAATTTAACAATGCATTTCTCATATTTCTTATTTAAATTTGTTAATGCACTCGCTTCCGGTTTGGGATACACATGTGTATACGTAGAAGCAAATATTTGCATGTTATGTACTGTTTTATTCCCTTTTGATCTGACGTTGCCGTTGTTATTGTAATGTATAGAAGTACACTGATCGGCTGTAATATGTACCAGCTGTACCTGTCTTTTAGATCGTGAAATATTAATATTATGTCATGTCTGTAAAACAGAGCAAGTTCTTTTTACAAAATTATTTTACCCACACCATAGACGTTAAACAAAATTTCTTGTCTCTTGTATCATGTAGATGTATTCTGCAGTTATATCAGTCCCCTTAAAAGCCATAATGAAAGAAAGCGTTTACCCCCTACCTCAAAGAAAATCCCTCTAAAGCTTCGCAAGCAGCAAACAACAAGTAAGGCATGGTTAAAATGACGATATAGTATAACGCATTTTATATTGTTTTCTTTTGTCTCTCATTTATCATCTTGGCTATATTATATGTGCAATACTTATAAAAGTAACGCCATAAACACATCTTATAGACTGGTATGCCATATATATTTGGCCTGAGTATGATTCCTTCTAATATAGTTTTGTTGGGTTGTGTTTTGTTTTCTTCTGTTGTTGTTGTTGTTGTAGGGCTTAACGCCATTTTTCAGCACAAGATAGGCTATACATGGCGGCCAGTATTAATGGTGGAGGAAGAACCCGGAAAACCCCCGGAAAGAACCACCGACCCACGAGAAGCTACTGGCAAGCTTTCTCACATAACCACATTAGCCGAATCCGAGACTCGAACCTACGCAGACAGAGGTGAGATGGCAGTGATCCGTAACGGTGAGCGCTTTAGACCACTCGGCCACTCGGGGCCCCGTTTTCTTCTGTAAATGGTTTGTTTAACATTTACGATGACATATTCATTGCACACAAGTATGGACAGGTCAAATGTAATAAGTCAAGTTTAGGGTAAAGACGCTGAAAATAATGCCTTTGTAACACTTTATAAAGAATTAATGACCTTCATTATGTCTAAAATGAGGTTTATATGCACTAACCTTTCGCTATAATGATGAGCGTCTAATGTCAGAAAAAAGAACGTATTAAAGTGTGGTGCTTTTATGCTGGAGTATTGAAGTCTTCGTTAATAAAACTAAGGTAAATGTTTAATCTTTTGAATGAAGTAGTCAACAAATTTAAATAGCGTTATCTAACTGGATAGAAACAACTATCTGAAATCGAATTAATAGCATAGACAAAATAAATATGTCCAAATATGCACACACGATAAATAAATATCTACAAATAAACTTGCCTTAAAGATGTAATGATTTAAGCAATCATTTATCTTAGACATTCGATATTGGATATTATTGGAACCAACACTGTTGAAGTGAAGCAATAACCTGTGTTAAGTGCACATTGCCTCGCCATGCAAAAAGTGCTTACATAGGAAAAGTTTAAGTGCGTGTTAAAAAAGGCGGACACGTTTAAGTGCATTTTAAATAAGGCGGACAGGTTTAAGTGCATTTATACTAAGGAGAAAAAAAGCGTACTTTGGAGCTATGCCATCGTCTCTCGTAGACGGACGGATGCCAAGATACTAAGGAGAACAGGTTTTAGTGCGTTCTAGATAAGGAGGACAATAATAAATGCATTGTAGATAATGATGACAGGTTTATGTGCAATTCAGATAACGTGATTACAGAAACAGCCGCGTCTTGCACGTTTTAGATGGTGGGTAGATATCTTTGTAATTAGAGCTCTTTTCTCCAAGCAATAAACAAAATTTAGTTAGTAATTAGTAAATCTCTTTTTATAGGTCAACGAGATGGCAGAAAACGATGTCAATGGAAGAACAAATACATTTTTAGCCCAATATTTGTTTGGAACAATGTAGAAGTGGTCAGGACGCAAGAAAGTTTATTCATTACATTTGTTGTACATATTATCGTAAGATTAGCCGACAAAATGTTATATCAATACGGGTTTGTATTTGTTTTTCGGGGCTAAATATTATTTTCTTAGTCTGATTAATGCTTAAAGCAACATTGTACAGGACTGGTTCAACCACCTCTTGCGGTGTTTCGTGTCATGTACTATCTCAAGTGAGATGTGTATATTGGAGCAGTCACAAGCGTGTTGCTTCCAAGGCTGTATTTCTTAGAATGACTCATATAAGCAATCCACAAAGCGGGTCCCTAACAGCGCATGCATATACAAATTCGAGAAAGATGTACACATGATGTAGATTGTATAGTCCATTTCAATAATGCAACATTTCTCTTGTTTTGACAAAATAAAAAAAAGTTGTTTTATGTTGAAGGTAACTTATAAATCAAAGCGACGAAATCTAAATAATTCTGTAGAAATAGTTATTTTTAATGATAAAGATTTGACATAAAACGGTATATCACATAATGACAATGCATACGCAAGTACTGTCCAAAACATATTAATGCGTTAATAATATTGTTCGTACGCATCTTGGATAACCATTAACATTTTTTTGATATACTTTAAACAATCATCTTCCTTGTCGTGTATTTATCAGTTGTTAACAGTCTCCGCCGTTCCACATAAACGCCACTCCTTAGCATGTAAACATTTACCCTCAAGTTACAGTTCAGTTCTCTATCTATAAATAAATTGAAGTCTTACAGAAAAAGTTACGGAAAGTAGTTCAAGAAATTTTGCTGATTTGTGAAAATAGTCTTTTGGTTTTGATTTCGACTGCTGCATTTTCTGTTGAATATTATTTCGGTCAACGGTCTGTGGTTTGTGAAGTTTATTTGTAATGGGTATTATGGATTTTGATCTTCTATCAAATAACATCTGAGCTGGTGTATAGCCACAATCCAAAGGCGTATTTCTATAGTATAACAAGGCTAAATAAGGGTCCTGCTTACTGTCCTGGCTTTGGTGAGCAATTTCTTGGCAATCGAGACTGCCTTTTCTGACAAATCATTAGACATTGCATGTAAACGACTTGACGTCCTGTGTTCGTAACCTCATTCTTTCCCCTAAGTTTTTGCGAATTCTTGGGATGAAAATTGTTTTCCATTGTCGCTGACACTGACATCACAAATTCCGTTTCGTGACATGTGTATTTTCAATTTCCTGATAATTGTGATACTTTGTGTGTCAGGCAATAAGTCTATCTAAAAAAGTCGGCTATAATAATGTACAATCATGAAATGATTTTGTTCCATCAAATGCAAACAGGTCAGTACCGTTTTTTATATGGCCATTGTGGGATGTCATGTGGGATTTGAAGTTCCTTAGCATTGGATTTGCGGTAAGTGAGACTTACTGAGCGTTTTATCAATATGTTTTGTGATTTCTTTGGACATGTCTGGCCAAAAGATGCTATCTTTCGTGCGTTCTAATGTCTTGTTTACTCCCAGATGACCAGTGTGCACAGCTCGTATCATCTTCTGCTGGAGACCTTTGGTGAAATTTAATCTTTGCCCTCTGAAAATTAAGTCATCTTCTACAGATAGCTCATCACTTTGATTCCACAGCTCAAGCACATCTGGATTGCAGTCAGCCCGTGTACAATGCCCTCCCTGAGGTATAGTCTTTATCAAAGTTTGCATCTGCGGATTAATTTTGATAACGCTCTTCAGACATTCTAACCGTCGATCTGTGACAAACAACTGTTGTTTGATCGTATGTAGTAAAGGCTGAGTCCTTCGATCAATCTTGGGTATGTGTCTGGAAGTGGTTGTCTTGATAAATAATCACTAATGGGCAAATATTTCCCTCGTTTTTGATGCACTTCAATATCGTACTGCTAAAGCTGCAACATCAGGCGTTGAAGGCGTGGAGAGGCTGCTGAAAGGGGCTTCCTCATGATCGACTCAATCGCTTGTTATCTAAGTGCACCCGGGGCCCGGAGTGGCCGAGTGGTCTAAAGCTTCTCCGTTACGGATTACTGCCATCTAACCTCTGTCTGCGTGGGTTCGAGTCTCGGATTCGGCCAATGTGGGTATGTGAGAAAGCTTGCCAGTAGCTTCTCGAGGGTCGGTGGTTCTTTCTGGGGATTTCCCAGGTTCTTCCTCCACCATTAATACTGGCCGCCATGTATAGCCTATCGCGTGCTGAAAAATGGCGTTAAACAACAACAACAACAACTTCTAAGTGCACCCTAACTGGTCTAGCAAAAACCAATTGATGACAACGTTTGCAGCCAGTATAGTATATCCAGCATTTCTTTTTCTATCTGATCATACCCTATTCCGGTTAGTGTTAGGCTTTTGGAAGCGAATGCTATGGGGTGACCGTCTTGCATAAGACATGCCTCAATCCCATATTTGGAAACGTCTACTTCGAGTGTTATTGGCTTGGTCGAGTCAAAGTAAACCAGCACAGGGTGTCGCATGATTATATCCTTGACCTCTTGAAATGCCTTCTTCAGGGGTTCGTCCCAAAATAATTCCACGTCTTTCTTCAAGAGGGCGCGTAAACGGCTTGTAACATCTGCTAAATTAGGCGCGATTTTAGAAACATAGTTAACCATTCCTAATATGTTTTCTAATTTGGGCATGTTTTCGGGAGTATCAAGTTTAAGAATAGCCCCAACCTTGTTTTGATCGGGTTTTAAACCTGACGAGCTTATTGTATGGTCAAAAACAGATACTTCCGTTGCGCCTAAAACACATTTGTCTGGGTTGAAACGCACACCTTTTGAACGTGCACGTTCAAGTGCACGTGTCAACATGTCGTCATGTTCCTTGAGAGAGCATCCCCACACCAACATGTCGTCATGTTCCTTGAGAGAGCGTCCCCACACCAATATGTCGTCGACTATACACATGACATTTGGTAAGCCCTTAAAACTTTCATCATTTTCATTTGAAATATGTCTTGTGAACGTTTTATCCCTAAAGGTAACCTAATATATTGATACCGTCCGAAAAGCGTACTGAATGTATTTAGGTATGAAGATTTGTCTTCAAGTTTCACACTCCAGTAGCCATGGGTACAGTCTAACGTGCTGAAGTACTTGGCATCAGTTTAGTTGAGACATCATCGATTGTCAGCTTAGGATCAGTGGCGTCACTAGGAGTGTGTGGGAGGTGCGGACTGCATCGGGTGACACCATCAGAGAGGATGACACAAAAATGACTGTCTATAAAACAATTGAATGTTTGTGCAGGAAGGAGATCCATGGTGGTGACACCATCACCACCATGAGTTACTGCACATGACTGTCTATAAAATTTAGAATTTTTGTGCAGGAAGGAGGTCCATGGTGGTGACACCATGAGTTACCGCACATGACTGTCTATAAAATTTAGAATTTTTGTGCAGGAAGGAGGTCCGTGGGGGTGAAACCATGCGTTACAGCATTCGGTGACACCAACCCTAGTGACGCCACTGCATAGGATAGTGGGGCATAAGAATTGAATCGTTTAACGCCTTTGGGTCTAGGATAAGTCGCTATTTTCCCGATTTCGGATTCTCTAGTTATTACAAGGGATTTGACCCAATCGGTGGGTTATGTAACCCTTTCAATAAGTTTGCACTCATCCATTCTTGTGAGTTCTTCTTTACGCTTTGACTTTAGTGCCTCTGGTACCCTTCGCGGGTGGGGGTACTACTGGTACTGCATCGGGTTTAAGATGCAGCTTGCACTTACCCGGAAACAGACCTATTCCCTGAAATAGGTCACTGCATATACTTGTAACAGCTGATTTATCTAAGCCAGACTAGCGTCAGTCAGCTGAACTAACTGTAAGTCAACTGATGTCTGAAGGCTAAAGAGTGCTGCGGCCTGACTATCTACAACGTAAAAATATGTTTTTACAGTTTGCCGTTGTGAGAGAAGGAAAGCATTATCTTGTCCACTAATGAAATCATATCATCTGTGTACGATACAAGCTTACTGTTGGGGGTGGGTAGGTGCGTGGGGTATTAAGGGGTCTTTAATATTGAGTGTTTTGTACAAAGGAAGTGGATGAATGTTTACTTCTGACCCGGTATCTTTTTTAAATTTATATGGGGTTTGGGAAGAGCCAATACGTAATTGGACAATTGCGCATTCTGGAGAAGAGTGAGATGAATGCCTTACCGTATCAATGTGAAATTCCTTGTCATTATGTGTATTCCGTGCACTGTTACCACTCCCGTTATAATCAAATTCCAATGCCTAATTAAAATAAAGGAGATTAATTATTGTTCATTCAATGACATAATGCTTGCCATTTGGTGGTTTGATTCCTTTCTAAGTGAGTAACCTTGATTTCATACACAAAAACACAAAAACATCAAGTTATTATGACATGGAGAAAACTAGACAATTTACTTTTTGTATGGTGTATGCACGGTAGGAATGGACATAACACACAATCTGATACACAATCTGGTCGATAGCTCCACGTGTCATAAAAGAACTGGATCCAATAATAATTAGATGTAATCGCGTCTGTTGATTTCCGTTTGTTAATTTCCTTTACAGCCCAGTCATTCCAGTGTTACGTATATTTAATTTTAAAATTGGGACAACAAACAACACAAACGCCGAAAATTCTGTAAAACTAGTTTCGCATTTATGCTTCTTCAGACAAGAAATGTTGAAAGAAACGGATGACGTCTTTTATTTTAAAATAACAATTACGTCATTACGTAACGTCATAAATGATATGCATCGTCATAACACACACACACACACACACACACACACACACACACACACACATATTACAAGATCTAAAAGATACACGAGTCTCTAATGAAACCTGAATCACACTAAAACATAAAACATTTAATTCCTGTAGAAACAGTCATGTTTTGTTTTGATTTGACCCAGTTGCACAGGTGGGTAACACGTTACTGTCATTTTGTATTGTCCATTAATACAACTAGACTAAATTTGACTAAGTACCGGTTGGCGTTCTTGGGAGTGCACGAAATTCATGGCTGGCTTGCCGAGTTCCTTGCCCTCTTGCCTCTTTCAGACATCGTATAACGGCGGAGATGTGGAACAATTTCCACCCGCCTGAAGCTAGGTGTCCCGATGTGACGTCATAGTTGCGACCAATCGCAGCGGGCGTTACATACTGCTTTGGGTCGACACCTAGTACAGTCAATAACGGACTGAAATCAACTCTTTGTTAACATGAGTGTGTGTTGGACCCATTCCCACTCATGAAAGCCCTTCATTCAGGTCGTTAGGGACCTATAGTCCTACGACCTGACGGCTAAATTAGCAGTGCTCCTTGAGCACATAAAAGCCTATGGGATGTGACACTAATTCCTTCCCCCAGGAACATTTAGCATCCCGCTGTGCGGGAATAAACCCGTTGCACATACCCGTTTGGGCGCACGCGACTTAAATCCAAGTAATCAATCAATCAATCAACAGCCGTGTAAAGTTTTGCAAACACAACGGTTTTGTTTTATTTGATTGTCTTGTCTATGTTTTGTATTTGGCTTTGAAAAAGACTCGTTAAGAGTCGAAAGCGCTTAGCCTAATTAGATACTAGTTTTGTACTCTTCTTTGTCAGGGTATTGTATATATATATATATATATATATATATATATATATATATATATATATATATATATATATATATATACCTATGTATATGTGTGCCTGCAATTATGTATGCGTAACTATAATCAAGTTTTCTTAGGTTTCTAAGTTTACTTATAGGCATAGGCTAGAATTCAATATATACAACCTTAGGATAGCAAACGATAACCGTTACTGTAAACTGACCACACTTCTATCCTCAGTTAGAGATCACCACTAGCTCATGATGTTTAAGCTTTATGTTATGTCTTACACATCAATTTGGTTGAGACGTCAGGGTTGGACACAAAAATGGCTGTTCCCAGATGTACTCAGTCTTGTAGTGAGAGTTAAAGTTAGGCACAATTCTGTTAGTTTTAGAATGAATGCTGGCTGTCATGTAACGTCAGATAATGATTTAAGACCAGGCAGTTTCATCTAGCTGAAGATACTATTCAAAGTCAGATATGATCTTATTTGTTTCGCAGAATGTTATGACGTTAGGATGCAGTGTCGATGCAATGTACAAAATATAAAGTTACATTTTTGAATAGCGATACTTAGTATCATCATGAACCCAACCTCACAACCAGCTCTAATGTGTGGACAATTTCGTGAGTTTGTTATACACTTTCTAGAGCAGTAACAGAATAATGCGAATCAAGTACAATGTTATGCATGCCATTTGGTATGCTGATAACATGAATATTTTAACATACTGAACTGTTTGTATTCGTATGTCCCTATCGATCCTTTCTTGATCTCCGTATTTATAAATGTGGGTCATATCACTATCGACATGCCCATGTACGAATCCATGCATTTTTGGGAGACGCGAAGATGTACTCCGCTTAAACAGTTCAACAGACAGAAAACAAGATATACTGTTCCCTAGAAATGTGACGTAACTAGTCTACTAAAGTTTAATTATGAATAATTATTTATAAGAAACTTTATCGACTCATTCCAGTCAGTAGAATAATGAAACGAGGAAACATCTGTCACAGAGTTGATAATAACCTGGTATAAGATGTACATGCACTATTTTTATCCCATCAAATGTGGAGCAGTTATTTAGAGACACTGTAATAGAAGCAATATAAATTTAAGTTTTTGTTGATTGTCATACGAGTATTGATTTGATACCTGTGCACTTCAATCCATCATACAATTGACCCTTAACATTACTCTGGCATGTAATGTGGAGATGTGTAACATTATGGATGGCACTACCATTTCTCAGGAATCGATTCAGTCATCAACATCATGGAAAGACGTAATAGTTCCCAAGCTGATAGTTATTTCTTCTGTCATGTTTTTTCTTTACTTTTCCGAGTCTTTGACGGAGACAAGGACTTATCCTGTGTCAGGTACAGCCAGTGATGTGGTGATTCTACTGATAACTTTCCTCAGTCTGATAACAATCATGGGTTTGTTTTGTCTTAAAAACAGTATTGACAATTTTACAGCCAAACCACACGTTGAGTGCTACCGATGGCCGTTAATGAAACGAATCACTGCAATCAATTTCAAAAGCGTTGTTTTCGGATTGTTTAAGATCGGAACTCTGTGTCATCATATCTTAAATATAATTTATCTTTTTATATTGTAATGCAGGGGATTTTGTTATTGAATTGTCTTTATATTTATTTTGTACTGATTTTGTTTTGCATTGGTCAACAGTTTCTTATCATCCGATTCAAAGGAATGGAATGCAAGATGTCTTTTGTCCGATGCTGCGTCACATTTGTGCTCGAAGTTAACATCAGTATGTGTCTCAGTGTTTTAGAACGTGAGACATTCAATCTTTGGAGGGAGATATCAGCCGGAAGTGTTGAAAATGAAACGCTACCCAACAAAAATGAATCTGAGTTCACCTCACTCAACACCACGTCTTTCAATCAAACGTCATCAAACATCCCTATCTATAACATCATTAGAAGTGTTTCTCCGAATTTGTATCTCGTTGTATTTGAGTAGTCTGTAATTGCAACACAAAACCTGTTTGAGATTCTAGCTTTGTCGTCAAACAAACGCAGATAATTGTCCAGACAAAATACATTATCGAAGCTTCAAAGCAACGGGAGAACTCCCCTGCTTGAGAGAGACGGATCTGAAATAAACCCGAATACACGTGACACTGTTAGCTGGTGTAAACGCAAATGCAGGTGTTCATTCTTGTCGGATTTCTTGTTAGTATTCCCTTTGCGGTTATTATTTTCACAACCTTCTACACGACAAACATCGTAGTAGAGTGGATAAATGATACTGTTTATACAATAATAACCTTTTTGTTACTTTTCTCATCCGTCACAGGACAGGTTCTATTATATAGGGACAGAGAAGAAAGAGATGCACAAAAGGTTGCATCTTTTGGTTCAGCTGACATATACTTTATTACAGTAAGTAGTAATACACTAATTCAGTTCTTCTCACTAACATCACCATTTACGTTACTAGATAGCTTCAGACATACTCCATAAACATCTCTTTATTTTCTATTATTACATGAAATATTCATGTTCTTAGGCCTTTTGTTTCAGACATTTTTCCCGAGAAGATATAAGACATTATCGCCAAATTCATTTAAGACGAAAATCATCTTGATCAAGGAAGCGTTGACCTATGCAGCAGTACGCAACCCAGTTGTGTGGTTTATGAATAGTTTCTACCCGTTTTATAACCTTGCAAATCCAAATCGTGCTGATATCACGGATATAGAATTTTATTGAGTTCTTGCTTAGGCACTTATATTCAAAATTACCGTTTCTCTACCTATTTATTACCGACTTCATTCCGTGTTTTGAGGTATTTAATTATTGTGCAAAATGAAATAAGTTCCATTCGCTTGATGAAGAGAATGAACTCTTCACATCCGTACTCAGTGTCCGTTTCAAAACGTAATTCTGTGTGTGCTTGGCTATTCACAATCCTTAATGGAAATTGATACGTTTTGTTTCTTTTCTCTATTTTCATTGACATTGATTAAATAAATATAAGACACACATATAATTTAAGCATGAAAGACGAATTAAATTAATAAAGTAGAGTACTAAAACACAGTATGATTACCTTTCTGATCACTGAACACTCAGCCATTTACTTATCGGAGCGTATATTGAAATGATTGGGGAATATAAACTAAGCGAAATGACGAATGAATCAACAAGACGATATTCAAACATTTAAATGTATTTACAGTTGATCTAAGTCATTATTATGCTTTAATTAATATAGCTACTGACCAAACGATTGTTTTCATCTCCATTTCTCTCTTTCCCATTTGCGTTGGTTTGTTCAGCTATAAAGTGGTGGTGGTGGGAAATTTGCTATAAGGTCATATTTCATTGTCCACGGCTCTGGTTCTCTGTTGGTTGATTAGTTTGCAGTGTGGCTAACGAAAAGGTTGATTAAAATAGAGAGGGAAAGCGGCCTTCTGACATTTTAATATTTTAAAAAATGTGTTTTTAGAAACTTAATATAGGTTTTTAAAGTATGTGTCAATCTTGACAAGCTATTGCAACTTTGTATCATTTATATTTTGAACACTGTAAATAATTCTCATGGAAGTGTACACATACCTTAAAGATGAACTTTGTTCTTGCAAATAACTTGTTATAAGTTCATTTTCGAGCGAGCGAGAGAGAGAGAGAGAGAGAGAGAGCAGAAGAATTTTCCACGAAATTATGTGCCTTATCTAATTCAAATACCAAGCGATGACTATTCGTATTTTTCTAGGTATTTGTATGTAGTTAATGATCTATAAGTTGAAATTCATCACTGATCTATAGAGTATAGAAGCGATAAACTACTGTTGAAACAATATGCCTATTCATGCGGCATGGTTGCATCAGAATGTGATAAACCAACAGTTAGGTATATCAGATTGCTTTATGCTAATACTTTTAAAGCCATGTTATTTTTAATGCATGTGGTGCGCTAATATCTAGCCAAGAAATTACATGGTTTTATTTTCTTTATTGTTATTATTAACTGCCCACCTGGAGTAAGGTAAGGCTGTGTTTTCATGAATTCTATTTTCATTATTCCTTAACGATTTAACGACATACTTTTCTGACCAGAATTACGGTGTAAATGTAGAATTTGCTAATTTATTTGCACTGTTGAATAGAGATGACTTGGTTGCCTTTCCCGAAACTGCTACTCAGTTGCAAACAATTCTAAATGAACTGAACTGCAGCATCTGGAAATTAAATATAAGCCTGGAAAACTAAAAGTGCAGTCTTCCGAAAAGGGAGATATTTGAAAAAATGTGAAAGATGGTATTTTGGTGATTGCGTGATAGGAACAGTATCTTATTACAGATATCTTAAATCTGTATTCATGTCTAAACATTCATGGTACATGTGTCAAAAACGCCAGCAGCAAAAACAAACAAAAATCACTTTATAATTTGAAAACTAGAATAAATCAATTTGGTAAACTGTCCATAACATTTCTATTCCAAATATTTGAGATATTTTTTGAATTATTGGTCAGAAGTTTCGGGTTTCTATAAAAGTAGCTGACATTAAAGCTGTAAATATGTCATTTTGCAAATATATTATTGGTATTAAAAACACATATCAAAGGCTTTATTAATAACAAACTGCGTAGAATGCAATGGAAGTAGTAAGATATAAAATAATTTTTAAGTACTGGTTTAAATTATTAAAGACGACTGATGATAGAGTCCCAAAACAAAGTTATAACATGCAATTTATATGGGGCGAAAACTGTGACAGTTTTGTGGATAAAGTCAAGAATCTACTGTTTTCACACAGGATGGGAGACGTTGGGGTTAACAAGGTGGTGGGCTATGAGCAAATCTTTTTCGTTATATTTTAAATAACGTTGTAATGATATTTTCCAACACGAACTAAATGGTGATTTAAATTCAATGGATAGATTACGAGTCTATAATAAGATAGGAAACAGTTGGAGTTGTCAATACTTGATAGATTAACTGAACCTTTAGAAATGGAAGCTTTCACATAACGGCAAATATACATAGGTAGAAAAATATTGTGAGGGAGCAAATTTCTGTCGATCTAAATGACTGGTCAGGACGGTAGTGAGCCTAATTACACTTTTGTTTATATAGCAGTCAGATGGACTATTAAGGACACGGTTAAACTTCGATTTCATAGTGGAACTGTCAAATTAGAAAGATATTCTCTCTCGTAAAACACTTGTCCAAGGGACCAGAGGACTGAAAGTTCAACGGTCACAATTTGGCTGTAGGAGCGAGGAAAACACAATGTATCTGCATCAAAATTTCCGGAAATTCGTTTACGCCAATATGATGTTTTGCTTGAAATTATTTGATAATATGTGCATGAATTTAGTTGTTTATATTCGTAAATCAATTCCCTTGATATGAGTATAACTGTGTTGAGTTTATATATATAGGAATTCGTACAGTAATCTTCTTTATATAAGATTGTCGAATTGTTCGAATTTGTCGTCTTGTTTGTATAGGAATTGGGTATTCTAAGAATTCATGTATAATCTTTATTGATATGAGTTACGGGAATCCGTTTGAATTCAACCGATCTTAAATGAATTTACGCATGATAAAGACTTGAATGTGTGCATTCCCGGAGAAAGCGTAATTACGACCTGTAATGAAATTCATTCATTCATTTGTGTAATTGAGACGAGAAGGGAACCGTTATAGCCATTAGGAAATGCATTAATTTTATGAAACTAGGATTACTTGGTCTGAAATGCTTGGCCCGACTAAATAGCCTTTGGTATCTGTTTGAGTGCCAATAGTAAGATCTGATAACGAGAAGGGGAGGAATGATATATTCCCAGTAGGATAGCCGACGGAAATTTCGGTCGTTTTTTGTTTATTTTTAAAGGGGAAAATAGCTCTTCCGACCTATCATCAGATGTACCTACGCACTGACGCAATCAAGTAGCTGTATATCTACATGCTTATATAACAACCTACCCACACAAAGAAAGAGGACCACAGGGAGGAGACGCAGTAGAAAGGTCGGAGAGAATAAAGAAAAAGGAAGGAAAGAAACGGCGAAAGGACAGAGAACCGCTACAGTGAAATTGGAGGGAACCAGATCTAAGCATGTTATTCAATTATCCAAGGCAACGACTCGATTGTTCACTCAATCGTATGATGACTAATTCTATCAGTAAAATAGATCCGCTATTTTTATAAATATATTTGTGTTTTGAAATTAGGTGAAAGATTTGTTCGAAAGAAGTGCTTCTTCCTAATGTATTGTACTATCTCCAGTGTTTACGTAATTGATTAAATTTTGATTCTTTTCGTAGGAGGGCTCGTGTCATTCTGTTCTAGATATCTGCTCAGATCTCTATTTATTTCACCTTAAGTTTACTCGATCCGGGCAATAACACCGAGGGCGATCATCTCCTAGATAACGAGAACGGAACAAAGCGGACACCTTGAAAGAATGTATAATCCGCCAATCAACCCACACCCCTTGCAAGTGAGGGGCGTACCTTTACAAATATCCCCAATGTTGAAAGATTGTGACCTTTGTGTGCAGATATGGAAGATGAGTTTCACTTTGCTGTCAAATATCCCAGACATGATTATTTAAGAAAGGTCTATATACTTTCATTCATTCACTGTAATGCAAATCACATCAAGTTTAATAACTTAATCCAGATATTCAATAACTATATTAATATCCTATATGATTTTACTGTTTATCTAGAAAAATATTTAAAAGTGAGTGAATCGGTTTGTTAAGCCTATAATCGTTATATTTCGTGATTGTTTAATTTTGGCCTATTTTGCAAGTTAAAATTATTATTATTATTATTATTATTATTATTTGTCCATTATCCCGATATTAAAGACCTAGATCGTTTGGTAAACCAAATTTAGAAATCGGCTCAGAGGGTATTGTTCGACATGATGATGTTGATGACAATGATGAGAGTGTTGTATTTGACGGTGTGGTTAGACGTAATGCGAGGCTGTTTTATGTGTGTTTGTGTGTGTGGGGGGGTATTGGCGTCAAATCTACTGCTGAAGGCCTCAGTAAATTCTTGAAAGAATTCTATATAGAGCCGTTATCCATAAAGCTTATCCAAAGTATACATAATTGTCTATCGGCCATGCTGACTGTATATAAATCAGGCTGCAACACTGTTGAAAATGATGTAACAAGGCCAAAAGGTGTTTATGTGTGAAGGTGGTATGGGAATCAGTTCTGGCGAGACAGGTTTAACAATCGCGATCAGGAGGCAAATGAAGGTACAGGATACGATATTCCATGACTAGGGTGACATAGTCAATTGTTCATAAATTTGCCATTATGTACTGTCATAAGTTAATGTGTTTTATCATCTTTGTCATTTTCGTCCTGCTTTACCAATGCATACGTATTAATATGCCTATATTGCAAGTTAATATGAATCTTAATATACTGAGCTGGAATGTTAGAGGAAGTATGTCCTCTGCTCCTAGCTTTAGTGCAATGCTGGATACATATAATGTTGACATAGCTTGCATAACTGGACATAAACTATTACAGCACATACTTCCATTTTGCGATTATGTTCGTTCTGATTATAAATGCACTGCTAAGGCTGAGGATATTTCCTCTAATAGCACGTTAAAAAATGTGGTAAAGGAGGAGTTGAAATCTTCTGCAAAACTTCTCTCATGAGATGTGCTAACATTATAGATGAAGTTAATAGTGATAGAGTTGTTGGCATAGAATTCAAATTTCCAGATATGCAAAATGTATATATGTTTTGTTTATATATGCCGACCCTAATGTATGGCATAGATTGTTACAAAGAGCAAATTGAGTTGATTCAAATTCTATATGATCAGTACTTACAGCTGGGGGACGTGTATTTTACTAGTGATTTCAATGCAGTAGCTGAACCAGACACTTTCAGAGATTACAAAGATAGGGTATTTCATGAATTCTTGCGATATAATAATCTAGTCAGTGCTGGACATTTAATAATATGCGCTGGTTCTCGTTATGCACTCACCCCAGCAAGAACGATGATTGATCATTTTGTACTGTCGTATCAATGCATAGGTAGATTACGGAGTGTGCACATTGTTTCAGATCACGAAGAGCACGTGATATCTGACCACCTGCCTATCCTTACTTCCCTTCGTACAGTGACCTGTGGGAGAGACTTCAGACAGTCTATGAAGAAAAATAACAGCTTGGAATAAATTAGATGCTGATATCTTGAAAAACTATCAATCTGAGCTGGACCTTCGCCTGAAAACATTAGATATAGATACTATTTCGGACAATGTTGATAGATTTATGGGCACATTGTTAATGCAATACAGCAGTCAAGCGACATCGCGCTTCCAAAGTCTAAATTCAATTATCATGACAAACCATACTGGTCAAATAAACTCAAAGAAGCACACAAACTTCAAAGACAAGCTAGGTATACTTGGATAAATGAGGGAAGACCGAGGGGTAGTCAATATAATTCTTACAGAGAATATAAAGATAAGAAGAGAGACTTTAGAAACGTTCGAAAACTGGCTGTGGAAAAATATTTGGGGGAGGTATATGAAGAAATTGAAAAAGCACATGAATGCGATGTAAGACACTTTTGGAAAATGATCAACGTTAAGACAGGGAACAATATAATTTTTGGCAGGAACTATCAACTGATGGAGTTTGTGTCCGTGATGATGATTCCATCGCAAATGGCTTTGCCAGATACTATGAGGACATTCACACGCCAAATTTTAGCCATAGTTTTGACGGAAACTGTTATGAATTTATAGAGAGAGAATGAAATCGGGTTCTACAGGACAGAGTAAGCCATATCGAGGCCTTACAGACCAGTATCAGCTTAAACGAAGTAAGAAATCATTAAAAGTCAAAAGAAATCAAAAGCATCAGGCCATGATCAAATTTGCAATGAACATTTGATCTATGGCAGCGACTACCTCATCGAGAGTATGACAATTTTATTTACTCGGATGATTGATCAATCTTACATACCTGTAGATTGCAAAAAGGGTTAGTAATACCACTGTACAAAGGTAACAGAAAATCAAAGAACTCCCTCGAAAGTTACAGGCCTGTTACTTTACTTCCTGCTATCTACAAAACGTTTGAGAAAATTATTCATGAACGTTTGGTAAATTGGCTCAAAAATACTAATTCTAGTATACCCAGTTCACAACAACATGGTTACCAAAAATGGTTAGGTTGCACAACAGCGAGTTTTGTGCTATTGCAATCAGTACAATATAATGTAAACATGGGTTCACGGGGTTTTGCTGCTTTTCTTGATACAAAAAAGGCATTTGATACCGTGTGGCACAAAGGAATGCTTTTTTAAATTATTCACGTTGGGAATTACGGGAAATTCCCTTTTGATATTTTTTAACATGTATACAAATTTACAGAGTACATTCTTGTCAATGGACAATTTTTAGATTGGTTCTCAATTGGCCAAGGAGTGAGACAAAAGGGTGTTTTGTCAACCTTGATGTACACAATATTTATTAATGACTTGCTGGTACAGTTGGAAAATAGTGGATTTGGAGCAAGGATTGGATCCTTAGCTGTGGGAAATCCAACCCTGGCTGATGACATTTCACTTTTGGCTGTATATCCTAGCAATCTACAAAAGCTGTTAGACACAGCATACGCCTAAGTGGCGATAGGAGCTTAGTGTCATAAAGTCATACATTATCATTGTTGGTCCCCAATACAAGAATTATGTCAATATGAAATGGTATCTTGGGCCGTCATGTTTGCCGGTTACTGATTCGGCAACACAACTGGGACACCAGATTAACTGAAAGCTGACGTCGCATGACGCAATACTCGATGCATGCAAGAAAGGAAAAACTCTTTTTAACGGTGTGTTTGGTATGGGCATTAAACCGAATGGTTTAAATCTTTTGGTTTCTGCAAATCAAAAAGGTAATTTTTCCTTCAATATTTTATGGAAGTGAATTATGGTGTCACATTTCAAAAAGTTACCTCTCTATATTGGATAAAGCTTTGAGGTATTTTGCCAAACATTTACAAGGCTTTCCAACACATACATTATCAGACATCGCCCTGCGAATGCTAGGATGGACATCAGCACAGTCCTAAAATGATATAATAAAATTGATGTTTTATACAGATTGCGTTTGATGGCTAACAACGTACATACTAAACGTATATTTAACGTTGCGTTATTTCACTTCATTTTGAGCGGATGCGTGTCTAGCTACGGGTTAATTTCAAATTTATATTATACTTTAATGATGTTTGACTTTCTCGAATATCCAACTGACTATTTCCAGTATTCCAAAATTCCAGATAAACAAAATTGGAAAGAAATTGTCAGGTCAAAAATTGCTGGTCTTGACAATAATCTCTGGAGAGTTCGTATGTCTAATCAAGCAGATTTTGACAGATTTTCTTCGATACACGAATACTTACGACCTGCCTCAATGTGGCAGTGGGCTAAAACCAGACAGCACACTAAGGTATTTACATATGTAGCTAAACGATGGGCAACTGTTCCTCAAACACAGCTCGATATGTGATTAGATGTGGGAATGTTTATACAGACTTGATACTTCATTATTGTGTTGCTTGTCCTTATATGTCGAATTTCAGATCTGGGATTTCGTTACTGATGAATTTCCATTGAGTTTGTATATTACATCTTAATGCAGAAGATGCGCTGCAGTTGCAATATCTTCTTGGCAAAAGGTTATCAGCAGGTGTAATCGACGAAGAAAACTCCAAGCTATTCGCCTTGTATGCAGCATACTTTGTCATGCAGTGTGCAGCTATCTTCTGCAAATAAGGTGCTGAAACTTGCAACTTATGCAGTTGAGGAACACTTTATTGACTGATATAGTGTAAGAATTTGTATTCTAATAATGAATTTGTTTGGTACTTATTTATACATTGTATTCAGATGATTTATTGTTATATCATGCAATCTTTTGTGGAAGGAAATAAAGATGACGATAATGATTATGATGATGATGATGATATATATATATATATATATATATATATATATATATATATATATATATATAAAGTTAGTTAATTAGTTTGCAATTAGCGAAAAAGTATACAACGGTAAAGTCGTGAGAGGAGCAGGAATACTTCGCAACAAAATAAAGCGCCTATCATTGCATTGACTAATAAATTTAATGTAAGTAGTTTTTTTTGAATTCATAAAGTTACTGTTTCTGGAGAACATACTATTGTACTTTATCTACACAATCACACACACATGTAAAGACATATATGTTTATGTTAATTACATTACAAACAAAAGTCGTATTTTGTTATCAGCTTCATGTTTATATTAATTAGGAGATTATGCAAGTATTAGCTGTTGTGTATATCTAATTTGTATGTTTGCTTGACCTCCGTTGTCCATGACTGAGAAGTGAATTCTTTTGTATACCTGACTTTTGACATGTTTACAAGTTATAAATAACAAATGTTTACTGATATACGATTTTTATGTCTAGCCTTATTTAAAATAAATTGGACTGATATTTTCTTTTGAGCAGAGACATTTTTTCTTTTGTCTCAATATAGTTAATGTTATTTGAAATAATGGATACGATATGGAGCTATTTTGTTACAAATCAGACCAGGATAGTACTCCATGTTTTGACCCGACGGAATATTGTTTTTAAAAGAAGAGCCAACCCATTCCCCGGAAATTGCATGAGATGATTGCGGTATACTGTGGTACGTATCGCGGTATGTAAAGAAACACCGCAGTATACCGTGGTGCCAAACGATTCATGGGTACCAACTCTACTACATATTAAGCAGATTTGTATTGAACACGTATTCGGACTTTGACATTTGTAATGTGTATTAAACACGTATTCGGACGTTGACATTTGTAATGTGTATTAAACACGTATTCGGACGTTGGCATTTGTAATATGTTGCAGTGAAACCTAACTTCGCTCAACCTGGTGTGGCTTTGAAAGAAGACCACTAGACCATGAAAAAATTTTATCTACATTCTTCTGAAGTGAAAACATGTCATTACCTCTTATTTCTGGAGATAATGTGATACAGACAATGACTTTGATGGCTAGTTTATCTGACGGGAATTAATCATTACTTTATTAAGCTGTGAATTCCTGTTTATCGTAAGCTAATGTGGGATAATAGGATAGCTACTGGGTAACCGGAAAAAAGATTAGTAGATGTATATAGATTTTATTGATTATAGATTTGGTTATTTGGAGTCGTGTTAGAAAGATAACTGGCAAATTTCTTGGAGCAGACATCATAATATACGGATTTCACGAGCTTTTATGCTATCGTGGATTAGGTTCGTAAAATGAAAGGTGTAATGATCGGTGATGGAAATGTGAAACAATACCCCCACCAATAAAACACATGCATTGTGAACTTAGTTTCGTGATGTGTGGTCGTTAGTTGTTTAGGGGAAAGTTATTTGTTGCATTTGCGCTTTTAAGTTGATAACAACTGATCTTCAATATTGCAAGATGTACATATTTGCTCAATCGGCCTTTCATTAATAAATCTTCCTGAGAGAGAGAGAGAGAGAGAGAGAGAGAGAGAGAGAGATATCCTCTTTGTGCAAGTACACTTTGATTAATGAGATATGAATGTTTGTTGTTTTCAATATGGGTGTTGCTGACGCGCTTGTTTTAAGCTTTCAAAAGTCCTAAAAATAGAGAATTGATAATTTAAATAATCGAATCTTAAATAATCGAATCTTTAGCAATTATTTTATATACAACTTCTTCAGTGAGGTATTCTATAAGTTAAGTTTCGAATTTTCTGTTTGTGATAAGAACTACAACTTGGATTGCTATCTTGAATGTATATCAAATAGTTGATGATGCAAGTTAGTTCTTTTTTGTCCTTTCTAAGAGAACGTACATGCAAATTCTCACTCTTTAGTGTTTCTTTGATATTAAATATATACATAGAAAAAATACAATGAATTTTGATAAAAATCTTGCTTAAAGAACAAAACGTTTGAAAATTCTACTGAATTTTGCACGTGTTGCGTGCAGCCATATTGCGGATGTAAAATATATTTATGATATGTACAGCTACGTCACTGGTTGGCTTTGTGATCACTATAGCGATATATGATGTGCAATGCAGCTAAAACTATTGTTCGACAGAAATATTTTCAAAAAGTATAACACCTGAAAAATACAAACCTCTAGCTATATTTTGCTTTCAATTGAACAGCGCTTTTCCCCACAACAGACAATTTCGAACTGTATTAATAGTAGAAAGGATCACATATTAAGCGCTGGAATTGTCAGGGAAAACACTTGTCTCCAAGGCCGAAACTTAAACACATTGATTCATGTTATAGCTACAGCAGCAGGAATTTTTAAAGATAAATAGCCAGTTTGTTCTTTCTGTGTAACATTACTGTAATATGCCATTGTTAGAAATTCGACCTTTCGACTTAAGGGAAGGTATGTAATGACAGTGTCAATGATACTTCGATCTATTTTCAAAAGGCTGATTTCGTTGGAAAGGGAAACAATCCGTTTAGGGATATACATGTTATTAAACGTTGAACCTGACGTTTAGCTCTGCCAATTGTCAGCTTGCAGTTTATAGTATTATGTGATGAACATTAATAGCAATGACGCACACCTAAAATCTAAGGTTGAGTAAAGGTTAAATTGAAAATAATAGAAAGTACTTAACACTTCTTTGTGATCTTCAGTTTGATACATAGAAAAGTGCTGGGTTATTTTTCTCTGGCCGAATTATATAAACATATTAACATTGAAAGGGTTTCTTCGTGTATTAATTTTGAGAAGCAAGTATGATCAGTGATAACCAAATTCATTAAACAGTGTATACAACCTTCCTTTGAGTGCCATATCATTATTCCTGAGCTAGTGAGCGCTTGTTTCATAATTTCTGTTTTCATTTCTCATCATATGTGTCAATGACACCCGATGTGACCATAAATTGAATCGATCATTTGCTTTCCAAACATTTTGCCCATTTTATTTTTATGCTGTAATATTTTATACAATACCATCTATTCATGTCAATATTTATATTCTGATCAATTAAGGCGTCCTAAAGTCGAGTTTGGATTCATATGACAGAATAAAAGATTAATTGTTTCAAAGAAACATAATTTTGATAGCTACGATAACTTGTAAATGACCCATTATATAATCTGATGGTTAAAACAATTTAGTCTTTGTACTCAAATCTACAAGGACGTTAACAAATATGTTAATCAGAATATTGACTGAAACAAAAATTAAAAAACAAATTCCACCATGTGCACCTCCACTACAGGAAATGTGTTCTAAACAAATTTTATCTTGTAATATTGTATTTTATGTACAGATGAATAATTGGCAGCCAATACTACCCTCGAATTTTTATATCTAAGGCAGAGTGTTCATATTATTTTAGATCGTGCACTTCGTAGTGAGGGTTGGAGGGCTGGTGCGTGCAGAAAAAGCATTTAGTGCAGTGTAACGGATAAACCCGAGCTCGATTCCTATCTATCTATCTGCTTAAGATTCAGCATAGTTGTAGTCTATCTAGATTCAGTCATCGATAAAGAAAAGGATTTCGGTACCTTCACATAGTGTCAAGATTGTGACTTATTTTTAAAAACTTAATCGCGCATTGACATATGTTCTAGTTTAAAGCGCATAATTAGCTTTTAAAACATGTTCTTACTGCAATGCTATGTTTTGAATAATAATTCCTTCATATAGCTTTGCAATGACGGATAGCAAATGTTTGGTATTGGAAAAATCCTATGTTATTAAACGTAACAAGAGTCTTGATTGTGACTACTTTTATTAAATATACTGGTCATGACGGCGATTGGGAGATCCATAGCATATACGTGTACAAGGTATAAACAGTGACCTAATGAACACATTTTAAAACTGAGTACAACGATGATACAACAAGTTTCATTTTGAACAAAGAACGCAGGCTATAACTCGATTTTCAACGTATGGCGGACACGGTAGAGATCCACACTTGGCCTGAACTATGTACATCAGATGCCCTTCTTTATTAACAATGCTTCCAGGTGTTGACTCTGGGTTTGCATCCACGCAAACGTAGTTTGTCGCTCCAGCGTGATTATAATGCCCAGACATCAGATACCCTGTGTATTCCATGCTCCACCCTGGGTAGCAATTCGTTCTAGCAGGGATCATGAGTATGTTTGCTCGTGTAGTTCTACACACAGAACATGGCACATCAAGCTCGCTTGAGACAGTCAAAAAAGGATTAGTTCCACTGTATACTTTATACTCTGCACCGTAGATAAATCCACTCGCATTGGTATTTCCAACTTTCGCTCCCCATGTAGGATTCTCTGGCAAGCAAAGAAAGTCAGCAGCACTTCCAGAGTGAGTCCAGAAAGAACCACCAGCAAATCCTAGGGTAAAGTAACAAATTATTGGCAGTGCATATTAAATAACTCGAAACTAATAATCATCAAGGAATGTGTTTCAAACTTCTTCAACCGAAGCAACTTCAATTTTTGAGCATCTGAACGGTTTTTGAAACACGAAAAGCGATACAATAAAATGGTATTTGTCGGGTGCTTGGAGTAAAAGTTCAGAAACGGTAGACAGAAATAACCGTACAATAATAAAACAACAAGGATCATTGCAACAGCCTTTCAGTTGCAGTGAGATTGTTGGAAACGGTCACAGAGGGTAGAAAACAGTATAAACAAAGTTGCATTGGAATATGGTAAGATATTGTACGATAACGCAACGGAGTGATTGAAAATAAAATTTAGCAAATGCTATGCAACTATTACATTACTCGAAAGGATCTCTCATTGGTTGTGGTAAAAACTTTACGAGTACCGTCTTGCGAGTAACAACACCTTCTTTGATTCTTGATGACTCAAAGTTATGTTGGGCTTATGCTGATATAATCGGTTTATATTCAGTATATTGTCACAAAGAGACAGTAATGTCGTTGATCATTATGTCCTAGAATTACAACAAAAACCTCACTTAGAGTAAAGGCAGCCGATCTTCCATCTATTTAACAGTGCATATTCTAAAGGATATCTTTTTAAACATATATAAACATGTACATAAATAATTATTTTTATATTTATGTTAGCTATGAGAATGAAAAACTATGACATCCATATAAAAACCTTACATAACAGGTATTTGTCCAATTTTACTTCGTTAATAATGTTATTAAGCTCATTTGATTTATATTTTGAAGTAGAAAAATCTTCGAAATATCACATGCTAAGGCTGTGGTTTGATGAGAATGCTTTTGCAGAGTTTTGAACAAAAGCCATTATTTAATTACATGGATATTCCTCACTTATTGAAACATTGAACAACGAATGACACCGACAATTATGCAGATTGATCAAGTTTTTTTTATCGATGACTTTAACGTTTGTTGATCGATGTCTTAAAAATAGTTTTGAAGGTATGGCTCTCTTTCTCAAAATAAACCCTAACTTGACAAAAAAAACCTAATTTCATTGCTTGATAATTTAAATATGTTTGTTGATCATCACTAAAATAATGCGATTAATTTGCATACATATGCGAAGCAGGTTATCCAGTCCGTATACTATCCAGCATAGCTATGTGTAGCACCTATTTACATCGTTCCATCCCTCAAACAAAAATATTTGTTACGTCTACATTTACCACCTGATCAATCAGATCTTCTATAGGTCAACATAGATTTGATACAAAATAGGGTTCTGCTCAGATGTAAGTATTTATGTAAGCAAATTCAGACAATTCTATAAATAGGATGGTTCGCTAGAGATATATTATAACAATTCGCTATGAATCAATTAGAAGTGGCACGTACAGCCGCGGTGGCTCAGTGGTTAACGTGTTCGAATTCTACCGTCGGACCTGCCAGGGTCAACTATTGTGCTGTGTCCATGTGAAAGGCATTTTACTCACATGAAATGGACTAAATAACTTATTTATGTTGCGAAGCCTTGACGCGAAAAATGACACTAATCTGCACTCGTACATACAGCCTGGGACGATTAAAATTTCGACGGTGTTCACGAATGCATGCAAATGTCAATGATTGGAGCAAAGTAAAACTAGTCATGGAACAACACATCGTGTGTCTTACATGATCGTGCCTCAGGCGATCTTATCTGTCTCACGTGACTGTGTTTTCCTTCTCATATTCGGTGTAAATAGCGATTTGTTATGTTGCGATAAGGCAAATCATGTTCCACTCTAACTTCACCCACTCACATATTACCCTAATAAAAGCAAAATATTTTCATAGCGATATACAACCTGAGCATGTGAAAGTTTCGATTTACATTTTGTTTGCAACATTTATTTTCTGTACGATAAACAGAACAGTCATAACCATGCTGTTTTTATATGCCATCTTATCTGTTAGGAATCTTTGAGAGAGAGAGAGAGAGAGAGAGAGAGAGAGTTTGTTAGACAATTGTTTAACAGTTATCGACATAATAAGATACAGTTTGTCTTACCTTTGTATACTAGGTCTGTACCGTTTTCTGGACATGTGTTCCTTCCCCATCTCACGTATGTCGACCCAAGCCCTTGAGATAAGAGTAGTAACAAATATCCTTTAAAGAAGTAAATCTAGTCGCCTATAAGCACAATTATCATTGCAAAACAAATGAGTTCACCTGCTGCAATTTATTGGCCTTTGCTGAGAGGATACGTTGATGTACCGCAAAAGACCATTTCCCAGAAATTTTCAATGTAATACGCTAAATTATTCATTTCATAAAATGAATTAAAGAACGGAAGGAAATATGGTTATTTAGGAAAAAATCCAGTTAACATCTTAGTTACAGATGTCGAAAGTAACAGTTGGTTAGCTTGATTGAATATTGCAATCACTTAGAACAAAGTAATAAAGAACACATTATTAAGCAATTTAGATTTGTACAGGGATCAGCACAAAGAAGAATAATAAAAGACACTTACCATTTGATTTATTTTCTATAAGTCGCTGAATTTCGAAATGTTTCTCCTTTACATCTGTTTCAAGAGCTTTTACCTTTTCTTGAAGTTGTATGAGGATAGAATCCGTTTCTCTCTGAGAAAATTCAGCTCTTAGAAGTCTCTCTAACAATTTGTACTCGTAATCGAATCTTGGACAGTCACTTGTACCAGACGCTTGAGTCATTTGTGACTGGCTGCCAACAACAAGGAGTGTGAACAATAAACATTGAATGAAACACATCATCTAAGTTGTAGCATTAAAGCATACAAAACTATATTGCTATTAATGCAACAGATCTTCTAAAATATATGATAAGACGATGGCCAATACAGTAGCTGAATGTCTTGAGGTACTGAGTAATGTAATGAGAGTCGACCTGAAAATCAGCCTCTACGATTTTATCAAGCTTTGGAACTAGCCTTTAATTGGTTAGCATTAGTTCACGTGGCACTGGAATCTACCAGTTATTTGTTTAAGAGATTTATAATGAAATGCTCACGTTTAAATAGTGTGTAGTTATTTATAGTAGTTACACAATAGGAAGACCTGGGCCAATAAATTAAAGCTATCCATGTTAAACCTGTTAGCCGGTTGATATCTACCTTAAACCGGTGTTAGTTGTATTGAATTTGAATTGTTTACTGTATGGTATCAATGGTTATGGTATGTATACCTGTGATTTGTATTTGATCTTAGCCAAAAGTCAATATAGTCGTCTCCTTGACCAGTGACATTTAATTTGTAAACAAAATAATACATAGCTAATATTTCTGAACGACAATATATGAAATAATCAGATCATTATCTATGGAGGAAAACATATTTGAATGTTTTTGAGAGGATACTGGTTTTTATCCGGGCTGCATTATCGTGTTTAAACTTTTTATATCAATATTGTTTGCATGAAAATTTACTCATTCCTGCTTTACAATTAGAAGCAGAATCAGCCTTATTGTTGTGTTCAGTTAATAATTGATTTGATACTTGGTACCCGGCCAGGAACTATGTTAAGACTATGATAATGTCAAGATCAAAGATTGCATCCAGAGTGATCTTATAATCTACCTTGATGCGGAAAAGGTCAACATTTAAAAAATGCTGTTTATGCAGTTGCCGATTATTAGTTGACTTACAGTTTCTTTTGTCAAGATGTCTCCGTATAGAGCAGTTTCGAATCTCAATCCAGCACGTCATTTAGGAATCAAGTTCTGTTAAGACTGATCAGAAACCCTTATCTTTTCCCACGTGAAGCTATTGCAAGTAGAAATGGCATATTCTTTCTATTTGGTGCAGACTGAAACGTTAGCAACATAATCATTAACGCTCTTAGTTCTTCCAGATCAAGGTCAGGGTGATGTATTGGAAGTAATATGTTTGATGAATCAAACAAGACCCAGTCTGATTGTAATATAGAAACTTATGAACCATTTATGTGGAATGCTTCTATATCACATATTGGTGATTATAGCCAGTCAGTCACTATTAGTATTCTAAGAGATACAGTAATTTCTCAGATTCTTTTATTATCAGGTATTTTGCATTTTCTGAGAAGTCTTTTAATGAAATTGTTCTTATTCAAGAAGTAGAGTGCGGCTTTGTTAAAGTTAATCTCAATTGTGTAAATTGGTGATCAGACATAGTCTTAGACCTTGTGACGGTCGGAACTGTGACTTCTATACTCATCAAGTGCTTTCATTTATTACTAGGAGAAAACCCAGCTAGAAATAAGGTTGTGGTTAATCCATTCGTAACTAACAACATTGTTTGGATCATAAAGTCAAACTAATTGAAAATGCAAAGCCTGATTTATACCCAGCTTGTGTAGTGATTAGAGCCATGACAACGAAAGTTCTTGAGAATAATGTTGATCAGGAAATCATTCGTTTTAGCGACATATGGATTGGACAGGATTTTTGATGAGGTTATATTTGCTTCTGGTATTGTTCAATTAAAAGGGATTGATCACAATGAACTTCGTTTAACTAGTCATTCTCTTTATCCTAATCAGGAGACAAACGACAATTACTCGTCGTCGAACATGAACATGTTTCTGAGATACCGTTTGTTTCAGAAGGCTATTAGCGAAATTGAAATCACACACGGATCGTTTGTGATTTCGTTAAAATGGGGTCCTTACGAGAAAATGTAGACCACCTGAGATACTCGCTAGTGATCAGTGATTATTGATGTATCAAATTGTTGTTTCTAGTTCGCACTGACAGCAAGTTCTTAGTCTAGCCCATGAAAAATCTTTACTTGATTATTTAGGCCCCATTATTATTTATCACATGATTTTGAATCATTTTATTGGCCAAAAGGTTAAAGTAATGCTTCTGATTTACTGTAGATTGTGTCACACTTTGTCGAATGTTTAGAAAACTAAAAAAAGATAAATAAGGCACATCTGCAACCAAAATCTGGATTTACAAACCATTTAGCAACAAAATGCTAGATTGTGTCGGTTTTTTACGTAAGACTGAATAAAAATGAAAGTAAGATATGACAGAAATACAAAGGAATGGTGTGCCAAGCCGGCTAATAAAGTTCTGGTTCTCTTGTTCATACCTCAAAGTCCTCTTCGAGCTAAGTATTATGGTCCTCATGAAGTTAAAAAGAATGTAAGTTACTTTATATCATTAGCAAGCCTGGGAGGCGAAATCAAAAACATCTCTCGCATATACATATGTTAGAGGGGTATGTTGACAAAGCTAGCACTGTTTATCATTCAGTCAGTTTAATTGTACCTGTCCCAAGCTGTGAGGATTTAAAGGTTGGAACGAAATAGGACTGTTTTTTACTCTGGAGTAACTGATCTTCGGAATTTAGAAATATTGCAGGATCATGACCAGAAACAGCTACATCAGCAGCTGCAAGAAATGAATGAATTAAAACAGCTATTATTTGAACATGACGACACGTTTCCAGATGTTCTAACAGCAACAAATAAAATCTACCATAATGTTAACATTATAGATTCAACACCTGTGACGCAGCATCCGTTTAGGATTAATCGTCTCAAAAAGGAATGGGTGATTAAATAAATTCCGTATTTGCTGAAGAATTTATTTTAAAGAGGCTGATGTCGTTGGAAAGAGAGAGATTCCGTTCCGGGATAGAAATTATATTAAACTTTAAACTTGACTTTTAGCTCTGCCAATTGTCAGCTTGCATTTTATAGCATTATCTGATGAACATTAATAACAATGATGCACACCCAAAATCTAAGGCTGAGTAAAAGTTAAATTAAAAATAATATAAAGTACTAAACATATTCTTTGATATCTTTAGTTTGATACATATAAAAGTGCTGGTTTTTTTCTCTGGTTGAATTATATAAACATAATGACATTGAACAGTAACTTCGAGTATTAATTGTGAGAAACAAGCATGCTCAGTGATAGCCAAATTCATTAAACATTGTATAAAACCTTCCTTTGAATGCCGTGTCATTATTCCTGAGCTAGTGCGCGCTTGTTTCATAATCTCTATTTTAATTTCTCATCATATGTGTCAATGACACCCGATGTGATCATAAACTGATTCGATCATTTGCTTTCCAAACATTTTGCCCATTTTATTTTTATGCTGGAATATTTTATACAATAACATTTATTCATGTCAATATTGATATTCTGATCAATAAATACGTCCTAAAGTCGAATTTGGACTCATATGACAGAATAAAAGATTAATCGCTTTAAAGAAACATAATTTTGATAGCTACGATAACTTGTAAATGACCCATTATATGACCTGATGGTTAAAACAATTTAGTCTTTGTACTCAAACCTACAAGGAGGTTAAGAAATATGTTAATCAGAAACGTGACTGAAACGAAAATTAAAAAACAAATTCCACCACGAGCATCTCCATTACAGGAAATGTGTTCTAAACAAATTGTATCTTGTAATATTCTTTTTCATGTACAGATTGACAATGAAAACATAATAATTGGCAATCAATAGCTGGGTCGCCATCCGAGAATGTCTACTGCTCTCGAACGTTTATGCATATGGCAAAGTTAACATCCTATTATTTTAGATTGTGCACTTCGTAGAGAGGGTTAGAGAATTAGTGCGTGCAGGAAACGTTTTTAGCGCAGTATCACTGATAAACCCGAGTTAGATTCCTAGTGGTGGACACTTGAAAGGTGTCTAACTTGCACAATAATAGTATATATCTGTCTGTCTGTCTGTGTGTCTGTCTGTCTGTCTGTCTGTCTGTCTGTCTGTCTGTCTCTCTCTCTCTCTCTCTCTCTCTTCTGAAGATAAAGCATATCTGTAGTCCATGCTAGGTTCAGTCATCGATAAAGAAAAGGATTTCGGTACCTTCACATAGTGTCAAGATTGTGACTTATTTTTAAAAACTTAATCGCGCATTGACATATGTTCTAGTTTAAAGCGCACAATTAGCTTTTCAAACATGTTTTTACTGCAATGCTATGTTTTGAATAATAATTCCTTCATATAGCTTTGCAATGACGGATAGAAAATGTTTGGTATTGTAAAAGTCCTATGTCATTAAATGTAACAAGAGTCATGATTGTGACGACTTTTATTAAACATACTTGTCATGGCGGCCATTAGGAGATACATCGCATCTACGTGTACAAGATAAAGATACTGGTCTAATGAACACTTTATAAAACCGAGTACAACGACGATACAACAGGTTTCATTTTGAACAAAGAACGCAGGCTATAACTCGATTTTCAACGTATGGTGGACACGGTAGAGATCCACATTTGGCCTGAACTATGTACATCAGATGCCCTTCTTTATTAACAATGCTTCCAGGTGTTGACTCTGGGTTTGCATCCACGCAAACGTAGTTTGTCGCTCCAGCGTGATTATAATGCCCAGACATCAGATACCCTGTGTATTCCATGCTCCACCCTGGGTAGCAATTCGTTCTAGCAGGGATCATGAGTATGTTTGCTCGTGTAGTTCTACACACAGAACATGGCACGTCAAGCTCGCTTGAGACAGTCAAAAAAGGATTAGTTCCACTGTATACTTTATACTCTGCACCGTAGATAAATCCACTCGCATCAGCATTTCCAACATTCACTCCCCATGTAGGATTCTCTGGCAAGCAAAGAAAGTCAGCAGCACTTCCAGTGTGAGTCCAGAATGAACCACCAGCAAATCCTAGGGTAAAGTAGCAAATTATTGGCAGTGCATATTAAATAACTCAAAACTAATAATCATCAAGGAATGTGTTTCAAACTTCTTCAACCGAAGCAACTTCAATTTTTGAGCATCTGAACGGTTTTTGAAACACGAAAAGCGATACAATAAAATGGTATTTGTCGGGTGCTTGGAGTAAAAGTTCAGAAACGGTAGACAGAAATAACCGTAAAATAATAAAACAACAAGGATCATTGCAACAGCCTTTCAGTTGCAGTGAGATTGTTGGAAACGGTCACAGAGGGCAGAAAACAGTATAAACAAAGTTGCATTGGAATATGGTAAGATATTGTACGATAACGCAACGGAGCGATTGAAAATAAAATTTAGCAAATGCTATGCAACTATTACATTACTCGAAAAGATCTCTCATTGGTTGTGGTAAAAACTTTACGAGTACCGTCTTGCGAGTAACAACACCTTCTTTGATTCTTGATGACTCAAAGTTATGTTGGGCTTATGCTGATATAATCGGTTTATATTCAGTATATTGTCACAAAGAGACAGTAATGTCGTTGATCATTATGTCCTAGAATTACAACAAAAACCTCACTTAGAGTAAAGGCAGCCGATCTTCCATCTATTTAACAGTGCATATTCTAAAGGATATCTTTTTAAACATATATAAACATGTACATAAATAATTATTTTTATATTTATGTTAGCTATGAGAATGAAAAACTATGACATCCATATAAAAACCTTACATAACAGGTATTTGTCCAATTTTACTTCGTTAATAATGTTATTAAGCTCATTTGATTTATATTTTGAAGTAGAAAAATCTTCGAAATATCACATGCTAAGGCTGTGGTTTGATGAGAATGCTTTTGCAGAGTTTTGAACAAAAGCCATTATTTAATTACATGGATATTCCTCACTTATTGAAACATTGAACAACGAATGACACCGACAATTATGCAGATTGATCAAGTTTTTTTTATCGATGACTTTAACGTTTGTTGATCGATGTCTTAAAAATAGTTTTGAAGGTATGGCTCTCTTTCTCAAAATAAACCCTAACTTGACAAAAAAAACCTAATTTCATTGCTTGATAATTTAAATATGTTTGTTGATCATCACTAAAATAATGCGATTAATTTGCATACATATGCGAAGCAGGTTATCCAGTCCGTATACTATCCAGCATAGCTATGTGTAGCACCTATTTACATCGTTCCATCCCTCAAACAAAAATATTTGTTACGTCTACATTTACCACCTGATCAATCAGATCTTCTATAGGTCAACATAGATTTGATACAAAATAGGGTTCTGCTCAAATGTAAGTATTTATGTAAGCAAATTCAGACAATTCTATAAATAGGATGGTTCGCTAGAGATATATTATAACAATTCGCTATGAATCAATTAGAAGTGGCACGTACAGCCGCGGTGGCTCAGTGGTTAACGTGTTCGAATTCTACCGTCGGACCTGCCAGGGTCAACTATTGTGCTGTGTCCATGTGAAAGGCATTTTACTCACATGAAATGGACTAAATAACTTATTTATGTTGCGAAGCCTTGACGCGAAAAATGACACTAATCTGCACTCGTACATACAGCCTGGGACGATTAAAATTTCGACGGTGTTCACGAATGCATGCAAATGTCAATGATTGGAGCAAAGTAAAACTAGTCATGGAACAACACATCGTGTGTCTTACATGATCGTGCCTCAGGCGATCTTATCTGTCTCACGTGACTGTGTTTTCCTTCTCATATTCGGTGTAAATAGCGATTTGTTATGTTGCGATAAGGCAAATCATGTTCCACTCTAACTTCACCCACTCACATATTACCCTAATAAAAGCAAAATATTTTCATAGCGATATACAACCTGAGCATGTGAAAGTTTCGATTTACATTTTGTTTGCAACATTTATTTTCTGTACGATAAACAGAACAGTCATAACCATGCTGTTTTTATATGCCATCTTATCTGTTAGGAATCTTTGAGAGAGAGAGAGAGAGAGAGAGAGAGAGAGAGAGAGAGAGAGAGAGAGAGAGATAGAGAGAGAGAGAGAGAGAGAGTTTGTTAGACAATTGTTTAACAGTTATCGACATAATAAGATACAGTTTGTCTTACCTTTGTATACTAGGTCTGTACCGTTTTCTGGACATGTGTTCCTTCCCCATCTCACGTATGTCGACCCAAGCCCTTGAGATAAGAGTAGTAACAAATATCCTTTAAAGAAGTAAATCTAGTCGCCTATAAGCACAATTATCATTGCAAAACAAATGAGTTCACCTGCTGCAATTTATTGGCCTTTGCTGAGAGGATACGTTGATGTACCGCAAAAGACCATTTCCCAGAAATTTTCAATGTAATACGCTAAATTATTCATTTCATAAAATGAATTAAAGAACGGAAGGAAATATGGTTATTTAAGAAAAAATCCAGTTAACATCTTAGTTACAGATGTCGAAAGTAACAGTTGGTTAGCTTGATTGAATATTGCAATCACTTAGAACAAAGTAATAAAGAACACATTATTAAGCAATTTAGATTTGTACAGGGATCAGCACAAAGAAGAATAATAAAAGACACTTACCATTTGATTTATTTTCTATAAGTCGCTGAATTTCGAAATGTTTCTCCTTTACATCTGTTTCAAGAGCTTTTACCTTTTCTTGAAGTTGTATGAGGATAGAATCCGTTTCTCTCTGAGAAAATTCAGCTCTTAGAAGTCTCTCTAACAATTTGTACTCGTAATCGAATCTTGGACAGTCACTTGTACCAGACGCTTGAGTCATTTGTGACTGGCTGCCAACAACAAGGAGTGTGAACAATAAACATTGAATGAAACACATCATCTAAGTTGTAGCATTAAAGCATACAAAACTATATTGCTATTAATGCAACAGATCTTCTAAAATATATGATAAGACGATGGCCAATACAGTAGCTGAATGTCTTGAGGTACTGAGTAATGTAATGAGAGTCGACCTGAAAATCAGCCTCTACGATTTTATCAAGCTTTGGAACTAGCCTTTAATTGGTTAGCATTAGTTCACGTGGCACTGGAATCTACCAGTTATTTGTTTAAGAGATTTATAATGAAATGCTCACGTTTAAATAGTGTGTAGTTATTTATAGTAGTTACACAATAGGAAGACCTGGGCCAATAAATTAAAGCTATCCATGTTAAACCTGTTAGCCGGTTGATATCTACCTTAAACCGGTGTTAGTTGTATTGAATTTGAATTGTTTACTGTATGGTATCAATGGTTATGGTATGTATACCTGTGATTTGTATTTGATCTTAGCCAAAAGTCAATATAGTCGTCTCCTTGACCAGTGACATTTAATTTGTAAACAAAATAATACATAGCTAATATTTCTGAACGACAATATATGAAATAATCAGATCATTATCTATGGAGGAAAACATATTTGAATGTTTTTGAGAGGATACTGGTTTTTATCCGGGCTGCATTATCGTGTTTAAACTTTTTATATCAATATTGTTTGCATGAAAATTTACTCATTCCTGCTTTACAATTAGAAGCAGAATCAGCCTTATTGTTGTGTTCAGTTAATAATTGATTTGATACTTGGTACCCGGCCAGGAACTATGTTAAGACTATGATAATGTCAAGATCAAAGATTGCATCCAGAGTGATCTTATAATCTACCTTGATGCGGAAAAGGTCAACATTTAAAAAATGCTGTTTATGCAGTTGCCGATTATTAGTTGACTTACAGTTTCTTTTGTCAAGATGTCTCCGTATAGAGCAGTTTCGAATCTCAATCCAGCACGTCATTTAGGAATCAAGTTCTGTTAAGACTGATCAGAAACCCTTATCTTTTCCCACGTGAAGCTATTGCAAGTAGAAATGGCATGTTCTTTCTATTTGGTGCAGACTGAAACGTTAGCAACATAATCATTAACGCTCTTAGTTCTTCCAGATCAAGGTCAGGGTGATGTATTGGAAGTAATATGTTTGATGAATCAAACAAGACCCAGTCTGATTGTAGTATAGAAACTTATGAACCATTTATGTGGAATGCTTCTATATCACATATTGGTGATTATAGCCAGTCAGTCACTATTAGTATTCTAAGAGATACAGTAATTTCTCAGATTCTTTTATTATCAGGTATTTTGCATTTTCTGAGAAGTCTTTTAATGAAATTGTTCTTATTCAAGAAGTAGAGTGCGGCTTTGTTAAAGTTAATCTCAATTGTGTAAATTGGTGATCAGACATAGTCTTAGACCTTGTGACGGTCGGAACTGTGACTTCTATACTCATCAAGTGCTTTCATTTATTACCAGGAAAAAACCCAGCTAGAAATAAGGTTGTGGTTAATCCATTCGTAACTAACAACATTGTTTGGATCATAAAGTCAAACTAATTGAAAATGCAAAGCCTGATTTATACCCAGCTTGTGTAGTGATTAGAGCCATGACAACGAAAGTTCTTGAGAATAATGTTGATCAGGAAATCATTCGTTTTAGCGACATATGGATTGGACAGGATTTTTGATGAGGTTATATTTGCTTCTGGTATTGTTCAATTAAAAGGGATTGATCACAATGAACTTCGTTTAACTAGTCATTCTCTTTATCCTAATCAGGAGACAAACGACAATTACTCGTCGTCGAACATGAACATGTTTCTGAGATACCGTTTGTTTCAGAAGGCTATTAGCGAAACTGAAATCACACACGGATCGTTTGTGATTTCGTTAAAATGGGGTCCTTACGAGAAAATGTAGACCACCTGAGATACTCGCTAGTGATCAGTGATTATTGATGTATCAAATTGTTGTTTCTAGTTCGCACTGACAGCAAGTTCTTAGTCTAGCCCATGAAAAATCTTTACTTGATTATTTAGGCCCCATTATTATTTATCACATGATTTTGAATCATTTTATTGGCCAAAAGGTTAAAGTAATGCTTCTGATTTACTGTAGATTGTGTCACACTTTGTCGAATGTTTAGAAAACTAAAAAAAGATAAATAAGGCACATCTGCAACCAAAATCTGGATTTACAAACCATTTAGCAACAAAATGCTAGATTGTGTCGGTTTTTTACGCAAGACTGAATAAAAATGAAAGTAAGATATGACAGAAATACAAAGGAATGGTGTGCCAAGCCGGCTAATAAAGTTCTGGTTCTCTTGTTCATACCTCAAAGTCCTCTTCGAGCTAAGTATTATGGTCCTCATGAAGTTAAAAAGAATGTAAGTTACTTTATATCATTAGCAAGCCTGGGAGGCGAAATCAAAAACATCTCTCGCATATACATATGTTAGAGGGGTATGTTGACAAAGCTAGCACTGTTTATCATTCAGTCAGTTTAATTGTACCTGTCCCAAGCTGTGAGGATTTAAAGGTTGGAACGAAATAGGACTGTTTTTTACTCTGGAGTAACTGATCTTCGGAATTTAGAAATATTGCAGGATCATGACCAGAAACAGCTACATCAGCAGCTGCAAGAAATGAATGAATTAAAACAGCTATTATTTGAACATGACGACACGTTTCCAGATGTTCTAACAGCAACAAATAAAATCTACCATAATGTTAACATTATAGATTCAACACCTGTGACGCAGCATCCGTTTAGGATTAATCGTCTCAAAAAGGAATGGGTGATTAAATAAATTCCGTATTTGCTGAAGAATTTATTTTAAAGAGGCTGATGTCGTTGGAAAGAGAGAGATTCCGTTCCGGGATAGAAATTATATTAAACTTTAAACTTGACTTTTAGCTCTGCCAATTGTCAGCTTGCATTTTATAGCATTATCTGATGAACATTAATAACAATGATGCACACCCAAAATCTAAGGCTGAGTAAAAGTTAAATTAAAAATAATATAAAGTACTAAACATATTCTTTGATATCTTTAGTTTGATACATATAAAAGTGCTGGTTTTTTTCTCTGGTTGAATTATATAAACATAATGACATTGAACAGTAACTTCGAGTATTAATTGTGAGAAACAAGCATGCTCAGTGATAGCCAAATTCATTAAACATTGTATAAAACCTTCCTTTGAATGCCGTGTCATTATTCCTGAGCTAGTGCGCGCTTGTTTCATAATCTCTATTTTAATTTCTCATCATATGTGTCAATGACACCCGATGTGATCATAAACTGATTCGATCATTTGCTTTCCAAACATTTTGCCCATTTTATTTTTATGCTGGAATATTTTATACAATAACATTTATTCATGTCAATATTGATATTCTGATCAATAAATACGTCCTAAAGTCGAATTTGGACTCATATGACAGAATAAAAGATTAATCGCTTTAAAGAAACATAATTTTGATAGCTACGATAACTTGTAAATGACCCATTATATGACCTGATGGTTAAAACAATTTAGTCTTTGTACTCAAACCTACAAGGAGGTTAAGAAATATGTTAATCAGAAACGTGACTGAAACGAAAATTAAAAAACAAATTCCACCACGAGCATCTCCATTACAGGAAATGTGTTCTAAACAAATTGTATCTTGTAATATTCTTTTTCATGTACAGATTGACAATGAAAACATAATAATTGGCAATCAATAGCTGGGTCGCCATCCGAGAATGTCTACTGCTCTCGAACGTTTATGCATATGGCAAAGTTAACATCCTATTATTTTAGATTGTGCACTTCGTAGAGAGGGTTAGAGAATTAGTGCGTGCAGGAAACGTTTTTAGCGCAGTATCACTGATAAACCCGAGTTAGATTCCTAGTGGTGGACACTTGAAAGGTGTCTAACTTGCACAATAATAGTATATATCTGTCTGTCTGTCTGTCTGTCTGTCTCTCTCTCTCTCTCTCTCTCTCTCTCTCTCTCTCTCTCTCTCTCTCTCTCTCTCTTCTGAAGATAAAGCATATCTGTAGTCCATGCTAGGTTCAGTCATCGATAAAGAAAAGGATTTCGGTACCTTCACATAGTGTCAAGATTGTGACTTATTTTTAAAAACTTAATCGCGCATTGATATATGTTCTAGTTTAAAGCGCATAATTAGCTTTTCAAACATGTTTTTACTGCAATGCTATGTTTTGAATAATAATTCCTTCATATAGCTTTGCAATGACGGATAGAAAATGTTTGGTATTGTAAAAGTCCTATGTCATTAAATGTAACAAGAGTCATGATTGTGACGACTTTTATTAAACATACTTGTCATGGCGGCCATTAGGAGATACATCGCATCTACGTGTACAAGATAAAGATACTGGTCTAATGAACACTTTATAAAACCGAGTACAACGACGATACAACAGGTTTCATTTTGAACAAAGAACGCAGGCTATAACTCGATTTTCAACGTATGGTGGACACGGTAGAGATCCACATTTGGCCTGAACTATGTACATCAGATGCCCTTCTTTATTAACAATGCTTCCAGGTGTTGACTCTGGGTTTGCATCCACGCAAACGTAGTTTGTCGCTCCAGCGTGATTATAATGCCCAGACATCAGATACCCTGTGTATTCCATGCTCCACCCTGGGTAGCAATTCGTTCTAGCAGGGATCATGAGTATGTTTGCTCGTGTAGTTCTACACACAGAACATGGCACGTCAAGCTCGCTTGAGACAGTCAAAAAAGGATTAGTTCCACTGTATACTTTATACTCTGCACCGTAGATAAATCCACTCGCATCAGTATTTCCAACATTCACTCCCCATGTAGGATTCTCTGGCAAGCAAAGAAAGTCAGCAGCACTTCCAGTGTGAGTCCAGAATGAACCACCAGCAAATCCTAGGGTAAAGTAGCAAATTATTGGCAGTGCATATTAAATAACTCAAAACTAATAATCATCAAGGAATGTGTTTCAAACTTCTTCAACCGAAGCAACTTCAATTTTTGAGCATCTGAACGGTTTTTGAAACACGAAAAGCGATACAATAAAATGGTATTTGTCGGGTGCTTGGAGTAAAAGTTCAGAAACGGTAGACAGAAATAACCGTAAAATAATAAAACAACAAGGATCATTGCAACAGCCTTTCAGTTGCAGTGAGATTGTTGGAAACGGTCACAGAGGGCAGAAAACAGTATAAACAAAGTTGCATTGGAATATGGTAAGATATTGTACGATAACGCAACGGAGCGATTGAAAATAAAATTTAGCAAATGCTATGCAACTATTACATTACTCGAAAGGATCTCTCATTGGTTGTGGTAAAAACTTTACGAGTACCGTCTTGCGAGTAACAACACCTTCTTTGATTCTTGATGACTCAAAGTTATGTTGGGCTTATGCTGATATAATCGGTTTATATTCAGTATATTGTCACAAAGAGACAGTAATGTCGTTGATCATTATGTCCTAGAATTACAACAAAAACCTCACTTAGAGTAAAGGCAGCCGATCTTCCATCTATTTAACAGTGCATATTCTAAAGGATATCTTTTTAAACATATATAAACATGTACATAAATAATTATTTTTATATTTATGTTAGCTATGAGAATGAAAAACTATGACATCCATATAAAAACCTTACATAACAGGTATTTGTCCAATTTTACTTCGTTAATAATGTTATTAAGCTCATTTGATTTATATTTTGAAGTAGAAAAATCTTCGAAATATCACATGCTAAGGCTGTGGTTTGATGAGAATGCTTTTGCAGAGTTTTGAACAAAAGCCATTATTTAATTACATGGATATTCCTCACTTATTGAAACATTGAACAACGAATGACACCGACAATTATGCAGATTGATCAAGTTTTTTTTATCGATGACTTTAACGTTTGTTGATCGATGTCTTAAAAATAGTTTTGAAGGTATGGCTCTCTTTCTCAAAATAAACCCTAACTTGACAAAAAAAACCTAATTTCATTGCTTGATAATTTAAATATGTTTGTTGATCATCACTAAAATAATGCGATTAATTTGCATACATATGCGAAGCAGGTTATCCAGTCCGTATACTATCCAGCATAGCTATGTGTAGCACCTATTTACATCGTTCCATCCCTCAAACAAAAATATTTGTTACGTCTACATTTACCACCTGATCAATCAGATCTTCTATAGGTCAACATAGATTTGATACAAAATAGGGTTCTGCTCAGATGTAAGTATTTATGTAAGCAAATTCAGACAATTCTATAAATAGGATGGTTCGCTAGAGATATATTATAACAATTCGCTATGAATCAATTAGAAGTGGCACGTACAGCCGCGGTGGCTCAGTGGTTAACGTGTTCGAATTCTACCGTCGGACCTGCCAGGGTCAACTATTGTGCTGTGTCCATGTGAAAGGCATTTTACTCACATGAAATGGACTAAATAACTTATTTATGTTGCGAAGCCTTGACGCGAAAAATGACACTAATCTGCACTCGTACATACAGCCTGGGACGATTAAAATTTCGACGGTGTTCACGAATGCATGCAAATGTCAATGATTGGAGCAAAGTAAAACTAGTCATGGAACAACACATCGTGTGTCTTACATGATCGTGCCTCAGGCGATCTTATCTGTCTCACGTGACTGTGTTTTCCTTCTCATATTCGGTGTAAATAGCGATTTGTTATGTTGCGATAAGGCAAATCATGTTCCACTCTAACTTCACCCACTCACATATTACCCTAATAAAAGCAAAATATTTTCATAGCGATATACAACCTGAGCATGTGAAAGTTTCGATTTACATTTTGTTTGCAACATTTATTTTCTGTACGATAAACAGAACAGTCATAACCATGCTGTTTTTATATGCCATCTTATCTGTTAGGAATCTTTGAGAGAGAGAGAGAGAGAGAGAGAGAGAGATAGAGAGAGAGAGAGAGAGTTTGTTAGACAATTGTTTAACAGTTATCGACATAATAAGATACAGTTTGTCTTACCTTTGTATACTAGGTCTGTACCGTTTTCTGGACATGTGTTCCTTCCCCATCTCACGTATGTCGACCCAAGCCCTTGAGATAAGAGTAGTAACAAATATCCTTTAAAGAAGTAAATCTAGTCGCCTATAAGCACAATTATCATTGCAAAACAAATGAGTTCACCTGCTGCAATTTATTGGCCTTTGCTGAGAGGATACGTTGATGTACCGCAAAAGACCATTTCCCAGAAATTTTCAATGTAATACGCTAAATTATTCATTTCATAAAATGAATTAAAGAACGGAAGGAAATATGGTTATTTAAGAAAAAATCCAGTTAACATCTTAGTTACAGATGTCGAAAGTAACAGTTGGTTAGCTTGATTGAATATTGTAATCACTTAGAACAAAGTAATAAAGAACACATTATTAAGCAATTTAGATTTGTACAGGGATCAGCACAAAGAAGAATAATAAAAGACACTTACCATTTGATTTATTTTCTATAAGTCGCTGAATTTCGAAATGTTTCTCCTTTACATCTGTTTCAAGAGCTTTTACCTTTTCTTGAAGTTGTATGAGGATAGAATCCGTTTCTCTCTGAGAAAATTCAGCTCTTAGAAGTCTCTCTAACAATTTGTACTCGTAATCGAATCTTGGACAGTCACTTGTACCAGACGCTTGAGTCATTTGTGACTGGCTGCCAACAACAAGGAGTGTGAACAATAAACATTGAATGAAACACATCATCTAAGTTGTAGCATTAAAGCATACAAAACTATATTGCTATTAATGCAACAGATCTTCTAAAATATATGATAAGACGATGGCCAATACAGTAGCTGAATGTCTTGAGGTACTGAGTAATGTAATGAGAGTCGACCTGAAAATCAGCCTCTACGATTTTATCAAGCTTTGGAACTAGCCTTTAATTGGTTAGCATTAGTTCACGTGGCACTGGAATCTACCAGTTATTTGTTTAAGAGATTTATAATGAAATGCTCACGTTTAAATAGTGTGTAGTTATTTATAGTAGTTACACAATAGGAAGACCTGGGCCAATAAATTAAAGCTATCCATGTTAAACCTGTTAGCCGGTTGATATCTACCTTAAACCGGTGTTAGTTGTATTGAATTTGAATTGTTTACTGTATGGTATCAATGGTTATGGTATGTATACCTGTGATTTGTATTTGATCTTAGCCAAAAGTCAATATAGTCGTCTCCTTGACCAGTGACATTTAATTTGTAAACAAAATAATACATAGCTAATATTTCTGAACGACAATATATGAAATAATCAGATCATTATCTATGGAGGAAAACATATTTGAATGTTTTTGAGAGGATACTGGTTTTTATCCGGGCTGCATTATCGTGTTTAAACTTTTTATATCAATATTGTTTGCATGAAAATTTACTCATTCCTGCTTTACAATTAGAAGCAGAATCAGCCTTATTGTTGTGTTCAGTTAATAATTGATTTGATACTTGGTACCCGGCCAGGAACTATGTTAAGACTATGATAATGTCAAGATCAAAGATTGCATCCAGAGTGATCTTATAATCTACCTTGATGCGGAAAAGGTCAACATTTAAAAAATGCTGTTTATGCAGTTGCCGATTATTAGTTGACTTACAGTTTCTTTTGTCAAGATGTCTCCGTATAGAGCAGTTTCGAATCTCAATCCAGCACGTCATTTAGGAATCAAGTTCTGTTAAGACTGATCAGAAACCCTTATCTTTTCCCACGTGAAGCTATTGCAAGTAGAAATGGCATGTTCTTTCTATTTGGTGCAGACTGAAACGTTAGCAACATAATCATTAACGCTCTTAGTTCTTCCAGATCAAGGTCAGGGTGATGTATTGGAAGTAATATGTTTGATGAATCAAACAAGACCCAGTCTGATTGTAGTATAGAAACTTATGAACCATTTATGTGGAATGCTTCTATATCACATATTGGTGATTATAGCCAGTCAGTCACTATTAGTATTCTAAGAGATACAGTAATTTCTCAGATTCTTTTATTATCAGGTATTTTGCATTTTCTGAGAAGTCTTTTAATGAAATTGTTCTTATTCAAGAAGTAGAGTGCGGCTTTGTTAAAGTTAATCTCAATTGTGTAAATTGGTGATCAGACATAGTCTTAGACCTTGTGACGGTCGGAACTGTGACTTCTATACTCATCAAGTGCTTTCATTTATTACTAGGAAAAAACCCAGCTAGAAATAAGGTTGTGGTTAATCCATTCGTAACTAACAACATTGTTTGGATCATAAAGTCAAACTAATTGAAAATGCAAAGCCTGATTTATACCCAGCTTGTGTAGTGATTAGAGCCATGACAACGAAAGTTCTTGAGAATAATGTTGATCAGGAAATCATTCGTTTTAGCGACATATGGATTGGACAGGATTTTTGATGAGGTTATATTTGCTTCTGGTATTGTTCAATTAAAAGGGATTGATCACAATGAACTTCGTTTAACTAGTCATTCTCTTTATCCTAATCAGGAGACAAACGACAATTACTCGTCGTCGAACATGAACATGTTTCTGAGATACCGTTTGTTTCAGAAGGCTATTAGCGAAACTGAAATCACACACGGATCGTTTGTGATTTCGTTAAAATGGGGTCCTTACGAGAAAATGTAGACCACCTGAGATACTCGCTAGTGATCAGTGATTATTGATGTATCAAATTGTTGTTTCTAGTTCGCACTGACAGCAAGTTCTTAGTCTAGCCCATGAAAAATCTTTACTTGATTATTTAGGCCCCATTATTATTTATCACATGATTTTGAATCATTTTATTGGCCAAAAGGTTAAAGTAATGCTTCTGATTTACTGTAGATTGTGTCACACTTTGTCGAATGTTTAGAAAACTAAAAAAAGATAAATAAGGCACATCTGCAACCAAAATCTGGATTTACAAACCATTTAGCAACAAAATGCTAGATTGTGTCGGTTTTTTACGCAAGACTGAATAAAAATGAAAGTAAGATATGACAGAAATACAAAGGAATGGTGTGCCAAGCCGGCTAATAAAGTTCTGGTTCTCTTGTTCATACCTCAAAGTCCTCTTCGAGCTAAGTATTATGGTCCTCATGAAGTTAAAAAGAATGTAAGTTACTTTATATCATTAGCAAGCCTGGGAGGCGAAATCAAAAACATCTCTCGCATATACATATGTTAGAGGGGTATGTTGACAAAGCTAGCACTGTTTATCATTCAGTCAGTTTAATTGTACCTGTCCCAAGCTGTGAGGATTTAAAGGTTGGAACGAAATAGGACTGTTTTTTACTCTGGAGTAACTGATCTTCGGAATTTAGAAATATTGCAGGATCATGACCAGAAACAGCTACATCAGCAGCTGCAAGAAATGAATGAATTAAAACAGCTATTATTTGAACATGACGACACGTTTCCAGATGTTCTAACAGCAACAAATAAAATCTACCATAATGTTAACATTATAGATTCAACACCTGTGACGCAGCATCCGTTTAGGATTAATCGTCTCAAAAAGGAATGGGTGATTAAATAAATTCCGTATTTGCTGAAGAATTTATTTTAAAGAGGCTGATGTCGTTGGAAAGAGAGAGATTCCGTTCCGGGATAGAAATTATATTAAACTTTAAACTTGACTTTTAGCTCTGCCAATTGTCAGCTTGCATTTTATAGCATTATCTGATGAACATTAATAACAATGATGCACACCCAAAATCTAAGGCTGAGTAAAAGTTAAATTAAAAATAATATAAAGTACTAAACATATTCTTTGATATCTTTAGTTTGATACATATAAAAGTGCTGGTTTTTTTCTCTGGTTGAATTATATAAACATAATGACATTGAACAGTAACTTCGAGTATTAATTGTGAGAAACAAGCATGCTCAGTGATAGCCAAATTCATTAAACATTGTATAAAACCTTCCTTTGAATGCCGTGTCATTATTCCTGAGCTAGTGCGCGCTTGTTTCATAATCTCTATTTTAATTTCTCATCATATGTGTCAATGACACCCGATGTGATCATAAACTGATTCGATCATTTGCTTTCCAAACATTTTGCCCATTTTATTTTTATGCTGGAATATTTTATACAATAACATTTATTCATGTCAATATTGATATTCTGATCAATAAATACGTCCTAAAGTCGAATTTGGACTCATATGACAGAATAAAAGATTAATCGCTTTAAAGAAACATAATTTTGATAGCTACGATAACTTGTAAATGACCCATTATATGACCTGATGGTTAAAACAATTTAGTCTTTGTACTCAAACCTACAAGGAGGTTAAGAAATATGTTAATCAGAAACGTGACTGAAACGAAAATTAAAAAACAAATTCCACCACGAGCATCTCCATTACAGGAAATGTGTTCTAAACAAATTGTATCTTGTAATATTCTTTTTCATGTACAGATTGACAATGAAAACATAATAATTGGCAATCAATAGCTGGGTCGCCATCCGAGAATGTCTACTGCTCTCGAACGTTTATGCATATGGCAAAGTTAACATCCTATTATTTTAGATTGTGCACTTCGTAGAGAGGGTTAGAGAATTAGTGCGTGCAGGAAACGTTTTTAGCGCAGTATCACTGATAAACCCGAGTTAGATTCCTAGTGGTGGACACTTGAAAGGTGTCTAACTTGCACAATAATAGTATATATCTGTCTGTCTGTCTGTGTGTCTCTCTGTCTGTCTGTCTGTCTGTCTGTCTCTCTCTCTCTCTCTCTCTTCTGAAGATAAAGCATATCTGTAGTCCATGCTAGGTTCAGTCATCGATAAAGAAAAGGATTTCGGTACCTTCACATAGTGTCAAGATTGTGACTTATTTTTAAAAACTTAATCGCGCATTGACATATGTTCTAGTTTAAAGCGCATAATTAGCTTTTCAAACATGTTTTTACTGCAATGCTATGTTTTGAATAATAATTCCTTCATATAGCTTTGCAATGACGGATAGAAAATGTTTGGTATTGTAAAAGTCCTATGTCATTAAATGTAACAAGAGTCATGATTGTGACGACTTTTATTAAACATACTTGTCATGGCGGCCATTAGGAGATACATCGCATCTACGTGTACAAGATAAAGATACTGGTCTAATGAACACTTTATAAAACCGAGTACAACGACGAAACAACAGGTTTCATTTTGAACAAAGAACGCAGGCTATAACTCGATTTTCAACGTATGGTGGACACGGTAGAGATCCACATTTGGCCTGAACTATGTACATCAGATGCCCTTCTTTATTAACAATGCTTCCAGGTGTTGACTCTGGGTTTGCATCCACGCAAACGTAGTTTGTCGCTCCAGCGTGATTATAATGCCCAGACATCAGATACCCTGTGTATTCCATGCTCCACCCTGGGTAGCAATTCGTTCTAGCAGGGATCATGAGTATGTTTGCTCGTGTAGTTCTACACACAGAACATGGCACGTCAAGCTCGCTTGAGACAGTCAAAAAAGGATTAGTTCCACTGTATACTTTATACTCTGCACCGTAGATAAATCCACTCGCATCAGTATTTCCAACATTCACTCCCCATGTAGGATTCTCTGGCAAGCAAAGAAAGTCAGCAGCACTTCCAGTGTGAGTCCAGAATGAACCACCAGCAAATCCTAGGGTAAAGTAGCAAATTATTGGCAGTGCATATTAAATAACTCAAAACTAATAATCATCAAGGAATGTGTTTCAAACTTCTTCAACCGAAGCAACTTCAATTTTTGAGCATCTGAACGGTTTTTGAAACACGAAAAGCGATACAATAAAATGGTATTTGTCGGGTGCTTGGAGTAAAAGTTCAGAAACGGTAGACAGAAATAACCGTAAAATAATAAAACAACAAGGATCATTGCAACAGCCTTTCAGTTGCAGTGAGATTGTTGGAAACGGTCACAGAGGGCAGAAAACAGTATAAACAAAGTTGCATTGGAATATGGTAAGATATTGTACGATAACGCAACGGAGCGATTGAAAATAAAATTTAGCAAATGCTATGCAACTATTACATTACTCGAAAGGATCTCTCATTGGTTGTGGTAAAAACTTTACGAGTACCGTCTTGCGAGTAACAACACCTTCTTTGATTCTTGATGACTCAAAGTTATGTTGGGCTTATGCTGATATAATCGGTTTATATTCAGTATATTGTCACAAAGAGACAGTAATGTCGTTGATCATTATGTCCTAGAATTACAACAAAAACCTCACTTAGAGTAAAGGCAGCCTATCTTCCATCTATTTAACAGTGCATATTCTAAAGGATATCTTTTTAAACATATATAAACATGTACATAAATAATTATTTTTATATTTATGTTAGCTATGAGAATGAAAAACTATGACATCCATATAAAAACCTTACATAACAGGTATTTGTCCAATTTTACTTCGTTAATAATGTTATTAAGCTCATTTGATTTATATTTTGAAGTAGAAAAATCTTCGAAATATCACATGCTAAGGCTGTGGTTTGATGAGAATGCTTTTGTAGAGTTTTGAACAAAAGCCATTATTTAATTACATGGATCTTCCTCACTTACTGAAACATTGAACAACGAATGACACCGACAATTATGCAGATTGATCAAGTTTTTTTATCGATGACTTTAACGTTTGTTGATCGATGTCTTAAAAATAGTCTTTGAAGGTATAGCTCTTTTTCTCAAAATAAACCCTAACTTGACAAAAAAACTAATTTCATTGCTTGATAATTTAAATATGTTTGTTGATCATCACTAAAATAATGCGATTAATTTGCATACATATGCGAAGCAGGTTATCCAGTCCGTATACTATCCAGCATAGCTATGTGTAGCACCTATTTACATCGTTCCATCCCTCAAACAAAAATATTTGTTACGTCTACATTTACCACCTGATCAATCAGATCTTCTATAGGTTAACATAGATTTGATACAAAATAGGGTTCTGCTCAGATGTAAGTATTTATGTAAGCAAATTCAGACAGTTCTATAAATAGGATGGTTCGCTAGAGATATATTATAACAATTCGCTATGAATCAATTAGAAGTGGCACGTACAGCCGCGGTGGCTCAGTGGTTAACGTGTTCGAATTCTACCGTCGGACCTGCCAGGGTCAACTATTGTGCTGTGTCGATGTGAAAGGCATTTTACTGACATGAAATGGACTAAAAAACTTATTTATGTTGCGAAGCCTTGACGCGAAAAATGACACTAATCTGCACTCGTACATACAGCCTGGGACGATTAAAATTTCGACGGTGTTCACGAATGCATGCAAATGTCAATGATTGGAGCAAAGTAAAACTAGTCATGGAACAACACATCGTGTGTCTTACATGATCGTGCCTCAGGCGATCTTATCTGTCTCACGTGACTGTGTTTTCCTTCTCATATTCGGTGTAAATAGCGATTTGTTATGTTGCGATAAGGCAAATCATGTTCCACTCTAACTTCACCCACTCACATATTACCCTAATAAAAGCAAAATATTTTCATAGCGATATACAACCTGAGCATGTGAAAGTTTCGATTTACATTTTGTTTGCAACATTTATTTTCTGTACGATAAACAGAACAGTCATAACCATGCTGTTTTTATATGCCATCTTATCTGTTAGGAATCTTTGAGAGAGAGAGAGAGAGAGAGAGAGAGAGATAGAGAGAGAGAGAGAGAGTTTGTTAGACAATTGTTTAACAGTTATCGACATAATAAGATACAGTTTGTCTTACCTTTGTATACTAGGTCTGTACCGTTTTCTGGACATGTGTTCCTTCCCCATCTCACGTATGTCGACCCAAGCCCTTGAGATAAGAGTAGTAACAAATATCCTTTAAAGAAGTAAATCTAGTCGCCTATAAGCACAATTATCATTGCAAAACAAATGAGTTCACCTGCTGCAATTTATTGGCCTTTGCTGAGAGGATACGTTGATGTACCGCAAAAGACCATTTCCCAGAAATTTTCAATGTAATACGCTAAATTATTCATTTCATAAAATGAATTAAAGAACGGAAGGAAATATGGTTATTTAAGAAAAATCCAGTTAACATCTTAGTTACAGATGTCGAAAGTAACAGTTGGTTAGCTTGATTGAATATTGCAATCACTTAGAACAAAGTAGTAAAGAACACATTATTAAGCAATTTAGATTTGTACAGGGATCAGCACAAAGAAGAATAATAAAAGACACTTACCATTTGATTTATTTTCTATAAGTCGCTGAATTTCGAAATGTTTCTCCTTTACATCTGTTTCAAGAGCTTTTACCTTTTCTTGAAGTTGTATGAGGATAGAATCCGTTTCTCTCTGAGAAAATTCAGCTCTTAGAAGTCTCTCTAACAATTTGTACTCGTAATCGAATCTTGGACATTCACTTGTACCAGACGCTTGAGTCATTTGTGACTGGCTGCCAACAACAAGGAGTGTGAACAATAAACATTGAATGAAACACATCATCTAAGTTGTAGCATTAAAGCATACAAAACTATATTGCTATTAATGCAACAGATCTTCTAAAATATATGATAAGACGATGGCCAATACAGTAGCTGAATGTCTTGAGGTACTGAGTAATGTAATGAGAGTCGACCTGAAAATCAGCCTCTACGATTTTATCAAGCTTTGGAACTAGCCTTTAATTGGTTAGCATTAGTTCACGTGGCACTGGAATCTACCAGTTATTTGTTTAAGAGATTTATAATGAAATGCTCACGTTTAAATAGTGTGTAGTTATTTATAGTAGTTACACAATAGGAAGACCTGGGCCAATAAATTAAAGCTATCCATGTTAAACCTGTTAGCCGGTTGATATCTACCTTAAACCGGTGTTAGTTGTATTGAATTTGAATTGTTTACTGTATGGTATCAATGGTTATGGTATGTATACCTGTGATTTGTATTTGATCTTAGCCAAAAGTCAATATAGTCGTCTCCTTGACCAGTGACATTTAATTTGTAAACAAAATAATACATAGCTAATATTTCTGAACGACAATATATGAAATAATCAGATCATTATCTATGGAGGAAAACATATTTGAATGTTTTTGAGAGGATACTGGTTTTTATCCGGGCTGCATTATCGTGTTTAAACTTTTTATATCAATATTGTTTGCATGAAAATTTACTCATTCCTGCTTTACAATTAGAAGCAGAATCAGCCTTATTGTTGTGTTCAGTTAATAATTGATTTGATACTTGGTACCCGGCCAGGAACTATGTTAAGACTATGATAATGTCAAGATCAAAGATTGCATCCAGAGTGATCTTATAATCTACCTTGATGCGGAAAAGGTCAACATTTAAAAAATGCTGTTTATGCAGTTGCCGATTATTAGTTGACTTACAGTTTCTTTTGTCAAGATGTCTCCGTATAGAGCAGTTTCGAATCTCAATCCAGCACGTCATTTAGGAATCAAGTTCTGTTAAGACTGATCAGAAACCCTTATCTTTTCCCACGTGAAGCTATTGCAAGTAGAAATGGCATGTTCTTTCTATTTGGTGCAGACTGAAACGTTAGCAACATAATCATTAACGCTCTTAGTTCTTCCAGATCAAGGTCAGGGTGATGTATTGGAAGTAATATGTTTGATGAATCAAACAAGACCCAGTCTGATTGTAGTATAGAAACTTATGAACCATTTATGTGGAATGCTTCTATATCACATATTGGTGATTATAGCCAGTCAGTCACTATTAGTATTCTAAGAGATACAGTAATTTCTCAGATTCTTTTATTATCAGGTATTTTGCATTTTCTGAGAAGTCTTTTAATGCAATTGTTCTTATTCAAGAAGTAGAGTGCGGCTTTGTTAAAGTTAATCTCAATTGTGTAAATTGGTGATCAGACATAGTCTTAGACCTTGTGACGGTCGGAACTGTGACTTCTATACTCATCAAGTGCTTTCATTTATTACTAGGAAAAAACCCAGCTAGAAATAAGGTTGTGGTTAATCCATTCGTAACTAACAACATTGTTTGGATCATAAAGTCAAACTAATTGAAAATGCAAAGCCTGATTTATACCCAGCTTGTGTAGTGATTAGAGCCATGACAACGAAAGTTCTTGAGAATAATGTTGATCAGGAAATCATTCGTTTTAGCGACATATGGATTGGACAGGATTTTTGATGAGGTTATATTTGCTTCTGGTATTGTTCAATTAAAAGGGATTGATCACAATGAACTTCGTTTAACTAGTCATTCTCTTTATCCTAATCAGGAGACAAACGACAATTACTCGTCGTCGAACATGAACATGTTTCTGAGATACCGTTTGTTTCAGAAGGCTATTAGCGAAACTGAAATCACACACGGATCGTTTGTGATTTCGTTAAAATGGGGTCCTTACGAGAAAATGTAGACCACCTGAGATACTCGCTAGTGATCAGTGATTATTGATGTATCAAATTGTTGTTTCTAGTTCGCACTGACAGCAAGTTCTTAGTCTAGCCCATGAAAAATCTTTACTTGATTATTTAGGCCCCATTATTATTTATCACATGATTTTGAATCATTTTATTGGCCAAAAGGTTAAAGTAATGCTTCTGATTTACTGTAGATTGTGTCACACTTTGTCGAATGTTTAGAAAACTAAAAAAAGATAAATAAGGCACATCTGCAACCAAAATCTGGATTTACAAACCATTTAGCAACAAAATGCTAGATTGTGTCGGTTTTTTACGCAAGACTGAATAAAAATGAAAGTAAGATATGACAGAAATACAAAGGAATGGTGTGCCAAGCCGGCTAATAAAGTTCTGGTTCTCTTGTTCATACCTCAAAGTCCTCTTCGAGCTAAGTATTATGGTCCTCATGAAGTTAAAAAGAATGTAAGTTACTTTATATCATTAGCAAGCCTGGGAGGCGAAATCAAAAACATCTCTCGCATATACATATGTTAGAGGGGTATGTTGACAAAGCTAGCACTGTTTATCATTCAGTCAGTTTAATTGTACCTGTCCCAAGCTGTGAGGATTTAAAGGTTGGAACGAAATAGGACTGTTTTTTACTCTGGAGTAACTGATCTTCGGAATTTAGAAATATTGCAGGATCATGACCAGAAACAGCTACATCAGCAGCTGCAAGAAATGAATGAATTAAAACAGCTATTATTTGAACATGACGACACGTTTCCAGATGTTCTAACAGCAACAAATAAAATCTACCATAATGTTAACATTATAGATTCAACACCTGTGACGCAGCATCCGTTTAGGATTAATCGTCTCAAAAAGGAATGGGTGATTAAATAAATTCCGTATTTGCTGAAGAATTTATTTTAAAGAGGCTGATGTCGTTGGAAAGAGAGAGATTCCGTTCCGGGATAGAAATTATATTAAACTTTAAACTTGACTTTTAGCTCTGCCAATTGTCAGCTTGCATTTTATAGCATTATCTGATGAACATTAATAACAATGATGCACACCCAAAATCTAAGGCTGAGTAAAAGTTAAATTAAAAATAATATAAAGTACTAAACATATTCTTTGATATCTTTAGTTTGATACATATAAAAGTGCTGGTTTTTTTCTCTGGTTGAATTATATAAACATAATGACATTGAACAGTAACTTCGAGTATTAATTGTGAGAAACAAGCATGCTCAGTGATAGCCAAATTCATTAAACATTGTATAAAACCTTCCTTTGAATGCCGTGTCATTATTCCTGAGCTAGTGCGCGCTTGTTTCATAATCTCTATTTTAATTTCTCATCATATGTGTCAATGACACCCGATGTGATCATAAACTGATTCGATCATTTGCTTTCCAAACATTTTGCCCATTTTATTTTTATGCTGGAATATTTTATACAATAACATTTATTCATGTCAATATTGATATTCTGATCAATAAATACGTCCTAAAGTCGAATTTGGACTCATATGACAGAATAAAAGATTAATCGCTTTAAAGAAACATAATTTTGATAGCTACGATAACTTGTAAATGACCCATTATATGACCTGATGGTTAAAACAATTTAGTCTTTGTACTCAAACCTACAAGGAGGTTAAGAAATATGTTAATCAGAAACGTGACTGAAACGAAAATTAAAAAACAAATTCCACCACGAGCATCTCCATTACAGGAAATGTGTTCTAAACAAATTGTATCTTGTAATATTCTTTTTCATGTACAGATTGACAATGAAAACATAATAATTGGCAATCAATAGCTGGGTCGCCATCCGAGAATGTCTACTGCTCTCGAACGTTTATGCATATGGCAAAGTTAACATCCTATTATTTTAGATTGTGCACTTCGTAGAGAGGGTTAGAGAATTAGTGCGTGCAGGAAACGTTTTTAGCGCAGTATCACTGATAAACCCGAGTTAGATTCCTAGTGGTGGACACTTGAAAGGTGTCTAACTTGCACAATAATAGTATATATCTGTCTGTCTGTCTGTGTGTCTGTCTGTCTGTCTGTCTGTCTCTCTCTCTCTCTCTCTCTCTCTCTCTCTCTCTTCTGAAGATAAAGCATATCTGTAGTCCATGCTAGGTTCAGTCATCGATAAAGAAAAGGATTTCGGTACCTTCACATAGTGTCAAGATTGTGACTTATTTTTAAAAACTTAATCGCGCATTGACATATGTTCTAGTTTAAAGCGCATAATTAGCTTTTCAAACATGTTTTTACTGCAATGCTATGTTTTGAATAATAATTCCTTCATATAGCTTTGCAATGACGGATAGAAAATGTTTGGTATTGTAAAAGTCCTATGTCATTAAATGTAACAATAGTCATGATTGTGACGACTTTTATTAAACATACTTGTCATGGCGGCCATTAGGAGATACATCGCATCTACGTGTACAAGATAAAGATACTGGTCTAATGAACACTTTATAAAACCGAGTACAACGACGATACAACAGGTTTCATTTTGAACAAAGAACGCAGGCTATAACTCGATTTTCAACGTATGGTGGACACGGTAGAGATCCACATTTGGCCTGAACTATGTACATCAGATGCCCTTCTTTATTAACAATGCTTCCAGGTGTTGACTCTGGGTTTGCATCCACGCAAACGTAGTTTGTCGCTCCAGCGTGATTATAATGCCCAGACATCAGATACCCTGTGTATTCCATGCTCCACCCTGGGTAGCAATTCGTTCTAGCAGGGATCATGAGTATGTTTGCTCGTGTAGTTCTACACACAGAACATGGCACGTCAAGCTCGCTTGAGACAGTCAAAAAAGGATTAGTTCCACTGTATACTTTATACTCTGCACCGTAGATAAATCCACTCGCATCAGTATTTCCAACATTCACTCCCCATGTAGGATTCTCTGGCAAGCAAAGAAAGTCAGCAGCACTTCCAGTGTGAGTCCAGAATGAACCACCAGCAAATCCTAGGGTAAAGTAGCAAATTATTGGCAGTGCATATTAAATAACTCAAAACTAATAATCATCAAGGAATGTGTTTCAAACTTCTTCAACCGAAGCAACTTCAATTTTTGAGCATCTGAACGGTTTTTGAAACACGAAAAGCGATACAATAAAATGGTATTTGTCGGGTGCTTGGAGTAAAAGTTCAGAAACGGTAGACAGAAATAACCGTAAAATAATAAAACAACAAGGATCATTGCAACAGCCTTTCAGTTGCAGTGAGATTGTTGGAAACGGTCACAGAGGGCAGAAAACAGTATAAACAAAGTTGCATTGGAATATGGTAAGATATTGTACGATAACGCAACGGAGCGATTGAAAATAAAATTTAGCAAATGCTATGCAACTATTACATTACTCGAAAGGATCTCTCATTGGTTGTGGTAAAAACTTTACGAGTACCGTCTTGCGAGTAACAACACCTTCTTTGATTCTTGATGACTCAAAGTTATGTTGGGCTTATGCTGATATAATCGGTTTATATTCAGTATATTATCACAAAGAGACAGTAATGTCGTTGATCATTATGTCCTAGAATTACAACAAAAACCTCACTTAGAGTAAAGGCAGCCTATCTTCCATCTATTTAACAGTGCATATTCTAAAGGATATCTTTTTAAACATATATAAACATGTACATAAATAATTATTTTTATATTTATGTTAGCTATGAGAATGAAAAACTATGACATCCATATAAAAACCTTACATAACAGGTATTTGTCCAATTTTACTTCGTTAATAATGTTATTAAGCTCATTTGATTTATATTTTGAAGTAGAAAAATCTTCGAAATATCACATGCTAAGGCTGTGGTTTGATGAGAATGCTTTTGTAGAGTTTTGAACAAAAGCCATTATTTAATTACATGGATCTTCCTCACTTACTGAAACATTGAACAACGAATGACACCGACAATTATGCAGATTGATCAAGTTTTTTTATCGATGACTTTAACGTTTGTTGATCGATGTCTTAAAAATAGTCTTTGAAGGTATAGCTCTTTTTCTCAAAATAAACCCTAACTTGACAAAAAAACTAATTTCATTGCTTGATAATTTAAATATGTTTGTTGATCATCACTAAAATAATGCGATTAATTTGCATACATATGCGAAGCAGGTTATCCAGTCCGTATACTATCCAGCATAGCTATGTGTAGCACCTATTTACATCGTTCCATCCCTCAAACAAAAATATTTGTTACGTCTACATTTACCACCTGATCAATCAGATCTTCTATAGGTTAACATAGATTTGATACAAAATAGGGTTCTGCTCAGATGTAAGTATTTATGTAAGCAAATTCAGACAGTTCTATAAATAGGATGGTTCGCTAGAGATATATTATAACAATTCGCTATGAATCAATTAGAAGTGGCACGTACAGCCGCGGTGGCTCAGTGGTTAACGTGTTCGAATTCTACCGTCGGACCTGCCAGGGTCAACTATTGTGCTGTGTCGATGTGAAAGGCATTTTACTGACATGAAATGGACTAAAAAACTTATTTATGTTGCGAAGCCTTGACGCGAAAAATGACACTAATCTGCACTCGTACATACAGCCTGGGACGATTAAAATTTCGACGGTGTTCACGAATGCATGCAAATGTCAATGATTGGAGCAAAGTAAAACTAGTCATGGAACAACACATCGTGTGTCTTACATGATCGTGCCTCAGGCGATCTTATCTGTCTCACGTGACTGTGTTTTCCTTCTCATATTCGGTGTAAATAGCGATTTGTTATGTTGCGATAAGGCAAATCATGTTCCACTCTAACTTCACCCACTCACATATTACCCTAATAAAAGCAAAATATTTTCATAGCGATATACAACCTGAGCATGTGAAAGTTTCGATTTACATTTTGTTTGCAACATTTATTTTCTGTACGATAAACAGAACAGTAATAACCATGCTGTTTTTATATGCCATCTTATCTGTTAGGAATCTTTGAGAGAGAGAGAGAGAGAGAGAGAGAGAGAGATAGAGAGAGAGAGAGAGAGTTTGTTAGACAATTGTTTAACAGTTATCGACATAATAAGATACAGTTTGTCTTACCTTTGTATACTAGGTCTGTACCGTTTTCTGGACATGTGTTCCTTCCCCATCTCACGTATGTCGACCCAAGCCCTTGAGATAAGAGTAGTAACAAATATCCTTTAAAGAAGTAAATCTAGTCGCCTATAAGCACAATTATCATTGCAAAACAAATGAGTTCACCTGCTGCAATTTATTGGCCTTTGCTGAGAGGATACGTTGATGTACCGCAAAAGACCATTTCCCAGAAATTTTCAATGTAATACGCTAAATTATTCATTTCATAAAATGAATTAAAGAACGGAAGGAAATATGGTTATTTAAGAAAAATCCAGTTAACATCTTAGTTACAGATGTCGAAAGTAACAGTTGGTTAGCTTGATTGAATATTGCAATCACTTAGAACAAAGTAGTAAAGAACACATTATTAAGCAATTTAGATTTGTACAGGGATCAGCACAAAGAAGAATAATAAAAGACACTTACCATTTGATTTATTTTCTATAAGTCGCTGAATTTCGAAATGTTTCTCCTTTACATCTGTTTCAAGAGCTTTTACCTTTTCTTGAAGTTGTATGAGGATAGAATCCGTTTCTCTCTGAGAAAATTCAGCTCTTAGAAGTCTCTCTAACAATTTGTACTCGTAATCGAATCTTGGACATTCACTTGTACCAGACGCTTGAGTCATTTGTGACTGGCTGCCAACAACAAGGAGTGTGAACAATAAACATTGAATGAAACACATCATCTAAGTTGTAGCATTAAAGCATACAAAACTATATTGCTATTAATGCAACAGATCTTCTAAAATATATGATAAGACGATGGCCAATACAGTAGCTGAATGTCTTGAGGTACTGAGTAATGTAATGAGAGTCGACCTGAAAATCAGCCTCTACGATTTTATCAAGCTTTGGAACTAGCCTTTAATTGGTTAGCATTAGTTCACGTGTCACTGGAATCTACCAGTTATTTGTTTAAGAGATTTATAATGAAATGCTCACGTTTAAATAGTGTGTAGTTATTTATAGTAGTTACACAATAGGAAGACCTGGGCCAATAAATTAAAGCTATCCATGTTAAACCTGTTAGCCGGTTGATATCTACCTTAAACCGGTGTTAGTTGTATTGAATTTGAATTGTTTACTGTATGGTATCAATGGTTATGGTATGTATACCTGTGATTTGTATTTGATCTTAGCCAAAAGTCAATATAGTCGTCTCCTTGACCAGTGACATTTAATTTGTAAACAAAATAATACATAGCTAATATTTCTGAACGACAATATATGAAATAATCAGATCATTATCTATGGAGGAAAACATATTTGAATGTTTTTGAGAGGATACTGGTTTTTATCCGGGCTGCATTATCGTGTTTAAACTTTTTATATCAATATTGTTTGCATGAAAATTTACTCATTCCTGCTTTACAATTAGAAGCAGAATCAGCCTTATTGTTGTGTTCAGTTAATAATTGATTTGATACTTGGTACCCGGCCAGGAACTATGTTAAGACTATGATAATGTCAAGATCAAAGATTGCATCCAGAGTGATCTTATAATCTACCTTGATGCGGAAAAGGTCAACATTTAAAAAATGCTGTTTATGCAGTTGCCGATTATTAGTTGACTTACAGTTTCTTTTGTCAAGATGTCTCCGTATAGAGCAGTTTCGAATCTCAATCCAGCACGTCATTTAGGAATCAAGTTCTGTTAAGACTGATCAGAAACCCTTATCTTTTCCCACGTGAAGCTATTGCAAGTAGAAATGGCATGTTCTTTCTATTTGGTGCAGACTGAAACGTTAGCAACATAATCATTAACGCTCTTAGTTCTTCCAGATCAAGGTCAGGGTGATGTATTGGAAGTAATATGTTTGATGAATCAAACAAGACCCAGTCTGATTGTAGTATAGAAACTTATGAACCATTTATGTGGAATGCTTCTATATCACATATTGGTGATTATAGCCAGTCAGTCACTATTAGTATTCTAAGAGATACAGTAATTTCTCAGATTCTTTTATTATCAGGTATTTTGCATTTTCTGAGAAGTCTTTTAATGAAATTGTTCTTATTCAAGAAGTAGAGTGCGGCTTTGTTAAAGTTAATCTCAATTGTGTAAATTGGTGATCAGACATAGTCTTAGACCTTGTGACGGTCGGAACTGTGACTTCTATACTCATCAAGTGCTTTCATTTATTACTAGGAAAAAACCCAGCTAGAAATAAGGTTGTGGTTAATCCATTCGTAACTAACAACATTGTTTGGATCATAAAGTCAAACTAATTGAAAATGCAAAGCCTGATTTATACCCAGCTTGTGTAGTGATTAGAGCCATGACAACGAAAGTTCTTGAGAATAATGTTGATCAGGAAATCATTCGTTTTAGCGACATATGGATTGGACAGGATTTTTGATGAGGTTATATTTGCTTCTGGTATTGTTCAATTAAAAGGGATTGATCACAATGAACTTCGTTTAACTAGTCATTCTCTTTATCCTAATCAGGAGACAAACGACAATTACTCGTCGTCGAACATGAACATGTTTCTGAGATACCGTTTGTTTCAGAAGGCTATTAGCGAAACTGAAATCACACACGGATCGTTTGTGATTTCGTTAAAATGGGGTCCTTACGAGAAAATGTAGACCACCTGAGATACTCGCTAGTGATCAGTGATTATTGATGTATCAAATTGTTGTTTCTAGTTCGCACTGACAGCAAGTTCTTAGTCTAGCCCATGAAAAATCTTTACTTGATTATTTAGGCCCCATTATTATTTATCACATGATTTTGAATCATTTTATTGGCCAAAAGGTTAAAGTAATGCTTCTGATTTACTGTAGATTGTGTCACACTTTGTCGAATGTTTAGAAAACTAAAAAAAGATAAATAAGGCACATCTGCAACCAAAATCTGGATTTACAAACCATTTAGCAACAAAATGCTAGATTGTGTCGGTTTTTTACGCAAGACTGAATAAAAATGAAAGTAAGATATGACAGAAATACAAAGGAATGGTGTGCCAAGCGGGCTAATAAAGTTCTGGTTCTCTTGTTCATACCTCAAAGTCCTCTTCGAGCTAAGTATTATGGTCCTCATGAAGTTAAAAAGAATGTAAGTTACTTTATATCATTAGCAAGCCTGGGAGGCGAAATCAAAAACATCTCTCGCATATACATATGTTAGAGGGGTATGTTGACAAAGCTAGCACTGTTTATCATTCAGTCAGTTTAATTGTACCTGTCCCAAGCTGTGAGGATTTAAAGGTTGGAACGAAATAGGACTGTTTTTTACTCTGGAGTAACTGATCTTCGGAATTTAGAAATATTGCAGGATCATGACCAGAAACAGCTACATCAGCAGCTGCAAGAAATGAATGAATTAAAACAGCTATTATTTGAACATGACGACACGTTTCCAGATGTTCTAACAGCAACAAATAAAATCTACCATAATGTTAACATTATAGATTCAACACCTGTGACGCAGCATCCGTTTAGGATTAATCGTCTCAAAAAGGAATGGGTGATTAAATAAATTCCGTATTTGCTGAAGAATTTATTTTAAAGAGGCTGATGTCGTTGGAAAGAGAGAGATTCCGTTCCGGGATAGAAATTATATTAAACTTTAAACTTGACTTTTAGCTCTGCCAATTGTCAGCTTGCATTTTATAGCATTATCTGATGAACATTAATAACAATGATGCACACCCAAAATCTAAGGCTGAGTAAAAGTTAAATTAAAAATAATATAAAGTACTAAACATATTCTTTGATATCTTTAGTTTGATACATATAAAAGTGCTGTTTTTTTTCTCTGGTTGAATTATATAAACATAATGACATTGAACAGTAACTTCGAGTATTAATTGTGAGAAACAAGCATGCTCAGTGATAGCCAAATTCATTAAACATTGTATAAAACCTTCCTTTGAATGCCGTGTCATTATTCCTGAGCTAGTGCGCGCTTGTTTCATAATCTCTATTTTAATTTCTCATCATATGTGTCAATGACACCCGATGTGATCATAAACTGATTCGATCATTTGCTTTCCAAACATTTTGCCCATTTTATTTTTATGCTGGAATATTTTATACAATAACATTTATTCATGTCAATATTGATATTCTGATCAATAAATACGTCCTAAAGTCGAATTTGGACTCATATGACAGAATAAAAGATTAATCGCTTTAAAGAAACATAATTTTGATAGCTACGATAACTTGTAAATGACCCATTATATGACCTGATGGTTAAAACAATTTAGTCTTTGTACTCAAACCTACAAGGAGGTTAAGAAATATGTTAATCAGAAACGTGACTGAAACGAAAATTAAAAAACAAATTCCACCACGAGCATCTCCATTACAGGAAATGTGTTCTAAACAAATTGTATCTTGTAATATTCTTTTTCATGTACAGATTGACAATGAAAACATAATAATTGGCAATCAATAGCTGGGTCGCCATCCGAGAATGTCTACTGCTCTCGAACGTTTATGCATATGGCAAAGTTAACATCCTATTATTTTAGATTGTGCACTTCGTAGAGAGGGTTAGAGAATTAGTGCGTGCAGGAAACGTTTTTAGCGCAGTATCACTGATAAACCCGAGTTAGATTCCTAGTGGTGGACACTTGAAAGGTGTCTAACTTGCACAATAATAGTATATATCTGTCTGTCTGTCTGTGTGTCTGTCTGTCTGTCTGTCTGTCTCTCTCTCTCTCTCTCTCTTCTGAAGATAAAGCATATCTGTAGTCCATGCTAGGTTCAGTCATCGATAAAGAAAAGGATTTCGGTACCTTCACATAGTGTCAAGATTGTGACTTATTTTTAAAAACTTAATCGCGCATTGACATATGTTCTAATTTAAAGCGCATAATTAGCTTTTCAAACATGTTTTTACTGCAATGCTATGTTTTGAATAATAATTCCTTCATATAGCTTTGCAATGACGGATAGAAAATGTTTGGTATTGTAAAAGTCCTATGTCATTAAATGTAACAAGAGTCATGATTGTGACGACTTTTATTAAACATACTTGTCATGGCGGCCATTAGGAGATACATCGCATCTACGTGTACAAGATAAAGATACTGGTCTAATGAACACTTTATAAAACCGAGTACAACGACGATACAACAGGTTTCATTTTGAACAAAGAACGCAGGCTATAACTCGATTTTCAACGTATGGTGGACACGGTAGAGATCCACATTTGGCCTGAACTATGTACATCAGATGCCCTTCTTTATTAACAATGCTTCCAGGTGTTGACTCTGGGTTTGCATCCACGCAAACGTAGTTTGTCGCTCCAGCGTGATTATAATGCCCAGACATCAGATACCCTGTGTATTCCATGCTCCACCCTGGGTAGCAATTCGTTCTAGCAGGGATCATGAGTATGTTTGCTCGTGTAGTTCTACACACAGAACATGGCACGTCAAGCTCGCTTGAGACAGTCAAAAAAGGATTAGTTCCACTGTATACTTTATACTCTGCACCGTAGATAAATCCACTCGCATCAGTATTTCCAACATTCACTCCCCATGTAGGATTCTCTGGCAAGCAAAGAAAGTCAGCAGCACTTCCAGTGTGAGTCCAGAATGAACCACCAGCAAATCCTAGGGTAAAGTAGCAAATTATTGGCAGTGCATATTAAATAACTCAAAACTAATAATCATCAAGGAATGTGTTTCAAACTTCTTCAACCGAAGCAACTTCAATTTTTGAGCATCTGAACGGTTTTTGAAACACGAAAAGCGATACAATAAAATGGTATTTGTCGGGTGCTTGGAGTAAAAGTTCAGAAACGGTAGACAGAAATAACCGTAAAATAATAAAACAACAAGGATCATTGCAACAGCCTTTCAGTTGCAGTGAGATTGTTGGAAACGGTCACAGAGGGCAGAAAACAGTATAAACAAAGTTGCATTGGAATATGGTAAGATATTGTACGATAACGCAACGGAGCGATTGAAAATAAAATTTAGCAAATGCTATGCAACTATTACATTACTCGAAAGGATCTCTCATTGGTTGTGGTAAAAACTTTACGAGTACCGTCTTGCGAGTAACAACACCTTCTTTGATTCTTGATGACTCAAAGTTATGTTGGGCTTATGCTGATAGAATCGGTTTATATTCAGTATATTATCACAAAGAGACAGTAATGTCGTTGATCATTATGTCCTAGAATTACAACAAAAACCTCACTTAGAGTAAAGGCAGCCTATCTTCCATCTATTTAACAGTGCATATTCTAAAGGATATCTTTTTAAACATATATAAACATGTACATAAATAATTATTTTTATATTTATGTTAGCTATGAGAATGAAAAACTATGACATCCATATAAAAACCTTACATAACAGGTATTTGTCCAATTTTACTTCGTTAATAATGTTATTAAGCTCATTTGATTTATATTTTGAAGTAGAAAAATCTTCGAAATATCACATGCTAAGGCTGTGGTTTGATGAGAATGCTTTTGTAGAGTTTTGAACAAAAGCCATTATTTAATTACATGGATCTTCCTCACTTACTGAAACATTGAACAACGAATGACACCGACAATTATGCAGATTGATCAAGTTTTTTTATCGATGACTTTAACGTTTGTTGATCGATGTCTTAAAAATAGTCTTTGAAGGTATAGCTCTTTTTCTCAAAATAAACCCTAACTTGACAAAAAAACTAATTTCATTGCTTGATAATTTAAATATGTTTGTTGATCATCACTAAAATAATGCGATTAATTTGCATACATATGCGAAGCAGGTTATCCAGTCCGTATACTATCCAGCATAGCTATGTGTAGCACCTATTTACATCGTTCCATCCCTCAAACAAAAATATTTGTTACGTCTACATTTACCACCTGATCAATCAGATCTTCTATAGGTTAACATAGATTTGATACAAAATAGGGTTCTGCTCAGATGTAAGTATTTATGTAAGCAAATTCAGACAGTTCTATAAATAGGATGGTTCGCTAGAGATATATTATAACAATTCGCTATGAATCAATTAGAAGTGGCACGTACAGCCGCGGTGGCTCAGTGGTTAACGTGTTCGAATTCTACCGTCGGACCTGCCAGGGTCAACTATTGTGCTGTGTCGATGTGAAAGGCATTTTACTCACATGAAATGGACTAAAAAACTTATTTATGTTGCGAAGCCTTGACGCGAAAAATGACACTAATCTGCACTCGTACATACAGCCTGGGACGATTAAAATTTCGACGGTGTTCACGAATGCATGCAAATGTCAATGATTGGAGCAAAGTAAAACTAGTCATGGAACAACACATCGTGTGTCTTACATGATCGTGCCTCAGGCGATCTTATCTGTCTCACGTGACTGTGTTTTCCTTCTCATATTCGGTGTAAATAGCGATTTGTTATGTTGCGATAAGGCAAATCATGTTCCACTCTAACTTCACCCACTCACATATTACCCTAATAAAAGCAAAATATTTTCATAGCGATATACAACCTGAGCATGTGAAAGTTTCGATTTACATTTTGTTTGCAACATTTATTTTCTGTACGATAAACAGAACAGTAATAACCATGCTGTTTTTATATGCCATCTTATCTGTTAGGAATCTTTGAGAGAGAGAGAGAGAGAGAGAGAGAGAGAGAGAGAGAGAGAGAGAGAGAGAGAGATAGAGAGAGAGAGAGAGAGAGAGAGTTTGTTAGACAATTGTTTAACAGTTATCGACATAATAAGATACAGTTTGTCTTACCTTTGTATACTAGGTCTGTACCGTTTTCTGGACATGTGTTCCTTCCCCATCTCACGTATGTCGACCCAAGCCCTTGAGATAAGAGTAGTAACAAATATCCTTTAAAGAAGTAAATCTAGTCGCCTATAAGCACAATTATCATTGCAAAACAAATGAGTTCACCTGCTGCAATTTATTGGCCTTTGCTGAGAGGATACGTTGATGTACCGCAAAAGACCATTTCCCAGAAATTTTCAATGTAATACGCTAAATTATTCATTTCATAAAATGAATTAAAGAACGGAAGGAAATATGGTTATTTAAGAAAAAATCCAGTTAACATCTTAGTTACAGATGTCGAAAGTAACAGTTGGTTAGCTTGATTGAATATTGCAATCACTTAGAACAAAGTAATAAAGAACACATTATTAAGCAATTTAGATTTGTACAGGGATCAGCACAAAGAAGAATAATAAAAGACACTTACCATTTGATTTATTTTCTATAAGTCGCTGAATTTCGAAATGTTTCTCCTTTACATCTGTTTCAAGAGCTTTTACCTTTTCTTGAAGTTGTATGAGGATAGAATCCGTTTCTCTCTGAGAAAATTCAGCTCTTAGAAGTCTCTCTAACAATTTGTACTCGTAATCGAATCTTGGACAGTCACTTGTACCAGACGCTTGAGTCATTTGTGACTGGCTGCCAACAACAAGGAGTGTGAACAATAAACATTGAATGAAACACATCATCTAAGTTGTAGCATTAAAGCATACAAAACTATATTGCTATTAATGCAACAGATCTTCTAAAATATATGATAAGACGATGGCCAATACAGTAGCTGAATGTCTTGAGGTACTGAGTAATGTAATGAGAGTCGACCTGAAAATCAGCCTCTACGATTTTATCAAGCTTTGGAACTAGCCTTTAATTGGTTAGCATTAGTTCACGTGTCACTGGAATCTACCAGTTATTTGTTTAAGAGATTTATAATGAAATGCTCACGTTTAAATAGTGTGTAGTTATTTATAGTAGTTACACAATAGGAAGACCTGGGCCAATAAATTAAAGCTATCCATGTTAAACCTGTTAGCCGGTTGATATCTACCTTAAACCGGTGTTAGTTGTATTGAATTTGAATTGTTTACTGTATGGTATCAATGGTTATGGTATGTATACCTGTGATTTGTATTTGATCTTAGCCAAAAGTCAATATAGTCGTCTCCTTGACCAGTGACATTTAATTTGTAAACAAAATAATACATAGCTAATATTTCTGAACGACAATATATGAAATAATCAGATCATTATCTATGGAGGAAAACATATTTGAATGTTTTTGAGAGGATACTGGTTTTTATCCGGGCTGCATTATCGTGTTTAAACTTTTTATATCAATATTGTTTGCATGAAAATTTACTCATTCCTGCTTTACAATTAGAAGCAGAATCAGCCTTATTGTTGTGTTCAGTTAATAATTGATTTGATACTTGGTACCCGGCCAGGAACTATGTTAAGACTATGATAATGTCAAGATCAAAGATTGCATCCAGAGTGATCTTATAATCTACCTTGATGCGGAAAAGGTCAACATTTAAAAAATGCTGTTTATGCAGTTGCCGATTATTAGTTGACTTACAGTTTCTTTTGTCAAGATGTCTCCGTATAGAGCAGTTTCGAATCTCAATCCCGCACGTCATTTAGGAATCAAGTTCTGTTAAGACTGATCAGAAACCCTTATCTTTTCCCACGTGAAGCTATTGCAAGTAGAAATGGCATGTTCTTTCTATTTGGTGCAGACTGAAACGTTAGCAACATAATCATTAACGCTCTTAGTTCTTCCAGATCAAGGTCAGGGTGATGTATTGGAAGTAATATGTTTGATGAATCAAACAAGACCCAGTCTGATTGTAGTATAGAAACTTATGAACCATTTATGTGGAATGCTTCTATATCACATATTGGTGATTATAGCCAGTCAGTCACTATTAGTATTCTAAGAGATACAGTAATTTCTCAGATTCTTTTATTATCAGGTATTTTGCATTTTCTGAGAAGTCTTTTAATGAAATTGTTCTTATTCAAGAAGTAGAGTGCGGCTTTGTTAAAGTTAATCTCAATTGTGTAAATTGGTGATCAGACATAGTCTTAGACCTTGTGACGGTCGGAACTGTGACTTCTATACTCATCAAGTGCTTTCATTTATTACTAGGAAAAAACCCAGCTAGAAATAAGGTTGTGGTTAATCCATTCGTAACTAACAACATTGTTTGGATCATAAAGTCAAACTAATTGAAAATGCAAAGCCTGATTTATACCCAGCTTGTGTAGTGATTAGAGCCATGACAACGAAAGTTCTTGAGAATAATGTTGATCAGGAAATCATTCGTTTTAGCGACATATGGATTGGACAGGATTTTTGATGAGGTTATATTTTCTTCTGGTATTGTTCAATTAAAAGGGATTGATCACAATGAACTTCGTTTAACTAGTCATTCTCTTTATCCTAATCAGGAGACAAACGACAATTACTCGTCGTCGAACATGAACATGTTTCTGAGATACCGTTTGTTTCAGAAGGCTATTAGCGAAACTGAAATCACACACGGATCGTTTGTGATTTCGTTAAAATGGGGTCCTTACGAGAAAATGTAGACCACCTGAGATACTCGCTAGTGATCAGTGATTATTGATGTATCAAATTGTTGTTTCTAGTTCGCACTGACAGCAAGTTCTTAGTCTAGCCCATGAAAAATCTTTACTTGATTATTTAGGCCCCATTATTATTTATCACATGATTTTGAATCATTTTATTGGCCAAAAGGTTAAAGTAATGCTTCTGATTTACTGTAGATTGTGTCACACTTTGTCGAATGTTTAGAAAACTAAAAAAAGATAAATAAGGCACATCTGCAACCAAAATCTGGATTTACAAACCATTTAGCAACAAAATGCTAGATTGTGTCGGTTTTTTACGCAAGACTGAATAAAAATGAAAGTAAGATATGACAGAAATACAAAGGAATGGTGTGCCAAGCCGGCTAATAAAGTTCTGGTTCTCTTGTTCATACCTCAAAGTCCTCTTCGAGCTAAGTATTATGGTCCTCATGAAGTTAAAAAGAATGTAAGTTACTTTATATCATTAGCAAGCCTGGGAGGCGAAATCAAAAACATCTCTCGCATATACATATGTTAGAGGGGTATGTTGACAAAGCTAGCACTGTTTATCATTCAGTCAGTTTAATTGTACCTGTCCCAAGCTGTGAGGATTTAAAGGTTGGAACGAAATAGGACTGTTTTTTACTCTGGAGTAACTGATCTTCGGAATTTAGAAATATTGCAGGATCATGACCAGAAACAGCTACATCAGCAGCTGCAAGAAATGAATGAATTAAAACAGCTATTATTTGAACATGACGACACGTTTCCAGATGTTCTAACAGCAACAAATAAAATCTACCATAATGTTAACATTATAGATTCAACACCTGTGACGCAGCATCCGTTTAGGATTAATCGTCTCAAAAAGGAATGGGTGATTAAATAAATTCCGTATTTGCTGAAGAATTTATTTTAAAGAGGCTGATGTCGTTGGAAAGAGAGAGATTCCGTTCCGGGATAGAAATTATATTAAACTTTAAACTTGACTTTTAGCTCTGCCAATTGTCAGCTTGCATTTTATAGCATTATCTGATGAACATTAATAACAATGATGCACACCCAAAATCTAAGGCTGAGTAAAAGTTAAATTAAAAATAATATAAAGTACTAAACATATTCTTTGATATCTTTAGTTTGATACATATAAAAGTGCTGGTTTTTTTCTCTGGTTGAATTATATAAACATAATGACATTGAACAGTAACTTCGAGTATTAATTGTGAGAAACAAGCATGCTCAGTGATAGCCAAATTCATTAAACATTGTATAAAACCTTCCTTTGAATGCCGTGTCATTATTCCTGAGCTAGTGCGCGCTTGTTTCATAATCTCTATTTTAATTTCTCATCATATGTGTCAATGACACCCGATGTGATCATAAACTGATTCGATCATTTGCTTTCCAAACATTTTGCCCATTTTATTTTTATGCTGGAATATTTTATACAATAACATTTATTCATGTCAATATTGATATTCTGATCAATAAATACGTCCTAAAGTCGAATTTGGACTCATATGACAGAATAAAAGATTAATCGCTTTAAAGAAACATAATTTTGATAGCTACGATAACTTGTAAATGACCCATTATATGACCTGATGGTTAAAACAATTTAGTCTTTGTACTCAAACCTACAAGGAGGTTAAGAAATATGTTAATCAGAAACGTGACTGAAACGAAAATTAAAAAACAAATTCCACCACGAGCATCTCCATTACAGGAAATGTGTTCTAAACAAATTGTATCTTGTAATATTCTTTTTCATGTACAGATTGACAATGAAAACATAATAATTGGCAATCAATAGCTGGGTCGCCATCCGAGAATGTCTACTGCTCTCGAACGTTTATGCATATGGCAAAGTTAACATCCTATTATTTTAGATTGTGCACTTCGTAGAGAGGGTTAGAGAATTAGTGCGTGCAGGAAACGTTTTTAGCGCAGTATCACTGATAAACCCGAGTTAGATTCCTAGTGGTGGACACTTGAAAGGTGTCTAACTTGCACAATAATAGTATATATCTGTCTGTCTGTCTGTGTGTCTGTCTGTCTGTCTGTCTGTCTGTCTCTCTCTCTCTCTCTCTCTCTCTTCTGAAGATAAAGCATATCTGTAGTCCATGCTAGGTTCAGTCATCGATAAAGAAAAGGATTTCGGTACCTTCACATAGTGTCAAGATTGTGACTTATTTTTAAAAACTTAATCGCGCATTGACATATGTTCTAGTTTAAAGCGCATAATTAGCTTTTCAAACATGTTTTTACTGCAATGCTATGTTTTGAATAATAATTCCTTCATATAGCTTTGCAATGACGGATAGAAAATGTTTGGTATTGTAAAAGTCCTATGTCATTAAATGTAACAAGAGTCATGATTGTGACGACTTTTATTAAACATACTTGTCATGGCGGCCATTAGGAGATACATCGCATCTACGTGTACAAGATAAAGATACTGGTCTAATGAACACTTTATAAAACCGAGTACAACGACGATACAACAGGTTTCATTTTGAACAAAGAACGCAGGCTATAACTCGATTTTCAACGTATGGTGGACACGGTAGAGATCCACATTTGGCCTGAACTATGTACATCAGATGCCCTTCTTTATTAACAATGCTTCCAGGTGTTGACTCTGGGTTTGCATCCACGCAAACGTAGTTTGTCGCTCCAGCGTGATTATAATGCCCAGACATCAGATACCCTGTGTATTCCATGCTCCACCCTGGGTAGCAATTCGTTCTAGCAGGGATCATGAGTATGTTTGCTCGTGTAGTTCTACACACAGAACATGGCACGTCAAGCTCGCTTGAGACAGTCAAAAAAGGATTAGTTCCACTGTATACTTTATACTCTGCACCGTAGATAAATCCACTCGCATCAGTATTTCCAACATTCACTCCCCATGTAGGATTCTCTGGCAAGCAAAGAAAGTCAGCAGCACTTCCAGTGTGAGTCCAGAATGAACCACCAGCAAATCCTAGGGTAAAGTAGCAAATTATTGGCAGTGCATATTAAATAACTCAAAACTAATAATCATCAAGGAATGTGTTTCAAACTTCTTCAACCGAAGCAACTTCAATTTTTGAGCATCTGAACGGTTTTTGAAACACGAAAAGCGATACAATAAAATGGTATTTGTCGGGTGCTTGGAGTAAAAGTTCAGAAACGGTAGACAGAAATAACCGTAAAATAATAAAACAACAAGGATCATTGCAACAGCCTTTCAGTTGCAGTGAGATTGTTGGAAACGGTCACAGAGGGCAGAAAACAGTATAAACAAAGTTGCATTGGAATATGGTAAGATATTGTACGATAACGCAACGGAGCGATTGAAAATAAAATTTAGCAAATGCTATGCAACTATTACATTACTCGAAAGGATCTCTCATTGGTTGTGGTAAAAACTTTACGAGTACCGTCTTGCGAGTAACAACACCTTCTTTGATTCTTGATGACTCAAAGTTATGTTGGGCTTATGCTGATAGAATCGGTTTATATTCAGTATATTATCACAAAGAGACAGTAATGTCGTTGATCATTATGTCCTAGAATTACAACAAAAACCTCACTTAGAGTAAAGGCAGCCGATCTTCCATCTATTTAACAGTGCATATTCTAAAGGATATCTTTTTAAACATATATAAACATGTACATAAATAATTATTTTTATATTTATGTTAGCTATGAGAATGAAAAACTATGACATCCATATAAAAATCTTACATAACAGGTATTTGTCCAATTTTACTTCGTTAATAATGTTATTAAGCTCATTTGATTTATATTTTGAAGTAGAAAAATCTTCGAAATATCACATGCTAAGGCTGTGGTTTGATGAGAATGCTTTTGCAGAGTTTTGAACAAAAGCCATTATTTAATTACATGGATATTCCTCACATATTGAAACATTGAACAACGAATGACACCGACAATTATGCAGATTGATCAAGTTTTTTTTATCGATGACTTTAACGTTTGTTGATCGATGTCTTAAAAATAGTTTTGAAGGTATGGCTCTCTTTCTCAAAATAAACCCTAACTTGACAAAAAAAACCTAATTTCATTGCTTGATAATTTAAATATGTTTGTTGATCATCACTAAAATAATGCGATTAATTTGCATACATATGCGAAGCAGGTTATCCAGTCCGTATACTATCCAGCATAGCTATGTGTAGCACCTATTTACATCGTTCCATCCCTCAAACAAAAATATTTGTTACGTCTACATTTACCACCTGATCAATCAGATCTTCTATAGGTCAACATAGATTTGATACAAAATAGGGTTCTGCTCAGATGTAAGTATTTATGTAAGCAAATTCAGACAATTCTATAAATAGGATGGTTCGCTAGAGATATATTATAACAATTCGCTATGAATCAATTAGAAGTGGCACGTACAGCCGCGGTGGCTCAGTGGTTAACGTGTTCGAATTCTACCGTCGGACCTGCCAGGGTCAACTATTGTGCTGTGTCGATGTGAAAGGCATTTTACTCACATGAAATGGACTAAATAACTTATTTATGTTGCGAAGCCTTGACGCGAAAAATGACACTAATCTGCACTCGTACATACAGCCTGGGACGATTAAAATTTCGACGGTGTTCACGAATGCATGCAAATGTCAATGATTGGAGCAAAGTAAAACTAGTCATGGAACAACACATCGTGTGTCTTACATGATCGTGCCTCAGGCGATCTTATCTGTCTCACGTGACTGTGTTTTCCTTCTCATATTCGGTGTAAATAGCGATTTGTTATGTTGCGATAAGGCAAATCATGTTCCACTCTAACTTCACCCACTCACATATTACCCTAATAAAAGCAAAATATTTTCATAGCGATATACAACCTGAGCATGTGAAAGTTTCGATTTACATTTTGTTTGCAACATTTATTTTCTGTACGATAAACAGAACAGTCATAACCATGCTGTTTTTATATGCCATCTTATCTGTTAGGAATCTTTGAGAGAGAGAGAGAGAGAGAGAGATAGAGAGAGAGAGAGAGAGAGAGTTTGTTAGACAATTGTTTAACAGTTATCGACATAATAAGATACAGTTTGTCTTACCTTTGTATACTAGGTCTGTACCGTTTTCTGGACATGTGTTCCTTCCCCATCTCACGTATGTCGACCCAAGCCCTTGAGATATTAGTAGTAACAAATATCCTTTAAAGAAGTAAATCTAGTCGCCTATAAGCACAATTATCATTGCAAAACAAATGAGTTCACCTGCTGCAATTTATTGGCCTTTGCTGAGAGGATACGTTGATGTACCGCAAAAGACCATTTCCCAGAAATTTTCAATGTAATACGCTAAATTATTCATTTCATAAAATGAATTAAAGAACGGAAGGAAATATGGTTATTTAAGAAAAAATCCAGTTAACATCTTAGTTACAGATGTCGAAAGTAACAGTTGGTTAGCTTGATTGAATATTGCAATCACTTAGAACAAAGTAATAAAGAACACATTATTAAGCAATTTAGATTTGTACAGGGATCAGCACAAAGAAGAATAATAAAAGACACTTACCATTTGATTTATTTTCTATAAGTCGCTGAATTTCGAAATGTTTCTCCTTTACATCTGTTTCAAGAGCTTTTACCTTTTCTTGAAGTTGTATGAGGATAGAATCCGTTTCTCTCTGAGAAAATTCAGCTCTTAGAAGTCTCTCTAACAATTTGTACTCGTAATCGAATCTTGGACAGTCACTTGTACCAGACGCTTGAGTCATTTGTGACTGGCTGCCAACAACAAGGAGTGTGAACAATAAACATTGAATGAAACACATCATCTAAGTTGTAGCATTAAAGCATACAAAACTATATTGCTATTAATGCAACAGATCTTCTAAAATATATGATAAGACGATGGCCAATACAGTAGCTGAATGTCTTGAGGTACTGAGTAATGTAATGAGAGTCGACCTGAAAATCAGCCTCTACGATTTTATCAAGCTTTGGAACTAGCCTTTAATTGGTTAGCATTAGTTCACGTGTCACTGGAATCTACCAGTTATTTGTTTAAGAGATTTATAATGAAATGCTCACGTTTAAATAGTGTGTAGTTATTTATAGTAGTTACACAATAGGAAGACCTGGGCCAATAAATTAAAGCTATCCATGTTAAACCTGTTAGCCGGTTGATATCTACCTTAAACCGGTGTTAGTTGTATTGAATTTGAATTGTTTACTGTATGGTATCAATGGTTATGGTATGTATACCTGTGATTTGTATTTGATCTTAGCCAAAAGTCAATATAGTCGTCTCCTTGACCAGTGACATTTAATTTGTAAACAAAATAATACATAGCTAATATTTCTGAACGACAATATATGAAATAATCAGATCATTATCTATGGAGGAAAACATATTTGAATGTTTTTGAGAGGATACTGGTTTTTATCCGGGCTGCATTATCGTGTTTAAACTTTTTATATCAATATTGTTTGCATGAAAATTTACTCATTCCTGCTTTACAATTAGAAGCAGAATCAGCCTTATTGTTGTGTTCAGTTAATAATTGATTTGATACTTGGTACCCGGCCAGGAACTATGTTAAGACTATGATAATGTCAAGATCAAAGATTGCATCCAGAGTGATCTTATAATCTACCTTGATGCGGAAAAGGTCAACATTTAAAAAATGCTGTTTATGCAGTTGCCGATTATTAGTTGACTTACAGTTTCTTTTGTCAAGATGTCTCCGTATAGAGCAGTTTCGAATCTCAATCCAGCACGTCATTTAGGAATCAAGTTCTGTTAAGACTGATCAGAAACCCTTATCTTTTCCCACGTGAAGCTATTGCAAGTAGAAATGGCATGTTCTTTCTATTTGGTGCAGACTGAAACGTTAGCAACATAATCATTAACGCTCTTAGTTCTTCCAGATCAAGGTCAGGGTGATGTATTGGAAGTAATATGTTTGATGAATCAAACAAGACCCAGTCTGATTGTAGTATAGAAACTTATGAACCATTTATGTGGAATGCTTCTATATCACATATTGGTGATTATAGCCAGTCAGTCACTATTAGTATTCTAAGAGATACAGTAATTTCTCAGATTCTTTTATTATCAGGTATTTTGCATTTTCTGAGAAGTCTTTTAATGAAATTGTTCTTATTCAAGAAGTAGAGTGCGGCTTTGTTAAAGTTAATCTCAATTGTGTAAATTGGTGATCAGACATAGTCTTAGACCTTGTGACGGTCGGAACTGTGACTTCTATACTCATCAAGTGCTTTCATTTATTACTAGGAAAAAACCCAGCTAGAAATAAGGTTGTGGTTAATCCATTCGTAACTAACAACATTGTTTGGATCATAAAGTCAAACTAATTGAAAATGCAAAGCCTGATTTATACCCAGCTTGTGTAGTGATTAGAGCCATGACAACGAAAGTTCTTGAGAATAATGTTGATCAGGAAATCATTCGTTTTAGCGACATATGGATTGGACAGGATTTTTGATGAGGTTATATTTGCTTCTGGTATTGTTCAATTAAAAGGGATTGATCACAATGAACTTCGTTTAACTAGTCATTCTCTTTATCCTAATCAGGAGACAAACGACAATTACTCGTCGTCGAACATGAACATGTTTCTGAGATACCGTTTGTTTCAGAAGGCTATTAGCGAAACTGAAATCACACACGGATCGTTTGTGATTTCGTTAAAATGGGGTCCTTACGAGAAAATGTAGACCACCTGAGATACTCGCTAGTGATCAGTGATTATTGATGTATCAAATTGTTGTTTCTAGTTCGCACTGACAGCAAGTTCTTAGTCTAGCCCATGAAAAATCTTTACTTGATTATTTAGGCCCCATTATTATTTATCACATGATTTTGAATCATTTTATTGGCCAAAAGGTTAAAGTAATGCTTCTGATTTACTGTAGATTGTGTCACACTTTGTCGAATGTTTAGAAAACTAAAAAAAGATAAATAAGGCACATCTGCAACCAAAATCTGGATTTACAAACCATTTAGCAACAAAATGCTAGATTGTGTCGGTTTTTTACGCAAGACTGAATAAAAATGAAAGTAAGATATGACAGAAATACAAAGGAATGGTGTGCCAAGCCGGCTAATAAAGTTCTGGTTCTCTTGTTCATACCTCAAAGTCCTCTTCGAGCTAAGTATTATGGTCCTCATGAAGTTAAAAAGAATGTAAGTTACTTTATATCATTAGCAAGCCTGGGAGGCGAAATCAAAAACATCTCTCGCATATACATATGTTAGAGGGGTATGTTGACAAAGCTAGCACTGTTTATCATTCAGTCAGTTTAATTGTACCTGTCCCAAGCTGTGAGGATTTAAAGGTTGGAACGAAATAGGACTGTTTTTTACTCTGGAGTAACTGATCTTCGGAATTTAGAAATATTGCAGGATCATGACCAGAAACAGCTACATCAGCAGCTGCAAGAAATGAATGAATTAAAACAGCTATTATTTGAACATGACGACACGTTTCCAGATGTTCTAACAGCAACAAATAAAATCTACCATAATGTTAACATTATAGATTCAACACCTGTGACGCAGCATCCGTTTAGGATTAATCGTCTCAAAAAGGAATGGGTGATTAAATAAATTCCGTATTTGCTGAAGAATTTATTTTAAAGAGGCTGATGTCGTTGGAAAGAGAGAGATTCCGTTCCGGGATAGAAATTATATTAAACTTTAAACTTGACTTTTAGCTCTGCCAATTGTCAGCTTGCATTTTATAGCATTATCTGATGAACATTAATAACAATGATGCACACCCAAAATCTAAGGCTGAGTAAAAGTTAAATTAAAAATAATATAAAGTACTAAACATATTCTTTGATATCTTTAGTTTGATACATATAAAAGTGCTGGTTTTTTTCTCTGGTTGAATTATATAAACATAATGACATTGAACAGTAACTTCGAGTATTAATTGTGAGAAACAAGCATGCTCAGTGATAGCCAAATTCATTAAACATTGTATAAAACCTTCCTTTGAATGCCGTGTCATTATTCCTGAGCTAGTGCGCGCTTGTTTCATAATCTCTATTTTAATTTCTCATCATATGTGTCAATGACACCCGATGTGATCATAAACTGATTCGATCATTTGCTTTCCAAACATTTTGCCCATTTTATTTTTATGCTGGAATATTTTATACAATAACATTTATTCATGTCAATATTGATATTCTGATCAATAAATACGTCCTAAAGTCGAATTTGGACTCATATGACAGAATAAAAGATTAATCGCTTTAAAGAAACATAATTTTGATAGCTACGATAACTTGTAAATGACCCATTATATGACCTGATGGTTAAAACAATTTAGTCTTTGTACTCAAACCTACAAGGAGGTTAAGAAATATGTTAATCAGAAACGTGACTGAAACGAAAATTAAAAAACAAATTCCACCACGAGCATCTCCATTACAGGAAATGTGTTCTAAACAAATTGTATCTTGTAATATTCTTTTTCATGTACAGATTGACAATGAAAACATAATAATTGGCAATCAATAGCTGGGTCGCCATCCGAGAATGTCTACTGCTCTCGAACGTTTATGCATATGGCAAAGTTAACATCCTATTATTTTAGATTGTGCACTTCGTAGAGAGGGTTAGAGAATTAGTGCGTGCAGGAAACGTTTTTAGCGCAGTATCACTGATAAACCCGAGTTAGATTCCTAGTGGTGGACACTTGAAAGGTGTCTAACTTGCACAATAATAGTATATATCTGTCTGTCTGTCTGTGTGTCTCTCTGTCTGTCTGTCTGTCTGTCTGTCTCTCTCTCTCTCTCTCTCTCTCTTCTGAAGATAAAGCATATCTGTAGTCCATGCTAGGTTCAGTCATCGATAAAGAAAAGGATTTCGGTACCTTCACATAGTGTCAAGATTGTGACTTATTTTTAAAAACTTAATCGCGCATTGACATATGTTCTAGTTTAAAGCGCATAATTAGCTTTTCAAACATGTTTTTACTGCAATGCTATGTTTTGAATAATAATTCCTTCATATAGCTTTGCAATGACGGATAGAAAATGTTTGGTATTGTAAAAGTCCTATGTCATTAAATGTAACAAGAGTCATGATTGTGACGACTTTTATTAAACATACTTGTCATGGCGGCCATTAGGAGATACATCGCATCTACGTGTACAAGATAAAGATACTGGTCTAATGAACACTTTATAAAACCGAGTACAACGACGAAACAACAGGTTTCATTTTGAACAAAGAACGCAGGCTATAACTCGATTTTCAACGTATGGTGGACACGGTAGAGATCCACATTTGGCCTGAACTATGTACATCAGATGCCCTTCTTTATTAACAATGCTTCCAGGTGTTGACTCTGGGTTTGCATCCACGCAAACGTAGTTTGTCGCTCCAGCGTGATTATAATGCCCAGACATCAGATACCCTGTGTATTCCATGCTCCACCCTGGGTAGCAATTCGTTCTAGCAGGGATCATGAGTATGTTTGCTCGTGTAGTTCTACACACAGAACATGGCACGTCAAGCTCGCTTGAGACAGTCAAAAAAGGATTAGTTCCACTGTATACTTTATACTCTGCACCGTAGATAAATCCACTCGCATCAGTATTTCCAACATTCACTCCCCATGTAGGATTCTCTGGCAAGCAAAGAAAGTCAGCAGCACTTCCAGTGTGAGTCCAGAATGAACCACCAGCAAATCCTAGGGTAAAGTAGCAAATTATTGGCAGTGCATATTAAATAACTCAAAACTAATAATCATCAAGGAATGTGTTTCAAACTTCTTCAACCGAAGCAACTTCAATTTTTGAGCATCTGAACGGTTTTTGAAACACGAAAAGCGATACAATAAAATGGTATTTGTCGGGTGCTTGGAGTAAAAGTTCAGAAAAGGTAGACAGAAATAACCGTAAAATAATAAAACAACAAGGATCATTGCAACAGCCTTTCAGTTGCAGTGAGATTGTTGGAAACGGTCACAGAGGGCAGAAAACAGTATAAACAAAGTTGCATTGGAATATGGTAAGATATTGTACGATAACGCAACGGAGCGATTGAAAATAAAATTTAGCAAATGCTATGCAACTATTACATTACTCGAAAGGATCTCTCATTGGTTGTGGTAAAAACTTTACGAGTACCGTCTTGCGAGTAACAACACCTTCTTTGATTCTTGATGACTCAAAGTTATGTTGGGCTTATGCTGATATAATCGGTTTATATTCAGTATATTGTCACAAAGAGACAGTAATGTCGTTGATCATTATGTCCTAGAATTACAACAAAAACCTCACTTAGAGTAAAGGCAGCCTATCTTCCATCTATTTAACAGTGCATATTCTAAAGGATATCTTTTTAAACATATATAAACATGTACATAAATAATTATTTTTATATTTATGTTAGCTATGAGAATGAAAAACTATGACATCCATATAAAAACCTTACATAACAGGTATTTGTCCAATTTTACTTCGTTAATAATGTTATTAAGCTCATTTGATTTATATTTTGAAGTAGAAAAATCTTCGAAATATCACATGCTAAGGCTGTGGTTTGATGAGAATGCTTTTGTAGAGTTTTGAACAAAAGCCATTATTTAATTACATGGATCTTCCTCACTTACTGAAACATTGAACAACGAATGACACCGACAATTATGCAGATTGATCAAGTTTTTTTATCGATGACTTTAACGTTTGTTGATCGATGTCTTAAAAATAGTCTTTGAAGGTATAGCTCTTTTTCTCAAAATAAACCCTAACTTGACAAAAAAACTAATTTCATTGCTTGATAATTTAAATATGTTTGTTGATCATCACTAAAATAATGCGATTAATTTGCATACATATGCGAAGCAGGTTATCCAGTCCGTATACTATCCAGCATAGCTATGTGTAGCACCTATTTACATCGTTCCATCCCTCAAACAAAAATATTTGTTACGTCTACATTTACCACCTGATCAATCAGATCTTCTATAGGTTAACATAGATTTGATACAAAATAGGGTTCTGCTCAGATGTAAGTATTTATGTAAGCAAATTCAGACAGTTCTATAAATAGGATGGTTCGCTAGAGATATATTATAACAATTCGCTATGAATCAATTAGAAGTGGCACGTACAGCCGCGGTGGCTCAGTGGTTAACGTGTTCGAATTCTACCGTCGGACCTGCCAGGGTCAACTATTGTGCTGTGTCGATGTGAAAGGCATTTTACTGACATGAAATGGACTAAAAAACTTATTTATGTTGCGAAGCCTTGACGCGAAAAATGACACTAATCTGCACTCGTACATACAGCCTGGGACGATTAAAATTTCGACGGTGTTCACGAATGCATGCAAATGTCAATGATTGGAGCAAAGTAAAACTAGTCATGGAACAACACATCGTGTGTCTTACATGATCGTGCCTCAGGCGATCTTATCTGTCTCACGTGACTGTGGTTTCCTTCTCATATTCGGTGTAAATAGCGATTTGTTATGTTGCGATAAGGCAAATCATGTTCCACTCTAACTTCACCCACTCACATATTACCCTAATAAAAGCAAAATATTTTCATAGCGATATACAACCTGAGCATGTGAAAGTTTCGATTTACATTTTGTTTGCAACATTTATTTTCTGTACGATAAACAGAACAGTCATAACCATGCTGTTTTTATATGCCATCTTATCTGTTAGGAATCTTTGAGAGAGAGAGAGAGAGAGAGAGAGAGAGAGAGAGAGAGAGAGAGTTTGTTAGACAATTGTTTAACAGTTATCGACATAATAAGATACAGTTTGTCTTACCTTTGTATACTAGGTCTGTACCGTTTTCTGGACATGTGTTCCTTCCCCATCTCACGTATGTCGACCCAAGCCCTTGAGATAAGAGTAGTAACAAATATCCTTTAAAGAAGTAAATCTAGTCGCCTATAAGCACAATTATCATTGCAAAACAAATGAGTTCACCTGCTGCAATTTATTGGCCTTTGCTGAGAGGATACGTTGATGTACCGCAAAAGACCATTTCCCAGAAATTTTCAATGTAATACGCTAAATTATTCATTTCATAAAATGAATTAAAGAACGGAAGGAAATATGGTTATTTAAGAAAAATCCAGTTAACATCTTAGTTACAGATGTCGAAAGTAACAGTTGGTTAGCTTGATTGAATATTGCAATCACTTAGAACAAAGTAGTAAAGAACACATTATTAAGCAATTTAGATTTGTACAGGGATCAGCACAAAGAAGAATAATAAAAGACACTTACCATTTGATTTATTTTCTATAAGTCGCTGAATTTCGAAATGTTTCTCCTTTACATCTGTTTCAAGAGCTTTTACCTTTTCTTGAAGTTGTATGAGGATAGAATCCGTTTCTCTCTGAGAAAATTCAGCTCTTAGAAGTCTCTCTAACAATTTGTACTCGTAATCGAATCTTGGACAGTCACTTGTACCAGACGCTTGAGTCATTTGTGACTGGCTGCCAACAACAAGGAGTGTGAACAATAAACATTGAATGAAACACATCATCTAAGTTGTAGCATTAAAGCATACAAAACTATATTGCTATTAATGCAACAGATCTTCTAAAATATATGATAAGACGATGGCCAATACAGTAGCTGAATGTCTTGAGGTACTGAGTAATGTAATGAGAGTCGACCTGAAAATCAGCCTCTACGATTTTATCAAGCTTTGGAACTAGCCTTTAATTGGTTAGCATTAGTTCACGTGTCACTGGAATCTACCAGTTATTTGTTTAAGAGATTTATAATGAAATGCTCACGTTTAAATAGTGTGTAGTTATTTATAGTAGTTACACAATAGGAAGACCTGGGCCAATAAATTAAAGCTATCCATGTTAAACCTGTTAGCCGGTTGATATCTACCTTAAACCGGTGTTAGTTGTATTGAATTTGAATTGTTTACTGTATGGTATCAATGGTTATGGTATGTATACCTGTGATTTGTATTTGATCTTAGCCAAAAGTCAATATAGTCGTCTCCTTGACCAGTGACATTTAATTTGTAAACAAAATAATACATAGCTAATATTTCTGAACGACAATATATGAAATAATCAGATCATTATCTATGGAGGAAAACACATTTGAATGTTTTTGAGAGGATACTGGTTTTTATCCGGGCTGCATTATCGTGTTTAAACTTTTTATATCAATATTGTTTGCATGAAAATTTACTCATTCCTGCTTTACAATTAGAAGCAGAATCAGCCTTATTGTTGTGTTCAGTTAATAATTGATTTGATACTTGGTACCCGGCCAGGAACTATGTTAAGACTATGATAATGTCAAGATCAAAGATTGCATCCAGAGTGATCTTATAATCTACCTTGATGCGGAAAAGGTCAACATTTAAAAAATGCTGTTTATGCAGTTGCCGATTATTAGTTGACTTACAGTTTCTTTTGTCAAGATGTCTCCGTATAGAGCAGTTTCGAATCTCAATCCAGCACGTCATTTAGGAATCAAGTTCTGTTAAGACTGATCAGAAACCCTTATCTTTTCTCACGTGAAGCTATTGCAAGTAGAAATGGCATGTTCTTTCTATTTGGTGCAGACTGAAACGTTAGCAACATAATCATTAACGCTCTTAGTTCTTCCAGATCAAGGTCAGGGTGATGTATTGGAAGTAATATGTTTGATGAATCAAACAAGACCCAGTCTGATTGTAGTATAGAAACTTATGAACCATTTATGTGGAATGCTTCTATATCACATATTGGTGATTATAGCCAGTCAGTCACTATTAGTATTCTAAGAGATACAGTAATTTCTCAGATTCTTTTATTATCAGGTATTTTGCATTTTCTGAGAAGTCTTTTAATGCAATTGTTCTTATTCAAGAAGTAGAGTGCGGCTTTGTTAAAGTTAATCTCAATTGTGTAAATTGGTGATCAGACATAGTCTTAGACCTTGTGACGGTCGGAACTGTGACTTCTATACTCATCAAGTGCTTTCATTTATTACTAGGAAAAAACCCAGCTAGAAATAAGGTTGTGGTTAATCCATTCGTAACTAACAACATTGTTTGGATCATAAAGTCAAACTAATTGAAAATGCAAAGCCTGATTTATACCCAGCTTGTGTAGTGATTAGAGCCATGACAACGAAAGTTCTTGAGAATAATGTTGATCAGGAAATCATTCGTTTTAGCGACATATGGATTGGACAGGATTTTTGATGAGGTTATATTTGCTTCTGGTATTGTTCAATTAAAAGGGATTGATCACAATGAACTTCGTTTAACTAGTCATTCTCTTTATCCTAATCAGGAGACAAACGACAATTACTCGTCGTCGAACATGAACATGTTTCTGAGATACCGTTTGTTTCAGAAGGCTATTAGCGAAACTGAAATCACACACGGATCGTTTGTGATTTCGTTAAAATGGGGTCCTTACGAGAAAATGTAGACCACCTGAGATACTCGCTAGTGATCAGTGATTATTGATGTATCAAATTGTTGTTTCTAGTTCGCACTGACAGCAAGTTCTTAGTCTAGCCCATGAAAAATCTTTACTTGATTATTTAGGCCCCATTATTATTTATCACATGATTTTGAATCATTTTATTGGCCAAAAGGTTAAAGTAATGCTTCTGATTTACTGTAGATTGTGTCACACTTTGTCGAATGTTTAGAAAACTAAAAAAAGATAAATAAGGCACATCTGCAACCAAAATCTGGATTTACAAACCATTTAGCAACAAAATGCTAGATTGTGTCGGTTTTTTACGCAAGACTGAATAAAAATGAAAGTAAGATATGACAGAAATACAAAGGAATGGTGTGCCAAGCCGGCTAATAAAGTTCTGGTTCTCTTGTTCATACCTCAAAGTCCTCTTCGAGCTAAGTATTATGGTCCTCATGAAGTTAAAAAGAATGTAAGTTACTTTATATCATTAGCAAGCCTGGGAGGCGAAATCAAAAACATCTCTCGCATATACATATGTTAGAGGGGTATGTTGACAAAGCTAGCACTGTTTATCATTCAGTCAGTTTAATTGTACCTGTCCCAAGCTGTGAGGATTTAAAGGTTGGAACGAAATAGGACTGTTTTTTACTCTGGAGTAACTGATCTTCGGAATTTAGAAATATTGCAGGATCATGACCAGAAACAGCTACATCAGCAGCTGCAAGAAATGAATGAATTAAAACAGCTATTATTTGAACATGACGACACGTTTCCAGATGTTCTAACAGCAACAAATAAAATCTACCATAATGTTAACATTATAGATTCAACACCTGTGACGCAGCATCCGTTTAGGATTAATCGTCTCAAAAAGGAATGGGTGATTAAATAAATTCCGTATTTGCTGAAGAATTTATTTTAAAGAGGCTGATGTCGTTGGAAAGAGAGAGATTCCGTTCCGGGATAGAAATTATATTAAACTTTAAACTTGACTTTTAGCTCTGCCAATTGTCAGCTTGCATTTTATAGCATTATCTGATGAACATTAATAACAATGATGCACACCCAAAATCTAAGGCTGAGTAAAAGTTAAATTAAAAATAATATAAAGTACTAAACATATTCTTTGATATCTTTAGTTTGATACATATAAAAGTGCTGGTTTTTTTCTCTGGTTGAATTATATAAACATAATGACATTGAACAGTAACTTCGAGTATTAATTGTGAGAAACAAGCATGCTCAGTGATAGCCAAATTCATTAAACATTGTATAAAACCTTCCTTTGAATGCCGTGTCATTATTCCTGAGCTAGTGCGCGCTTGTTTCATAATCTCTATTTTAATTTCTCATCATATGTGTCAATGACACCCGATGTGATCATAAACTGATTCGATCATTTGCTTTCCAAACATTTTGCCCATTTTATTTTTATGCTGGAATATTTTATACAATAACATTTATTCATGTCAATATTGATATTCTGATCAATAAATACGTCCTAAAGTCGAATTTGGACTCATATGACAGAATAAAAGATTAATCGCTTTAAAGAAACATAATTTTGATAGCTACGATAACTTGTAAATGACCCATTATATGACCTGATGGTTAAAACAATTTAGTCTTTGTACTCAAACCTACAAGGAGGTTAAGAAATATGTTAATCAGAAACGTGACTGAAACGAAAATTAAAAAACAAATTCCACCACGAGCATCTCCATTACAGGAAATGTGTTCTAAACAAATTGTATCTTGTAATATTCTTTTTCATGTACAGATTGACAATGAAAACATAATAATTGGCAATCAATAGCTGGGTCGCCATCCGAGAATGTCTACTGCTCTCGAACGTTTATGCATATGGCAAAGTTAACATCCTATTATTTTAGATTGTGCACTTCGTAGAGAGGGTTAGAGAATTAGTGCGTGCAGGAAACGTTTTTAGCGCAGTATCACTGATAAACCCGAGTTAGATTCCTAGTGGTGGACACTTGAAAGGTGTCTAACTTGCACAATAATAGTATATATCTGTCTGTCTGTCTGTGTGTCTGTCTGTCTGTCTGTCTCTCTCTCTCTCTCTCTCTCTCTTCTGAAGATAAAGCATATCTGTAGTCCATGCTAGGTTCAGTCATCGATAAAGAAAAGGATTTCGGTACCTTCACATAGTGTCAAGATTGTGACTTATTTTTAAAAACTTAATCGCGCATTGACATATGTTCTAGTTTAAAGCGCATAATTAGCTTTTCAAACATGTTTTTACTGCAATGCTATGTTTTGAATAATAATTCCTTCATATAGCTTTGCAATGACGGATAGAAAATGTTTGGTATTGTAAAAGTCCTATGTCATTAAATGTAACAAGAGTCATGATTGTGACGACTTTTATTAAACATACTTGTCATGGCGGCCATTAGGAGATACATCGCATCTACGTGTACAAGATAAAGATACTGGTCTAATGAACACTTTATAAAACCGAGTACAACGACGATACAACAGGTTTCATTTTGAACAAAGAACGCAGGCTATAACTCGATTTTCAACGTATGGTGGACACGGTAGAGATCCACATTTGGCCTGAACTATGTACATCAGATGCCCTTCTTTATTAACAATGCTTCCAGGTGTTGACTCTGGGTTTGCATCCACGCAAACGTAGTTTGTCGCTCCAGCGTGATTATAATGCCCAGACATCAGATACCCTGTGTATTCCATGCTCCACCCTGGGTAGCAATTCGTTCTAGCAGGGATCATGAGTATGTTTGCTCGTGTAGTTCTACACACAGAACATGGCACGTCAAGCTCGCTTGAGACAGTCAAAAAAGGATTAGTTCCACTGTATACTTTATACTCTGCACCGTAGATAAATCCACTCGCATCAGTATTTCCAACATTCACTCCCCATGTAGGATTCTCTGGCAAGCAAAGAAAGTCAGCAGCACTTCCAGTGTGAGTCCAGAATGAACCACCAGCAAATCCTAGGGTAAAGTAGCAAATTATTGGCAGTGCATATTAAATAACTCAAAACTAATAATCATCAAGGAATGTGTTTCAAACTTCTTCAACCGAAGCAACTTCAATTTTTGAGCATCTGAACGGTTTTTGAAACACGAAAAGCGATACAATAAAATGGTATTTGTCGGGTGCTTGGAGTAAAAGTTCAGAAACGGTAGACAGAAATAACCGTAAAATAATAAAACAACAAGGATCATTGCAACAGCCTTTCAGTTGCAGTGAGATTGTTGGAAACGGTCACAGAGGGCAGAAAACAGTATAAACAAAGTTGCATTGGAATATGGTAAGATATTGTACGATAACGCAACGGAGCGATTGAAAATAAAATTTAGCAAATGCTATGCAACTATTACATTACTCGAAAGGATCTCTCATTGGTTGTGGTAAAAACTTTACGAGTACCGTCTTGCGAGTAACAACACCTTCTTTGATTCTTGATGACTCAAAGTTATGTTGGGCTTATGCTGATATAATCGGTTTATATTCAGTATATTATCACAAAGAGACAGTAATGTCGTTGATCATTATGTCCTAGAATTACAACAAAAACCTCACTTAGAGTAAAGGCAGCCTATCTTCCATCTATTTAACAGTGCATATTCTAAAGGATATCTTTTTAAACATATATAAACATGTACATAAATAATTATTTTTATATTTATGTTAGCTATGAGAATGAAAAACTATGACATCCATATAAAAACCTTACATAACAGGTATTTGTCCAATTTTACTTCGTTAATAATGTTATTAAGCTCATTTGATTTATATTTTGAAGTAGAAAAATCTTCGAAATATCACATGCTAAGGCTGTGGTTTGATGAGAATGCTTTTGTAGAGTTTTGAACAAAAGCCATTATTTAATTACATGGATCTTCCTCACTTACTGAAACATTGAACAACGAATGACACCGACAATTATGCAGATTGATCAAGTTTTTTTATCGATGACTTTAACGTTTGTTGATCGATGTCTTAAAAATAGTCTTTGAAGGTATAGCTCTTTTTCTCAAAATAAACCCTAACTTGACAAAAAAACTAATTTCATTGCTTGATAATTTAAATATGTTTGTTGATCATCACTAAAATAATGCGATTAATTTGCATACATATGCGAAGCAGGTTATCCAGTCCGTATACTATCCAGCATAGCTATGTGTAGCACCTATTTACATCGTTCCATCCCTCAAACAAAAATATTTGTTACGTCTACATTTACCACCTGATCAATCAGATCTTCTATAGGTTAACATAGATTTGATACAAAATAGGGTTCTGCTCAGATGTAAGTATTTATGTAAGCAAATTCAGACAGTTCTATAAATAGGATGGTTCGCTAGAGATATATTATAACAATTCGCTATGAATCAATTAGAAGTGGCACGTACAGCCGCGGTGGCTCAGTGGTTAACGTGTTCGAATTCTACCGTCGGACCTGCCAGGGTCAACTATTGTGCTGTGTCGATGTGAAAGGCATTTTACTGACATGAAATGGACTAAAAAACTTATTTATGTTGCGAAGCCTTGACGCGAAAAATGACACTAATCTGCACTCGTACATACAGCCTGGGACGATTAAAATTTCGACGGTGTTCACGAATGCATGCAAATGTCAATGATTGGAGCAAAGTAAAACTAGTCATGGAACAACACATCGTGTGTCTTACATGATCGTGCCTCAGGCGATCTTATCTGTCTCACGTGACTGTGTTTTCCTTCTCATATTCGGTGTAAATAGCGATTTGTTATGTTGCGATAAGGCAAATCATGTTCCACTCTAACTTCACCCACTCACATATTACCCCAATAAAAGCAAAATATTTTCATAGCGATATACAACCTGAGCATGTGAAAGTTTCGATTTACATTTTGTTTGCAACATTTATTTTCTGTACGATAAACAGAACAGTAATAACCATGCTGTTTTTATATGCCATCTTATCTGTTAGGAATCTTTGAGAGAGAGAGAGAGAGAGAGAGAGAGAGATAGAGAGAGAGAGAGAGAGTTTGTTAGACAATTGTTTAACAGTTATCGACATAATAAGATACAGTTTGTCTTACCTTTGTATACTAGGTCTGTACCGTTTTCTGGACATGTGTTCCTTCCCCATCTCACGTATGTCGACCCAAGCCCTTGAGATAAGAGTAGTAACAAATATCCTTTAAAGAAGTAAA